>CM031084.1:4059497-4671493 GCA_018257905.1 Gillenia trifoliata | reverse complement strand
TTGTCTAGCATGCTCCAGCCACCTCACTTGCTTACTAGAATAATCTAGAACATTCATCATGGGTTGGACCAAGGGCGAAGCTACGTAGGCGCAAACCCACGCGGCCGCCCCTCCCCTCGTCAGAAAACAAAGGCAGAGAACCTCCTCTGGTTCGACCGACCCTGACCCCAGCCGACACCAAGCCTTTGAGTCCTTCGGAGTCCACCTCATCTCCAAAAACGAAGACGTTTGAAACCCTCCTCCGTCTCTCCCATTTTTCCTCTTTTTACATGTCTCTGTCCCACTAGCTCATGACCCAGACCCGCGAACCCGACACTGACCCAACCCGAAACAAGCCCGCCGAAGCCACCGCGATGAGACTGATAGTGCCACTCTAAGGCGTCGTCCAAGGCAGAGGCGGCCTTATTCTGAGCTCTCTAATCCCATGTGCTCTCTTCTACTGCCTCCAGCTCTACCTAAAACGACGCCGTCCCTCCAAACCCGCATCCGACTCACTTTCCCCGTCCCAGTCCTCCTCCAACCTCGCAGAGCTCGCCAGAACGCCGTCACGGTCCAGCTTGTCCAGCCGCGGTTCCATGGGCCGGGTCCGAGTGTCCTCCCAGGCGAACTGGATTGCGAAGCCCAACGACTCGCCGTACTATATCGGGTTGGATAGGGCTTCGGAGGACCCGTATGATAGGGTGGATAATCCGGATGGGGTTATTCAACTCGGATTGTCCGAGAACAAGGTGAGAATTTTGTTGGGTTTTGTGTAATTTATGTTTTCAGAGTGGAGTTTATGTAAAGTTCGACTTTTTAATTTTCGGTGTGTGGTTGCAGCTGTGTTTAGCTAAGCCAAGTTTTTAAATAAGCTCTACTCTTTAGTACTACGCAAGAAAAGATCCACATGGTCGTTGGGCACAAACAGGAAAGAGACAACAAGAAAAATACGCAATGCAAGACATAGATAAGAGTTCGTATGGTTATAAATGTTTTAAGTTCGTCCCTCCTTCCGAGAAATCCTGGCTTCGCCACTGGGTTGGACCATATACCAACACGACAACCATTGTGATGAGCCGCCACACAGTCTGCTTTCTTCTCCCTATGATCTGCCTACTTGCTCGAGAACAACTCGAGCAAACCTCGACCCCATCTCGAAACGCACTGGAGATGAACTCAAGGACTTGATTATGTTCTAAAGCAACAAATTCAGGCTACCATTCATGAAATCGCTTGCAGTTTTCATGATATACCCAATCTAAAGAACAAATTATATAAGAAATTATTTAAATTATCGTGGTGATGGTGGTTTGTTTGTCGGTAAGGGAGGAGGAGATAGTGGGCGCTCGTTAGAGTGTATGCTCGCTGGATGAGTGCCGCTGGTGAAACTGGACAGAAGCATGACTCCAATTTCTTGAAGTTTGGTAGTTGACGTGGGAGGAAGGAGGAAGATCACCGCGTTTTGCAGTCCTCGTTTAGTAGACTAGGAAATTAAGTTTGGAAAACATATAAAATTAATTAGGTCTTTTCACACTTAAAAAAGGGCAAAAATCTATAAAATGTGAAAATTTTCAGGCCTCCAAAAAATGGCAATTTCCTTTCTTATCAGAAAATGGTGAAAAGCATTAAAATGGTGTTGGTTCTTTACTAATTGGCCAAACCAAAATCCCTAATGTTACTTTTACAGGTTGTGGTGGAAGCATTAAATGAAGACGTAGAGATTGATGGTGAAGATAAATGAAGAACGGGGAGGGAGGGGAGAGGACAGGCATCGGGTTTAACTTTTCTACTGGGTCACAAAGACCCAATTGGGACCTAAGTTAAAGTTTTAATGTCAGCGGTTGAGATTGATAAAACGGCTAAAATATATTTAAGCATGTACGTCCACTAGAGAAGCCCTCTCGTCATTACACCTTCTCTTACCACTTAAGCTAACTCCAAAAGGGCTTAATGGGTAGCATAGGCCGGGCCACTTGGGCTAAGTCATCATTCGCTTCAATTTCCACGTGATACGATAGCACCGCTGCTAGAATTACTTTTTAAGGTATGGGGATCTTCAGAGTCAAGTTCAGTTGAAGTAGGTACGGATATTAGAAATTTAAACAAGTTGTTTGAATGTTACAATCTTCTGAAACAAAAAAATATCACAAGAGAGCTTGATCGCTTTTTCGTAAAAGATAATGGTAGCATCTGGAAATCACCTTGCTTTTCGCAAACTTCCTCCAAATTTACGGATGAACAAATTATGACAATTTCCTGAACACTGTTAATTCAACTCCATTAGACTCATTTGGGAGCTCTACGATAAACTTCTTAAGAGGATTAACAAAATCAAGGTTTTGCAGCTTCTAGTATCCCACATCAAATCAAAGCTTTGCAGCTTCTGGAAAATGAAATAGTGACTGGTCGACTGCAATGGTCTCTCTTTGCTGAATGGCTGCGGTACATATATAATGGCTTTTCTTCAACATACTTTTTCATTCAAATTGAAATTGGTAGAAGGTTATAAAGAAACCTCTCCAATCATAAACATCATTGGTTGGACTTTTGGTACCAAAAGAGCACTCTCACATTAATACATCCATCTAGTCTGTAACTAATATATCCTACACATTGATCCATCATCCACTACAGAGTCTAGCAAAACTATGCAATGTATCTCATTGTGCATGGATTAATTTATCAAAGCTTTCATTTATCCTAATTTATCCTAATTATACAATAATATAATCAATACAAGCTAAAGAGAAAATTTCACCCAACGAATATCTCAAGTCCCACAGCAGGCTTCTTCGTAGACCTATTGCTCAAAATTGACCTTAAACGCAATAGTTTTGATGAAAGGAAACAAGCCTCAATTTCTTTATAAGAACCTCGTTTTCTCTCTTTCGTACAACTTTATGTTCAATCAGTTATCACAACAGCATAAATAGCTTCTTCACTTCAAATCAGTCAGACTATGAAGGACAATAATGCTTAAGAAAACCGACCAACGAAACATTAATCAAGAAGTAAACCAAAACGCTAAGAAAGCCAATAATATATATAGCAGCTGTACCAGTACACATATATTAATGAACATTGTTCTGAAATTTAGAGATCTAAACAAGTTGACCTGTAAGTTTAGATAATACAGCCTAAACAACATCTGAAATATATCAAAAGAGATTTCTGAATTTGTTCACTTTATTTCTCTAAAGGAAATGGTATTGGAAAGCCTCATGCTTTTCTCTAAATTCGTCTTAACTTCCTCCAAGTTATGGGGTGAGCAAAATATGACAACTTTGTCCAATTTCGGAGCACACTCGAGTATATACCTTGCTAATTCAATTCCGTCAAATCTGTTTGAAATATCAACCATAAACTTCTGAAGCTTTTTAATAAAAGCGAGCTTTTGCATCTTCCAGCATCTCATATCTAAGTCTAAAGAGGCAGGAAAACAGCAAGAAAAATAATCAATTAATAAAAGGAAAAGATTAAGACCAAATATGAAGACACAATTTCTTTTTTTGTTTCCTTTCGTTGTAAAATTTAATTAAAGGGGCAGAAGCAAATAGCAACAAACTTCAACTTACACTTACATTAGAAGTAGAGTCCTGCAGAGGCTGGGAGCAGAGTATCCATAAACACATAAGATATTTGCTAGAATTATCTTGTCACGAAAGCTCCTAATATGGATCCGCAGCCTAGGCGTAAATTGGCTAATCTTGTCATTTACATAACACCAAAGAAAAACATAGTTATTCAAATTGAAAAAGTTGTTTTTGTGAAATGGAAAGGGTTCTGATTTTTTTTACCTTAATAAACTCTTCGCTTAGAGTAAGCACTTTGACTCTGCATAAACTATGAAGAACCTCAAATGCCTTGTTGCCTTGATCTGGTTCAGGATACAAATAAATTCGTGCTCACTTTAAAATCTCAAATTTTCCAAGATACGAGCAATTGGGCAATTTCCCAGCCCACTCTACTTCCTTTAGAATTGGAGCAAAAATATTTAACCAATTGAAGGTAGGTGAAGAAGGTGCCCCGGCCCTACATAGATAAAGTACATATTCAAACTTCTCTCCGGAGATGTTAAGTACGAGCAAATAGGCCTCTTTAAGTGAAAATCTTTTCAAAGATGAGCTTTCAATGGTGATATTTTATCCCACGGATCTTTTGAAGATGTAATTCTTGAATCCATTTGCATGAACACGAGACCCATTTGAAAAAGTCTTCATCTAGTATATATATCAACCTTTGTCAATTCCAAGTATTGGAGATTACAGGAAAAGGCAAAGGAAGGCGGTACATTAATAATTGCAGTTTCCCACTTTCTTAGAGAAATCAAGATCAAGTTGGTCAACGTTACAACGAGCTGCATTGTGAATCCACGAGATCATTCTGAAGGGCACATGGTCATGACAGGAGCACGATTTTAATTTGGTTACTTTCATCATTTGCAGAGTGATCAAACCAAGAAAAACAAAACCGCTCAATCTTTTGATCGCCTCAAAGAAAGAACCTTTCCACAGAATTCAACAACCTTAGCCACCTATCACATGTAGTTTCATCAGGCCTGCAGTCATGTCGAACACAAATCAAAAACGGAGAAGAAAGACAATATTCTCTGCAACATTTGGAGACACAACTCAGTCGAGCGAGGTAAGATATATTGAGGAATGAAAGAATGTGATGGGCAACTGAGTCTGGAAGATGAGTAAGTCAGTCTATTATTCTCTCATCACTACAACTTGCAGTAGCCATTAACCTGCGCTTGTGTTCCATTCGCTCGTTCTTCCAGACACAACAGAAAACCCTAATTTTTAAGCTATATATAAGTATAGACACAACAGAAAACCCTAGTTTTTGATCTTTAAGTATAATTGGAGTCTATTTTCACAACAAAAAGTAAACCAACAAAAATAAGTAAATAAAATGGGCCCGACCCGTTTGGCAAGAAGCTCACGTCTCATCCGAAACCCTAAACGCAAACACCAGTTATACTATACACGACTCCCAATGTGTCTCAAATTAGGGTTTTCTCTTCTGTTCAGGAGGAGAACGAGCTAATGGAAAACAAGCGCAGGTTAGTGGATACTGCAAGTTATGAAGGCGAACGAGGCTGCAGTGAGAGAAAGATAGACAGACTTACTAATATTCCCGACTCAGTTGCCCATCACATTCTTTCATTCCTCACGATATCCGAACTCGCTCGACTGAGTTGTGTGTCCAAAACTTGCAGACATTTATGTCTTTCAACTCCGTTTTTGAGTTTGGATAAATATGACTTCAAGTTCGATAAACCCACATGTGATAGGTGGCTATGGCTGTTGAATTCCGTCGACAGGTTTCTGTTTCTTCGCCGGGATCAAAATATACAGAGCTTTCAGATTTCTGGGTTTACTCACTCTCCAGATGATGATAGTAACCCTACACCGTGCTTCTGTCGTGATCATGTGTCATTCCGAATGATCTCGTGGATCCATAATGCAATTCGGTGTAACGTTGAAAAACTTGATTTTCGTTTTACTAAACGTGTGCATGATCTGCGACTTCCATCTTCCGTCTTTCATTGTGATTCCTTGAGGCATCTTTCGGTGACCATGAATCGTGTGATTATTTTAGCACCCTCCCTTTCCTTTTCCTCTAATCTTCAATACTTGGACCTGACAGAGGTTGATATACAAGATGAGGGAATTTTCAAATGGATATCGTGTTCTTGCAAACGCATTCAAGAATTACATCTTCAAGAGGTTCACGGAGTAAAGAATATCACCGTCGAAAGTTCGTCCTTGAAAATATTTTCTCTTAAGAGGCCCAATTTGCTTGAGGTGCTTCACATCTCCGGAGAGAAACTCGAAGACGTAGTTATCCAAACATGGGCATATTGTTCACCTAGCTTCAATTCATCAAATATTTTTGCTCCAAATCTTAAAAAGTTTTGTTGGAACGGGAAATTGGCAAATCATTCAAATCTCGGAAATTTTGAATGTTTAAAATATGCTGAGGTTAATTTGGATCCTAACATAGACGACCGTGTCAATTTGTTTGAAGTTATTCGCAGTTTATGCAGTTGTGAAGTAGTTCTTACTCTAAACGAAGAGATCATTAAGGTAAAAGAAATCCGAACGTTCATAGTGTGTTTTGTTTTTCATTTAGCGAAAACATCATTTTTCAATTTCTATTTCTTTGTGGTATGAAATTATAGGATTAGCAACTTTATGTTCTTCGTTTCACAATTTTTTTAAACTTGAGTGATGAAATTGCTTTTACATTAGATCTATAGAGCTTGTTCGGTATTGCTTATGCAGGAAGAACTTCTGTCGAATTTTACATTAGATCTATGAGTGCTTTTATATTATAAACATGTCGAATTTTAATTAAAAAAATCAAGTGCTTCCTGGAAGTTCTTCTCTAGAAAGTTTATGAACGAAAAGTGCTTTTAAGTTTTTCTACAAGACGTAGTAAAAAACGCTTTTGATTATGGGAAATCCCCTTGTATAAGCAATCCCAAATAGATACTATAGTCATCGATCTATTTATGCTGTAGATTTTTCCTTTCCAACATTGCAGGTTCTGGCTTTATTAAAGGAAGATATGATGCTAGCTCCATTCAATTATATTGAGTGGTTGCATCTGGATATCGAGAGTTTTGTTGACGAGATAGCCCCAACAATGGTCTCTCTTTTAAGAAGAATACCTAATTTGTATGGTTTATGTATAAAGTGTCACCAACAGATCATCATAGAGGGCTCAATATCTAATGTAAGTTTTAGTTTTTGTTACTATTCGCTTCTTTCCCTCTTCTTTTCAACAAGGGGAGTGATTTTCACGCACCTCTTTTCTCCCACTGCACAACCCCATTTATTTTTGGCCTTCGAATTGAATAATACAAAGGAGAATAAAGGGACAAAAAGAAATACAGGTGGGTAGAAAGAGAAAATGGGTGTGCAAAAATCATTTTCCTTCAACAAAAGGAAACAAAAAAAATGAACCTCTCTCTCTAAAGCATATTCGTCAGGATTTTACAATAACGCAGGTCCTTATCTTTATATATGGTTTTAATCTTTTTCATTTATTTAAGTGATCTATATGCTTGTTGTTTTCCTGCCTTTCAGCAATCTGGGGTCGATATGCCTTCTCAGGTATCAGGGTTCGATGTGGGATACTGGAAGATGCAAAACCTTGCTTTTATTAATGAACTCAAGTGTTTTATCATAACTCTTCCAAATGGAATTAATGCAGTTGAATTAGCAAGGTATATACTCGAGTGTGCTCGAAAATTGGAGATAGCTGACATAGTTTGTTCATTCGAAGATTTGAAGGAAGTCAAGAGGATGTTAGAGAAAAGCAAGATGATCTCCAAAGCTTCCATTGTCTTTAATGAAAAATGGGAAAAGTGGTGAAGAAATACGAAAACTCATTCGATAATTTTCAGAAGTTATTATGTTCAAATGTCGAAACCTTACTGTGAATAATGTTAACAGGTCCATTGGGGGACTTAAACAATGTTCAATTACTGTATGCTGCTATATGGTTTGTTTTGGGTTGTTTCGTTTACTAGTTTGTCCTCTTTGTTGAGCATTGTTGCATTCGTTTGGTCTTCTTAAGCATATTGTTGTGTTGCCTTGTCTTTAAGTTGATATTCAAATTTACGTTGCCTTGACAATTGATTTAAAAGAAAGTTATGGGAAAGAGCAAAAGCGAAGACTAGTGTGTTGCTGCATTCAGAGGAATACTGGAAAATGATCGTCTCATATATAACGCGCTACAGTTTAGAGCATCTCCAATAGTGCTAGCTAAATGAGACTTCTTGGCTACTTTAATAGAAAATTTAGCGAAACTCATGAAAAATCAAGTCCAATAGACTAGTTATTTTAGCAGAAAATTTAGCATTGTGAACAGTTCTTCACTAGATTTAGCGAGGAGGAGAGAGAAATTAGTTCGTTTCGCAAAAGACTAGTGTTATATATAACGTGCTACAATTAGTTTGATTCGCAATTCGAAATTTGAATGGTCTACCTATTAATCCAATTAAATTATGTATAAGCTTATCCTGCGTATTTGCAGTCCAAATGGTGCAATCTTTGCAAGACTTTCCAAATTGTTATCGGTGGAGATTAACATCAACAAAAGGCCATTTTCCCTTTCAATGTATATGATCCTACAAATTTTCTGTTCGTTTCGAATAAGCTAATATGAACCAAGACTACAAACAACATGGCTTAATCCTTTTGGTGACATTGTGTTGCCTAGTTTTTAGATTTTTATAATCTGGAAGTTTACGATTTCCATAATCATGAGGAGGACAGGGGTAAATAAAAATAAATCAGTGGTTTTGATAATTTACAAAAAATTGACTTGATGAAGCCAGTCTACGTACCGTGGTCAGAGATTTTACAAAATTTGGCCTAACATTTTTTTCCTTTTAATACATAAAGAGAAAGAAATTTGATATAATTTATCATCCATGCATAGCACCATAGCTGATTAGCATCATTGTAGTTTGTATGAGAATGTGAAGGGTACGAATTAGACGTCCACATTATAACTGGTCTACGTAGTGGGAAGTAGTTTCGCTACTCCTGCGAAACGAGCGTTTTCTCTTCCAATGCATTAGACCATATGCAATGGTTGGGTTAAAGTTTAATATTTAAACTTTAAATTTCTCTAATGCACATTAAAAGTGCACATTTAAGTTATAGGATTTTGATCTGAATGCCATCTGTTAACCAGTTTTTTGGAAATTCTTTTTCTGATAATTGAACGCCGTTATAGGTACATTTAACATGCATTTCTCTATTCCAATCCTTTAAGTCCTCATACCATTCCGGAAATATTGAATGAATTTAAATCAAGAAAAAGAACAAAGAAGGGTTCAAAAAAAAAAATGTAAGAAAAGAACAAAAGTCGTACGGATTCACAAAAACTCCGTGGGTAGGAACTAAAAAAGAGATATCGAAGTCGTTCTGCGGATTCAATAATATTATTAATTATTATTTCAATATTTAAATATTGAAATTTGGGGTTCTAGTTAGTTTAACTGGATGAATCGTAAAATGGAAGAATTATAAATCTCCAAAATAATAGATAGGAATATAGCGAATAGAGCCATTGCGAGACCCATCAAAGGAGTACATTTGAATAAGAGCTGTTAAATTATGTTAGATTACGGTTTTTGTTCAGATATGTAACTTAAATGTGCACTAGAGAAAGCCTCTCCCAAGCATTTTCAATCATTGGGCTAGTTTAAGCCATGGGGAGAAAATAACATTTTGGGCCAGATTGCCCCCACAATTTAAGCCAGGGTTAAGTAAGTGAGCGAGCCTGCCATGGGAGTACACGCGCTGGAAAAATGGCCACCCGCAACAACCCGACGCGCCACACAACCCACATGCAGTGGCGAAGCCAGGATTTCTCGGGGAAGGGGCGAACTTAAAAGAATGCAAGGTTAAAGAAAAATGGCAACAACTAAATCTTTTTATATGGTAATGTCTTCCATAATTAATTAATACAAACAAATTACATACAATTGTTGCCGGCGAGGTTTCATGTCATGAAAACGTCGCATAATAGGCTTATTATCATGTCATGAAAATAGCATGTGCAACACTGTGAATTTGTGAAGTGTAGGAATTTGATCTAACAAGAAAAACAAATAAATCCCATAAAGAGATTGATCATTCAATAGAATCAATACCAAAGAATTAATAGGCATTTAGATCGATTCTTCTTCAAAGATTAAGATTAAGATTAAGAAAATAAATGATTTTGATTATTATATATGTATGGTAAAATATGTCACTCACAATTGGATGGATTAAAATGTGCACTTCTCAACTAAAAAGTAAGTCTTTTTCAAAAGAGAATAGGGCTATTTGGGCAAAACAGAATCTTGGCAATGTGAGACGAAAATCGAATTTTAAGGTGTAAAGTGGCAATATTTTTGTTTGAGGGAAAAAGTGACATTAAGTTCAAATTTTTTTTTTTGAAAGGGGATTAGTTGGTGGCCAAGTCATGGCAGTTCACCTTTCTGAGAGTCGAGAAGACTCACAGAGACATTTCAAAAATCGAACTCAGAACGAATCGTGTGGAATACGGGCCAACCACTAAACCATTCTGTGGTGGTTTCAAGTTTGAAGGCATACAAAAAAAATGAGCCAAAAAAAAAAAGTTTGAACTATTCTCTTGTCACCAAAAAAAAAAAAAAGGATTTTAAGTACAAGGCATGCCGTTTGGAGATAGATATACATTATACAACAAACAGATAAAACAAACACGACGTCGTTCCATTTTGGATTTTGACGACAGCACCAGCACGCAGAGAGTTTCAGAGATGTGGATTCAGCCGCTTCCAGTGGTCATGGCGGTGAAGCCGTGAAGCTCTTCTCAAGGAGGCAACCGCTCAAGCATAGCCGCCCGCCCGCCCGAGCTGCGCGGCTCGCCGGGCCGTCGCTCCTTCCTTCTCAGTTTCTGGTTGAACCAAGGGGTTCAAGGCGTCGCTCTGCCTTTGTTTTCCGATGAGCGGAGGGGCGGCCGCGTGGGTTCGCTCCTACGTAGCTTCGCCCATGCCCACACGCAACAAAGCTGCAGTGTTGAGTCCCAGCAACTGACAGCTTTGTCAGCCAGTTCATCAGAGCCCAACGCTCTTTCCTTCATCGAATGGCTGACATTAACTAGCTATTGGTTGATCCAACGATCTAGGTTCAAATTATTATTTTTATATAATTACATTAAATCGAATGGCTGTGATCGAATATGAGCAAATCTAACAGTAAAAAAAAGATTTGATTACCCAAAATTAAATCTAATGGCTAAAACAATTTTAAAAAATATTTAAATCAAATTTCACCCAAAAACTCTATAAATACTTATGTATTTTTTCAATTAACCACACAATTCACTTTCCTCATACAATTCTTCTATTTTTTTTTTCTTTCTACCCACTTCCAAAACTATTTCTTCCCATTTCCAAATTTTTCAATATGCCAAAAGATCATGTTAGAGGACCTATTGCTTCATGTGGTGCATATGTATTTAAGAATGGGGTAAGTTGCGTGATTTTTCACTATCGAAATTTAAATATTTTTAGATTAAAATGTTCATAAAAATAAATTAAGATAATTTTTATAATTTTTATTTTAAAAAAGTTAACGAAAAAAATTAAGCTAAAATCATTCTTTAATACTTTAAGCTCAAATTTTAAATTTTAACCCACGCTATTGCACAGTCTTATTGGATTGTGCTGCCGTATGACTGTAAACCGGTTCTGCGGAACTCTATGCTTATTGCAATCAAATATAGTTCAAATTTGATATTATAACAATTGAATGGGCCTGACCCGTTTGACACGAAGCCCAATTTCATCGGTAAAGCACCAAACGCAAACGCAAACGCAAACACCCAGTTCTACAATTTCCCCCCAAATTCTCAAAATTAGGGTCTCTCTTCTGGGTAGAAGAAGGAGCTTGACCGATCTCTCGGCAACGATGCATAACCGGTACGTACTCGGATCAAATCCCACCAACCCTAATTGTAATTTCAGCATTTAATTTATCATAATTATTGAATTTTCAGTATTTAATTTTAGTTTAATTTGCCCTGTAGTTGTAATATTCAGAAATGAAACCAATTTCTTGATCACCTCTAATGGAACCCAAGCGCAAGTTAGCAGCTACCGATGGTTTTCGAGGCGATGGAGGTTGTAGCGAGAGAAAGAGAGACAGACTTAGTAATCTTCCCGACCCAGTTGCCCATCACATTCTTTCATTCCTCAACGTCTCCGACCTCGCTCGACTGAGTTGCGTGTCGAAATGTTGCAGAGAGTTTTGTTTTTCGACTCCGTTTTTGAATTTCGATCGACACGACTACAAGTCTGATGAAACCACGTGTGTTAGGTGGCTAGGGTTGTTGAATTCTTTGGAAAGGTTCTTGTTTCTTCGCGGGGATCAAAAGATAGAGCGGTTTTGTTTTTGTTGGATTTCACACGATGTTAGTGAAACTAGCCAGATAGTACCGTGCTTCTGTCGTGATCAAGTGTCGTATCGGATGATCTCGTGGATCCACAATGCGGTTAGGTGTAATGTTGAACGGCTTAATCTAGTATTTGAGGAGGGGCATCTGCGATTTCCGTCATCCATTTTTCGTTGTGAATCTTTGAGGTATCTGTTGGTGCACATGAATCGTCTGATTATTAAGATACCGTCATCCTTTGCGTGTTCCTCTAATCTCCAGTATTTGGAATTGACAAAGGTTCATATACTAGACGAGGGATTTTTCAATTGGATATCATGTTCCTGCAAATACATTCAAGAATTACATCTTCGAGATGTTTACGAGGTAAAGAATATCACCATTGAAACGTCATCCTTGAAAACATTTTATCTTAGAACTCCACATTCGCTGGACACGCTTAACATCTCTGGAGAGAAGCTTGAAGACATGCTTGTCCAAACATGGGCATCTAGTTCACCTAGTTTTAATTCTTCAAGTATTTTTGCTCCAAATCTTAAAAAGTTTTCTTGGTCCGGGAAATTGGCAGAGCACTCAAGTTTTGGAAATTTGGAATGCTTAGAATATGCTGAGATTTATTTGGAGCCTAACGTGGATGACTGTGGAAACGTGTTTGAGTTTCTTCGCAGTTTATGCAGGGGCAAAATAGTTCTTACCCTAAATGAAGAAACCATTCAGGTAAAAGTTTTAGACTCAGTTTTGTTTTCCTTTTGGCATAAACGTTTCAATTCGAAGTGCTAATTTTCTATTTCGTTCTGGTATGGAAATGATATGATTAGCAATTTATGCTTCGTTTCAGTGTTGCTGGCAACTTGAATGATGAAATTTGTATTACATTATAATCTCCTAAATGAACGAAATTTCATAGTTACACTGTGTATTTTGCTGATACTGCATTTCAGGTTCTGGCTCTGTACAAGGAAGATGTCATGCTAGCTCCATTCAATTATATTTCTTGGTTGCATCTGAATCTTTACAGCTCTATTGAAGACATAGTCGCGGAAATGGCCTCTCTTTTAAGAAGAATACCTAATCTGAATGGCTTATGTATAAAGTATGACCTACCACCATTGGATTTGGAGGAAGAGGACTCTTCACCTGATGTAAGTTGGAGTATGTGGTTTTGACTTTTCTATATGAAAAGCTTCTGATCCCGAATCAGGAACATATTCACTAGGCCTTTTTCTATATGGTTTTGATTTTTGTTTTTCGGAAATCTTCAATTGATTGCTTTGTAATTCTGCCTTTTCAGGTACCGCTTGATGATGGATACTGGAAGATGCAAAACCTTGCTTTCATTAATGAGCTTAAGTACTTCATGATAATAGTTCCAGATGAATTTACTGGAGTTGAATTTGCAAGGTATATACTCGAGTGCGCTAAAAAATTGGAGATAGCTGACATAACATGCTCAACTGGAAATTTGGAGGAAGTTAAGAGGATGTTAGAGAAAAGCAAGATGATTTCCAATGCTACCGTTGTCTTTCACGATGAATTTCACTTTTGATATACTTCAGAAGTGTATAACATTGGAACCCTAGTGTGAATAGTGTTGACAGGTCGATTAGGAATTTGGGACGTCTTGTTTAGATCTGTAAATTTTCAGAATTTAGGAAACAATGTAACTATTGTGTACTACTCTGTATTACTGTATTACTATTATCTTCGCGGTTTGGTTTACTTGTCTATCCTCATTCGTGTGAATTGTTGCGTGTTTATAATATCGGAACCTCCTGCGGTCTGAAACTCATTGACTTGAAGTCTTGAAGTGAAGCAGCTGATTCAGGTTAAGCAATACTAGCATTCAGTATTCAAATCTTAATGTAAAATGTGTGACATAACGACACATTGACACAAAAGAACACTAAGATTCTAAGAACCCTGTTTCCTTTTTATGTTACTCACTCGAGATGTGTTACAAGTTTGGGACTCCACCACATTGAGTCTGATTTTTAAGAAGCAAACGATTTCCAGCACAACGAAGCGTTATACTCCAGAGGGATCAGAAATTGGTAAAAGTTTTCATGATCTGTTCACCCCAAAATTTGAAGTTAAGATGAAATTAGAGCACGGCAAGATGATGTGGAAAAATTGGGGACTTGGTTCTGTATCTGGTTTTCTACGCTAGTGGAAGAGAATTAAATTGTTCTACCTTTGATCCTGTTAAAGTTAGAAAAATTGTTTCTGCACATTCTTTTTTCATTTATAACACACCCTATTTATTTTGTGTTTCTTAGACTGGAGCGAAGAAAATGTGACCACTAGTGAGTTAGATAAAAAGAGAAAGAAGCTCGGACAAAAAAAGAAGTAACTTGGACAAATCTTTTTTGTCGATAACCTCATACCAATCAAAATCAATCGAATATTGATTAAAACGTAATCGATCGAACACCACTTATAAGATAGAGATATTAAATTCGAATTTTATAAATGTCAAATTCGATATCAATCAATTATTGATGGTCCTTTATGTGACTTATAGTTCTAACTCTTCACCCCCAATATCATCATTATATCAGTAATAAATAAATAAATAAAGGCACGTGCCCTCTAGTTGAATTGGGTTTTGTCCTGTGTGGCTCTTCCTTCCCCAAGTTAAAGAGCCTCCCAAAACCAGAACAAAGCTTGTTTTGAGATTAAACTGTAAAAAGGAAGCATACAAAACCCTCTTCTTCTTTATTCCTTTGCATGCAGCTTTTCGGTTGACGAGTAGAGCTGGGCACTCACTTGTAAGTGGTAACCCTTATTTCTCTTCTCTTTTGGCTTCTTTTCCAATCCTCGTACTGTTTTTCCTTACCCTTTTTTGGGTTTAGGGTTTAGGGTAATTTAACGCATATACTTTATGTTTTGGTAAATTTAATTTAGTTTAATTTTTCATTCTATTGGGGTAAAGATTGAAACAAACCATCGTACTCCAAAAAGACACAACTTAGTAATATTTCATCTCATCTTGTGAAATTAATGATCGGCTGGTACGTACTAGGATCAACCTCCCTTTTGATTTCTATTCTGCTTGATGTTTTAGTATTTTAATTTAGTTTAATTTTCTCTCTTGTGGTATATAGATTGATAGAGACCAACTTCTCTTACAAGATCAAAGAAAGACATAAGTTAGTATTTATAGCTTCATCTCATGGAACCTCGCAGGTTGCGGGAGGATGATAGATAGACTTAGTAGTCTTCCTGATCATGTTGCTCATCGCATTCTGTCATTCCTTACTATGTCTGACCCCGCTCAAGTCAGTTGCGTGTCCAAAACTTGCAGAGAATTGTCTTTAAACTCCGTTTTTGAATTTTGATGAGTCAAACCACGAGTTTGCATCCATGTGTAAGAAGCGGCGAATGGTATTCAATTCATTGGACAGGTACTTTTTGCTTTGCGGGGATAATAAGATACAGCGCTTTTGTTTTCGTTTGTGTACTCACTTAGAAAATCAAAGTGGCCAAATACCATACGTATATGATGATGAGCATTTTCGTGTGATGTGCGCACTACTAGGTGTGTCGACTCCGCATTTTCCTTCTTTCGTGTTTATTTATGGATCGTTGAGGTCTCTATCGGTGAACATGAATCATACAATTATTAAAACACCCTCATTCTCTGTTTCCTCTAATCTCAAATATTTGGAATTGACTAGGGTCATTATACAAGATGAGGGATTTTTCAAATGGATTTCATGTTTCTGCGAATGCATTCAAGAATTACATCTTCATCAAGTTTATGGGGTAAAGAATATCTCCATTGAAAGCTAAACATCTCTGGAGAGAATCTTGAATACATATATACTTAATTGTCAGAGAATCGGCAGCTTGGTCTCTTAACTTCAACTCATTAAACATTTTTGCTCCAAGTCTTAAAACATTGTACTGGTATGGAAAATTGACGAATCACTCAAATCTTGGAAATTTTGAATGTTTAGAAAATGCAGATATTATGTTGCATCCTGAAGTCGATCAATCTGACAAAGTACTTGAGGTTGTTCGCAGCTTATCCAGTGTCAAAGCAGGTCTATCTCTAAATGAAGAGACCATAATTAAGGTAAAAAAAATCAACCACCTTTCAGACTGAATTCCTTTTTTCCTTTCGAAGTGCTATTTTTCTATTAGGAATTGTTATTGGCAATCCAAAATTCTCATTTTACACTCTAAATTTTCTATATTTAGAAAGAAAATTACACTTGTAAGGAGTGCAAAATGAAATTTTTAGAGTGCCAATAACAGTTTCCTTTCTATTTTCTTATGATATGGAAATGACATGATTAACATGTTTATGCTTAATTTCTAAGTTTAAGTTTTATTGTGAGCGTAAGTGATGACATTGTTTTGCCTTTACAACATTGCAGGTTCTGGCTCTGATCAAGGAAGGTATCATATATACTATTCATTCGTACACACTGGCTGCGTATACCTATTACGAGATTTAGTCACGAGATAGTCCTAGCAACGGTCTCTCTTTTTAATTTAGAAGAATATCTAGTTTGTATTGCTTACAGATAATTGGTTACCCACCTTTACAAGACCCTAAATCTAATGTAATTAAGTTGAAGAATGTGTTGCTGCTATAGTAAAGCATGTCCTCTTTTTATTTATCTTGGTTTTAACTTATTTTATTGTGGGAATCTTGAATTGATTTGCCTCCTGTTTTCCTGCCTTTCTAGATATCAGGGTTTGATGTGGGATGCTGGAAGCTGCAAAACCTTGCTTTTATTAACAAGATTAAGAGGCTTGAGATAATAGAGCTTTCAGGCTGGTCAGATGGAATTGAACTCGCGCGGTATGTACTCAAGTGTGCTCCGCAGTTGAAGAAAGTTGTCATAATTTGCTCAGCAGAGAACTTGAAGGAAGTGAAGAAGAAGTTAGAGAAAAGCAAGAAGACTTTCAATGCTACCATTCTCTTTCAAGAAAAAGGGGGAAAGTGAACAAACTCAGAAAGCTCTTTGGATATATTTTAGAAGTTATCATGTTATAATATCGAAACCTTAGTATCAATAATAATGGGTCCTTTGGGAGAGTTTGTTTAGATAGCCTATTTCCATAATTTAACCAATTGGTTTACTTCTTGATCATTGTTGCTCGGTCCTCGGAAGCATTATTGTCCTTCAGAGATTCACTTGAAGTAAGAACTGAGAAGCTAATTTGTGTTGCAGTGATAATTGTTTGTACAAAAAGTTACGTTAGTGAATTTCATGTTGGATGCAAATCTGAGCATTATTCTTATGTATAGAACTCATGCAAATTAGGCATTTGAGGGGACTATCACCTTAGTGAATTTCATAACAGTCATAAGCAAATGACGAGTACGATGGAATGAGATTGGCAAGGATCCTTCCTTGAACAGAGAACCTGTCAATGGATCGGATTTAGATCCGGATGCGATGTAATTAATAGGAAATGGATCAAGATTTTCAATCCGATTATTTGAATAAGATCTTAATTCAATATATGGATCAAGTTTGAATTGATCCGATAATATCCGATCTTACTTAATATAACATATTATTTTTAAAATATTATACTTGTGTTATGCATTCAAAATACACTTAATGAAAAAAAAAAATACACCAAATGATGCGGCACCAGTCAAATTTGTACTTTAATAAGTTGGAATTTGATTACTAATTGTAATAATAAAAAAAATATTAAATTACTTCCTGGCCGTTCAATTGGTTTGAACGGCTAAGTTCTATTTTAGGCCTCGAGCGAACGAGGACTTGAAATCCAGTGCGAAATGAGTGCTTGCCTAAGTTGTAAAAAAAATGAGACAGAAATAACGACAAGAAACTAAATGTATTCATTTTATGATGGAATTAAGATTACAAACGTTTACAAAAGAGATTCGCGGCTGATGATCCAATCTACATAACTGGAAAGTAACTAGATTTGAAATAGTAAGGAAAGCAATAAACTTGAGCAAGATTCAATCTATGGAATGCGGAATAATGCTAGAGGAGTCTATCGATATCACTGATGTTAGACTAGACTGAGTTGGAAATATTACCTTAGAGAGGTGATTTGGTTTGTTGGAATGTTCATCAACAGAATCATATTGTGTGGTAGCAAAGCTATAAAAGTTTTGGATCACATGGATCGTAGCCCGGGTTTTCTTTAAAGAAAGTATGAGTTTATAGTTGAAGAGCTAAGAGATTTGTTGAAGAGCAATTGAGTTGATTGAAAAATCAATTGAGGTTCGTATAGAGATTGATTTTGATGAAGGTCCTTAGCTTGAAGGTATCTAGTCCTATTTATAGGCAGCTGGGGATGAGCATCCTCGATCATATCGATGAGCTGGAGCAAGGGTAAATAGTCTTTTAGCACTAATAATAACTGCAATTTGTGGTTGGTGGCCTTCTTCTGAAATACACGGCGCTCGCATGTTGTTACAGTGACGTTAGTCAGTCTGGTGACGCGTTCATCATCATTTAAGGAGACGAGATATTTTCGGGTCTAGTTGTCCACGTGACAGATGCGCTTCGAAAAGGGTCAATTCCGAGCCCTTAGACAGTTGAGGCGCAGTGGGAGGTGGACATCCCGAGCCCTAGGGAATTAGCCTAAGTTGGAATTTGAAGTTGGTAGGCCAATGTCGCCCCACTTAGTGTAAATAAAAATAAATTGGACCCATAGCAAGTCTTATTTTTATTTATGGCCCAAACAATATCAATTGAATAACTACAAACGCGAAAAAGACACAAGTTAGATTTTAGGGTTTCATCTCATCCCATTGAACGTGGTAAGCGCTGCAAGTTAATGGCAACTCCAAGTTGTGAAGGTGGAGGAAGCTGTAGTGAGAGAATGATTGACAGACTTAGTGATCTTCCTGACCAAATCGCCCATCACATTCTCTCATTCCTTACTATCTCTGATCTCGCTCGAGTGAGTTGTGTGTCCAATCCTTGCAGACAATTTTGTCTTTCAACTCCGTTTTTGAAGTTCGATGGATTCAACTACAAGTCTGATGAAATTTCAACTCCATTTTTGAAGTTCGATGGGTTCAACTACAAGTCTGATGAAATTTCAACTCCGTTTTGGAAGATCCGTGGATTCAACTACAAGTCTGGTGAAACCACATGTGGTCGCAGGCTAAGGTTGTTGAATTCTTTGGAGAGGTTTTTTTTTACTTTGTGGGGATAATAACATAAAGCGGTTTCGCTTGGTCTACTCACAATGACAGTATAAATCAAATTTTCCAAAGACCTTGCAGTTGCAGATGTGATGATGAGTACTTTCGTGTGATGTCATCGGTTCGCAACGCAGTAAGGTGTAATGTTGAAGAGATTTGTCTTGAGATTAATAGCTCTCTAGGTCAGGGGATTCTGCAATTTCCGTCTTTCATCTTTCGTTGTGGATCTTTAAGGTCTCTATCTTTGAACATGAATCGTTGCATTCTTAAATCGCCGCCTTCTTTTTGCTCAAATGCTTGAGCTTGTTTGGTATTACTATATTGAAGAGGGGTTTTTCAAATGGATCTCCCGTTCCTGCAAATGCATTCAGGAATTACGTCTTGAACAACTTCATGGGATAAAAAACCTCACCATCGTCTGGAAAGATTTTGGCTTATTGAGCCTGATTATCTTGACACACTTAACATCTCGGGTGACAAACTTGAAAATCTATATATCAACTGGAAATTTTGTTCAAATAGCACCATCAAATCGTTGAATATTTTGCTCCAAATCTGAAATCTTTGGTGTGGATTGGGAATTTGATGAATAACCCAAATCTTGGAAAGTTTGAATGTTTATAAAAAGCCGAGATTCATTTAATTCGAACTCCTTTAGCACATTATGATTTTAACACGGTTTGCAAGTCCTTCAGCATGCAGTTTATGCATGGTTAAAAGTCTTATTCTGAACGAAGTTGCCATTGAGGTAGAAAATCATAACCTTATACCCTCTTTCTTTTTGCAATCCGCAAATCTATTTTTGCGATTTGAACCAATTTTTCTTTACAAAATTGCAGGCTCTCGTCAATGAAGGATCCATACAGTCCAATTCGATCATATTCGTCATTTGTGTATGGATATTGTGATCAGTAACGAGATAGTCGGGGCAATGTCCTCTCTTTTAAGAGGAATGCCTAACTTGTATGGTATAAGTATAACCATATCGGTGAAGCTTTTTTTTTTTTTTTTCTCTGAACTTAATGTAAGTTGAAGTTTATGTTGCTATTTGCTTCTCTTCCTCTTCTTGACTTCTCTTTTTATTATCATGTCTAGATTCAGGAGAATATTGTGCTTTCAAATCTTTTTCATCTTCGCAATCTTCAATTACTTTGCTTGTTTCTTTTCTGCCTTTCCAGTCATGGGGATTTGATATTGAATCCTCGAAGCCGCAAAATGCTGCTCTAGTTAAGAAGTTGAAGACATTTACCATAACAGACTGCTTCAGTGGAATTGAATTAGCAAGGTACATACTCGAGTATGCTCCGCAACTGGAGAAACTTGTCATTAATTGCTCACCCGAAAACTTGGAGAAATTTAAGACGGAGTTAGAGAAAAGAACGAGGATTTCCAATGCTTCCATTTCCTTTCAAGAAAAAACGAAATCCAGAAATCCTTCTGTTATACAATTCAGATGTACTATTTATGTTATAATATCGAAACTTTAGTAGTGTTATTGTCAAGAGGTTTCATTGGGACAACTTGTTTAGATCTCGATCTAGAGTTTAAGAATTTATTAAAGACAATGTTCATTATTTGTGTACCACCAAATTCTTTGTTTGCTAGCAATGTTTGTTATAAACAATCACAATAAGAGTTAGTGGCAGATCCACATAAGGGTGAGTGAAAGTTATTAGTTGCCAGTAGCCCTTACTACGTACCCCTTTTTGCTACCTTTGCTGTTTTTAGAAATTTCATAGAAGTTTTCTTTAATTGTACCCATCATGAGGGCATGCTGTTTGACAAAAGTCTATGAGAGGGTTAAGTAATTCAAAATTAGTGGTGGAATTGCGTGAGTTATTAGGATTGTTCGGCAGGAATAGAGAAAATGGTGTTTGGGCTACATCTCTCCTAACAGAAAAGTTTCTTGGATCCGCCACTGACAATTGTTTTATCTTTGAGTCCTTATGCCAACAAAGACACTTTTTTTATCTGATTGCCAACCAAGACCTAAATCAACAAATAATGGTTGGGAACAAGTGAAGCAGCAGAGCACAGCAAAACCCTAGAGGGTCCTTTTCTTTTGCCACCGAGAAGCCACGTGCGGCAAACTAACAAAAGGGTCCCCAAAAACTTTGGTAATGTGATATTAATAGTCAACTTTGTCACAAGACAAAGAATCAGAAGATTAGAGATGGATATGTACGTGTGTGCTCATAGGTTGTGCCACGAGTTGCTAATTATCTAAATTAATGGAGAGCACCACAAAACAAAGTGGCTGCAGTGCACCTGCAGGCTGCAGCGGCAGGGTCCCCAGCCAAAAAAAAGGCTTGTTTGACACACATTTTGTCCTCTTACTTCGGCTTTGGGGCCAACTCCAAGTGTGACCAATGTTGTTGGGGCCTTCCTTTTTCTAGTGTGGTTGTTGGACTTTGACAACTCTAAAGTGCTTCCTCTATTTTGTCGTTTACTACTACCTCGCTTATGTGGTGTTGGCAAATCCCTAATTTATATGTTTTATTTCTCTTGTGTGGAATATAGAGTATACACATTTGCAATTAGGTTTAATCGAATTAGGTTAGCTTAATTCCATATCCAAACTTAGAACCCATGTGATGTATTCTATACATTCGAGTTCAAATTCTTCTCTTGCAGTTTAGTTTAATTAAAAACAGAATATCATTTATATTTATAATAAAAAAACATGTAAGAGTTAAAAGGGAAATTTGGAAAAATAACCAAAATTTGAACCTCATATAGAATTATAGCCACTTTTTTTAGTTTATGATAATTATAACCAAAAGTTGATATAAAAGTGCTGAAATACCCTTAATGATTAAAAACTTGGATAAACTGCTATTTACACTACAAGGTTTGGAGGTGATTTGCAAAAATGAGCCACAAAGTTTCAATTTTTGCATTTTACACTACGTAGTTTCTGAATTGCACTAATTTAACGTCTTCGTCAATTTCACCGTCTAATTAGACGTTAAGTGGTGACATGGCATAGACTTGGCCCACACATTTTAAGCACTCGTTGACTATCAATTTCTTAAAATGATTAAAAAAGTAAAGTACTAAATATTGAAATTGACGGTCAACAAGTGCTTAAAATGTGGGTCAAGTCTATGCCACGTCACCACTTAACGTCAAATTAGACGGCGAAATTGACGGAGATGTTAAATTGATGCAATTCAAAAATCATGTGGTGTAAAATGCAAAAATTAAAACCTTGTGGCTCATTTTGCAAATCACCCCCAAACCTTGCGGGTGATTTGTAAAATGCAAAAACACCCAATTCTCATTTTAATTTTGCTTTTTGGCTTTATTGAGAAAACCACATTTTAAGGGTATATTAGTACTTTTATATTAACTTTTGGTTATAATTATCATAAACTTAAAAAAGTGGCTATAATTCTATATAGGGTTCAAATTTTGGTTATTTTTCCAAATTTCCCGAGTTAAAAAGGCACTTAGTAGGCGAATGTATTGTGTTTAACACTTTGGTAAGAGCACAAAGGAAGAGGACCACATACGGTTTTTGGTGCTACCAAATCTACAAATATGTGGTTTCATTAGGGGTGGGCACGGTTTGGTTCAGTGCGGTTTGACAATGGAACCGAAATGGAACCAAACCATTCGGTTTTGGTTCGTTTCAGTTTAAAACGGTTTGGTTTCGGTTTCAAACCCAATTGAAACAAAGTTCAACATTTTTTTTAGATCATCAAAGTCGTGGAAGTATGAGGTGCAATGTCGCTTGCACAAATAAAATTGCAAGCTTCTCATACCAATTAATAATTATTGGCACTTGCATCAATATTTTATTCTATTTTGATTCACAAATATATACACAAAACACATTTGACTTTGCATTTTTCGAACTTGGCGGATGACTTGACAAAGAGGAGCGAGTTGATTGAAGATTGATCAGGATTGGTCGCGATTTGAAGTTTAAGATAACAGAAGAGATGACTGGGAGGTGGGAGCCCAGGACATGAGAGAGCTCAAAGAGGAGGCGATGTTTGTGAGTCTCGGTGTATGTCGAATGGTATGAAGTTGGGTTTAGGTCTGAGCATGTTACGATGTGGTTGAGTCTATACTAAATGTATGGACTCTATCAATTAACCAATTACATCCCAACACCTAATACGCTAATTAAATTAAATATATTTCTTTATATTTTGCAGTTTTGCAGTTTGGTTCGGGTCAGTTTTGGTTTGATTCCAGAGATTAGGAACCGCAACCAACCCGTTACTTTAGCTTGCGATTCGGTTTCAAACGGTTTTAGTTTCAAAACTGCAAAAACCAAACCGTTCAGTGCGGTCTAGTTTGATTCGTGTTTTGGTTTCGGTTTTCGGTTCCAAGTGCCCACCCCTAGGTTTCATGCATTCATGTGCTCAAAAAAAAAAATTAAAGGGACCATCTGGTTGCCAAATGAAGGTAGTCTACTTTTTCGGGAGTCAGGAAGACTCACAAAGGCATTTCAGCCTTCTCCTGGCCATTATCATGTGATTCACCAGCGCCAAGAATCGATCTCAGAACAAACACTGTGAAATACGGACATGCCCCAACCACTCAAATTCAATCAACAAATTATTTGAATATTACCTCTATTATAAGTACATATGTCATCTCATATAAACCAAGAAGCACAAGAGGAGATGAATCAACACAAAGACATAGAACAATAATTTGACCGCTCTAACCAATGAAAATGGAACACTATCTATCATTTTGCTTATGCATGAAAAACATGGAGCAAAATGTTAAATTTTTTTTAATGAAGAAACAAACTCACGACGATAACCTAAAATTAAACTTTAATGTTGAAAGTTCGTACGACCTCATGTAGGGGTGGGCGCAGTGCGGTTCGGTGCGGTTTCGAGTGAAATCGCAACTGAAACCGAAACTTTTTGAAGTGCGGTTCGGTGCGGTTTTGAAGCCAAAACCAAAATGAAACCAAACCGTTTGGTTCGGTTCGGTGCGGTTTCAAACGGTTTCGGTTTGGTTTTTGAGATAAAATTTATAATATACACCTATTTATGCATAAGACGGTCTTAATTTTCTCATAAATTAATTAATGAAATGCAGCAAAACCAGCAACAATCTAGCAAAAAACAGGAGCAAAACTGCATAAAAAAGCAACAAAACAGCAGCAAAAAAGTGCAGCAAAACTGCAGCAAAAACTGCACCAAAACTGCAGCAAAATACTGCACCAAAACTGCACAAAAAACTGCACCAAAAAAAGCAGCTAACATGTACGAACACTGCAGCAAATGACAACTACTAAAATTGAGACAACATCCAATGCATCAATGGGTTTAAACTTTAAATCCTTATGCATCACATCTACTAAAATTCAATTTGATCACCAATCACAATACTTTACTACAACCCAATTGAAAAGTTAAGTTGTCATAATACAACTAAAGTTCAAACTTCAAAGTTTCAAACAAAGTTCAATGTCAAAATGCCTTATGGCATTAGTACAACCAAAAAAATAAATGGTACGTGGAATTCAACAAAGTCTTGGTTTTCAACTTACTTTGCATCGTTCAAGTTTCAAACATTTGCCTTTCCTTTTCCTTTTCCTTTTGGACACTTATTCTTTGAAGGTTTTGGAAGCCTTTGAGCTTGTGAAGACCTTGCACCTTGTAAACGCAAAAGGGGAGGTTCTTGTGAATTAGAACCTTGAGATTGCTTTGGAGCTTCTTGTGGTTGTGGATCAAGAGTAAGAGAGACAATGCTTGAAGCCGGTTTGGCCAACTCTACACAATACAAAACATAACAAATATAATTGATGTTTAGTTGAAAAAAGAAAACGAAGAAAGTTCTTTTACTTCAAATGATATACTTACCCGATTCAATACTTTCATAGAACTCAATGTGGTCAATTGAAGGTGCATCATCCTCCAAAGTAATAATATTATCGCCCCTTAACCAATTTTGCATGCATATCAAGGCCTCCACTGATTTAGGAGTTAAAGAACTCCTAAAATCCGATATCACTCGACCACCGGTGCTAAAAGCACTCTCCGATGCCACGGTCGAAACTTGAATTGCAAGAATATCTTTTGCAATTGCGGCAAGATAGGATACTTGTTACCATTCACCTTCCACCATAGGAGAATGTTAAAATACTTTGTGGACTCCTCTTTTGTAATTTGTACCAAGGGATCAAACAAATAAAAATCCACCTCATCTCCCACCACTTTCTCATCACTATCTTCAACAAAATGCATCCATTCATCAATTAGATCATCTTCCATCATAGCCACATTAGATGAGGTAGAAGAAGGTTGTGATTGTAAATTTTCCGATTTCTTCATATATTTTCCACCTTCAACATTGGGAGCATATTCATCATAAAGGACAAGCAATATATTTTTTATTTCTTCAGTTTTCAATTGTGCCTCAATGTCGAAAAGTTTCTTTCTAAAGAGTTGTGTGACATGCCTCAACTTGAACCTCGGATCTAAAACAAGTCCAATCACAATAAGAGGGTTCAATTCATGGTATGAGTCAAAATATTTTTCATATTTTGTTCTCATATCGGATGCCATTGCCTTCAATAATTGCTCCGACGGTAAATCCACTTGCATGTTGGCTCGGGATTCCAAGTTATTGATGGCGGTCTCCACTTTATGACATCATGGAGGCCGGTATGAACCGTGGGATGTGTAGAAGCACTCACCCTCAAAGTCACATCATAGAACACCAGTAAAAACTTGACAAAAACCTCCACCTTGGACCAATCTTCTTCCGTTGGTGGTCCAATCCTTTTCCTCCCCTTGGTTTGGCAAACAATAATCACACCATCTTCATCTTTTTCATCTTCAACTTCCTTAAAGTAAGCCAATAAGGGACTTGCTTCATCCTCCGCCATTGTAGCAAAGGCCTTCTTAAATTTCAAGGCTACATCCAACATAACAAATGTAGAATTCCACCGAGTAGGGCAATCAAGGCAAACCGTTGCTTTGCATGTCAATTTCACCCTATTCACGGCTTGCCTAAAAAGCTCCAATCTTTGTGGAGAGCTCCTCACGAACCTCACACAATTTCTTATAGCTAATAGACCATTATTTAGCCTCTTCATCCTATGACTCACAATTATGTTGGTTATGTGAGCGATGCATTTCACATGTAAATACTTGCCACCTAGAATAGCTTGTGAATTTTCCCACCTATTCATTTTCGTCATAAGTTGATCCAAAGCAACTTTATTTGCAGAAGCATTGTCCACTGTGATTGTCATAACTTTGTCTATCCCCCATTCCAACAAGCAACTTTCAATTAACTTTGCAATTGTGGTTCCATAGTAGTTAGGAATAATACAAAAGTTTATGATCCTCTTGTGCATATTCCATTCATGATCAATAAAATGTGCAGTAAGAACCATATAATTGGTGTTTTGTGTGCTTGTCCAAGTGTCAGTAGTGAGACAAATTCTATGGGCACTTAAGGTTTTCTTCAAATAAGCCTTCGATTCATCACACATGTTGAGAAAAGTTCTCACAAGAGTTCTTCTAGAAGGCACTTTAAACAATGGAATACCAATAGCACAAAAAAGCCGAAACCCCATCTTATCAACGGTACTAAATGGCATCTCATCTATGACTACCATCTTAACACATGCTTCTAACACACTCTCTTGTGAAAATCCAACAGCAAACAGATTGTTACCTTTACTTTTATCCCCAACCAAAACTTTTTGCTTTTTACTTCTATTCCCTTGGTAAAATTTACAATATTTTTCAATGTGGTGTCTCATGCTTGTGGTGCCATTAACTCTCGGCTCAACTGCATAGTCACCCACACTACTCTGTTTTGGGCAATAATTACATTTAGCTCTCCTAAGTTTTACTTCAGCCAAATATTTCTCCCTCTTTTCATTGATTTTAGACTGTTTTTTCGTCACATAATATGTTGTAAAATGATCCCAAACCCAGCTACATTTTCTTGAATCAGAGTTACTTACTTTTTCATATTTGCCCGCAGATTCTTCACCGTCGTTTTCAGGGTCACCTTCAACGTCTATTTCATTTTCAGAGTCAATTTCTATTGCCTCGTCCTCCGGCTTCTCAGAGGAGTCCCCCATAGAAGAGTGACCAATCCCATTATGCTTACTGGATTCTTCATATCTTGACTGAAATAAAATACGAAATGCTCATTATCTTAAATGAATGGAATGCACATATTCTCAGATATTGCTGAAGAAAATCAATTAAAATGAATCAAAATCAAATGCCCAGATGTTGCAGAAGAAAACAATTTAAAAAATGAGACTCTCTGTAGCTCTGTATCAAACGAACCCTAACTGTAAAATTAATTTAGTTACAAATTATTAACTAAACTAACTAATACAAGTTCTAAGTTCTTACCATATTAGCTGGAAAGAAGAGCAGGTGAATGAAGGGGATATGAGGATGCAAGCAGTGAGGTCGCAGAGATGCAAGCAGCCAGGTCGCACGCAGAGATGCAAGCAGCGAGTTCAAGGCACTGATGTCGACTGTGGAAGAGATGAAGATGAGTTTTAAGGAAAAGATGAAGATGAGTTTCAGCCTTTCAAGACTCGAAGTGCAAAATTGGATGATAAGCTACTGTCTAGTTGAACTATTGAGGTATTTAACTAATTAATTAAAAGTTTAAAACATAATATTTAATATATGGTGCGGTTTCGGTTTCGGTGCGGTTTTGAAAACCCAAAAGCGAAACCAAACCGTTTTCTTTGCTGCGGTTCGGTTTCGAAACCAAAACCGTTTCAAAACCGCAAAACCAAACCATTCGGTGCGGTCCGATTCGATTCGTGTTTCGGTTTCGGTTTTCGGTTCCAAGTGCCCACCCCTATCTCATGAATGAATCCAAAATTTCTCATATAGTTTTCTTTATTTATTTTAATTACAAGCGATATTTATACTTTGAACTTTCACATAATTTAAAATGGCTTGAATTTGTGAAGAGATATTACACTACAAAATTTTCTTACGAAGAATATGGGAAAAATCTTCAGTGGTACGTACCATTTAATGGTACGGCCATTGAATGGTCCAGATTAACTTGCGGTGGGCTCCAAATGAATCTTAAATCATTCAACAATGGTACGTACTATTGAAGTTTGACCCAAGAATATGACGAAACTATATTTATGAGAAGTAAAATGTCAAATATTTGGAAATTGAAGTGATATGTTGACCATGGAAGAATTTTTTTTTATTTTTTACCTCTATCATGCAGAACTGCAGCTAAGTTTAAAGTTTCCAAACTGATTTTTCTAAAAATAAAAATAAAATTTTGCAACTGATAAAATCAGCTATATATGTGTGTGTATATATGTCAAATGCTGAGCCATGAGCCAAAATTGATGTAACATTTTGCATTCAGTAATTATATGTGACCTGATCAAGGTCTGTCGATCGATCGATAGAAACTAAAAGGATGAAGAATATGAGAAAAATAATGCAGAAGAATATGCGGGCATTATTTGATGATTTGGTCAAATGGGGACGTGTCACTTGGCTGCAAGTGCAGTGCAGGCTAATTTAGCACATTCACTATCCATGTCCGAATCAGGTACCCATCCAGAAAACGACATGTTGCTGCCAAGTTGGAACAGGTGTTGCAATTTAATGGATAAAACCGGATTTGAAGGCTATTTCTCGGACCTCCACACCCTCCTGAGCTCAAATTTTTTGGACCATTTGAGAGACTAGCTATCATAAAATTATTTAAACCAAATGAAGAAATCTTCACAATAAATTGTTTTGTATTTCTTAAGTTTTAATTTACACAAGTATGCCTTACATATAGAAAAGAAAGAAACAACCCAGTTACCAGAATGACTTCTAGTGGCCGGGTAAACCTACGCTTTAATCTAATCCTTAAATTAAGGAGATTACACTAATATCAATACACGCCACTAATCAGTCATCTTCCTTTAATCAATGGAAGATGACCGGTACAGACAGCAGAACACTCATGTACAGAAAACGTCAGCACAGCAGAGAGCACGCAGAAGTTCAGTGGACAGAGAAGCCAACCCGAAGAGGGTTATACACCAACCCGATGAGAAAACAGCAACCCGATACATCATTCAAACCATCCCGATGTGCATGCCGATCATCCCGATGTACCATGCAGCTGTTTATTTATGTATTTCAACACTCCCCCTCAAGCTGGATCTAGTAAGTTAGTAGATCCAAGCTTGCTTAAAAGACGATGAAGATGAACTGAGGACAGTGGTTTGGTGAAAAGATCTGCAAGCTGATCATGACTTCTTGTAAAAATAGTGCTGATAACTTGAGATGGAACTTGATTCCGAATGAAATGGCAATCCACCTCAATATGCTTGGTTCTCTCGTGGAACACAGGATTAGCAGCAATGTGAATAGCTGCCTGATTGTCACACATAAGAAACATGGGTGCAGAACTAGGAAAGCCTAGGTCTGAGAGCAAACCTTTAAGCCATATTAATTCGCACGCTGTGACCGCCATTGCCCGATATTCCGCCTCCGCACTTGAGCGGGCAACAACTTGTTGTTTCTTGCTCTTCCAGGTGACGAGATTTCCACCAACAAATGTACAGTAGCCAGTTGTAGATTTTTTATCGATTTCATTCCCTGCCCAATCTGCATCTGTATAGCCGGAAATATTAGTAGACTGATTGTTCTTCATGAGAATTCCTCGACCGATGGAACCTTTGAGATAACGCAGAATTCTTTTGACAATGTGCATATGATGCACAGTAGGTGCATGCATGAACTGACTGACCAGGCTAACAACATAGGTAATATCTGGTCGAGTGATTGTGAGATAAATGAGTCGTCCCACCAGTCTTTGATAGTGCTTTATATCCGGTATGGCCTTTCCATCAACGTTGAGCTTCAGTTTGCAGTCAACAGGTGTGGTGGCAGGCTTGCAATCAAGCATTTTTTCTTCCTTGAGAAGATCCATCACATACTTTCGTTGGTGGATAAACAGTCCTTTGGAGGAAGTTGCCATCTCTATTCCCAGAAAGTACTTCAACCTCCCCAAATCCTTGATGGCAAAGGTTTGCTGTAGTGTCTGCTTCAGGTCTGCAATTTCGACAACACTATCTCCAGTGATGATCAAATCATCAACATATATAAGAACCACAAGTTTCCCTTTCCCATTTGTGCGGACAAACAGGGAAGAATCAGCATTACTGTGTGTGAAACCGATCGTGGTCAGCACAGAGCTAAGCTTGGCATACCAAGCTCGAGGTGATTGCTTCAACCCATATATTGCCTTGTGCAGTTTACACACCAGTTTATCCTTTAGAGGACCATAGCCTGGAGGAAGTTGCATGTAGACTTCTTCTTGAAGTTCTCCATGAAAGAATGCATTTTTTACATCCATTTAGTAGAGAGACCATCCACTATTTATCGCCACAGAGAGAAGAACCCTCACGGTGTTCATCTTGGCAACAGGAGCAAATGTTTCTTTATAGTCGACCCCATAAGTTTGAGTGAAGCCGCGAGCCACAAGACGAGCCTTATACCTTTCTATAGAGCCATCAGCTTTGAACTTGATTTTGTATATCCATCAGCTTCCAACAGTCTTCTTTCCTTGAGGAAGCGGAACAAGACTCCACGTACAGTTATCTTCCAAAGCCTTGAGCTCTTCTCCCATTGCTTGTTTCCACGGAGGAAGAAGAGCTGCTTCCTGGTAGGTCGTTGGTTCACAATGCTCGTCTAGCGCACTTACAAAGGCAACATGGGAAGAAGACATTGCACTAAAATTACATGTGACTGGATACCGCGAAGCATAAGTCACATAATCTTGTAATTTAGTTGGAGGCTTTCTTGCACGGGGAGGGTTTCTCCTGATCACTTGGGCTTCTTGATTGGAATTGATCTCTTCATTCTCTGTACTATTGTCAGATTGCTCCAAGGTGCTTAATTCATCTTGGGGTTCTCTCAACTCATGTATATTAGTTGTAGAATCTTCTTGTATCACTGGATCGGTAAAGATTTGAGGCAGTGGTAACAAATTGAGTATTTCCTCCCCCTGTGTTGTAGCATGCTCAAAATAAGAATTGTTTTCTTCAAATTGGACATCCTTAGAAACAATGCATTTCTTGGTGACTGGATCAAAGCATTTATATCCCTTTTGAGTAGAGGAATACCCAATGAATATGCATTTAGTTGCCCTGGCATCAAGCTTATCTCGATTTTTGGCTTGGATGTGTACGTAACAGACACAGCCAAATACTTTGAGGTGAGTCAAGTCAATTTTCCTGCCTTTTAGCACTTCATAGGGAGATTTGAACCCTAACACTGAACTTGGCAGCCTGTTGATGAGGTACGTTGCCGTAAGGATAGCAGATGCCCAGAACCTCTTGGAATACTCATATGTATCATGAGGGATCGAGTTTTTTCCAAGAGATCCCTGTTTTTTCTTTCTGCAACACCATTCTGTTGAGGGGTACCTACACAGCTTGTTTGATGGATGATGCCATGTTCACTTAGATATTGAAACATATTGTTTGACATGAACTCAGTTCCATTATCTGATCGGAAAATTTTGACATTTGATTGAAATTGGGTTTTAATGTGAATGTGAAAATCCTTGAAGATGTTGAAGACTTCATTTTTTGACTTCATTAGATAAACAAAGCTAATTCTGGTAAAGTCATCCACAAATAAGACAAAGTATCTAAAACCTTCCATTTATTCAATAGTAGGACCCCACACATCACTGTGTATAAGTTCAAACGGCTTACATGTGGAAGTTTGGGATTTGCCGAATGGCAATCTGGTGGATTTCGACAATTTACATGTTTCACAGTCAGTGAGGGGCTTACAAACATTTGGAAAGAGTTTTGACATTACAAACTCCGAGGGGTGAGCTAGTCTCTTATGCCATAACTGGTTTTCATCTATGGACTTTAACTTTGCGTGCAAGGCTTGATTTTTTGTGTGGTTTCTACACAGATAATAAAGTCCATTTATGAAGACCCCATTACCAATCGTCTTCTTGGTGAGAATATCCTGAAATATTACATCATTGGATGAAAAAATTGCACGACAATTTAAATTGTTGGTGATTTTCCCAACAGACAACAATTGGAACGGAAAAGATGGTACATATAATGCACTGGAAGGTGTTTTGGTTGAAAAAATGTTAATTTCTCCAGTGCCTAAAACAGAAACAGTTTTAACATTGGCAACAGACACATGTGATGGTTTTGAAAAAGATTTAAAAACCTTTAAATTTTTTATTTTGTTTGTCATATGATCAGTGGCACCAGAATCAATTATCCAACAATCTTTTTCAATACTAGTTAATAATGCAGTAGAAAAAGCTTGTAGAATACCTGGTGCCTCTTTACTCGGTATTCTCTGATTTCCAGAAAGGAATTCCGCAAATTTTCCCAACATGGCTGTATGTTGGTCTCATTCACCATTAGCTGACCCAGAAGCACCTCCACGTCCCTTCTCATGTAAGTAGTTCGCAAACTCATTGATGAGAGTAAGCGGATTGGTCATGAACTCAGCTGATCCATGGGATGTGGAGGAAGAAGGTTGAACAGCAGCAACTTGAGCCCTGAAGTGACTTTGTTGAGAGGACCGCGGTATGATTTTTCCTTCTTTGGTGAACTTAGGTTTAAGCTCTGGATGGAGTTCCCAACACTTATCTTCAGTATGCCCAACAGCATTGCAGTGTTTGCACTTTAGGTGTGGGAATCTGCCCTTGTACACCTTTGCTTCAGTATGCTTGGCATGAGACACGTACGCACGAGACTCCGTCATCCTTGGGCTTTGTTCAATGCTCATTACCTTCCTTCGTGCTTCTTCTCTCTGAATTATAGCACAAACATTGTTGAAGGAAGGTAATTCTTGGCTCATCAGAATGTGGCTTCTCAAGTCCTCGTAGTCTGGGCTCAAACTTCCCAGCAACTGGTAGATTCTGTCTTCCTCGGCTCTTTTGAGTAGCACTGCAGGGTCAGTGGTATGTGGAAGATACACATCCAGCTCATTCCACAAGGTTTTGAGCTTCCCGAGATGTTGAACAAAGGATTTACCTTTTTGTTGGAGGCTGGCAATGTCTTTCTTTAGCTGGAACACTCGCGCATAATTGTTTTGGTTTCCGTACATTTCCTTCAAGCTTGTCCATAATTCTTGAGAGGAATTAGAATAGCTGAAAATCTCAGCTATATGCTTCTCCATGGTGTTAAGTAGCAGAGACATAACCAGTTGATCTTTGCACAGCCATCCACTGTACAAAGGTGAAGAGACGTCTAGAACTTCCATGCCTCCATTTACAAAACTGAGTTTTCCCTTACCTCCAAGGGCCAATGAGACAGCTCGAGACCATGGTAGATAATTAAACTCGTTCAAAAGAATTGAACACAGTCGTTGGTTGGTGTTTACCTCAAATTCTGAGGTATCTGAGTAGGTAACATTTGGGGGGGAGCATTTGAGTTTTCCCCTCTCAAATTTACAGATCCTTCCTCAGCCATTTTGACGAACTAATTTTACAGCGGAAAAAGAAAAAAAAAATTTAGAGTCAGGTTAAGATTGAACCTGCTCTGATACCATGAAGAAATCTTCACAATAAATTGTTTTGTATTTCTTAAGTTTAAATTTACACAAGTATGCCTTACATATAGAAAAGAAAGAAACAACCCAGTTACCAGAATGACTTCTAGTGGCCGGGTAAACCTATGTTCAGTTACCAGAATGACTTCTAGTGACCGGGTAAACCTACGCTTTAATCTAATCCTTAAATTAAGGAGATTACACTAATACCAATACACGCCACTAATCAGTCATCTTCCTTTAATCAATGGAAGATGACCAGTACAGACAGCAGAACACTCATGTACAGAAAACGTCAGCACAGCAAAGAGCACGCAGAAGTTTAGTGGACAAAGGAGCCAACCCGAAGAGGGTTATACACCAACCCGATGAGAAAACAGCAACCCGATACATCATTCAAACCATCCCGATGTGCATGTCGATCATCCCGATGTACCATGCAGCTGTTTATTTATGTATTTCAACACCAAATTTAAAAACTACTGATGTGGCATTAAAGTAAGATTTCTGAATTTAATGACTTTAAAAAAGAATATTAATTGTCAACTGCTACATCATTTAGTTTAAAATTTTTGATTTCCCTAACATTACCCTTGATATTATATCTCTTATCAATAGTACGATTTTTCCATTCATACATTCTTTTTTTGTCCTATATATACTTGCAAAATCTGGGATGAGATTTATCTTTAAGTCTTAATGAATGGTAGATCAGCAAACTAGCTAGAGAGGAGGAAAATAAATTGAAATTTTTTAGGGTTATATATATTTGTTTTGATAGAAGCGATATTTTATTTTAAACTACTCTAAAATGCAAAGATGGGAGGATCTAAATTCGGGTGCACAGGGAGAGGCACATTCGTTCTAATCAATGTGACTATGCCACTATCTGCTTCGAAGGGTTATATTCGTATCATAAAGCATACCTTTAAGTTTCACTTTTAAATTTAGGGAATCAAGAGAACGTACAAGAGTTGAAATTGTGAGTGGTGCTAAATAATCTACACTAGAGCTATAAACTAAGACAACTCCAACGGTTAGGTTAAAACTCAAAATTTGAGTTTTAAACCCCCCTAAAGCTTCTCCAATCATTGGGCTAAGTGGGGTGTATAGTATTTGGACTTTGATGGATTTTGCTTGACTTTAAAAATTAGGCGTATTCAATATAGATATTTGAGGAGTCAATAAAAGTCATCATGTATTGAATAAAGACTTTTTATGACTTCTAAAAAGTCTATGAAATTCTTGTGGTATTCAATTACGACTTTTTGTGAGTCTACAAAAATTTAAGTATATTCAAAATTTCATTGATTTTAAAGGATTTTAAAAAGTCATGAATTTGGTTGGACTTTTAGTGCTTTTATGGTAAGTTTTTTGTCATCTCAAATCCAACATCTCCCGCTAAGATTTTGATAGATTTCATTGTTTCTCAATTCTCTAATGATAAACTCCACCACTCACCATAACACAATGACTATTATTATTACCACTTCCACCACCATGTCACCACCACCACCTTAACATGACCACTCATCCACCCCCCATAGCCACCACTATCACCATCGCCACAATCACCGTTATTGCCATGAGCATCATCGCCAACTCTACTATGATCACCACTGACACCACCATAACCATGACAGCCACCTCTACCACCATCATCACCACCCCATCACCATCGCCCCCATCCTTACTCCTCTACCACCCCAATAGCACCCTGCCACCATAATCATCACCCTTATCACCGCCACTAAAGACACCAACTTTACTACCACCATCTTGCAAACAATCACCACGTGACATTTCCACCACCATTGTTGCCACCACCACCTCATAAGACCACTTTGTCATGATCATCATCACTATTTCAATAGTAAAAACATAAAAATAATAATACTTATTAATAAATTGGTCATTAAAAAGTCTGGCATTCTAGCATTGAACTCTAAAATTCTGCAAAAGTCTATCATTTAACTTATTTCTTTTCCACAAAAGTATATCATTAAAAATCTTTGGAGTTTATAATACCCAGTAAAAGTCTACTTAAATTTGTGAAAGTCTATCACTTATAAAACTCAACAAAAATCTATATAAATCTTAATAAACTACATCCTCCTAAAAAAAAAATTTGGGGTTAAAAATTATTTATGGGCCAAATTTAGCCCAGAAAATGAGCCAAAAATAATGCATGGGACCCAGCTGCTAACACTGTCGGCCACTTGCAAAAAGATCAATGGCCATTTTTTTTTATCGGACGGCCCACGTGGTTGGACCGTTGATTTTTTTTTTTTTTTAAATGTGACATCCCACATCGACCAACGGAGAGGGGGTGATGTGCCTTATATGTACATGCCCACCTCCAATTAGCACGAGGCCTTTTGGGAGCTCACTGGATTCCATCGAAACTCTGAAATTAAGCGAGTTTGCGCTATAGCAATCCCAAGATGGGTGACCCAATGGGAAGTTGCTCGTGAGTTCCCAGAAACAAAACTATGAGGGCGTGGCCCAAAGTGAACAATATCGTGTTGCGGTGGAGCCGGTCAGGGAAGTGACAGAATGATATCAGAGCTACTCTGCTGTTCAGTACGAATGTGCCGGCGAGGACGCCGGGTTCCCCTTAAGTGGGGTGGATTGTGACATCTCACATTGACCAACGGAGAGGGGGTGATGTGCCTTATATGTATATGCCATCTCCAATTAGCACAAGGCCTTTTGGGAGCTCACTGGCTTCGGATCCCATCGAAACTCCGAAGTTAAGCGAGTTTGGGTCAGAGCAATCCCAAGATGGGTGACCCAATGGGAAGTTGCTCGTGAGTTCCCAGAAACAAAACCGTGAAGGCGTGACCCAAAGAGGACAATATCGTGCTACAGCGGAGCCGGTCCGGGATGTGACAAAAAAAATCAAATTTATAAATACATTAAATCCAATGCCTGAGATCGAATATGAGCAAATCTAATAGTAAAAAAAAAAAAAAATCTAACAGTCCAAAATTAAATTCAACGGCTAAAACAATTCAATATATATATATATATATATATAAATCAAAATTCACCCAAAAACTCTATAAATATATATATATATGTATTGCTCAAACATCCACACAAAATTCACTTTCGTCGTACAATTCTTCCTTTTTTTCTTTCAACCCACCTATGTATTTGTATTTAAGAATGGGGTACGTTGTGTGGTTTTTCATGTTCTTTCATTTGGTGCATACGTATAAGAATGAGGTATGTTTAGTGATTTTTCATTATTTATCAGAATTTAAATATTTTTTGGTTAAAATGTTCATAAAAATAAATTAGGCTAATCTACATAAATTTAATTTTAAAAAAATTACCCGAAAAAATTAGGCTAAAATCATTCTTTAATAATCTCAGACTAAAATTTTAAGCCAAAACCATTTGAGGAAAAAAGTTGTTTCTGGGTTAGAACCTAAATTTTGTGTACTAAAAATTTAGGTTTTAACCCCAACCATTGGAGTTGGTCTAAGGGGGGTTAGTGTATTAAGATGTATATGGAGTTTTGTTGAGTTTTTAAAGTAATAGACTTTCATGGATTTAGTATATTTTTACTAACTATTATAAACTCCATTAAATTTCATGGACTTTTAATGATATACTTTTGTGAAAAAGAAAGGAGTTAATGATAGACTTTTGCAGAATTATGAAGAGTTCAATGCTTGAATCTTTTTGAATTCTGCAGATTGTCACGGACTTTTTAATGACAAATTTATTAATAGCATTATTATTTTTAAGTTTTCATTATTGAAATGGTGATCGTGACCATGACAAATTGGTCGTATGAGGTGGTTGTGGAAACGATGATGGTGGAAGTATCACGTGGTGATTGTCAGCAAAATGATAGTAGTAAAGTTGGTGTCTTTTGTGGCGGTTATAATAGTAAGGGTGGTGATTGTGATGGTGGGGTGGTGGAGGAGTAAGGATGAGGGCAGTGGTGATGGTGGTAGAGGGCAGTCATGGTGATGGTGGTGGTCATAATAGGGTGGCGATGATGCTTATGGGAATGACAGTGGTGGTGATGATGGTGGCAATGGTGGCAGTGGGGGTGGAAGAGATGGTCATGGTAAGGTGGTGGTGGCAACATGATGGTGGGAGTGGTGGTAGTGATAGTCATTGAATTATGGTGGGCAGTGGAGTATATTATTAGATAATTGAGAAAAATGAAATCCATCAAAATCTTAAGGTTAGAGATCGAATTTGCTATGACAAAAAACTTACTATAAACGAACTCAAAGTCCATCAAAATCCATTACTTTTTTTTTAAAATGAAATTTTGAATATATCTATATTTTTGTAGACTCACAAAAAATTATAATTGAATACAACAAGATTTTCATAGACTTTTTAGAAGCCATGAAAAGTCTTTGTTCAATACATGATGACTTTTGTTCTCCTTAAAAGTCTATATTGAATACACTTGGATTTGAGAGTCAACCAAAGTCCATCAAACTCCATATACAATACATCCCCTAATAGTTTCATAACCATTTCAATTTGCATTTAAAAAAATTAAATAAATAAAAACCAAAAAAAATTATGTAAACTCAAACAGTTACCAAACAAGTTCTCAATTTTTTGTTTTTTTAAAGGTGAAAACGAAATAATTATCAAACCTAAGCTACTCTCATTGCATTTCTGTTTTTCCCGGTCTCTTTTCTCATAACGTACTTGTCACGTAATGTGAGAGAAAGGATGTGCAACAATTTCATGTAAATACTTCTCGAGTGGTAGACCCATATGACTCAAAATAATAATAAAAACAACAAAAGTAGAGGAAACAAAAGATAGGTTCTTAAAAGAACGCACATGGAAGCATGTGAGTATATGGTGTGTGTTTGAAATGTAGAAAATAAATGGAGGAGAGAAAGCACACAAATAATGTGATTCGATAAAACAGACAGAGCATGCATTGGCAAAGCCTACAAAAACACAAAATATGTGGTCCTTGATTCGAAAAACCCTTTTGATCTCTATACGTACAACTTGATAGGGATGCCACTCAGGCATCTCCTCTTCCCCGTCTCCATCCGCAATGCAACACCTGTCCCGATTGCCGTAGCCAAAGTTGCTAACCTCTCCCAAATAGGAATATGAAATGCCTAAGAGTGACATTTTGGTGGTAGGACATGCCCTATAAAACCTTGTTTTAGACCATAATGTTTATACATATACATGTTCTCCCACACTGAACATTTGAATGCTTGTGGAGCAATATTTTTTAGTGCCCTTTAGTTATAGGGCATATCCCAGTTGCTTCAAATAGCATCTGAAGGTTTGTTTTAGACGCACATGCATGCCTTTTGGAATTAGGGTTTATACTCGTTGGAGGGTCAGTGCCCTTGGAAATGTAGGGTCCCTAAGGCACATGATGTGCGGTTGTTTCTTGTAAGACCAAGTTGGCTAACAATTTTGTGGCAGTGGGGCTAATTTTTTTTCCGACCACCTCCTCCTTATACGCGATTTCGTATCTCAGAAATATCCAAAATTGCCAGAGGATCCCCCCCAGCCTTCAAATTTCATTTTCAATTCTGGTCACTTTTATTTTTCATGACTGACTATTGAGGAGGACTGTCCTAATGTACTACTCGGATCAGATGCATGCATTATGGATGTCCATGCAAGAAAATGTTTTTTATTTTTATTTCTTTTTGAGGTTGGTTTCAATTTATCTTCAAAATTATTGGAGTGCACGGTGTACGAGTACATTATCTTGGAGTACATGAAGGAATCCTCTTACCAACGGAGCTATGGACTCTTTTGCTTGAAGCGATATTTGACCACCTCTCTAATACAAGTGAGTTTCATGTATACAAATGGAGTTCACTTCTATTGAAGAAGTGATCAACAAAGTAATCAGTAAATGTGATACAAATAGTATTATTCTTGCTTGAAGTGAAGGATTTTATTGGTTAATGAGATATACGGAAATCTTGAGTGCCGTACAATACAAGCGATAAGCTGCAGGTTAAGTTTTTTGTATGGCAATCAGGGTCAGTAACATTGCAAAAGGAGAAAGTTTTGGAAGAGATTAAGCATATATGGTCTCTAATCTCCATCATTCATCTGGTGGGCCTTAAGGGAAAGGACATAATTGACCACAACAGTTAGAGATCGCAATTGATTAATTGTACTTAACTCTAATATGAGAATGTGGCATACATTGTCAGATACATTCTACTTTCTACATTCTAAAGTCAGGAGGGGTGAACCAATTTCAGTTCATCATTACAAACTTACAAGAAGACCAATTTTTTTACCTCCAAACAAGCCAAACTTACCATTTTGCCATTTTCATAGAAATCAAAAGTAAGGTAAATTTTGTATAATTTTTTGGTTTTCTTAGATGTTAATTACTGTAACTAATAGTTCGATTTTTCAACTTAGATTTTTTACAGAAGCGATACTTGACATTAAACTAAACTAGAGGAGGGATCCAAATTTGAGTGCAAAGAGAGACCACATTGCTCTAGTCAACTTAACTAAGTTCAAGTCTGGTGACATTGAACTAAACTAGAGGAGGGATCCAAATTTGAGTGCAAAAATAGAGCACATTGTTCTAGTCAACTTAACTAAGTTCAAGTCTGGTTTCAACTTTGATTTAAAAATAAGTTGAAACATTTCTCATTTCGGGAAAGATCGACCCAAAAGACCTTGATATTGTTTCCTTTTATCCGAACGAATTTAAATTACATAGAAAAAAAATTCGACTTATAATTGCACAAGAAATCACACTGCTCTAAGTACGCAAAATTAGCCCTTATATTATTTGCCTAGCTTCAAAGTAAAGTAGAGAATATAAATGTAGTATCATAAGTCTTAATCGCACTTACGAGCTAATCACTTTGCCTTTATGGCTTTTGTTTTTGCATAGAAAACGTTAGATTTGGTTTAGGTGAGATTTAAACGCAAGACTAACCACACTTTTTCTGTTGATGCGTTTATGTAGGTTTAAGCTAATGAATGATTATATCTTATGTTGTTGAACTGCAATGTGAACATTTGATCAATTCAATTTTTGCTAAATTCATAATTCACGTCGATAATTTGAAAACTGAACATGCTCAGTTGTGTGGCAAAATAAACACGATTATGTGAATAATTATGGTTAAATTGTTTAAAGTTAGGTAAACTCAAGGATCCCGAAATATCTAAGTAATTCTACTCTAATCTATACTACGGGGAGGGTAAAAATTTGAACTTGTAACGCAATGGGTTAAAGAGAAAGATGTTAATCTCCGTGACAATCCATCATTTTGTAAAATTTCTTTTAAGAAATAAAGTTAATGATATTCAAAAATAGTCCGCATGCACTTGCTCTATAAAAATAAGAAAAAAGAAAAATTACAATATATTATTTCGAGCACTAATAATTACTAAAACAAAATCAAAAGCTGGAAGCACTCTGTTTAATTAGCAGTGTTTATTGATAAATGAGAATCAATTTGGTGGCATACTCCATCAACTCAACAAATTAACGATTAAAAATTAAATAAAAAAAATGATAGCGGGGCAATGAAGAAAAGAAAAGGCTACGTGTACACGAAATAAAAATTTCATAAGATTAAAATATTTATAAAAATTACAAAAAAATTTTAAAAAAAAACCCCTGGCACAATAGGCCGAGGCGGCCGACTCTTAGCGTCAACTCGAAGAGTTGACACTCGAGCCGGGACGGTTCACTGGCGAACCGGAAAGTAACTCGGCGAGAGCCGCCATGGCTCTGACCTGCATCTCCAAAGCCGCTATGTAATCGGTAGTTTCTTCTAGAAGGTTCGGCAACGACGTCTTTTGGCAACCGGGAACCAACCGGCTCAGAACCCGAACTTTTTTCTGCACAGCCGGTAACTTCCTCCTCTCTCTCCTAACCTCCGTTTTCTTAAACCGGTTGTCCCCGGTCACCCTCGCCTTTCTCCGCTTGTGAAGCGTTTTGCTCAGCCTGAGTCGAGTCGTTAGAATCGCCCTGCTCCACCGGGTCGAACCCTTCGCCGCTGTCGCCAAAACTCGGTCCGCCGCTTCTTTCACGTCTCTCCCGCCGTCCGATACCTTGGCCACCGCCGCCGCCGACGACGTAGACGATCTCTGTCGCACCTGACGAAGCACCTCCGCGAGCTTCGTCGAGTAGATCCGCTGCTCCGTCTCGGATCTCCATCGGATTCCGGTTTTTGAGCTCCGGTTCCGGTCCTCTACCATGACTTCAGTTTTTCTCCGCTTTTTTCGGCTCGACTCTGTCGACGACGCGTCCAGGCTTCCTTCAACGTTCGAGATCATTGACGCCGCCATGGAAGAAGATATTCGAAAAATGTTGCGAGTGCAATTCAACAATCGCCGATATATATGTATATGCACACACCTGCAAATATGATATCATACAAAACGATTGTTATTACGATGAAACAAGAAGATGAGAAAATCATATACACATATATGTATAGTTGTATACACACATATAGGATTGTATCTATATACCTGATAAGTGATAAAGGAGAGCGGAGTTTCGAGTTGTTTTTTTGGGTGGAGGTTTTTAGAGAGAGAGCGAGCGAGAGAGAGAGAGAGAGAGGAGATGGGAATGGGGGAGACTGGGGAGGGGGGGAGAGTGAATATAAAAGCAGTTCACGGGAACCACGCGTCGTTACCTTAATCACATTTATGTTTATGGGCGCTCTTCCTCCTTTTTCCCTCCACCTTTCTATCCTTTTTCTCTGTTTTTTTTATTTTTCTCTTTTTGATTTGCCAAAGCTTTTATTTTTGGTATTTTTTTTCTTATTTCAGTAATTGCATACGTGACATCACGACTCACCTCTCATATTAGCCTGTAAAACAAAGTTTTATTATTTAATGACTAATGTGATTAATAATATATTCAGATGGCCGTCCATCTAACCAAAAATCCACTAACCTTTTGTTCATAGAAGTCTACATATGACTCATACGGTATGAGATTTCAAAACTATTCTTTTCTTATTTTGGTTTACTTGGATTTACAGCTCTAGTAGTAGAGTACTTTGATAAGTTACCCTCCTCGTAGATATAATTGAAGTTATAGATTTTCGTCTTTCACTGGTCATCACCAGAATATCTCTCAAACAGAATGAGAACGACGTAAGGTCGAATGAGACTAGAATACATAAAAATTTATAATTTTATGAGACGTGACTAGCCATGCAGTAAGACTACCCTATTTGAATTTTTCCCATACGAGGCTAGAGCATTAGCCTTCACAATTTTCTTTTTCTTTTAATTCATTGTTCAAATTTGAAAGAAATATTTCTAGATGTTTATTGGGATTTACTTCATTTTAATAGTATTAAGAACAGTAAACAAATAAATTGGCAAATGGGCAGTTATGAGACGTTGGGATGAATTAGCGTAACGCTGAAGTTTGATTGAAAAATAGACCACTAGTAGTAAAGAACAAAAGAGACCCTCGCATTGAACATGCTAGTGATTGAGAACATGTGCAATCTTCATTGATCGGACAATGTTTGTGGGCTCATTTAATTTTGTTTCTCTAATATTGAATGCTGGTTGTATTTTTTTTTCTATTAATGAATACGACGTTTCATTGCGTGTGATTCACAAAATTCACATTAATGTTCATTGGATCGTAGAGCCTTACGAACAAAGATAAGAAAAACGATTAAAACAAATTTGATAGGTTTGTAGTTTAAGACTTTGGTTGAGATTATTTTTGAAACAGCTGAAACCGCTTCTTAACAACTAAAAGCAGTGACGGAGCCACTCGTAGATTAGAGGTGGCCTTGGCACCCTAGATATTTAAACCACTCTTTTACTACATGCATGTGATAACATTTAAATGATAATAATGAACATGCAACTTAAGCTAATGGCCCCCCTCTCAACAATCTAGACATGAACAAGTCAGAAAACATTTAGCTCTAACCCATTACTCTCCAAGACGTATTTCTTGTACATATCTAGCTAGCTCCTGACCAAAAGTAATTGTGATTATGAATCATAAAAACGTTTTTTTAAGAAAGCACTTTCAAGTAAACACTTAGATTTTTGTAAAAATTTTAACGTGTTTTTAATAAAAAGAACTTCTATCAAAATCGTTTTTATGCAGAATACTTCTTAATTACATAAGCAATTTCAAACTAGTCCTAAATAGTTGAGAGTATTAGGCCTTCTCCAATGGAGGGCCAAATCCCAATTTAACCCCTTTTTCTTCAAAACTCATCTCCAATGGAGGGCCAAAAAGAATCTACCCAAAAAGATTCAGAGGCCAATTCCTTGGGGGCTTGCTACATTTGGCCCCTTTGGTAGGAATGGGCTACCACTATTTATGGGTCCCATGAAGTGAAAAAGTTGTATGAGACATCACATAACAGCAATTCTGTGCTACGGGTTGCATGTTTTATCATGCACCCGCAGTTTTTTGTCCATAAGATAACATGGTTGTTTAAATCCAAAGGCTAGGATCACTTTTTTATAATTTTAAAAACGTAAAAACATACTTTAAACTAAAAATATATATGAAATATTGTTAAATAGTTCTCAATCTTACACGAGTCATATTCAAAATATTTGTCTCTAAAGATAGATATTTTCAATATACATCTTCTTAAAAAAAACAATGTGTTCCAAAAATATATTTAAATAGGTACAAGTAGTAGTTTAATTGATTTAAACAACACATAGTAGTTGTTGTGCGAGTGTTGTATTATAATATTCTCCAATATGCTAAAAAGTAATAAAATATTGAGAGATAAAATGTAGCCCATGTACCATTGGAGATGATAAATTATAGCCCTGCACTATTCTTTAAAAAATTATATTTTAAGTATGCTATATTTAAAAATGGTGGTTGAATATGGCCAAACCATTGGAGATGGCCTTCGCTGATGCACTCGAGTCATGTCTTCTCCCTTCTCGGGTATTCCTTAAGTATAAAAAAGATGGGAAAATGAAAGAAATGAAAGATTAATTAGGTCAACTAAAGCAGCTAAACCTTCATTAGGTGCAACTAAAGTGAGTTGGGAAAGTGTTTGGTGATATTAATGTTTTGAGTTGTACGTCACCCTGGCTGGTGAAACATATCCTCATGTCTCTTAACACAGGATGGAAGCATTTCAAACGTGCCACATTGTATTCCAATAATTTTTTTACCAAATATGTTACATGCACTTTGAAATTTACCAATTATAGAGTGAAAGCTTCAATCCATGGTCCAAATTAAACTATTGCTAGGCAACTTGTCACCGGAAAATATGGAAAAAAAACATGGGTCTGTCTGGTCATCGTGATTCTTGTCTTGCAAGGCCGGTATACGTCTTCTTTTGTATAATATTTGCAATCTTCCACTAAGTCCACTTATTTTTCTATTTTTGGGATTCTAAAAGTTTTGAATGTGTTAAATCTTAGATAAATATCTTAAATAGTTCATTTCCTAACTGATACAGTAGTAGAATTTATTTTAGGTGAGAATCTCGAACACGACACATTATGACTTGAAATTCTTATGAATATAGAACATGTATATATATATATATATATAATGTGGGAATTGGCTACAATATTTACATTTGTTTAATATAATCACCATCTGACTGAGATGCTGATTGTATTAAATACATATATTCACATGAATTAATCTGACCATCAGATGGTTATTGTATTAATACATGTAAGTATTGTAGCCAAATCATATAAGGTGGTATATGAAATGATATTATAGTTTTGAGATATCGCAAGACGATTATAGCTCAGTTGATGAAGTGCATTCATTCTATTTAGCTGATATCCTAAGTTCAACTCTCCCTTGTCTAATATCGCTTGCATAAAAAAAAATTCTAATACGTAGATACTACTCGAGGAAATATATTTGATTTTTATTGGGATGTGCTATCCACACACCATTTTTACTTCTTCCACACTCGTTATTAATTTTTGGTATTAGATCTTCTTCAATTCATTCGATCTGACGGTCGGAATTGAAAATGTGTATAACAAGTAAAACAAAGAGAAATTATTTTTGGTGGATTGATGATGTGGAAATAGGTCATTGGAGAAACACCCATATGTGTTGGCTTCCATCAATTGGTTTTAGCATGGGACCATGGAATTTGTCTTTTAGCTTAGCAATGATTAGTGGGTAATGCACCAAATAGAAATATGAGAGAGAGAGGCATGTGGTCGTTTTGATGGCACTTTCGATCATCTGGGCCATTATTTTGTAATTTTCTATCACCGGCTTTGGACCAACCTCCCAATGTAAGGATGTGGCCCAGTTTGATCCACATTGCCTGCCTGCCTCACTATTTTATCTTCCAACACCTTTTGGTTTTTGTTTTTTTGTTTTTTGGTTTTCTTACTATTTTTTTTTTTAATATCTCATCCACTGATTAATAATTCTTCCACTTAATCTTATCAATTAGGCAACATTTGATTGATTAGATTATCTTAGCCTAGATAATCAAATCCTCCTACTAATTACAGCTTGCCTCCTTGTGTGAGACAGACTTCATTACCAGAAAGTAGGATTCAATTAAAATTAGTATATATTTAATTCAATGCAGAACATCTGGATCAGAAAATTTTAACATAAAATAATGCATATTATATATCAACGGTTTTAATTTCTAACCATGCGATGAGATGAATTTATTTTTCCCACCTAGAGTATAGAATGATATTTACCGTTAGATCAACAATGTATATCATATATTATCTTCTCAATTTTACAACTATAAAAATTGAATATCTTAGCATCTTAGCATCGAACATAGTGTTTCAGTTGCAGGTATTTTTAACGACTTAATCTACAAGTGATTTGTGATTTGCGATTTGCTAATTCACTATCCAAGTCCTTCGCATCCTCCGTAATATTCTTACTTATCCTTTCTCTAAACTAATTGCAAAATTAGCCAATAAGGTTTCATTTGGTGTTCCCCACTAAAATAAAATAATTCGATTGGGACTAAATAACTGAATCTCAAAGACCTGTGAGTTGTGATTGCATAAGACAATAAAGCCTTGATTGGTTTTAGTGCAGCCATGCTCCCTAACATGGGTTTTCTTCAATTTATTATTAAAAATGTTTGTCATTTAGTTTTTCAATTATATATTTTTCTCATTAATCGATAATTATATATGATGTTTGAATTTGACAAGCAAACTATGGTTTCATCTGTCACGGGGGGATGTTTTTCTAAATTGTTAGGTTATATATATTGACTTTGATACAATGTAGCAGCATTTCCAACCTGAATCAAACTTGTTGGTCAAGCCTCCATTTGGTTTCCTAAGAACTATTTGTCTTGGGAATTATGAAACTTGAAGACTTCAACTATTTGATCTTTCTAGTATATTACTAGTATAGATTACGAGTAGAATTCTTCCAGATAACGGTTAATGTTAGTGAAAAACACTTCAAGAATCATTTGGGATCTTGGTGAGGAAGATTCAAATAAAAAATCTAGTAGCTTTCGTCCATCCCTACTTATCAACTGTTAGTGTCAAGCAAAACAATAATTAGGTGTAATAACAGATGAGTCGATCATGAGTTTTTCTTTCTCTTCAAAATCGTATTGCAAGTGCCTTTGACCATGATATGAAGTTTTGAGAGGCTTATTTGTGAGAAACCCTAATTTGAGAAACGTAATTAAAAATTAAGCTCATGTTTGAACCACTAAATTTGGATGAGGTTAGTACAAGTGGGTGCATAGAGCCAATTAGATTAGATAGTACATTGCACTAAATATTCAACAATCGGACAATAATGTTGGGAAGAAGATAAACATGGAATTTGGTGGCAGATGCACGTTTTAAGCTGTCATCTTCTACTATAATAATGTGAGTTAATTAAACAAGCATATGGTCCATCTTCACATGATTTGATTAAGTCTTAAGAGCTTTTGTCAAAGATTGATTCTAATCTATTAATTATATTTATTTTTCTAGGTACCAACTAAGCAGGTGCCTAATCCTAATTAAGTGATCACACTTTCATGATTTCATCATTTGATCAAATGGAGCCAGGTGCGCACGAGTGTTTGTGTCTTGGTGAGCAATCCATCCATTGCTTGTCCCAAGAACCCTAATCATGGTGTTTTATCTTAAACTAATGATAACAATTAACAACAAAGCAAATGCTAAGGAGAATCGCCTCAACGGTTGATTTGCTTGAGTTCAGATGCATCAACGACTGACAGCCCAACCACACAGGCCACACGCTCATGGATGGTCGGTCACATGGACAGTTGTTTAGTTAGAGGCAAAACTCTTAACAACAATGATAATGATGTAAAAGAAGAAACACAATTAGGGCAAAACGGATTTTAAAACCATAATTTTTATCACAGTAATTTGACTATGATCCATGATTATCACAGTAATTTTATCACAGTAATAAGTACAACTTTTTGGTAACTATAGCTGCTATGTGTAATTTGGTGTCCGATTTTCACGGTGAACAAATAATTGTAGGGAGATATTGTACAAGATCTGTACAAAATATTGATGTCAGCGCGCATCCGGTAGCTGTAAGCTGCTTGTTGAAGTTTTCGGCTTTACAACGTATGCCAGTGTGATTTCTTCTGGGTTGGATCCTGGAATTTCCTCTCGAAATGGTACTTCGAATAATAACGGTTGGTATAAGCAGACCTCATCTTCCTTGCAATAGTAAACCTGCAAGACAAGCAAAGTTTGATTTAATTCACATTTGTTGAAACAACTCGTAAAATTCGATTGTTTTGGCAGACCGGATTAGTTTGTACGCGAAAAATAAGCGATACCTTGCAATTTATTCTCCCCATTGAAGCTGACGGAGAGGGTCTCTTGAAATGAAGAGTTGCTGATCCTTCTGGACTAAGATATCCATTCACGGGATCAATGGAAACCGCGGTTTCAGGCTCAGTTTCAACGCTAAACTTACTGCGAGCTTCCTGCAGTTAAAATCTATACGTGACAAATATGGAAAGGGCCATGCAACACCAGAAAATTTGACAAATAGGATGAGAAACCAATGCAAAACAGAACTGCTAAATTGGAAGCTACAAGTATGTGTTCTTTGAAATGAAGAGAACGATGGAGACCTTTGAAAAATGATACCCTTCGGGTACTGATATTTTAATAGACAGGTTGCCCTCATTGGATGGACTGCCATCAACTGTAACGGTCTCTGTGTCAGCTGATGATCGTCTTCTGAGGCGTTTAAAAGATTTGGATTTTGCTGCTACGGGAGGCTGAACCCCATTCAGCTCCAAAGTAAGAAGTTCAGCTTCTGCCTTGTTTAAGTCTAGATATCTGATTAGACTGTTGTTTGTATCAGCTATGAAAATTCTTCCTGTAAAAATTAAGAGAAAAAGTTTAAATCGCAGCTTGTTACTGATAAGAAGGAATATAATGGAATCTCATATTTACAAGATTCTAATGTAATTTCAAATGATGCTGAATTTCAAGTGGCATGTGAATTTATAAAGAGGCGTCACCGTTTTTTGCTTCAACAATTCCTGATGGCTCTGAAAGCTGCCAGAAGATAACCGCTTATCACAAAATGAATCAATATGGTGAACCTACTCCCTATTTTCTTGGATCATTTAACTTCCTAGAAGAATATATATGCTAAACTCTATACAGTGCATTTTTTCCTAACATCTGCAACGTTACCATCCAAAAGAATTCGTTAAATGAAAACCAACATAATTTCGAACCTGAGCTTCTAGAGATGTTCCGTCCTTGAAGCCAGCTTTTCCTGTCCCCGCTACGGTAATCACTCTTTTAGCAGCTGGATCTAGTTTCTTTATCTGGAGTTTGGAAAGAGATAAGTTAATATTTGAACCAAAACTGCTACACGCTATTCACAATATCTCCCAAGATGAACTTTACACAAAAGTCAAATTGATGCTTTCGACTCAAAAGCACATGTTACATCTTAGAATGGTTACTGTCGGTCATGATCTAACTACCTTGTGATTGTAACTGTCTGCTATATAAACTTCACCATTCTTTGCACATAAGACTCCTAGGGGATGTTGAAGAAGTATTTCAGACCCTATTCCATCGTGGTCACCGAACTGTACAGAATTACGTCATAAGAACATTATACGTAATGTGGATGCAATAGATGAAAAAGGGAAAAACCATTAGCTAAGATCACCTTAAACAAATTTTCTGCGAAATATGGATCACCACCAGCTAGCAATCTCGACCCTCCTGTTTTTAAATCAAGTGCCCTAATGGAGCTACTCTCACTATCAGCAATATATAGCTCCCTGAGATCTACAATGACCAAAAAAAGAGTTTAGAATCTGTGAAAGTCCATATAAATTATCATGAACTGTGGCATAATATTGCAACACATTACCAAGAGACAATGAAATTCCCGAAGGCTGTGCAAACGATGTGCTTGAAGAGCTATGTCAATCACAAAAAAATACAAATAAGAATGAGTGTGTCAAGTACTACTATCAGATAAAGGTTCATTACGTCATTGAGTTTCTTCACTCTATCTATTACCTTGATCCATTCAAGTTTCTTTCGTAACCATCACCACTAAACACTCTAGTAGCTCCATCGTCTGTATTGTGTTCCCAGATTTGATGTGAGCCAGCCATGGCAATATAAACTTGCTCATTGACTGGATGAAAGCACACGTCCCATGGAGAGTTGAGGAGCTGAAAGAATGTAACTACAATTTTTTAACAAAGTATAGATGTTAATCCAAGAATTTCATGATTCAGTTTAACTTGTAATCTTGCCTGAGTACTTCCTTTTCCTCCCCCTCGGTAATCAGAGCCTTTGGTTCCATTTCCAGCAAGAGTACGAACTGTTTCATTAACAAAATCAATCTCCCTACAATAACAGAAGCGAGATTATGACATTTTCATTCATAGAAGATCAAGTATTTCTAATATAGTTCTGTAGATGGGAAACAAGCTTATGAAGCAAAACTAGAAATAGGAAATGATAATCATTCGCTCCAGTACAAGTATCAGGAAACACAGTAAAATGATAATCTATGTCAGATTTCAGATAGTTAATATTTATTATTCTAACTCTGTTGCATAATTTATCTATTGAATCCATTCTAGTATTTTGTATATGCTCGTATGGCAGGAAACACAGTAAAATGAACAAGGGGCCACCACGTACCTCAAAGCATGGTTTTCAGTATCTGCAACATAGAGGAGATTTTTCTTCGGGTTGTAAGCTAGTCCCTAGTAAAGCACATGACCGAAGGTTGTGTGCAACAGCCAACATTCAGCATGAAACATGAGATCAAAAAATTCAGAATGCAAGCATGACATGCTCATAAAACAGTTTATTTTCTTACCTGAGGCCGATTAAAGGTGGCATCATCGAATGAACCATCACGCAGACCTTCTCCACTACTTCCAATTTGGACGATAAAATTTCCATCTAGGTCGGTTACCACCTGAAATCCATGCACAACAAGATGGTTAGATAACAATCCAGTTCACGTTGATTTTATGTTATCACAAATTAGTACGAAAATAGGTCTTAAAATTATTGTCAATAGGAAAGTGAAACAGTTTGGTGCACCCACAGACATGAAGTATACTCTTCAGTTAGGATCTCCACTGGAGAGAACCTATGTTAAGGAGCTCCGAAGTTATATTATGTGAACTTATCAATATATTATCGTACTTTTCTTCTCCTAGAAATTTGGGACATCAAAATTTTTGGGGTGGTTATTCAAGAAATCTGGCATAGATTATCAGATACATAATATAACCACCAGATGCATAAACGTAGAATGCATTTTATACTTGAAATCAACACGAGAGAGAGAGAGAGAGAGAGAGATCTTACTATGCGGTTATGATTACTGTCTGAAATGAAGAGCCTATCGTTTTGAACATCAATTGCAAGCTTTCCAGGAAACTTTAATGGGGATGTAACTAAACGAGGATCATTGTCTTTCTCCAAACTTAAAGGAATTGGTGCATTGTCCAACATCTTCTTTCTGCCATAAAACAGAAGAGCTGCCTCCACCAAATTGTCGAGATCCTTCCAAAAGAAAAAAGAATTATGTTTTATTCATTGAAAAATTACTATGCAGAAATCCATGAAATTGTAAGTAGTTTCAAAACACTAAAATTAACAGTCCTGAAATGAAGAAACGAATATTAAAATTTTTGTTATCAGTACCTTGCGGCGACCTTCTCCTGACACCTGTGCAAGGAGCCTACCGTTGGGCCCAACAATAGCAAATGTTGGCCAAGAATTGATACCTAGCTCTCGCCATAGATACATATCTCCATCATTAACAACCTGAAACAGTAAAAGGTATAAAAGATATAGCAGCTGATAGACTTCATTATGCAGTTAAAGATTGAAATAAACAAACTATAATCAGGAGTGCAGAACGTTGAGAAGCAGGAAATTCAATCGAACTCATAAATTCTAATGGACAGCATAACCCTGTATAAAGGCGCTGACATGTTATGCATGGCAATGTGTTTCAATATTCATGTTCTGCACTATTAAGCACATTTTAAACCAAGATAACAATATCTTCCAGGTAGATAGCAGTTGAAATAAATTTGGCATTTTTTAAGCTGAATGAGTGAAAGATGGTCAAACATTACCGAAGAAATCAGTCTAACCGGAGTACTAGAACATGCAAATAGAATGAGAGATTTATTTCTACCAAGTACAATTTACAAATCATGAAGCTTACTGGGTGAGTGATGTTATAGCGCAACACTGCATTGCGAATGGCTTCTAAATCCTTCTCATTATCAAACTTTGCAGAATGGACTCCCACAACAGTGAACTGCACACAAATCATCACCAATGTGGCCTTAGTTTATAACTCCGCCAACTGGCTCAGCCATAAAAACATTATTGAATTTTAAAATGTAAGACTTCGTTCACTTATGATACCAAGCAGTATGATTAAAGCAGAAGCTTGTAACATGATAAATTAGAGACAACTTGAGAAGTTTGAAAGAAAAAGTAAAAGGATTACCGGCATATCTTTGTATTTTTTCTCCAGAAACTCTAGATCTGGAAGTACATGCATACAGTTTATACAACAATAGGTCCAAAAATCTAGCAGAACAACTTTTCCTTTCAGATCCTGCCAAAAGTATTTGTCAAAACTAAAGCTATGCAGAAAATCTTGGTTTAACAATATAGAAGTTCAAGCTTTATACAAATTACCCTGCTAAGCGTAATGGGAGCTGTATTCAACCAATCAAGTTTTGGTGGAAATTCTGGCACAATAGGAGCGGTTCCACTTGCAAAGTAAAAATACCATTCATTCAAGCAGGTTATACATATATTTATGTAAAGCAACAACAACGATATAGGAATACGAATATGAAGACAGCTACAAATACAAATTACATAAAAAAAGGTTGGGCAGTGAAATCCTTATTTACCTGGTTTCCAGGTCAGATATGTAGTTCACAAATTGTTGGATTCTTTCAAATCTTGATTCACCTGTAAAATAATTAATGGAAGAAAAGAAATTTGTGGTTTTCATTTCTGCTGTAACTACAAATCCATAAAGATATGTGATATTTGGGAATAGATGGGAAAACAAACTCAAAAGAAAATGTAGCGAAGAAAAGAATTTACAAACACCAGAGGTGTGACATCAGTACCTTCCTTCTGTTTAAAAGATGGCTGGTTGATCCCAAATATCAAATTCCAAATAGCTTGAGGTGACGTATATTGCATTGCCTGTGGAGGAATCTCAATAAAATGTATAAATTATGGAAGCTACAAAAAAAAGAAGAGGAAAAGATTAAGAATCTAAGATGTCATGTTTTACACGTTAATGGTCACTTCAAAATTACTCTCATCAAGAATTCTCCTCTTTTAAGTTATACCTTCCAGTTTGACATGGCGAAGGCAAGACAAGACAAAGAAATCCCCAAGCTTCCATATCTCACTATATCTCGCCGAAGAACCCTGCAACCTGTTCATAAATTATTCTGTAGCCTCAAGCTAAGGGGGTTCAAAATGCTGTGTTTGATCAAAAAATGCAACTGTGTGAAAATTATTCTCATGTTAACAGGTTACACAGCCCAATATTACAATCATTAAGTAAAAATCTTCCAAATGTTTGTCAAGCAATATAGATTTTTGGTCTAAGTTGAAGCAATGAAGTTAAACACCAAAACCAAAGAAGAAGCCACATTTTGGAGGATGGAGTGACTTTACTGTTTTATCATTAAACACAACTGCATGATTGTTCTCGTGCTTATAGATGACATCACTCATTATTCAATATCGTAATATATATCTTCGAAAATGTTCAGGAAAGAAGTTGATCGACCAAAAAATACAAAGAAGCTACATTTTGTAGGACATAACACCTCTACACTATGAGAAACACTTTAAGGGAGGACTATCTTTAACCTCCCAGAACTAAGTAAGCCCACACACCAAATGCATCACACATGGCACACATGTGTAAAGAAAATTGGCACAAATATGCCTTAGGCTGTTTCTACAAGCAAAGTTTGATAACTTTGATTAATGGGATGAAATATACACAATAAATAATAGATATTGCCAAATAAGGAATTGTTTACTTAATCAAAATAGTACAATTCAAATGTTTCAATTATAGAATCCTTCTTACCCTCCATCTGAGAGAAACCCGCCATCAGAAGCACCAGTTTTCTGTATTAACTCAGAATTTATTTCTGTGACCTTTTCTGTTGTGTTTTGAGATGACATATAAGAAACTTGAGGTCCCTGAATCGTCCCATCTGCAGTGGCATATCAACAAAAGACCTCATGTTCCAAAAGATATATAAAATAAAAGATTAGTCTGTAAAAAAGTTGGTAGGAGAACAACAGCGCTATAAGCTTATGAGATACTATCTTAATGGAATAAGAAGCCAGACTATAGATCAATCAGATCCAAAGGGTGCGTTAAGAAATAATTGAGAAAGAGTTCCAATACAGAAGATGCTGCTCACAAGAAAATAGGTCTTATAGTATTCCTTAAAAATTGGCACTAGTGTAGCTTTACAATTCTACATTCTTGATGGTACAAAATGACATTTGCATCATATTCTCAAAACTACATACTATAGCCATCAGAGCCACCGCTGAGAATATCATCGAGTGAAATATTTCCTATTTCTTTTCGGATTAGGGATGGACCAGCAGCCTTTAGCGCGACTTCTGATAAAGTAGTTTTGACGGCTATGCATCTACAAGCAGCATAACAAGATTAGCAGTTAGCGTGTAATCCGTAGATCCTAAGTTTTCAAAAATAAAAACAAATGATTAGTGTAATTGGTACAAGAATAATAACAGATCCGACTTGATGTGTTGATTCATGTGATTCATTGCCCACAATATATTTGAATAAAATATGAAACTTTTGCAATTTTACCTCATTTTGGCAGCTTTGGCAGCCTGCACTCCAGCTAGTGCATCTTCAATAACAATACACTGCCAAGACATAGGCAGACATGTAACACCTTAAGAACATGGACATGGAAATCGAAACAACCAAACTGAAACACCCTAAGAACATGAAAATGACATCCTCAAATTTCTCCTTTTTTTTTTCTTAAAAATCTTCTTTTAAAGAAAATGGTAGAATCTTCTGAACCTCACTAGTCGGGACATCCAAGATCTTGGATGCAGCCAAGAAGATATCAGGAGCAGGTTTCAGTTTCTCAAAAGCATCTGCTGACACAATAGCATCAAACCTGATAAAAAGGATAACAAAATAACCGGAGTGAAAAAATCAGTGATCTACAAAAAATTGTATATGCTATCCCACAACGACAAACTTGAGAAGCACAGGCTATGACCAGATGGCCTTACATTGACAACGGTAGATTGGCAGCAGCTAGGTTTGCATTAACCTTGATTTGATCAGCACTAGACGCAACAGCAACTTTAAGGCCTTTTTCTTTACACTGTTTTATGGCAGAGAATACTATTAAGAATCACTAAATGAAGTAGCAGAATAGTAATATCTTTTCAATTTATCTGTAGTGTTCTCAATACCTGAGTAATGAGTTCAAGGGCACCTGGGAATCCTATTCCAGAATTTGGTTTTGCATACTACAAGAAATAGAACATTTCGTTGGGGTTAGTTGCAACTTAAATGACCGAAAATTAGTGTTATAAGAAGATAGATTCTAACACAAATCATTAACCTTATCCAAATATATCTCAAAGAACCTCTTCTTCGCTGCCTCAGGATCGAATCCCTTTACCCCCTTAACGGAAGCAACACCTCCTAAGAAATTCACTTCCCCTAGTACATTGATGCAAAATGGAAACCAACTTTAGGAAAAAGAATATCTTTTTCACAACAAAAATGCACATCAATTAAAGGGGAAAGGCAGTAACAAATTTAAGAAACACTAATAATGATTTTGTTCTAATTAATTAACTCACACAATATTTAAATAACAACAGGGATCTTAACATCTCCTTGAGACGAAATTCGGTTTATGTGTTTGAACTGACTACGAGATATTTTAAATAATTTTAAAATTCCAAATTTAAAGGCAGAATCTACTTTACTTTCAATTGCAGATTTTTCAACTTGCAACTACAAAATTCACAGCCACAATTCTTCTAGTTTTCTTTGCAATTTTCCCATCCCAAAGTCAAACGCATGTAACAAGCACTCTAAGAAATACATCAACGTCAAGAATTCATAGCAATAAGAAAGAAATTTTGAATTTTTACCAGTTCCCATGAATGGCACAAAGTCCTCCACCGTGACCTCCACCCCCATCTCGGCGAAAACATCGACTCCGGCCAATCGAGACAGCCGTTCGCTGTCACAGAGCACTCCATCCATATCAAACAGCACAGCAGACACTTTCCCCCACTCACTCCCTGAAGATTCTTGCACATTTTTCTCCTCCACTTTCACACCAGCTTTCACAACCATTTTCTTCGAGAAATCGAACCGTTTCGGCCTCCATTGGAAGAAATAGTTCGGCACTGAAATGGGTTTTGATCCTTTCGAGCTGCCGTATAAAGAGCAGAGCTTGGTGGGCTGTGAGAGAGAAGTGGGTGGCGATAGTAGTTTCATGGCCACGGAGGTTTTTGAGCTGAGAGCTCTCAGCCAACTGATTCTATTTGTGAGTGGCGGGGAAGGGGATTTGTTATGTATTGTAACTTAATGACGAAAATGCCCTTGGTATTGCTGATTGTATGTGAGAGTAATTATGGGTTTCTGGTCATTTCATTGGTGATTTAAAGGTATGTCCGACGAGAATCGAAATTGTTTTTAGTGGTGGAGAAATTGGATCACATTCAATTTGTTATCCACTACTTCAAGCATCCCCTCATTATAAATTCTGTCACATCTTCTTTTACTTTCTATTGTATTTTTATGCATGTTATGTTAATTGTGTAGGGTATTATCACCAATCACCACGGGTGGCTCAGTCGTAGACTCGTAGGGGCGAATTTCAAGTCCGTATTCTATACGGTTTGTTTTGGGTTCGATTTTTGGTACGTGTGAATCACACGACGGTGGTCAAAGAAAAGCTGAAATGCTTCTCTGAGTCTTTCCGGCCCCTAAAGGCGGACTGCCATGGTTTGGACAAGGCCATTTGGATTTGGAAAGAAGGTTCATGTTGTTATCAAACTTATACATTTTTAACAAGCAATTAGAATAATTTTTTTAGATATATCAAAATGATGAAGTGGATCTTTGATCTTTGAACAAAGTATAGGATGGCAAGGGAATCGAAATTTTGAGTTGAAGAGTTCATCGTAATTAACATCGAAATCAGCAAAGGAAAAGGCTCTAATCGATCTTTGCAAGCAGCAAAAGTCTAACGAAATCAAACAGTTCCGCCATTCACCAAAAAGAAACATTAATTTCTTTTATTAATCACTAAAAGAAATTAATGTTATTCACCACCTGCATTAAACAGATAATTAAGAAACAAGGATATGATTATGATCTTTGTTTACTTCTTGTGTGCTACATATATTTACTTTAATTACCAAAACTCCTTACATGAACACCTCCCATTTCTAAAATGATGATACCGCATCCGGTCCCTCACGATCACATCCCTTTCGTATACTTTGGAGAACATCTTCACAGCAGAATGGCAATCCTCGCAGATCCTCAAGTTCTTCGTGACGCGAATCGTTGCTCCGGGTTTTGTGTTGAGGACTCCGAAAGCAATGGCAAGCTTTTCACTGTGGTACTGCAGTGCACTCTCCTTCTCCTCCTCTGCAATGTCAAACAAGACTTGTGAGCTATTCGGCGAATAGCCCTCCATCCGCAGCCTCTCTATGATCGTCTCCAGCGTCGAATAGACCTCTTTAGTATTCGGGTGTGATCCGTCTCCCACTTTGAATTCATGAACAATGCCACGGATGTCGACCATGCTAATTCCCGGACTTGTCTTCACCCCTCTCTCCTTCATCAAGGTTCTTACTTTTGCAACATCATCAAACCTGCCTGCCTTTGCGTAAATGTTTGATAACAACGCGTAGCGACCGCTGTTTTGAGGCTCCAATTCAAGCAAAATCTTTCCTACTCTCTCTCCCATTTCGACATTTCCATGTATCCTGCAAGCGCCTAACAACGCCCCCCAAACCGCTGCGTTGGGTTTGATTGGCATCAAGTTTATGAGCTGCTCTGCCTCTTCCAATTTCCCTGCCCTTCCAAACATATCAACCACACACCCATAATGCTCCACCTCGGGCTCAATACCATAAAATCTCTTCATAGAACTGAAAATTTCAAGACCTTTCTCGACAAAACCCGAATGAGCACAAGCATTTAAGACACTCAAAAACGTAATTCCATTTGGTTCCAACTTACGCATCTGCATCTTGGCAAAAAGCTCGATTGCATCCTCTGCTCGACCGTGCATAGCAAGCGCGCCAATCATGGCATTCCATGTCGAAATCTCTTTCTGTTTGACATTTTCAAACACTTCCCACGCCATGTCTATCCGCCCGCATTTGGCGTACATGTCAAGCAAAGCAGCCCCAAGAACCGCATCCAATTGGATGGCGTTTTTCTTGACATAAGCGTGAATCCACTTTCCTTGATCAAGTGCTCCCACATTAGCACAAGCAGCTAACACACTTGACAACACAAATTTTTTCGGACTAATTAAATTCTCCTTCTGCATCTCATTGAAAATTTCCAAGGCCTCCTTGTGAAACCCTGCTTGTATGTATCCATCAATCATAGCACTCCAAGATATCTCGTTCCTTTCGCTCATGCCGTCAAACAACTCCCTCGCCTCTTCAAACATGCCACGCCTAGCAAGACCACTCACCATTGCATTCCAAGAACCGATATTTTTACTCGGCATATGCTTATAAAACAATTCTTTAGCTGCCTCTACATCTCCGCATTTCATGTAACCATCAATCATCGCGTTCCAACAAACAATATCATTAGATTCAAAACCCTCATCTAGCATTCTCCTTGCCTCCTCCACCAGCCCAAAAGACGCGTACATTTGAATCCCAGCGCTCCTTATGTGCCCATCTTCACCAAACTGATTTTTAACAACATGTGCGTGGACTTGCGCGCCTTCCTCCACTGCTTGAGCGAACGTGCAGGCCTTGAACAACATGGAATACGTGAACTTATTAGGCCTAGCATTCATATCCACCATCTTACTATAATATGATACACAACTCAATGCCTCATTGTGCTCTAGGCACCCTTTGATCACAATATTCCACACAAACACATTCGGCCTCCACACGCAGTCGAAGGCCTTCAACGCGAGCCCGAAGTTGCTGATTGCGTAGCATTTCACAATCGCACCGGCCACGTAATGGTCTTGGAAGTGGCCTGACCTCAGGGCTACACCATGAGCTTGCTTGAGATGTTGTAGAGAAGTTGCGCATTTCGTGTTTAGGACGTGTAAGATTGTTTTCTGGGAGAGTTTGGAGGTGGGAAATTTGAAATCTTCTGAGAATTCGTTTGGTTCGATGGTGTGAGGAAGATTTGAGGTGGTGGTGGTGGATGTGCTCATCTTTTTCCTCTGCTATGCTATCCAGTCTTTTGGCTAATAGCTGCAGATTACAGAATGTAAAGTCAGGCTGCAGATAATGTCATGTCGTTTTGCATCTTTCCTTTTCTTAAGTTGACGACATGTCGTTTTTTGTGTACCATCACAGATTCACAGGTCTTTCTTTTTAGTCGACGGCGTGTCGTATTATACAAGTAACAGAGACGACAAACTTTTTCCAAATCTCTTTGGAATTTCCTAGGGTTTGTGAAAGAAACAAATTTACCTTGCAGAAGAGAAGTAGTACTTTCCCGTTCTATTATGGTGATGATGGTTATCTAAATTACTAGGTTTAGTAGGAAATAGGCCGTCAATGTGTCTAAATAGTAGACTCTTTACGTGCAAAGAGCAAGAGAAAAATATAATTTGATCTAAATTAAATGGCTATCTAATAATTAGTCCATACACATATCTTGGTTTAGTTTAAGGCTGATCCTCAAGGTATGTATACTTTATGTTTCTTGAATTTTCTTGTCAAGTTATTGTGATATTCACGAACTCTCTTTTTCTTCGATTATGAATTGATTGGCTACTCAAAATTATGTTTACGGTGGTAATTTTGCCACTAACTTTTGACTATCTTAACTTATGATGATTTATATTGTTTTTTGCAGTGTTTACGTGATTAGCAAACTGCAAAATTTGTTTTGGCAGCAGAAATTTTAGCTCAAACATATCGATTTTTGGGAAACCGGAAACTGCCTTGAAGCGTGCGGAAGGTGAGCGTTTGATTTATCGATTGTTGATTTTTACAAGTTTTTATTCGACACTAATTGCAAGAGTTCAACTTTTCAAAATTACATATAGTTTTTCTCCAATGCGGAACTGCCTTTTAAAAAAAATTTTACCTTCAATAGTAGGACGCTAAAATTGTCTATATTTGGTCAATATTTTGTTGATGTATGCAGTTACTGGATATGTTTACATTCTTGTGGTTTCCTAAAGGAAAACAATTAGCACCGCGACATACTCCGTTCCTTCATAAGTTTGACAACCACTAGATGTACTGTACAGTTGCAACATCTAATGTTATAGTTTGCTGGATTTAATCTACCAAGTAAGCAACGGGGACATACCTATCAATGTTGGTTGAAAGTTCTTTTTGGCCATCTTCTTCTCCGCAAGAGCATTTTCAAGATTCGGTAACAACTGCGATGAATTATCCCTGCACTGCCCTTCCATTGCTGAGCTATCCCCAATGTTAAAGAAGGCATGACCTGAAATTTTTATCTTGATCAGAAAAATAAAGGTACTAAACATATCGAAAACATGAACTTCTCTAGAGCTTGTGTAATATAAATATAGGCTCTAGAAGGTTTGATTATCTATTGCAGTACATAGCTCTTCTACCTAGACTAGAAACCGCTTTCGCATGAGGTTCCCTGTAGTAATAAAGTTGTTCATACTGGTAGAGAAAGAGTGCGTAAAGCTTTAACAGTGGTTGAGGACCCTGCAGATTGTCCCCGTCCAATTTTAAGGCGAGCGCAACTCCGCCCCACCTCTCATCAGTAGTAACCTGGAAAGCAGCCATAATAAATTTAATCAATTTCTGGTCCTGTAACTTCATTCCTTCCAATTTTAAGGTGAAAAGTTGAAAGCCACTTCGTCATATACATGAATCGACAATTGCATAGGAGCGCACTGTTAAGTACTTCAACAACCAAGAGATTTCAACTTCAAACCGCATCAATCCCAAACGTGTAAGTTCAGAACTTCAGATGAACTATCATTCCATGACTCAAAATCATCGCAATCAAAGTAACCAAGTTATTAGTCCCTTTTGGGACATCCGATAAAACTCGAACGATACAAGTAACAAAATCATTTACATGTTCATGGACACTCTTTTTCTTTTTCACTACAGAAATAACTTAGAGCCAGAAAATGTGGTTACAAACCTGAATAAACCCTCCTCTTGCAGTAACTTCTTTGTAAAACAGATGCAAGTCCAGCACTGTTTGTCTGAGATCAAAACTGCACATTGCAAGAAAGATACTCACATTAATTTTCACATACAAACAAACCAATCAGAATCACCAAATAGGAAGAGGATTATATACATACATACATACATATATATATATATATATTTATTTATATATATAAACCATTAATTACCATTTCCAATCATATAAGCTGCTTATATATCCTACATGCAAGTTCCGATTTCTGAATTACTAGTTTCCAACATTGTTTTCGACACATTTCAAAATCGAAGACAGAGGAAAAATAGAGAAACAAGGAAAACCCAGAAGCCAAAAACCTTCGAAATTAGAGAAACTCACAGATGAGTTATGCAACATGTTGAGCCTCTGATAGAAGCTTTCAGTCTCAGAGTTCTCCAGCCTCAGAAATTGTCACATTGGAATCCACGTTCTGTGTCTCACTCTCAGTCTTCATGTTTGGAGAGAGAGAGAGAGCTTTCACTTCAATGCCTTCACTCTGCTCCCCTTCAACATTTGTAATCCCCAAAACTACAGCCAGATGTCTACATATAGACATGCAGATTATGCGCATGTTGATGTAAAATGGATTAGCGTGTTTGTTTACTAAACACTGATAAATTATCTCACGTAACCAAGATTTAAACGCTTACCACGTGTTTAAAAAGTGCCCTATTCATCCAATGGACCATTGATACTTAGTAAATTAGTGACGTGAGAGAATTTCTTCTCCGAAGCGTTTTCTGTCTCAAAGCTACAGTGTTTCTTTATTTTCCATTTAGCTTCAAGTAGGACATTTTAGACAAAAATTATCCCTTACATACATGCTATTAGTTCTGGAGGCGTTTGTAATGATCTAACCAAAATTCGAGGGTAAGCTACCTTCTCGTCCATTCATCGGTGCAGTTTCTCTGTACCGAAACCGACTTTGTCCTTTGAAACTTTTATAAACATAGTCGATCATTCTCCATATGCCTCTAAGAAGAGAAGATTTTCTTCAGTGAGGGTTGGTTTAGAAATAACATGCAAGTAGCAGTTGAAACAAAAGCAGCAAAAAAAAACTCTCTTTACACCAGGGGAAGGGTCTGTGGATACATTTTCGAACCCCGTTGCAGCCGCCTCACCACCAAAAATATAAAGGCTATGCTACCACAGTTCCATCCAGGGGGAACGCATTTACAAAATATACACGAAAAGACCAACAAAATTGTAACATATATATGAAATGTACAAGATCTGCCTTCCCCGGAATAGAGTCTCCGATTTCGAAAACAACCCCACCTCTTGAGTCCTTAGGTGAACCACATTACTTACCCCAGTCAATCCCTTCTAGGAGACTTTCTTGAAAGTTCAATGCTCCTTGATTTTGAACACAGGATTGTTCTGTATCAGATTGCAGAGCCGCGCGGCAGCGTGAAGGCTTCTTGCCTCTTTCTACACTTTGCATGCCCTGGTTTTCCTCATCAGCTGTCAATTCTTGAACCAGTCTTTTTTCATTAACCCTCTTACTTGCCTCAATATATGGCTGTAAGGAAAACAAATGAACACATACCGACACTCAGAAAAAGGACATTAGTTGCAGAAAGAGAGGAACAATCAGCCTGTATTTTAAGAGTCATGCCACTCAACATTGTCCACTCCTTGATAAATTACTGATTGTCCTTGAAGCACGGTATTAGGAAAAAAAAATGTTTTAAACTTTCTACACAATCCGTCGTGTGAGAACTAGTTTAATATAAAAGTTTGAGAATCAAATACATAAGTTCTTGTTAACTTTAGTTCCACACTCTATTTATGCACATAAACTTTCCAATTATATTGGACCCGAACATAACTAGAGCATAAAAGATACTGATTGCACAGTATGAAAGCTTTAAGGGACTGGGGTTGATTGATTTAAAATAGCATATCACGAAGCATGTAAAAACAAATGGCTAAACATTAACATAGACTATTCACAAGTTGAGTAATTCTACCTGCTTCTCAATCTCAGAGAGGCACCGCCATGCCTTGACGGCCAAGTCTAAGACCCTTTGACCCTTCAGTTGCTCTGAAGCAGAACTTTTCAACCGCTCACATTCTTTCCTGAGGAAGATAGTATAAGCACTTTGTGTCCCTCGTGGAAAACCGCGACGTTTTTTCATCTCTTTTTTCTGTGAGTGCAGCTGGGGGAACTGCTTCTGTTCTGCAGATGTAGAACCTAATCAAATTTCCAACATGTAATGTTTTAGTTTGCTGAACTCACACTTTTTGTATCACAAATAAAACAATCGGCCCCACGACCTTCTCTCCGTTCCTTCAGAAGTTTGACAACCACTAAATGTACAACTGCAACATGTAATAACCAAGCAATGGCAACATACTTATCAACGTTGGTTGGCAATTCTCTTTGGGCATCTCCTTCTCCACAAGAGAATTTTCAAGATTCGGTAACATCTGACATGAATTGTTCCTCCGTTGCTCTTCCATTGCTGAGCTATCCCCAATATTATAAAAAGCATGAACTGAAATTTTTATCCTAGTCAGAAAAATAGAGGTAATAAAAACATATTGAAAACATGCATTTATCTGGAGCTTGTCTCATATAAAAATAGGCTCGAGAACATTGGCTACTTTCGGAGTAGCTACTCTACCTAGAGTAGAAGCAGCTTTCGCATGAGGTTCCCTGTAGTAGTAAAGTTTTTCATACTGGTAGAGAAGGAGTGCGTAAAGGTTTAAGAGAGGTTGAGGATCCTGCAGATTGTCCCCATCCAATTTCAAAGTGAGTGCAACTTCGCCCCATCTCTCATCAGCGGTAACCTGGAAAGTAAGCGTTATAGGTCTAGTTAATATTAAGGTGAAAAGTTGAAAACCACTTCATCTAATCAATGATTCCGCAGTTGCATAGGAACGCGCTGTTCAGCACTTCAACAGTTCATGTTCTCTACTAAACAACCAAGACATTCTAATTTCAAACTTAGATAATCCCAAATGTGTAATTTCAGAACTTCAGAAAATTTATTATTCCATGACTCAAAATCAACACAATCAAAGTAACCAAATTATTAGTCCCTTTTGGAACATCCGATAAAACTCGAACGATACAATTAACAAAATTATTAACATGGAAACAAACTACCTGAATAAACCCTCCTCTTGCAGTAACTTCTTTGTAGAACAAATGCAAGTCCAGCATTGATTGTCTGATATCAAAACTGCACAATGCAAGAAAGATACTCATAAATTTTCACATACAAACACACCAATCAGATTTCGCCAACTGGGAACAGGTTAAATATCTGAACCAGGATTTACCATTCCAATCACATAAGCTGCCCAAATATTCCACATGCACAAGTAAATAAACGGAGCTTTAATAAAAATTTCAATGCAGCTTCTGATATCTGAATTAGAAGATTCCAGCTTTGCTTCTTGTGAACAAAGATTCTAACTTTTATATATATGTATATATGTATATATTATATATATGTATATATGTATATATTATATATATGTATATATGTATATATTATATATATATATATATATATTATATGAACAAAACCCATCATAAAAATCCTTGCTTGAACCCACTTGAGATAATAATTTAAAGAAAAACAGAGAAAAATGAAAACCCAGAAGACCAAAACTATCAAAAATACAAAAATTAGCAAAACTCACACAAGGTTCAGGCCAGACGAAGTATGCAGCTTGTTGAGTCTCTGATAGAAGCTCTCAATCTCCGAGTTCTCCAGCAAGCTCTTCCCATCTGACTCAGAAATTGTCACATTGGAATTCATGTTCTGTTTTTCGCTCTCAGTTTCCATGTTTAGAGAGAGAGAGAGAGAGAGAGCTTTACTTCAATGGCTTCACTCAACTCCTGTTCTACATTTGTAATCCCGAAAAGAGAAGCCAGATGTCGACATATAGACATGCAGATTATGAGCAAGTTGCTGCAAAACGGATTAACTTGTGTGTTTACACGTAACCCCCCACTACTGTGGTAGATGAAAACTGAAATTACCACCGTAGACCAAAGCGTTTTTTATCTCAAACTAGGAGTAGGCTACGGTGCTCGCAAGCATTGGATGCTCACACCGATCTCACCATTAAAATGAGAGAGGAGAGAGGGGAAAAAGGAGGGTGAAATCGGTGTGAGCATTTAATGCTTGCGAGCACTGTAGCCAGTTCTCTCAAACTAATCTTCCTTTCCAATTAAAGGGTGATGAACACCTCTGTTATGAGCCACAACTCAATTATAGCTTGAGAGTGGAAAATGTTTAGGATAATACTTGTGTCTTTCGTGGGGGAACCATTTGTTTCTCCACATATATTAACGTGTTTTCACCATATGAATATCATAATCAGAATCACTAATTCTTTTTATCATTATTTAAATATTATATTTACTAAAAATTATTTAAATATCATATTTACTAAAAATCATTCAATTTGAATATCGTTTAGTTATCCATGTCTGTCAAACCAATCGACGGTTTTGGTAACAAGTAGCATCGTCATGATGAACCGTTCATTTGTTTTATGCATATGAATGGCTAAACGATCTCCAAATTGATTGATATTTTACAAATATAATCTTTAGATTATGATAAATAGAATAAACGGTTACGATTATTATGTTTATACAGTGAAAACACGTTAATAATAAGCGGGAAGACAAGTAGGTTCTCCCATTGGAGAACACAAGTATTATCCAAATTTTTATGCATTCCGAGATTATCTGTTACATCGTGTACCATATTATTGGTCGACGACAGAGTTGATATGTTTCACTTTAGGTTTTATTTAATACAACGATATTATTTACATTAAAGAAAGAGAGATTTAAGCTAAACTATATCATAATAAATGGGTAACGAACTCGCCATCTACAAAAGTCAAACTTAAGACCTGCAACTTAGAAATAAAGAAAAATATTATTGAAACCGTAGTACTAAGTGACAACAATAACTTGAAATTTTTTAGCCTTAATTTACATTTCCAAGTTTTTCAAATCCTTCTTCTTTCTTAATTTATCTTCCTTAGGTTTTCTTGCTTTTCTACTGCGTGCATGTAGCATAGCAAATCTTAGCCTATTCCAAAAAGGATTTGGAAAAGTCTCAAAGTCCATATGCCCTTAGTCAAGAAATAAAGAGGAAAAACTAAGGCTAATCCAATCTTTTTGTTACTTCAATTTTTTAAGCGAAAAAATAATAATATTATTATAATATTAAAAAACAATACAAACTTCAAAAAGGACGATACAGATAAAATCTGAAATATCTTCAAATCAAAATGGCTTCAACATGTTGTGGCCTATTTTATTGGAGGGTGCGGCAAAGAGAAAATAGAGAGAAAGAGAGAATGACTTGAGGAATTGTAGTACATATTCCTCATGCCAAGTGCCTTTATTTATAGTGAAACAAGTACAATCATAATAGGAATGTAATCTTTAGGATATCCAGAATATTCCAATCCATATCTACCTAGAATTTACACAATCACATTTATCACATATTAATATTATCCACAACACTCCCCCTTGAGTGTGCAAATACTCAAGTAGATATCGCATCAGATCTTCAAGATGATGTAGAGATAGTTGATGAAGTCATCTCGTAGACACGATAGAGAACACTCGAGTCTCATATAGGGAACTTGCATATAAAAAAAGTAAAAATTCTCACAAAACCTGGCTATGGTAAAATGCAAGACTGGACAAAACCCATAGTCTAAGGAGAAAAGTGAGTTAATGCAATGTCGATACTTAGCATCTTCAAGACACAAGTAGTAAGAAAACACACAAGGGTATGACCAGCCCATAATGGGTGCCTCGTTAAAACCTAGTCAGGCAACAAAAACCCAATGGGAAAAATGATCTTGATCGTAGGGAAAAAGAGTACATTAAGGTCAAGTGAGTATATTTCAGGATACTCCCCCTGAGTTCTACAAAACTCCCCCTAAGAACTACAAGCGTTGCAAATGAGAAAATTTGCGCATACCAAATCCTTGAACAAGCTTCTTCGGCAGTGACTTAGTGAAGAGGTCGGCAAGGTTGTCTTCGGATCGGATCTGCTTGACTTCAATCTTCTGATGCTCATGCTGATGTGATGTAGATGCAATATGCTTGGTGTTGACTTCTTGGATGTATCATGTTATGGTCTGGTCGATACATGAAGCGTTGTTTTCATAGATCGTCATTGGGACTCAACGAAGGATAAAGAATTACAGGTGCTTCGAATATGCTCCCATGTACACAGGTGGCTTCATGTACTGCGATGAGCTCGAAGACGTCGCAACTAAGGTTTATTTGGTTGACCTCCAAGATATTGCGGTATTCCTAACGGTAAAGACATAATCCGTTTGGAAACGTGCCTTGTGCGGAACAGACAAATAGTCTGTGTCAGTGTATCCTACAAGGTAGGCATCATTCCGATAACCAAGGGGTTGTGGTTAATTCTGAGATGCGTAGGGATAGAATAAGCCCAAATTCGTAGTAACGGAAAAACATCTTTAACACCTATTTGGTGGTGTAGGGGCAGTGTTGTATCTTACCAAAAGATCAACAACGAAGGAGATGCCATGCCTAATGCAATGAGCTAAGTACAATAACTCGCTAATTGAACTTAGATATAGAACTTCAGCTGGTTCCACAACTTTTTCAAGGATCTCATTTGCATCTAGCGTATGAATGGTCATGGGTGTACTCAAAGGCAACACCTTCTGGGTGTAATTCGACTGGTGGATCAAAATATCATCTGAACTTTGCTTGAAACTTCGGGTTGAGACGAAAACGAGTTTTCCCAAGATCTTTCATCTCAAATTCCAACTTTAAGTGCAAGGCAGTTTTCTCAAGCTCTTCTAAAGTCTAAGTGAGATTTATGTCATCGACATAGACTGCAACTTTAGCAAATTCGGTTTTGTACACGCAGGGGCATAATTTATTCACATATTCCTAACTGATCAAATATTCACTTAAACGGGTATACCACATCCGCTCGGATTGTTCTAATCCGTAAAGTGAAAGCCTCAAATCAATAGAGAGGGTGTTCTGTGGTCTAGAACCATTTGGATCAGTCTATGAAAGTCCTTCAGAAACTTCCATGTAGATTTACATATCATGATCCCTATGGATACATTACAACCATGTTCATAAGCTGCATATTTAGTTTTTTGAAAAACTACCAAACTGATAAGGTAGCAGAACGTTATGACGTCCATTACGGGGGAATAAGTCTCCTCGTAATCAATCCTAGGGCGTTGAGAGAAACCTTGCGCCTCAAGGCATGCCTCGCATCACACTATTTCATTATTCTCATTACGCTTCCTTACGAAAACCCACTTGTAGCCAACGAGCTTCACATGTGGAAGTGTAGGAACTACAGGCCCAAACACTTTACGTTTCGCAAGTGAATCAAGTTCGACCTGGATTGCTTGTTTCCAATTTGACCAATCGGTTCTACGTCGACATTCATCAACGGAACACAGTTCAATGTCATCGTTTTTCACTATTTCGGGTAGCTACCATATACGTGAATATCATCGATGATAATCTCATTCCAATTCCATTAACTCATCCATGCATGCATAATAAACCAAGAACTTCAAGTCTTGGGATAATTCGGATTAATTTCATAAGTTACAATGGTTGAGATAGCGAACGAGGAAGGGATTCATTTTGTGCCATGTTTCTCCACTTCTAGGGAGGTGAATCCTTCGAACCGAGTGATCTGTCGCGCTTTAGGCTGAGAACATATTGATTGGCTAGTCGCCGGTGTACCGGGCCGTCCAACAAGGGCGGCCAACCTTCCTTCAAGGGCGGCACACCCTTCGGGGATGTTGACTCAACGTCCGTCACGTACGTCTATCCTTGAAGGCATGTTTGCAGCTGGTATATGTGATCTCGTCACTTTAGCTAGATCAGAGAAAGCATCTGGAGCAACACTCTGGAATCTAGAATACGGGGATCGAGATGAGACATAGTGGGGACGTCCACGATAATTTGCGTCGTTCTTCAAGAACGTTGACATTCTTATCTCCCCATAACGGCGGGAAGACTATCTCATCAAAGTGACAATCCGCAAACTAGCGGTAAAGAGATCGCGTGCAAGGGCTCTAAAGAGCTAATTCGAAGGAGAATCACAATCGACAAAGATTCACATCCTTCTTTGAGGACCCATATTGGTATATTGCGGCGGTGCAATATGGCATAAGGTGCATACCCAAAACGCACAAATACGAAACATTAGATTCGTACCCAGTAACCAACTGTAACGCTAAAAAGTATTGGGTAGCAATGGGCCTCAAGTGGACCAACATGGTTGCATACAAGATTGCATAGCCCTAGGCAGAAACCGAAAGCTTGGTGCGTTCACCAAGGTCCGGGCGATCAATTGATAATGCGCTTTATGATCGCTTCTACGAGGCTGTTTGGGGGTTTGAACATGGGGAATTCAATGTTCAATTTCAAACCCAAAAGATATGCAATACTTATCAAAAACTCTTCGATATAAACTCTCTGGCATTATCCAGTCTTCTAGACTTTATGGTATAATTAAGGTGGTAAGCCCTTAAGTAAGAAATGGCCAGAAGTTTAGTAGCAATGTGTATGTGGACAAACATGTGACCATTGTGTCAATATATCAACCAAAAACCATATTTACATGGTCCCATTTTTGGTTGGATAAGTCCACATTATTCCCTTCAATCCACTGTGAAAAGAGGACTATGTAGTTGTTATATCCCACATCGACCAACGGAGAGGGGGTGATGTGCCTTATTGTACACGCCCACCTCCACTCAAGACGAGGCCTTTGGGAGCTTCACCGGCTTCGATTCCATCGAACTCCCGGTTAAGCGAGCTCACAGCAACCCCAGACGGGCGACCCACCGGGAAGTTGCTCAGAGTTCCCGAAACAAACCGCGAGGGCGTGGCCTAAAGCTGCGAAATATCGTGCTACTGGGCTGAGTCGGTCCGGACGTGACTGTAACGGTATCGAGCCACTCGTTCCTAAGAGCGGACGTGCCGCGAGACGCCGGGTTCCCCTATGGGTGGATTGTTATATCCCACATCGACCAACGGGAGAGGTGATGTGCCTATATGTACATGCCCACCTCCAATTAGCACGGTGCTTGGGAGCTTCATCAAGCTGATTCCATCGGAACTCCGAAGTTAAGCGAGTTTGGGCTAGAGCAATCCCATGATGGGTGACCCACTGGGAAGTTGCTCGTGAGTTCCCAGAAACAAAACCGTGAGGGCGTGGCCCAAAGCGGACAATATCGTGCTACGGCGGAGCCGGTCCGGGATGTGACAGTAGTAGCTTTGCTAGGGATGATATAAAAATCTAATTTCCCCAACGAGCAGGTTTGGTAAAGTGTGCTTGTAGGCACAAAATTATTACTCCAGGTAAGGTGATGCGTTGTGTAACACGTTGCATCATGTTTCGACCTGAATTTCCCAAACGGTCGTGCCAAAGCAAGTAAACTGTTCGAATCACCCGGCTTCAGAGCGGCCTATATGTGGCATGTCCCAATTGGGAGGCAGCCCATTGGCCCCAAAACATAACTTCAGGCTTCCTATTTTGGAGGTGATGCAAAGATACTTCACTCTATTTTTTGCAGTGGTTTTCATGATTATTGTTCTCTCGAATATCCTTATAACTCAATGACGTTCTTCCGAAACGGAGAATATAAGGCCTCATAATGGTAATTCAATACTATTAATACAACGAAGAGCAGTGCCAATGCCCTTAATTAGGTTAGGTAGACCTAAATTCATTACTAGAGGGGTGATTTAGGTATGAAGTTAGTGTGCATAGTAGCACATTCATCCAGACAACTAACTTTCCCACATTTATACCTTATCACATGTTAATTGAATTTGGCCACATGTATAAGAAGCATGATTCAATTAACTCATATTCGAGGATAATATCCATAATAATATCCATAACTAAAACGAACACCAAACAATCATCCAAACAAAAAGGAAAAATTGTTCAAAACTTTAAACCAAAAGATAGGGGGTTTGGCTAACATGGCCTTTCATGTCAAAATTCTGCTTTTCCATATGTGTTAGGTGAAGCAAAATTAGTCTCACAGATTGACTACGAGAATGGTGTGCCTCAACAACATTGGTAGAGGCACAAATAAGTGCATAACCAATGATCTATTCCATCAAAATGGAAGTAGATTTTGCACGGTTAAGGTTCGGGAATACTATCCCTTATTCATGAAGTTTTGGGTCTGAGTTGCCAAGGGATCACGTGTTTGGTCGTGATGTCACCCCCTTCGTTGACCTTAATTCTACCATTATTCAGTACTTTCCAGCCGAAGAAGGATGAGTAGATTTAGTAGGCGTCTGCCGAAGCAGAGCCTTATATTTGGTACACCTCTGCCGAAGCAAAACGTGACCTTCGGTACATTCCTGCCAAAGCAAGGCATGCCATTCAGTATACTCCAGCCGAAGCAGGGTCTATACTATTCGGTAGACTTCAGCCGAAGCTAGGTCACACCATTTGGTAGGCTCCAGCCGAAGCTGGGTCTATACCATTCGGTACCTCCCAGCCGAATCACTGGGGTGCCGCTTTCACTGTTATGCTTTTCAGTGAGCAATGTGGAAATAATCAGATCTGAGAACTTAGTGAACCTCCACTCTCTACAATGTTTCTTCAGGAGCATTTTAGAGGCATGGAAGGATGAGAAAATCTTCTCCAGTGGAAATTCAATCGGATTCTATAAACTTCAGAATTGTACCTTTTCACGGATGGGGTTTAATCATGTCTTGCGTCAGGCAAGATATGTTTTGCTTCGGGCAATGTATGTCTTGCTTCTGGCAAGGTATGTCTTGCTTCGGGCAAGATCATCTTTGCATGATTAGAACAGTCCGTAGAGTGAGTTAAAGAGCCATGGAATCCTCGTTGTTGAGGTACTTCCATTTACAATGCTTTAGGCATAAGTCTTCGGATGAAGATCATGACAGAGGCTTATTTAGCTCTATCCACGTCATTGTTGGCTTCAATGTTTCTCAGCTTCTCGGTAGTCAAGTGGAGCTTCACAACTTGTGCCCACATAAAGTAGTTTCTGCCAGAAACTTCCATGTTAGTGAAGTCGAACTTGTTACGGTTCGAAAATCCACTGGATGGAGGGAACAAGATTGTGGTTGGTGCTTATGGGAAATAAATTCTCTCCATAATCATAAAAGTTAGAACATTCGGGTTCTAAGACATGGTTTGGTTTAAATTTTTATGAAAACTACGGGTTCCGTGGGTATTTAATTTTTAAGGAAACTTCGAGTTTCATGGCATTTATTCGAAACTTCGGGTTCGAATTTATGAACTTCAAGTTCATGGATACTTGCAAGGAAACACAATATATAGAACAAACAAAAATAAAAATTAACATATATATCGTGAACAGGTAGATGAACGTAGGTCTACAGGGCTTACGAGGTGTGAAAATCAAGGCCCAATTAATTTTAGCGGGCCGGATTTGGAGCTGCAAGCCCAACCAGTAAGGAGTTGGACTGCAGGCCAGCTAAGAGGTGTGGGCTGCAAGCCCAAAGCCCAGCAGGGGCTGAAGTGAGAGTGGGTTGCAGGCCCCAAGCCCAACAAGGGCTGGAATGAAGGAATGGCCTGGCCCAACAGGGGCCGTGGGTTTGAACAGGCTGGGGCAAAACTAGGAAGGCCCAACGGCCTTAGGTGTCCTGGTGATGGTTTCAGGCGAGATCGCTGGGAAACGGTGGAGAGACTAGAGGCAAGGCGAGCCTCGGTTTCAGTCAAGAAACAAGAGGGCGACGAAGAATTCAAGTTCTCGACGTCGAGAACCCAACAAACCGGTGAGGTTTGAAAAACCCGACAAGATTCGACTGGAATCTCGGTGAAAACCGTTGGGGATGATAAGGTTTTGGGTCGGAAAAATCACCAGGGACGGCTGCAGGTCGTCGGAGTTTTCTGGGAATCCCAGAAACTGGTGATGGTGGTCGTGGATTGGGCTGCAGGCTGATCCAGGCGACGGGACTCGGTTGGGGAAGGAGACGAGCAGAACGACATCATTTTGGTCCTGGGTGGGTCGACTCATCTAGAGTCGTGGCTCGATTACAGGTCGGCTCTACAGTATTTTTCTGTTTTTTTTTTCAAAAAAACGGAAAAAAAAAATTTCAGAAAAAACTATTGTTGTGTTTTTTGCAAAAAAGCGAAAAAAAAATCAGAAAAAAAACCTAATTTTTCCTTCATTCACACAATCATCAATTCACTTAATATATATGGCAGATATATTAAATTAAATGCGAACACAATATTTGCAGAAGATCAATAATTTGTTAAATGCAGAAAATTGGGTTCATGCATCATGGTGAATGTTACATCCCATCCCTAAAAGTATTGTATTATATTCTCCGAAGGTGTGAAATGACGAAAATGCCCTTAGTGGCTACGTATTTCTGTGAAGAAATTTGAATTTTTCTCTACTTGATTCCGTACTTTTTGAGTTGTACGTTTCGCCACGAATCCGTAGACGCGTACGGATTAATTTTCGGACTTGTGAAGTGCAAGTTACGTTTGTCTTACAGGTAAAATACCCGAAAGACAATAATGTTGGTGGGCCTTGGCGCCCATAGTTTTATTCGAAACCAGGTGCTCTGCACCGTTGCTATTCACTCTGCATGCTTGCATGCGTATTTGACGAACTGTATATTCGTTGAATCTTACAGATTTAAATTGAGGACCTTGTGTGTGATTTTTCTTCACACAATCCCAGCCTCTCTCTTCTGTCTGATTCCCTCACCCAACACATCCCCCATTTTGTGGAAAGCTACTGACATCTTTGTTGGTTTCACACTCAAATCCATCCCCCTTTGCTATCTTTCTTTCTGCAAACACAAACCAAGGCCGAGCCTTCCCCTCTGCCTCCTGATTTCACAAAGCCAATCACAGGCTGTCCAACTCCTCCAACTCGAACCCAGCTGCAACAGCTCCAACCTGCTAATCCAAGAACCTGGGAAAAAAAAAAACCAGATTGGTAAGAAACTACTCAAGCCACCCGTGGCATTTTCTTGTTCCTTCATCGGTGTTTCTTCATGAAACCAGTCCCAATCTTCTTCCCTTGTAATTGCAGGCTGCTGAGAAGACTCTGTGGGACTCGTGGCAGCAACCTTGAGTTGCACAGAACCTGTTCATGGTGAGGATGACAATTACTCAAGCCACCCGTGGCTTGAGTTTGATATTTGTTTGAAGTTTTCCCTCAAAATCATGCTAATTTGTCATTCTCATTCAAACCCAGGATTCTAGTGGTGATTTTAGAACCCAGGAACCCTGAAGCATCGAACCCAGAAAACTGGAAAACCAGTTCATCAGAGTTCGTCTCTGACCGACGTTGAACCTGCCCCTGAGCTCGTGGAAGCTCAAACAGGTCACAAAACCACTCCCTGAGACCTTGGGAACCCAACCCAAGGCCTGGAAACTGGAAAATCACCCTGAACGGAGAACGTGGATTTTGACCGATTCTTTCGAGGCTTTTTCCGGCCACTTCCGACCACCTTTTGAGGTGTTGGTAAGCATTTTCAAACTCTACTCATTCCCAGCTTCATTTTGATATAAAGATCGTAAATTTTGGCTTAGAATTGAAGAAGTTAGGAAGCTTAGAAAAATCCCAGAAATTCCAGCCAAGAAACCCAGATTCCGGCGACGGCGCGGCGGCGCCGGCGACCGGAAAATCGGAGAAGACGACCGGCGCTGACGTCATCGGCTTAGCCGAGCCGAGTTGACCGGCTTAGCCGAGCCGAGTTGACCGGCTTAGCCGAGCCGAGTTGACCGGCTCCGATTCTTCCAGCCGCGCGTGGGGGCGCGTGAGCCATTATTTTTCGACGCCGTCTTCGCGAGGCGACTCGTGACGACGCGTACTACCTAGGGTGGTACGTTTGGTAATTTTTGAGGTGTTTTAGACCTCCAATTTGAGCAAACAGTAGAGAATTCGTGTCTTTTCCGTAATTTCTTTGGAATTGACCTAGTTAATGATTAGTATAGTAACTTCTCATATAGGTGAGACCTATCCCGAGGAGTTTCGGGCTCAGGCTAGGTACGGCGGCTACGACCCGGCTACATACCAGTGAGTGGGCCCTATCTTATTAAATTATTATTATATCTCAAATGTGTTCAACTGTGATTTATGAACCTGTATAGCATGCCATGATTTATGAAACTCGTAAAATGACTTCTTTACAGTATCTTTATTTTATTTCATGCTGTTTAGCGTAATTTGAACAACTGTTGGCATGACTATACGTATTTGGGATTTTACCCGTACTTGCATTTAGCACGGTGTTAGCACTGTCCGGGAGTGGACCAGCTTCACGTGTATGTTCACACGCACCATTACGCTCAACATGGATCCATGATAGGTGCCAGCCTGTTCTAGGTCGCCTTGGCGACTAGACTTGTTGTGACGCACATTCTTGTGCCAGCTTCACGTGCATGTAGTGCTAGAGCGTCTTTATGTGAAACACCCAGCCTGTCATGTAGCTACTTTCTGCATGACTTGTGTGCTATGATATGCGTTTTCGTATGATATTGGTTTTACCGCTGTTTTTGATATTTCATGCTACCCGTATCCTTTCGGGCGTGGGCCCATGCATTACTTAGAGATTATTATTACTGTGATTATCATTACTGTTGCTATTATTATTAAAGTGATATTTTAGCAAATCTTACGGGTTTTACAGCGAGGGGATATTACCACTTTTGAAAGGTTTTCTAAAAACTATACTTGGCCCACTCACCTTTGTTTTTCGCCCCTCCAGGCCCTAGGTTTTAGTCGGCAGGCGAGTTGGTGGCAGTTGCTGGTATCTTCACTCTACCTCCAGTGGATGTAGGTGTATCTTGTGTTCCTTCAATTATGTTTATATCTATCCTACGGGATAAGAATATTCTTTAAATTCTTACTGCACCCTAGCTCTGATATTTGTGTATTATTAGGTCTAACCCACACTACGCACTTCCGCATCTCTACTTTATCTTAATCTCAGTATTCCTGTAATTCTTCATTAATTTCTCATTTTAATCACTCTTTGACTTCGTCACTCCCCCGGAGTTGATGGTCAGCACGCCCCGAAATCTGGTGTCCACGTGGATATTCGGGTCGGGGTGTGTCAGTGAAGGTTCATGCAATTAAGGTTGAAGAAATATCGACAATCGAGACCGTGTTTTAGAAGTACTTGGATTGCTGATGATAATGGTTGAACAATTTGTTTGCAGAATTGCCTTCAACTCCAGATTTCCATCTTCAATGCGTTGAATCTCGTTCAATATAAAATAACAAGGAGAGAATTGAATCAATAGCAAGTATATTAATTCAATAAAATAAAAAGGAAATCAAAATAAAAATTATTGAAATTAATACTCCCCATGATTGAAGATGGCCAAAACTCCGGTATAATTCTCTTTAGCACAGCAAAAAAAGCATACTGATAACGTGTTGTGGCCTATTTTATTGGAGGGTGCAGCAAAGAGAAAAATAAAGAGAAAGAGAGAAGGGCTTGAGGAATTGTAGTACATATTCCTCATGCCAAGTGCCTTTATTTATAGTGAAACAAGTACAATCATAATAAGAATGTAATATTTAGGATATCCAGAATATCTCAATTCATATCTACCTAGGATTTACACAATCACACTTATCCCATGTTAATATTATCCACCAAACAACATAACTGACAAAGCCAACTTATCCAATATCAAAGTGACTCTGGGCATGACTGAATTATGTTAAGACTAAAGGGAAATCCTAATTTTTTTTTTTTAATAAACAATAGTATTAGTGGGTTGAATTGTTAGATGTTAGGAGGAGGAGGATCGGTGGAGATCAAACCCGCACCCAGGATGCATAGGCATTATTGTTTTTTGTCATAGGCGAATTTGATGAGGGCCAAGGGGCACGTGCATTCCGACCCCCCCCCCCCCCAATTTTTTTTGGGTAGAAAAAAAATATAGGTTTTAAGTAATTTGTCCAAAATATCTATTTTTCAATCATTTTTCGTGAAATTGCAACTCTATTACTCGATCATCATCCAAGACCAGCAAGGAAAAACTTATATGTTTTTAGTGAAATGATACTATTTTTTTAGTAAAGTTTAAAGTTACTCATTTTTTTCTTAAAATAATGAAAGGCCCATTAACCCTCCATTCTCCCAATCGTCTTATATATTTGAGCTCTCAGCCCTATACATATATGATTTTACTCTTTGTTTGACCTATAACAATATTGACCTTAAGACCCAATTAAAAGAGCACTAAAGACTGAAAATGTACGCTAAACACACAATGGTATGGGTCGGCCAAGTGCTCGACGAAATGCCTCATCGAAAACATTGGAAAAAAATTTGGCGATGCGCGTGCAGGTTGTTGGAATGCACGAGAATAGTCTTGCATCCGCCACTACTTAGTTGTACCCTTGGTGAGCTAACTTTCTAGTTTCGCCCCTACTTTCCGCCACTACGGTAAAACGTCATATGCGAATCTTATTTCCCAATTTGAGTTGGGACTGCTAGCTTTTCTTGAGATTAAAGGTAAATCGTATTTCCTATTTTGAGTCGGGACTGCTCTCCTATATATATACAAGTACAAACACGTCTAAATAAAGGGAAATTGGTTGTTATATATATAGAATAAAAACAAAAGAGTGGTGTTGTAGTAGGATATTGCAACCTCCATTGCAGAGTGGTTGATCTCGAGAAATTTCTGCCACCACAATAGTGTCTTAGTTACAGCTCTATCCGGGGGGTCACATTTGTCTGTCCAAAGTTTGGCATCACGGGCATCCCAGATGGCCCAAAGAAGCATCAGAAAGAGATCAAAGTTGGGGCCATTAAGGCGGGGAAGAAGGTGGAATATCCAATCAAGCAAGGTCTGAAAACTTGCTCCACGAGGCAGAGATCCCAAGGGAGAAAAGCTCCAAGCACCAGTAGAGAAGGGACAATCCATGAAGAGATGGAGTGTTGATTCTTCAATGGAGCCGCCGTGAACACACTGGAGATCGGACGGAATGCGCTTCTTTACCAGATTAGCTTTCGTGGGGATGTTGTCCTTGCAAATTCTCCAAGCACACATGCGAACTTTAGGCGGGGCTTTTGCAGAACAAATTATGTTCCAAAGAGGAGCCAAGGAGCTAGAATTTGCTGAGGAAGAAGCCCTGTTAGTTGCAGGCTGAACTACTGAAAGAGCAACATGGTAGGCGCTTTTTACAGTGAAGTTGCCTTTTTTGTCATAGTGCCATAACAACTTGTCAGTTGGGAGACGGAGACTTATGGGCAGAGAAAGAATTTGATCCACCTCAATGTCAGTGAACAAGCGGCGGAGCAAGGTTTCATTCCAGCGTTTGTTATCCTCATCAATCAGCTCGCTGACCGTAGACAGATTGCAATGAGGAGGTTTAGGCGAGAAAATTTTGATGAGGATGGGAGTGGAATCCATCTATCACCCCAGATGTTCACACTACCACCTGATCCAATCTGCCACCTAGAGCCTCTACCTAGAATGGCTCGGCCTGCACATACGCTTTTCCAAACCAATAGCTAGTCCGGCAATGGATAATTGGATAATGGCAATTTTCCATTTTTAATAACAAACGTTACTGATATCTGTATATTATTAATGTCATATGATATGTATTTATAAAATAAAATATTTGGCAAGAAATCCTATCTGTTCCTGTATTGAGAAAAGAATTTAAGTTTTAACTCGTAATTGAAGATTTCGTCTCAAAAAAAAAATACTTATTGAAGATTTCATGCATGTCTTCAGCCTCATCATCTACACAATTGAACCATCTACACAATTGAACGACTGCAACCACTACCGGGGTTGGAAAATAGTCTGGATTTGAGTAAGTTCAACGTGATATCTCTTTCTAATCGAAGCGATAGTAGTTTATTATAGGAAGATTAGGTGAACTATTAATTGGGATAAACAATTATAGCTGAACCATCTATGAGAGTTAAACATGAGACATTCCAGTTACAAAGAAAGAGAAGTATCATCAAACTATAGTACTAGTGGCGATTGAAATGAGAACTTAAAACATGGTATAGTTGAAAATTGATTGGATAATTTTCTCATTGTATTGCGTTAATTAATTAGAGTATGACCCAAATTGCGAGAAAGACTTACATATAATGAATATATATATATATATATATTGTCACTGTATCATCTCAAGTCAATAATACATTATTATGTATGTTGAGAAAAACTTACACACAACACAATATTATTAACCGACAAGACAGTGACGATATATGCATTAAATCTAAATTTTTCCCACCGGAGTATATTCTTGGAATCACAAAAATTAGCTTTTGAGTATAATCGGATTAAACAATTAATTAACAAATATGCATGATCAAGAAAAAACATTCGAGTGTGGAATCTACATCAGTAAAGCCTCCAGAGACCCAGGTCCCACTGCAAGACACTACTAGGGCAACTAAGCCAAGTATTCTGACTGTGTTCTTGTATAATGTGGCATGTAATTAATTAAGGGAAGGATTAACTACCTACTATATATATTTATAATCACTAAGATGTCAATTTTATGGGAAGACAAATCCCAATTATTTTTGAAGATTTCGTAGATGAATCGTGGACATTTTATTCATTCACCTCAAATAACCTAAAATCCATTTTTTCCAACATCAGTAGATTCGCTGGCCTGAATCTAATCTGCCAGCCAATATAATCTTTTTTTAGTAAATTGCTCTCGAACATTTTGTATCCTATATAAGATGATGAAATTCACCATCTTCATAGGTCAAGAATAGTGTGTATTATATTCTCAATATGGTTAGCAATATGCAGTCTCTAATTATATCATCAACATTGGCTCTCTTCTTTTTGTTGGGTGCATTGGATGCAAGGTATGTCCCATGGAGCTATAATCATCAAGACAATGTTATCAGTACCATCATAGTCGATTCGAATGGCCTAGGAAATTTTACCTCGGTGCAACAAGCCATTAATTTCATAGCACCAAATAACACCGTGTGGACTCGAATTCACATCAACTATGGTATCTATACGTAAGTAAAGTATCATCTCAAAGTTAGAATTAGCTACAGTACATACACATATATTATATTGAAAAGTATCAAACTCTGACCTATTGTAGTCTTAACCCTAACTATTCCACCCTCCCTATATCACCTTAAAGTTTTTGTTTCTAATATGTACTATTAATTCATTGCTCTAATCCGCTACTTTTATGTATGTAGTGAAAAAGTTCAGATCCCAGTAGACAAACCATACATCTATATTGAAGGAGACCCTGATCGCCGACCTGTGATTCAATTTGCGGACGGTGGAAGTATTCTTACTAGTCCTACATTTAAAGCACTTGCAGATAATTTTGTGGCACGAAATATAGTCTTCAAGGTTAAATATCGAGCCTAACCAATCTTTTAATTTGTACCACACAAATATTTTTGTCTTGGATATCTTTGAAGGTAAATTTCACTATCCACCCGTTGGGCCGTTGGGAGTGGAGTATGCCCTAATGAATCTCTCACTCACTTATCTTCATCTCCATGCAAACCAATCACTTTAATATCTTACGTAGTTACAAACAGATACTACAAGACTCAACTTATCTTAGAAATATAAGGACTCGTTTGGAAATACTTTTAAAATGACTGAAAGCGATTTTGACAAAAGCGTTTTTGGAACCAAATTTTAGTAAAAATGCAAGGGAATACTGAAAAAACACTTAAAGTGCTTTTAGGACCCAAAAACAATTTCAACAAAAGCATTTTCAGTAATTTTAAAAACACTTCTAAACGAATCCTAACTCTTCAATATTAGTGACTTATTTTGGTTATAATTAATTCACATTTTTTTAGTGTGGTAATATATTTTGTCTTAACAGAATACATATGACAATCTTGGTGTTGACCTAATGGATGTCAATGGAAAAAGGAAGACCACTACATGGGCAGTTGCCCTAGATGTATCTGGAGATAAAGCAAGTTTTTATCACTGTAGCTTTTCTAGCTTGCAAGACACATTGGGTGATGTCAGAGGTCGTCACTATTTCTACGATTGCACCATTGAAGGACTTATAGACTTCATTTGGGGCTATGGCCAATCAATTTATGAGGTAATTAAAACCTGAATCCTTTCATTAACTGATTAACGTTCTTTCTTTTTCCTCATAATCTTTTGATTAATTAACATTAAATATCAATTTAATTGTTTGCAGAAATGCACACTAATTGCACGAACAGACGTATTAGGGGGTACTGGCCATATTACAGCCAATGGTCGAGGTGGAGCAGACGACCCATCTGGGTTTGTATTCAAAGATTGCCATATTACTGGATTTGGCCCTACAAATCTGGGAAGGGCATATGCGACTCACTCAAGAGTATTGTTTTACCGGACAGACATGGACGATATTATCACCCCACAGGGTTGGGCTAATCCATGGAATGCAGGCCATGAGTAAGTTGTAATCCTGTTTCAATCTCCTCGTCGATTTTTGCATGGTAATATTACAATTTAATTGGACCTGAGTTAGGCTACTTTGTCAGGCAATGAGCCGCCTCTAAACCCTAAACTCTATTGAACAAAAAAACCCCTAATATATGGAATGGGGCCATGAATTAGGTTAGTTGGTCAGGTAATGTACTGCTCATTTGTATCTAAGGTCGAATTATCCAATTGGTGAATTAGGGTTGTTTAGAATATCGATTCGTCTACAAAGTAGTCGAAGTTGCTTTGGTTGGAGCAGATGTGCTCCCCCCTCTATGTACTCGAGCTTGAATCTCTCTTTTCATAGTTTAAATTAATATAAAACAGAATATTAAATAAATAAATTTGCCCAAAAATAAAATCACAATTTAATGAATTACCATGACATTATGGAACTGCAGGGGTACGATTGAGTTTGCAGAGGTGGAATGCAAAGGAGATGGAGCAAACACGGCTCATCGTATCAACTGGGAGAAGAACCTAACGGCTCGGGAGGTGAGGAGTTTAACAGATACAGCTTCTTTCATAAACCAAGATGGATGGCTACAAAAGCAGCCAAAATAAGCATTTTTATAAAAGTACTTTGAGCAAATTAAAATTAACGGCCCTTGTATCAATAATGATTTAATTCGTGTCATGTCTCATTACTTTATTCTTCTGTACCACATGTATTCGATGTATTTTTTTTTAGCAAATTGAATAAAATACATGTATTTGTTTGGCATCTCCAGTCTCTCTTCCGATGAAAGATCATGCATCATCGGATTAGGGGTGACAAATCCCTTGTTATCCAAATTTCTTTTAGCAAAATATTAAGGGTGAACTGAAGGAGTGGACTACCTAGTACCTACCAACTTGGTAGGCCACCAACTTAAACCATGCCGTTCAATTTAGACTGAAGAGGAAGTTGAAAAAAATAAAAACTACGCTATTACATAATTATGTATTATTTTGATATTCATGTAAATTGAATGTGAGATCATTTTCAAGTATTAAAACAAAAATGAGATGAAGAATTCATAGGAGACAAATATCTCTCAATCAGAATTTACTTTTTACATCAATTTCCACTAATGTAAATTAATAACCTTGCAAATCCTAACTTTTTTCCTTTCTTAGAAGGAATTATGTTATATACCAAACTCACTTGGATTTTTGCAAGTGATGAAAGTGGAATGGGATTAATTTTAGATAGACTTCTCGATGCATATAATAAAAAAAATAAAGCTGATAATAACATGCTGAAGAAGTAGAATTTACAATTAAATGTAATAGTGGGCTTGGATGGATTCCGCAATTCCAATTAGCAAATCATTGATTCATTTTTGTGGATTGTGTTTTCTTTGAGATTGGAAGATGTACTTACACGTTAAGGTGTCGATATTTTAAATTAAGAATGCAATGCTATACGGGTATTGAAAAAGTAGATGGTAAATCTACTTTAAGTTGTGTTTTGTTTATAAAGATTGAAAATGAGAAATTATTTTGTTCATGGTTGGTGAGCCTATGCTTTAAAATTGGTTCCGTGGGCCATGAGGAAATAGGAGGGAAAGTAAAACCTCCATCCATCCAAGGTTTCTTTTTTCCTTCTCCATGGAAAACCAGAACAAGAATTAATTTCTAGTTTTTTATAATCAATATATCCTCATTGGCAATTGAAAATGTCAATTATATCCCAAGAAAATAAGATTTCCTTGTTACTTTTTTAGCATTAACAAAACACATAAAATAAATTTTCTCTTTCCCAACCCTATGAAAAACAGGGAAATTATTTCACGTTCCATGTACCAAATGCAACCCTAATTGCACCGAAATTTTGTGTGATGAAAATCAAAATGTGCTATGCTAATAAGTGGTAAAATGTATTAGTGTGATTAATAATAGGTCATTGTCCATGCATTGTAGGCAAATCCTTCTCCTATTACTTCAGATTCCAAATGCTTACGTGTAAAATTGGATATTCAGAATGACAAGGTGGCCATTTATTGGTCCACGTAGCCACACACGGCCCACAATCCCCAACCCCACATACCTTCTTCAAACTCTTCACCCATGAAATTTTAGAGCCACAAACGATGAGACTTAAAAAGACCACTTTGAACCGTCCGCTAACCGGCGGACTAAGAAAACACCAGACATGGATAAGGCCATGAAACCAAGCTTAAACCCACAAAAAATATGGCCAAATCCCTCTCTTTCAATTTACCCACAAAAATTCCACCCCCAAAACCCAATTTTTCTTCATAGTTCATGGAGTCTGAGAGGAACCCATCTGGGATTATCAACAATTCTGCAAGGCAAACCCAAAACATCAGAAAAATCTTGATTTATCTGCGCCAAGTTCCTCTCTTTTGAATTACTAAAGAGAAAATTAACCCCAAAAAACCAAACTTTAAGCTTATTTTTGAACATTGAGAGGTGCCCTCTGTGATTTTCTGAGGAAATTTGAGAAACTGAGCGAAAGGGTAGCATAGTTGTGGAGGCTGCATGAGTGGGCAAGAACCCAACTGGGATTTGAAGCCTTGGAGCCAACAGAATCAATGGCTTTGGGTTGTAATTGTGCGGTTACTCTCTCACAGTATTCTCTCTCCTTCAGTTCATCTAATAGTTTATTCTCTGCTTGCCGAGCTTCTGTTTCATCGAGGCCGCCGCGGCCTTCCTCACGAATTCGCTATCGAATCGATTCTCGCAGGTGGTTGGGTTTGAGGCACCTTTCTGTGGGTTCTCAGAGGTAAGCTTTGTGCTTTTTGTTTGTATGTCATTTGGTTTGCTTGTGAAAGTGAAAGAAAATGGAAGAAAGTTATGGAATTTTGAAATGTTTTACTTCAATTGGTAGTCAAAGTTGTAATCAAGTGCATGCCAAGCTTGTTTGATTGATAAAAAGTGAAGGAAAATGGGATGAGTAGGGAAAATAAGAGAAACTAGAAGGGCACATAAAGTTTGAATTTTGGATTGTTATATCTTAGTGGGACTTGTACTTAATGGTATCTATCAATGTTCTTTTTAAGTTTGTATAAAGTAAATTCGTCGTTTTAAGTTTGTATAAAATAAATTCATGGACATCCTTTCAAGAGTTGAGTTCGAAAATTATAAAGCAATGACAGTATTGTAATTGAAAAAACACTTTGAATCTTGAATTGTCAGTAACTAGTTAGTGGAAAGTAAGTGAGAATTCTAACAATGGATCATGACTTGACTGAGCTATGGAAATGTGTTTATTAACCCCGTTACTTTTCCTGTTCCTTGGATAGCAGATTTGACAGATTTAGTTCAAGGTGTTCGATAACCAACACTGATGTACACTTCAGCCACGTGGCTACTGAAAATGAGGTCCAGGAGGAATCATCAGTTGCAGAGCCTGGTTGCTCTGGTTGCTCGGTCCCAATTGTTGATATGCTTGAGACGGAATCTTTGAGTTTACTAACTGAAGATACTTATGTAGATTGTCTTTTGACGTCACTGCCTGTAAGTTTCATGCTGATCCTTGAACCTTTTCTTTTGTCATTTTCATTACCATTTCAGCACTGCATTAGTGTTAGGTCTTGTCAAATTTATCATGTCATTTTTTTCTTTATTTAGGTTTTATCAAAAGAGGAGCAACATACGCTTGCAGCTACTCCGGCGCATCCAATGGGATTATATGGTAAGAAGATTCCTTCAATAGTCCAAGTAAAGCATGGGGATGTGACTTTCCTAAGCTATATTTTGTGTCATTTGAATTATAAAATAGTTGATGTGTTTGATTTGGGATCCTTGAGGTGATTTCTGACCTTATGAGCATAATTTTTCAGCTCTGTATGCTAGTTGTCTAGCTGGAAATTTAGTGGAGCAATTTTGGAATTTTGCTTGGCCCTCTGCTATCGCATTGATATATCCAAGCCTTCTACCAGTGGCATTCATGGGTTTCTTTAGTAAGGTTGGTATTGAGATAAATTTATTATTTAGGACGAATCGGTAGAAAACTATACTTCCTAACTAGCTCAAATTCATTTCAAACAGCTTGCGATAATTGCTGGAGGCCCTTTAGTTGGCACACTTATGGATCATTTTCCCAGAGTACCTGCATATAACTGTCTTAATATTATTCAGGTGAGTAGTTTGATTTGCATTGCACCCAAAGATGTATGCAGAATGAATATTCTAAACTTTTGTGTTCTAACTGTTTTCTTTCTCTCAGGCAGCTGCTCAGTTGTTATCTGCAGCGATGATAATCCATGCGCATTCTGTTCCTCCTTCTGCGTCATCCCTTCTTCACCGCCCTTGGTTTATTGTACTTGTACTAGCTGGGGCTGTAGAGAGGCTATCTGGTGTAGCATCGGGGGTTGCTATGGAGCGTGATTGGGTGGTGCTGGTACTGCTATTTAGACGTTTCCTTGTTTCGTTAGGATACTCACATACACATGCACACACATAGTTTTATCCTTTCAAGTTGTCTTTGACCTAAACTAGAACTCCCATGTAAACAGTTGGCAGGAGTTAACAGGCCTATTGCACTTGCCCAAGCAAATGCTGTTCTTAATCGAATTGATCTTCTCTGTGAGGTATTTTCTAATCTTATGATAATTTTTTCTTTAACAATATCTCCACGGATTTTTCATATAATGTTAATGGTGAAATATGTGCCCATTTATTTGAAATTTAATATGCAAATATTCCTTAGATTTAAACAAATTCTAGGCACATGATTATGGTTATTCTACATATTATTCGGGTTAATTCCGGTAGATGATAATTTAGGTTAAAACTTAAAAGAAAAAAAATTACAATTTTTAGGGAAGCTTGAGGAGATTTATAACTCTGTATTAATTACAGATCGCTGGAGCATCACTATTTGGCATTCTTCTATCAAAGTATGACCCAGTAACATGCTTGAAATTTTCTGGAGGTTTGATGGTGTGGTCGTTGCCTTTTGCGGTAATTTCTCGTCTTCTTACTCTGTTTCAATGTTTTGCTTGAAAAATGTCTCTTTTATTATTGACTAGGAATTTCCATTTCACAGATTGTTCTCACATGTTTGACCAACAAGCTTTCTAGTGGGGTTCTTGACCGCCCAAAATGTTCGCAAACTTGTTGTAGAACATCTACTGAAGTATCTCTGTTTGATACCAACGATATAGGTAAATTTGATACTTATATCTTTTATATAAGTAAGTCTGACCACCTATTTTGTAATCGAAAGATACTTCTGAGTTCTGATACTGTCCTAAGTTCCTAACTGGTTCCGTTTTCTGGAATCAGTGGATAAAGGTGTGGCAGCTATTAAACTTGGATGGAAGGAGTACATGCAGCAACCAGTTCTTCCTGCTAGCCTAGCCTATGTGCTGCTCTATTTTAATGTTGTACTCACTCCAGGCAGTTTGATGACAGCATTTCTAACGCAGAGTGGTACTTGTTATGCCATTTTGCCTTATATTTTTTGGTCGGAAATTTGTCTCCTTTTACATGCATTTTATGAAAGACCTTCAGTTTCAATAAATTCAAGGCCCAGATTCTGAAAGCACCGAATGGATCAGTTAAAACAGGCTCTAATCAACATCCATTTAGGAGTAAACATTATTCATCAGGGGGAGGAAATACATGGAAGGAAAAATAAGTTTGGCCAAGAGAGTTGGACCCAGTAGCACACCACCCTGAAATATTCCCAGTTAATGCATGTGCTAATAACAATAAATTTCATTTGTGATGAGAAAAAGTTCTCAAGCACAACATCTAGTAGTCAATGACCCTGCTGATTCATGCCTATTGGTTATTACATCCACAGTGTAGGCAAAACAAGGAGATCACTTAAATCATGCTTTAGTGTGAATACGACTTCATCATCTATTTTTCAATCATAGACATATTTATACGCCTCTTCTGCTGTGGCTATATAAACCTTTTCGTTGGCTTCTTAGTAAGCCCCATTCTAACTCCAAGATATTGTGACATTGTTTAACAGGTCTAAATCCATCTATTATTGGGGGTTTTAGTGGACTATGTGCTTTTATGGGTGTTGCAGCGACATTTGTGTCTGCAAGCCTGGTCAGGCGTCTTGGCATCTTAAAGGTTGGCTAATTTGCGTCATTATCATGTTACGGTCCGTTGTCACATTATAGTCTGTCTATATCTCATGGAGCTTCTTTTCCAGGCAGGAGCAGCTGGTTTAATATTTCAAGCTTCACTTCTCACCGTTGCTGTTGCTGTTTATTGTAGTGGATCTTCCTCCCAGCAGAGCCCCCTTCTATTCTTCTTGTGTTTGATTGTAAGAATTATTTATCATTCTTGTTTTCTATATGAGATAAGAGACTAAATGTGAATTGAAATACAAAAGCTTATAAAGAAAGGACGTAATAGTTAAGAAACAAGATTTGGGATTTGGATGATAGTTACATATGAGCTGCTAAGAAAATAATATTTGTGATTTGATTGGGAATGGGCTTATGATATTAGATTGGATCTGAGAGCGTGACGATGACTTCCTTTCAGAATTGGTGATTCTTAGATTGCTCTGCTAAATCTGTACATAATTCGAAAAAACGTTGAGGTTTCTTATTATGAGGTGATTTCAGTAGTGACTATTGCCGGCATCGCCAAGTCATCAAGCAAAGGTTTCAATTGTGGTAGCAGATTTCCATTTGCAACTATATGTACTAGAAAGAATATTGGAGAACAAGTGCTTCTTGTCACGCTTTTTGGACATTTTATTGTATCTTTATTTTTGTGTACCTTTTTGTATGCAGGTATTATCAAGGCTGGGGCACATGTCATATGACGTTGTGGCAGCACAGATTCTTCAAACTGGGATTCCACCATCCAAAGCAAATATTATCGGCACAACAGAAGTTGCTGTTGCTAGTCTGGCAGAGTTTACAATGTTGGGAATTGCAATAATTGCCAACGACGTGTCACATTTTGGATTTCTAGCAGTGCTATCGCTCCTATCAGTGGTTGGGGCAGCGTGGATGTTCTGCCGGTGGCTGTTGAATCCAACAGATGAACAAAGAAGTCTCTTCTCTTTTGATGCTCGGTGTCAATAATTTGATGTAAGTTGTCTTTCTACGTGTTTGACGCTATTAGTTCCTATACATTTCACCTCTGCCAAGTTTGAATGAACTATCTTAATTGTATTATCTGCAGTTTTACTTTCTGTGGCCCCTGGTGCAAAGGCGCTGTACGTAAACCAGAACCAAGATATAACAGCACTACCTTTTATGATGCCCACGTTTTTCTATCGATAGTACGATGAGGTATATTTTGTCGCTCATGGTCACAGTTCATACGTTTTATTGGCTGTAGTGTAGAATCTGTAGCACGCCTTTGTATAATATCTCATATAGATATGGATGAGCTTCAACAGGCTCAACTTTGTACATACATTTCGAAACATTTGTAAAGCATTGATTTATTCAAAATCTTTGTTCCTTGGCACTCATGCTTTATTCCAAGTGCGGACTGAACTCCGTCACATGGTTGCCGAAATATTGCGGTGAATCATATTCCATTATTCCTCCTGAGGCTCCCTCCTCCATGGTAACTTTGAATCGTGTTCCCCTGGTGCGTCATAGCTTTCTCATTAAAGCCATGAAGGCAGTAAAAAAGCAGAGAAAAAAAGCACCAAAAGTTGAGAAATTGGCTATCTTTTTGGTGTGGAGAGCACAAAGTTGAAAAGCTGTGGTATTTTGCACCAATAATTTCAAACGGGTTGCTGCGATTGGTCTGGGCTGCTGCGTTGTGTGTACAAATTCTACTTACTTTAGCTCCCACCAAGTTTGTACTACATGATCTTGATCATACAAAAACTAGGTCCTAGATTCCTTGCATGTTTATTTTGGCCTCGTTTGCATAAACTGTTGTAATTGGAAGAGGGATGGATTTTACATAGGAAAATGCAGGGAGATTATGTTTTTTGACCATAGTTTGTAGACCACATAATGTGGCGGTTGATGGTTGGATATCTTCTTTAAAGATTTAAACAAGGAATCCAACCATCAACTGTCACGTCATAATGATTTAAACAAGAAATTCAACCATCAACTGCTATATCATGTGGTCTACAAAATATGGTTCAAGTAAATGGTCTCTCTAGCATCACCCACATATGATGCACAAACTGTTGTAATTGGAGGAGAAATGGATTTTACATAGGAAAATGCAGGGAGATCATGTTTTTTTTTACCATAGTTTGTAGACCACATGATGTGGCGGTTAATGGTTGGACATCTTCTTTAAAGATTTAAACAAGGAATCTAACCATCAATTATCACGTCATAATGATTTAAACAAGAAATTCAATCATCAACTGCCACATTACGTGATCTACAAAATATGGTTCAAGTAGATGATCTCTCTAGCATCACCCACATATGATGCACAAATTGTTGTAATTGGAGGAGAAATGGATTTTACATAGGAAAATGCAAGGAGATCATGTTTTTTTTACCATAGTTTGTAGACCACATGATGTGGCGGTTGATAGTTGGACATCTTCTTTAAAGATTTAAACAAGGAATCCAACCATCAACTGTCACATCATAATTATTTAAACAAAAAATCCAACCATCAACTGTAATATCATGTGGTATACAAAATATGACTCAAGTAGATGGTCTCTCTAGCATCACCCCATTATGATGAGAGAGATAGAGAGGGAACATATGTCGACTACACTCAAGATTTTGCTCACCAACTTACCGTTTGTAAACTCCATCCCTTTAGAGCATCTCCAATGTAAAGACTCAAATTCTATACCTATATTCTCATATTTGGGTCCCAAAAAGGTGGTGGATTTATGTATTTATGCTTTCTTCTTTAATGCAAAGACTTTTGAGTCTTTGCATTGGAGGAGAAAACATTGGAACAATTTGGTTTATGTACATTAGAGATGATTGAACTCAAAACTCAAATCTCATTTTTCTTAGTTGAATTTATAGCTGGCTTGGGCTCCACCTTGGACTCAAATCTCATATTGAAACTCAAATTTGAGTCTCACTTTGCCTCAAAACCCAAATATGAGTTTTAAGTCTCATGTGCATTAGAGATATCTTGCCTTATATTTGGACTCCAATATAAGATTTGAGTCCTTACATTGGAGATGCTCTCAAAAAACACACATGAATTTGACTTTTGGTGATGTAAATTATTTTCACTAGGGCTCGTTGAGGATTATTTATGTAGGAAACACTTGTGCTCATTATTGATTTTGCTAATAGAAACACGTTAAAATTTTTATTAAAAGTACATGTACTTGACGAAGCATATGATAAGTGTTTTGTATAACCCATCGAAGCAATCCTAGGCACGCCTAAATCCACCCCAAACTCTTTAAATTCTGGTGGTCCAGCATCGAAAAATTGAGTGCAGAATCAGTGGGAGTGCCTGCATGAATTTAAGGTGGTGGTAGATAGTTTTATTATAATATTGGTGACTGCTGGTGTTGTTTAATGGAGAGATTTTTTCACGTATAGGAAATACAAGTCGGTACATCACGAGTCATGATATAAGAGAAGAGAATATATATTTTTTAGTATCTTTCTAGTTATACTATGACGCGTAGTGTACCGGCTCGTGTTCCGGATACACTAAAAAATCATTTTGTTTAATGATATGCCAAAAACTTTGATTACAACAAGAATGCAAGGCAGTAAGAGCCTGAGTCCTCCTGACAGTGGACATAGAAATTTGCCAGATTGCGTTATGGCATCTCCCTCGTATTTTACAAATACAAAACTCTTCTCTTTTTCTTGGGAGGGTGAGAGTTTAGAAACCTGGATTAAGTTGTTGTTATTGTTACATTAACATAAACATCTGCGGGCATTGGGTTTCCAAATTACTAACAGCACGTACCCGCCACGCTTGCTTCACCCCTTCTTCCAAGAACACATAAATAAAACTATTACTGTCAAACTCCTATGTTTGTATTTGTGCCATGCATGGATATATTAACACTTTAATTGAATTTCTTAATTAAAAGACTATTGATTTCAGCACCTCTAATCTAGGGCAAAATATGGAGTATATCCGGTTGTGTATCGGATTTTTATATCTCTTAAATTATGTGACATGGTCCTGCGACGTGTTAGATACGAAGAAGAGGATATATAATTGGTTAAACAATATGCTCTCAGGGCCAGCTCGGTGGGAGTGCAGCTGGTGCACCCGCACAGGCCCCAAATTTTGAAGGAGTTCTGAATTTTTAATGTGTATGTAATATATATAGGTTATGTTATATATATTTTTGTGCAATACATTAATTGAATTTACGCTTAGCAGAGGTGGTTTTTGCAATGCAACTTTCACTTGAGGTTGTGGGTTCAAACTTCAGTGATTTACATTTCTTTTTTTCTTTTTTTGCAAAATTTTAAGAAAGAAAAAAAAGATCCAAAACAACATCAAAATTTTATTTTCAACACAACTGATTGTATTTAATATATTTGTTTCCGCATGAATTAAATTTATATAAGTTTGAAAAATCAATTTGTAAGTTTAATTTATAATGATTTTTTTTTTTAGTAAGGGTCTCAATTAAATTTTAGCACAGGGCCCCTGAAATCTCAGGGCTGGCCCTGTATGCTCTCAATTCGATTTTGCAGTGTCAGAAACTAAACTTGTGAGTATCACAATAGCCAAATATATCAAAGTAAAAACATTAAAAATCTGTTATAAAATAGTATAACGGTATAGACCAACAAAAATTCTATGAATAATTGTAAGGGCCTGTTTGGTAGGCTGGATGAGACAGGTTATAGTCAATTAAAATGGCTATGAGTTCCAGCCGTTGTTTGATGCGACAAAAGTAGAACACTGAAGGATTCCGCATCTTGGACTTGAATCCAGAATAAAACCGGTTATGTAACCCGACGCTAGACATGGGTTACAAGTCCAATCTTGCGAACGCAAGCGCGAGCACGCAGTTCTTCACTTTCGAAGCACTATAAATATCAAACAGTTAAAAAATCTGAAACATTAAATACTCCGAAACACTGTAAAAAATGTCTTAGAGCATTTGCTCATCATGTAATACTCGTCCGTGCAACCAATTGCTCGTCAGGTCATAGTAGTCATCGTCGAAAATATGAAATGTTATAGAATATTGACTGTCTTTGTGTGTAATCAAATCTATCAGCTGTGGGAAACAAAATTATATGTCACTTGAAAGTGAAAGCTTTTGACTAATAATCATTAATGTTTCAAAATTAAGGGAGAACTAAATGCTGCTTTACTCTGAAAAGATAGTTGTCATTCATGATTTCATTTCAATATCACTTCCCTTAATTAATTTACCAAAACAAACTTCACTTGTCTTCTTATGACCTTTTTATAAAAAGAATAAATAAAATGTTAACACTCTTTTGATTTGAAAGTTGTCCTTCTAATCTTCCCGACAATCGTCTTTATTCTACAATTTTGCACCGACGAATGATTCAAAAATTTTTTTTGTCATTCTTTAAATAAATTTGATAAAAAATTAACAGTAAAACCATTTTTTATTTGGTTGATCTTTTTGTAGAGTTGATTCTTAAAAATGATCTAAAATGACAAGAAAAATCGAAAAGGCAGAACCAAGAGGTCAAACTAAGAAGATTAGTACCATCCCCTAAAATTGAAAAGAATAATATTTGCATTCTTTTTTGGAGGAATGAGCTCATTCCGTCACTTACAAATGACGCATCTTCACCTAAGAAATTTCATAACTGAAACTGTTCAACTTTTTAATCTTCATTTGAATATCATCCGTACAAAAAAATCATTCAAATTGGATATTGTTTAGTCATCTAAATGTATGAAATTAATGAACAGTTCATCATTAATATGTTACTTGGTACATGCACCGCTAATTTATTTGATACATTTGAATGACTAAACGATTTTTTATTCAAATTATTTTTTTGTGAGATGATCTTAAAAAAAAATTAAGAAATTGAATAATTCTGATTATAAAAGTTCTATGGTAAAAATACGTTATTTGCAAGTGAGGGAATAAGAGGAAATGCAAGAATTATTGAATTGAAAGTATTTAGAAAATACAAAGAAAAATGAAAAGTGGAGTTTCAAGTTACCTCTCATCACTATTTATTATTTATAAATTTCCACATTCTCCATCTCATAAATTATAAAAAATAAATGTTAATTTACTGTTCTGCTTTTCCTTTGATGAAATAGTGAAAGAATACTTGTTTGGAACTTTCACTTTTAAATTCTTGATCAACGATTCAATAATTAAAATTAATGTTATCTCGGTGTATAGATTCATAGAATACACACAAGTATAGTAGAATAGTGAACAAAATGAATCAAGACTCACCAAACTTAAAAGTGCTGCTGAACTAAGAAATGTGTTTGGTGTTTTCTTAGCAAAAGATACATTATGTTTTAACAATTGAATTCCGAGATAAGCTCTCAAATTAGGACAACCGGTTAACCTGAGTGAAAAATAGGTTAGAATTAGATTTGGTTAAGAGATTGGTTATCATCTATTATAACAAGACAAAGTTCGAAACTCCTTCTTTGTCATATACAAGAACTTAAAGTACACTTCAAATAAGTAAAATCACTTCCAAATAATAGGTAAATTTCATATACTTTTGCTCTTTGAAGATTTAACTTGAGAGTCTACATTTTGTTCAAAACTTATCATTGTGTTTGACTACATTACACTGGAGTATGACATGCTCCGTTACTTATAACCATTAAATTTAGGGTAATTCGTACTTTATTATCCTCAAATATCGTGAAAATTCGCACTTTGTTACTCTTAGTTTTTTTGTCTCACTTTCATACTTAAAGTTTGATTTTTTTGACACTTTTATATTTTCGTTAGTATATTCATCATGTGCTCCATTAACTGATAACGTGGCAGATATGTACCCCATCAAATTTGTGTCACGTTGACAATAAACATTAAAAACTAATTAATTAATAATAAATAAAAAATCTCCATTTTCTCTTCCCCCTCTCTTCGATCTCCACTACACATCCACCCCACCCCTTCCACTTTAAGCCACCTCCGCACCAAACTCTTTTTTAACTTTGAATTTTTCAGTTTTTTTGAATTTGATGGTCCGTAGAGTTGGTTGTTTGGAGAATGAGACTTTATTTTCTTATTTATTGTTTTATTTATTTATTTATTAGTTTTTTAATAACTTTTTATTTTTTAGTGAGCCAAAGTCTTGTCACGTCATCAGTTACCAGCAAACTTGACGGATAAACTAACGGATGTATAAAATGTCAAAAAAATTAAACTTTAAGTATGAAAGTGAGACGAAAAAAAATAAATGTAGCAAAATACGAATTTTACTATAATTAAAAATAGTAAAATAAGAATTACCCTTAAATTTAATTCAACAGTGGGATCTAACAGTACTTTGTTACCTATAACCACAAGATTCCATCCAATAGAAATAATTACATTTTAACACTACTCATCTAGTGCTTCTCCCACTGTTGGAATCAATTCTATTGTTTTTTCGTTTGTTAGATGAATCAAATTCTTTTTTACTACTTGTGAAAAAAGTCAAAAGTTAGGCTCAAATCACGATAGATTGGTACTAGGCAGGTCTAGGGCTGAAGAAACAGTGAAGCTACAACTCAGTCTTCATCTGTGAAAAAAAATAAAACTATGAATCTCCCTCTCCCCTATCGGAAATAAGAGAAACTGAAACTTTTAGAAAAATAGAGATCAATTTTCAAGAAAACACCCAAACCTTTTTGAAGCTAAAAACCAACACCAATCCCATTTCCCCAAAACTAAAAAATAATTCCTCATAAACACAAAAACCCAACACAACACTTGCCCCCAAAAACCCCCCTTTCAAACAAGACACATTTCTCAATAACTTAAAAACCCACCCACCTAGAAAATTGAAAAAAAATAAATTATGAGCGAGAAAGAGAGAGATAGATCCCCTTCCATCAATCCCAAAATCATATTATATAAGAGAAAATATATTTTAAAAAAAAACCCATGTGAGTTTATAAAAATAGAAAGTAAAGCTCCGCCTTCGGTTCTCTCTAACCTATGCTCTCCAGATTACCTGAACTAACCCAAACACTGGATCACCATCATTTCCCACAACCCACTGCCCCCCACAAAACCCATCATTTTTGCTTTGACAAGTGTGAAAAGTGCCTGTACATTAGATAATTACTGCCAGGGAAAACAAACAAAAGGGTTACAGCCTTACAGTCACATTTCCATGATTTTACATCACTTGTAGGAAATTCCGTCCAACCTATAGCCTTATCCTCCATCCCTTTTAATATATATTTTTACTCGCTGTAGAGAATAACATGATTGAAAGATTAGTTAATTAATTAATTAGCATGCATTTAGGTAGAGAATCTTACTCATAACTCCGGCTGACATTGCAAGAATATCTCAATCAATCAAACTCTGTCAAGTAGACAAGTTAAAATAAATAGTAGTGTTTGATTCGTTTGAGAACGTTAATAAAATTGCATCACATAGAAAAGTTAAAACAGACAGCAATGTTTGATTAGTTTGGGAACGTCAATTTTACTGTATCTCAAACTTATAAATTGTGCATAAAAACGTTAAAACAAATAACAAAGTTTAATTGGTTTGAAAACGTCGTTGTAGTAGCATTTTAGTCTAATAAAACTGCGATCATGTATAAATTTAAAATAACTAACAACTTATAATTAACTTAAAGTACCGCTACAACACTTTTCATTAGTTAGAGGGGAAAAAGAAATGATCTTTTTTTCACCACGAGGTTCTGTTGGTTGCCACAGTGTTTGGACTTGAAAGCGCCCATCTTTTCATGTCTTTTGATACTGATAGTTGATACATCACTTTGCCTCGTTCATGTCCTCTTTTTTGACCCTTTTATCATTCATTTCTCTCTCCCCCTCCCTATTTCTACATCATTGTCCAACACTGTGTTCAAGTAATTCATACTCGAGTTTAAGCCTTGAGTGAGAGAGAGAAACAAGAGAGAGAGAAAGAGAGGAGAGAGAAAAATGGGGTCTTTGGGAGGTGGAGGTGCAAGGAAGAAGGCAATGTGGCTCTATCCAAAGACCATGGGATTTAATCCTTCTGAAAGATGGGGGCACTCTGCCTGCTATTCTCATGGTTTTTTGTATATTTTTGGGGTATGCTTAAATCTTCTTCTACGATGATTAAATTTTGCTCCTTTTTCTCCATTTCTTATAGTTTTCCACTGCATGATATTTATCTCTGTGTTTGTATATATATACATATATACATATATGTATGCATGTATGTGTATTAATTCTTCTGTTTTGCAAGATTGATTATAATGCAGAAATTGTTTTTCTTCTGAAAAATCGATTTTCTTGATGCATGTTTTGGTCAAAACTCGAGTAATATTTTTATTTTTCTTGTTCTTGTTATCTGGAAAATGGCAATACTTGGATGATGACAGACTTGCTTTTTGAACCGGGTGAAGTGGTTTCCTTATTTCTCCTATTTTAATTCTTTTCAGAATGGCAGAATGCCTTTTCCGTGATTCCTGTATTTCTTCTCTTATTAGTAGGACAGTTATGTGGAAGCTGATAGTTGCCTTCCTGCTTTGCTTGGTGTAGTAATCTTCCTTTTATTTATTTATTTTTTTAAAGAAATTAGTTTTTTCTTTTCTTGTTTCTTTTCGCCTTCCCATAGTTTAACTTGAAAATTACCGAGTGTACTATGAAATAATTCATGTTTTTCTCCCTAATTTTTTAGGTATGGATGTAAAATTTGTGTTTTCCTGCATTAAACAATTTAGTTTAATTGGACATTATAATGAGCAAATTAAATTATAGAAATAATTTTGGAGCTAAAGTATATGTACTTGGCTGGCTTGTATTATGCATTTTTCTGTTCTAAAAAATTTCATAATTCAGATTAAGTTTTACTAATTCGGAACTTTTACATTCCATTTGTTGAAACCGGCGTTATTAGATGACGATAACTAATTGTTGAGTCGATTCTATGTGTTCATTGTCCTTGGATTGCTGTGTATGGTACTCCTTTCTTTAGGACATGGAAATTGAGAAAGCGATGAAACTTACAGCCTTTTTAAAAAAAAAAAAAGTAATGTGGTGCTTTGCTATATCTTGATCTCATCCTTCTAGCTTGTCCAATTTAGGGATGTTGCGGCGGTATGCATTTCAGCGATGTTCTTGTGCTTGATCTGGAGAAAATGGTATGGAACACTCTTGTGTCAACTGGCAAAGGGCCTGGTCCTAGAGACAGCCATAGTGCCGTTGTTCTCGGGCACAAGATGATAGTTTTCGGGGGAACAAATGGCTCCAAGAAGGTAAATGATCTTCATATACTGAATCTTGTGACCAAAGAATGGACACGGCCAGAATGTACGGGTACTCCACCTTCACCCCGCGAAAGTCACACTGCCACCCTTGTTAGTGACGAAAAACTAGTGATATTCGGGGGTAGTGGAGAAGGTAAAGGAAATTACTTGAATGATCTTCATGTTCTGGACCTCAATACCATGGGATGGACTTCCCCTGAGGTAAAGGGCGATATTCCTGTTCCTCGAGACAGTCATAGCACAATTGCAATGGGGAAGAAGCTTCTTGTGTATGGCGGGGACCGTGGTGATAGGTATTATGGTAGCGTAGATATGCTTGACTTGAACACACTGACTTGGTCCAGGGTACGGTTTTCCGGTTTATTCTGTCAGAATTTAGATGTTGGTTTTATATATGAATAATGTACAGTCCTTACAAGTTTTTATACAAATTGAGTCAAATGGAGGTTGTGGTGGTTGTTTTGCAACAGTTGGCTGTTCAAGGATCTCCACCGGGTGCCAGGGCAGGTCATGCAGCTGTTAGTATCGGGACAAAGGTAAGTAATTTTTGTGATATGCACAAGATTTTCTTTTCATAAAAAAGAAATGTTTAGTGTTATTTTTGGTAATTATCCATCTTTGAATCAAGTACATGACCGATTTAATATTTAGCGAAGCTCAAGTTTCACCTTGTAGCATTTATTCTCAGAAGAGAAAGCGATTGACCTGTAGGAAAAAATGCAGGTTTATGTCATTGGAGGGGTTGGAGACAAACACTATTACAACGATGTTTGGGTCCTAGATGTGATAACTTGTTCATGGACTCAACTTGAAATATGCGGCCAACAGCCACAAGGGCGATTCTCTCATGCTGCTGTTGTTACAGATTCTGACATTGCCGTCTATGGAGGGTAATTAGCCACATAAGTTATACAGCTTAAGTTAGGTCCTGTCCATAAAGTTCGGTTCCATCTTAATTTTCTGGTTTCAACTTGTAGGTGTGGGGAGGACGAGCGCCCTCTAAATGAGTTGTTGGTGTTGCATCTTGCAGCAGAACATCCCAACGGTCGTTACAATGTTTCCATGTGCAAAACTTTCGGAAGCCATTGGAATCAAGAGAGGGGGAGGATCTCAAAGGGAGCAGATTTTAACACGGTACAAAAGTTACTGTAACAGTTCAATACTTTAGTGCATCCTTTATGTTTCGATAATGAAGAGGAGTGTTTTTGTAAATGCTTAAAGCAGAAAACTATGCTAATGGGGAGTCATGTAGTAGTACGAGAAACAACACACGAACCAGAATCAGAAGCAAAACGATCTCTCCGGTTCAAATCAGGTTAGCATATAGTATAAAAATTGAATTTCGTTAGGCATTCACGAAATCATTGTTAACGAGTATTCATTTGCAAACATAAATGTAGATACTTTACATCCAAAGAGGAGAAGAACCACAAGTACAAAATCAATAGACCTCGAATCAGAACAAGAGGAGCATTCTCTATCACTCTCCCAGCATTCATCTCCATCACACTCGGATCAAGAACAGATCCCGAATCCTAAGTTTGTTGATTCCTCCCCAGGTTCTCGAGGTTTTCATTTGCTTAAGAAATTCGATCATAGTCCGAGCAGTAGCCAATCTCCCAATGTCACAAGCAACCATAGAGATATTATGAATTCTGCACAAAGATCTCCAGACCTTAACTTGTTAGGAGAGCATCAAACCAAACCAAAACGAGAACAGTATCTTCATGTCAACTTTCGTAGACCAAGTATGCAATTTCAAGCAGTAGAATCGAAACACTTCGAGGCAGGGCCTATTCAGAACATGGTATGCATTCCTTTAATCTCACGTTCTTTCGGTAATTGACAGAAATTCTACTTCTTTTTACCATAGCTCGGCTTTTGATTGAAGTTTTGTATCTCCTTAGATGGGTGCTGAGGTTCAAGGCAAAGTTGATGGAGCATTCGACTCGGGTTTCCTAATGACCGCGATGGTTAATGGAAGGCTATATAGAGGAGTCTTATTTGCACCGGTAAGCTTCCCTATTTCAACTACATTGCAAAACATTGCAAAACCGACACATAATCATTAGAGAAGTGATTTCCGCACGCCCATTTTCTCCTTCTACACATGTTTTTTTATTTTTGTCAACAAAGGTGTGCAGGGGGAGAAAAAAAAGTGTCCGAAAATCACACTTCCCATTCACTAATGTGCATGCAAATCAATGTTAACTTGTTTATGCAACTGAATGAGTCAAACCAGGGACCCGAGATCATCTCAAGACGGCCAAATTTCGCTCAAAATCCTTCGTCTTCAATAAGCCAAATTCCCATTTCTGAGGCAAAACCATTTCCAAACTCGTATCATCCAGAGCCACCCTTGAAGCTATCTGAGCAGCCAATGCGGAATTCCATGCCAGGATCCGGCCTAGGCCTCAGGCAACCTCAGGTGGCTCGACCATTTTCGGTCATTCGAGCCAATCCATCTGTAGCCAAGGAAAGAAGTGATCTTCCTGGTGTATTTTTAACACTTGGAGGACCAGGAAGTGCACCTGGTGGATCTTAGAGACAACCATATATATATTGGCATATATTTCTATGGTAACTTGGTTTTTAAGAGACTCTGATTTTAGATAAGTAAAGTAGGCACATATTAGTTGGTCGCAGTTGATTCTTTTGTGTCAAATGATGATCGGCTGGCATGGTGTCTGCAGTCAATGTAATATTATGAGTTTAGCTAGTCATGAGTTTCTAATGTATTAGTAAATTAGCAATATTATTATGGTTGTGCCAAGATTACTACCTTCTTCAAAGCTTATTTGCACACTGTTTCTTGAAAAATATATGGAAAAAAATAACTAGTTATAAACTTTAATGAAAATTGAGATAACGAAATCTGGAGTACATTAAAACTATGAAGTTTTACGGATACAAATAAATTATATTAGTAGTGAAGCTCTCAGTTTTTTATGTGTAGACATTGAAAAAAGAGCGACAGATTTGTCGTTGTTGTAATAAAAATTTGTGAGCATTGGTCTTTCAATTTTACACAAAATATAGTAATAGTCATTTTAAGTAGGGTTAATGAGCAAATAAGATGCGAAAATTCTAACAAAGTTCAAAAGGACCATTGCCCTGTATTACTACAAGTTCAGGAACACTATAGATTTTTAGTTCAAAGAGTAAAACTTCCAATTAATTAAAGTTGGCGAACCAATCCAATTTTTCCCATGCATTTCTTTATGAACTCTAAATAATTAAAAGAAAAATAAAAAGATTAATTAGGCAAAGTGAAAAGAAAAAGGTGAAATATTTTTTTGGTGAAAAAGGTAAAATACTTGAAGAGAGCTTTTGATTTGAAAACATGGGGTGCACAAAAGGAGCACCCGCGCATCGCGCGCTACTGTCGTGTATGTGATGTCTAGGAAAAGAGGGGCCGCAGAATCGCTGTCAACCGTCGGATCTGTCTTCCACGTCACCCCACCAGGGTCCTCCGTGATTGACTGATTGATCGTTGTTAATATTTGTCGTCCTGTCAACCAGACTCAGAGTTCTGCCCGTCACAGGCGGTGGCTGCGTCAGCCACGTCCGTTTTCTCCCTCCTGACCTGTCTGTCTCAGATGCCCAATTTCCTCATTTCTCAGAGTCTCAACTCAACACTTGCAGTTCCAGTTCCAGTTCATTGGGTGGGTCCCACGAGACCTGCAAACGTGGGGGCACTCTTTTGTACGTACGTGTCAACTAGGATTGGACAAGATGAGAAGATTGCTGTCTGACTGTTGTCCAACCAACTTGATCAAATGATGAACAACAAATGACCGTAAATCTCACTGATCGTAGCTGTTTTTCTTATGTAAAACTATTTAAATTTGCAGTAAGTTTGAGTGAATAGCATCTTCGAATTGGTGACGTTGAGCTGTAAAACTATTGAAAATTTGTTTTAAACTATCGAATTTGAATGTAATGTGATATAAACATTGCTCTTATCAATCATCCCAACCAGTATTTGTAAGAAAGAATATGGGACTATGAGAAGTGGTGTTCTCCCAATGATTCACTATGCATTTTAATAAGCTAGTTCTACACCACAGAATTATGGATACTAGTTTTGTTATTCTCTTTTTCATCATTTTGTTAACTTTAGTTGGTTATGCATTAATCATTTGTCGATTAAAAGTGAGCTCCTCACTAATTTATAATGAGAAATTTCTCATTTACGCGTGAACGACTGATCTTAACATAACTCTTTCATTACTTATCATATGACTAAGTGTACATAGAGATGACCAAATCTATTTCCAAATAGCAAATGTCATTCTCCTATTCAAGTTCTAAACCCAAACAACAAATAATTCTTCATTTTTTCAATATCGCTTGTACATTAAAAAAAATTGACTATATATCTTGTGTTTGTTTTTTTTAGTTTCTTTGAGTCTTTTTCGTATTGGTCAAGTTGAACTCATCGTTATTAATTTTACAATTACCATATGTTATTGATAAATCCCTCGTAAAGATTCACTATTTAACTCTCAAACAAGCTGGAAAAATAGAACAAAAACAAATTGTTATTTAACTTATGAAAATAGCAAGGAAAAAAGAAGAATATGAAATAATTGGAGAAAAGAAAAGAAAAGCGGATGAACCCAGTCTAACATGCACCAGGGGTGCGTCGGTTACTAATCTACGCACTCCCTGATCCAAACCCAACGGTCCGATGGGAGAGGTCGACTGCGGAAACATGATAACGTACAAGGCGGTAAAAAAAAACCCAGCACTATTCAATAATTTCAATTTACTACAACGATGGTGAAAACTTTGGTCCCCTCCCCTGCAACAAAAACCCTAACTTTCACCCAGCTCTCCTCCTTCCCATCTCTCGTCCTCCAATCACATTACGCCACCTATTCGCCGAAACGCAATTCATATCCTTTAAATCTGGTTCAATCGGAGCAATCTGTGGGTGATAATAATCTCAAGGTTCTCTGAGGATTTTCGTTGCCCAATTTAAAGGTAAAATCTTTGGATTTATTTGGTCTTTCTTTTGAGTTTTTTGCTGATTTTATCATGTGGGTATTTCGATTATGATTCAATTGTTTCAGATTATTAATTCTTGTGTGATATTTATGTGGTGATTTGACTCTTTTTTTTCCCAATTATCGGGCTTTTATGTGTGAATATCTATGAATTGTGTTTTGGTAGGGGAAAAAAGATTTTTTTCCGGTTGCGGATGTAAATTTTGGATTTTGTAGTTGTTTTGTATGTACAGGTAGATTGGTTGATGTAATTGTGGGTTTTTTTAGATTGGTTAATGTAACAGTGGGTGTTTCTAATCTGGGTTTGTTCAGAATTTTGATGGGGGATTCAATAGATGTTAATATAATTTCTCCCATTTGAGAATTTCGGATGATTGATTTATGTTAAATTTCAGTTTCTCGAGCTAGGTTTACGAAATTTTGCATTTCAATGGTTGTTTTTTCAGTGGAAGGATTATTGTTCTTTTGGCGCAACGACGCTTCTGATGACCCTTTAATCTTGAATTTATGGTTTAGGTTTAGGAAACTAAGATGCTTCTGCAATCATTTGGCTTAGTTAAGGCGAACATTTTAGCTTTAGGAAACCAACATAATTTGTGTTCTAAGCTAAACACGGAGAATACATTGTTTTGAACTAGTTATGTTTTGTTGACTACTAATTGGCGTAAGATAGAAGTGCGGCTTCTTTAATTTCTTACAATCCTATTTTGATTATATTATGTGCATGCATTGGTTTCCAAGATTCGAGATGTCAATTGAATATTTCTCGAGTGTTTATTGTTATGCTTATGCTCTGTGACCATCACCATATGATAGGATAAGGGCAAGGATGATGATGAGGATTTCTATGAACATATGATGTGTATGACATTTACCATCACTAATTTCTTGCTCATGACTTTCTCAGCTCCCTTTATGGGAAAATAAAGGCATCACTAGGATTTTGTTCTGCCTCTGTGATTACGATGGAGGGTTTTGGAGGTTTGGGATTCAGTGATGTAAGCAATGCTGTGAGGAAGAAAAGGAGTAACACGTCTCGTCGTCCTCGGAACGAGTCACAGCTACATTTGGATTGTCGTGATACTGTGTCATCAACGCCTTCTTCAGAAGATGTAAGCAAAAGTGATGAGAATAACAATGAAGGTTTAATTACTCGAAAGAGAGATATCGATCTGAACCTATGCAGCACAAGGGCTTCATTTAGTAACATTATGGAAGCTGAGTCTGTCCAGAATATGGATAAAGGTGAGGGAGGAGGATCCGGAGAATCTGAGGAAGCTTCGAATGATGGTTCATTTCGAGGTAGTGACGAACATAGAAATAGGGGGATTGATTCCAAAAAGTCCAGCAAGGGTGCCCTTGCCCCTGTTAATTGGAAAGGCACAAATAAGGTTGGGCCTGCTGGAGTTGTTTCGGATTGCTCGGAGAACGAGAATAAAGTGAAAATGGTTAAGCTTAAAGTTGGTGGTGTTACACGCACAATTCAGGCCAAGTCTACATCTGATGGTGCATCTACTGTTGGGCCATCTTCTGTAAAATCTTCTCGCATTTCAGATGCCCCTCGACCACGCCAGAAGTTGATTCTTCAGGTTAGTCTGCCTTGAAATATTCTTCCAGATTTACTAAATTTGACAAGCACTGTGTGTGACAAATCTGGATGTGATATCCATGGTATTGCAATATCCACATAGGCCAGGCAGACATCTTGAATTGGGTAGCATATTAATATGGACTGCATTTACAGAAAATGCTTATGAAAATTATATAAGATGGAAAGATTCATAACTTCAAATTTTCAAAATTTATTAGATATTTGATTGTTAGGTTGTCATTTTGTCTTCTAATTTCTTGGAAATCCTTCATTTTTTAGTTACTTCTTTTCGGTTTGTCTAATCAATTCCTTGAGGTCTTTGGTTTCCTAGTTTCCCTTCCTTTCTTTCACACAAATGGGTTTAGTTGTTTAATTAATAAGGTCATATATAGATTAAGGATTATCAAGACTACATCTAACTCTATCACTGTTGCAGGAAAACTCAGATGATAATCCTTCCCTTAGTTCAGATAAAGGAAGTGGGTTACGAGTAGTCCCACGAAAGGATACATCTAAAATTGTCACTCGTGTTGGGAAGGCTGAAGAACCTGTTCGCAAGAGCAAACGGGTCCCTAAGAGACGCTTCCTGGATGCAGTTGATGATGGAGATGATGATGACATGGAAGTTCGATACCTTGAAAAACTCAAAACATCTAAGGTAACCTCAGATTATACTGCAGAGTACAATGAGGATGAGGAAAGGAAAACCAGAAAAGAAAGGAAGATTTCGACGGTGATGAAGGGGAGTGGTATTGGACTAAGTGTAGATTTGGGAGATTATGGCATACCAAGTTCAGGCAAGGACGGTAAGAAGTCCAGAGTAGGAAGCGTAACTGATGATACTGATTATGTTGAAGAGGAAGAAGAGCCTGGTTCTGATGGCGAGCCTAATTCTAAAAGCAAAAAATTGAGAAAGGACTTTGTTGAATCATCCTCATATAATAAGAAGGAGATGACAGTCACTACTCGTCAAAGGGCTTTTAAAACTGGCAAAGATGTATCTTCCAGCTTAGGTGCAAGTGTAATTGAGTTCCCCAATGGGTTGCCCCCGGCTCCACCAAGAAGTAAGTCAAAATTTTTTCCTTTTATCATAAGTAGCTTCTGTTGAATACACACTGACATCTCTCATGATGGTAATTGTTGTTTTTACTGATAGAGCAAAAGGAGAAACCCTGTGCACTGGAGCAGCAAATCAAGAAAGCTGAGGCGGCGGAGAGACGTAGGATGCAAGTAGAGAAGGCAACTCGAGAATCTGAGGTTTGGCTTGTCTGTTAGCTTGTTGTTTTACCTGTGGTATACATATGTGTTAGAAAGAAGTTACTTATCATTTTCTTTCAAATTTGGCCGAGTCTTAGGCTGAGGCAATCAGAAAAATTCTGGGCCAAGATTCCAGTAGGAAGAAACGAGAAGACAAGATAAAGAAACGGCAAGAAGATATGGCACAGGTAACAGATAGCGCATAATAGCATCCTCTCTGTGTGTATCATGCGATAAATTCTTGATTTATGGTACATTCTTTTCTCTTGCAGGAGAGGGCTGCAAATGCTTTCGTACTTCCGCCAGATTCTGTCCGATGGGTAATGGGTCCATCAGGATCGGTTGTAACTTTCCCCAATGAAATGGGCTTGCCAGCTATATTCGACTCCAAGCCTCGCAGGTATAAGAGCATTTGAAAAATCTAGATACTTAAAAATTTCAATATGTAAGTTTTATCCCAAATCTAGATACAACTTATATTGCTGTCATAAGCGATGCAACTCTCGGGTCTTGAACAATTCTATATCATCGTGCTTATTTCTGAGCCAACCCTTAATATCTAGCCTCCTCGACTGTTGGAGGCTTTTTATAGCCATTTGAGCTTCAAATGTTTCTCAAATTTCTAACGATAAGCAACTGTAATCAAATTAGCCTTCGAATGCACACTTTTTTCCCCCCTTCATAGTTAAATTTGTGGAGATCATAATTATGTCTCAAACCTGGTTTTCAAGCACATCTCCAGAAAACAAAATATATCATGAAGTTCATCTGATAATTATTATTTTTATTTTTATGTTTATGCCGATTTCAGTTACCCTCCTCCCCGTGAAAAGTGTGCCGGACCATATTGTACAAATCCATACAAGTACCGGGATTCGCAGTCGAAGCTCCCTCTGTGCAGTCTCCAGTGTTACAAGGCAATACATGAAAAGATGGCTCCTCTCCCTGCCTGTTGATTCGGTGAAACTGGCTTTGCAGGATAGTCCTGCACCACTTCATATGTACTTTAGTTCAATACATGGTGATGTGCTGTATATATAGATGGAATTTGTATACATAAATCATACATAAAACTGCTTGCCTATTCTACAGAAAAGTTGTAAGCTTCCATGTTTTGCTTGGCTGTCTCACGGCACTACAAACTGGGTCGTTGATCAAGTTTTCCTCCTATACAATTTCTTTTGTACGGTGAGATATTGGGCTTGTTTGGGATTGCTTATGTACAAAGCACTTATGCTCATAAGCGCTTTTGTTAGAAGTTCATTCATTAGAAATACATTGAAATTTTGAAGCATTAATTTGGGAGGTGTCTTTTTAAAAAAGTGATTCTATAAACTAAAAACACTTTTTAACTTTTTGGTTGTCATTAAGTGCTTTTAACCCTTCTAGAAACAGTGCTAAACAGACTCTTACATCTTGTTGCTTAAAACGATGTAGTTTTCACATAATGTTAGACAGCATAAGTAGATAATCCAATGGGGTTTTTTGGTTTAGATACCAATTCTAACAAAACTTTTAGCTAAAGTGTCATATTTTAATTTAGGTACTAATAGAAAAGTCAACCAAAACAATTCTACAATTAGTACTATAATTCAAATATAATTATATTTTAATTTAGGTACCAATTTTAATATTCCAGAAATTTCTACGAACTCGTTGAGACATTATCTTCGTCCCTGCATCCCTAAAACCTCACTTTTGAATTCTGAAATTGTTAAAAACGTTCTCTAAACATGATTTTAATTAAAATTTATCTTGGAATATTCATAATAAATTCATTTTATATCGAAAAAATATTTCTAAAGATGCTACAAACTCATTGCGATGTTGCCTACGACGATAAATCCCTAAAATAAGTTTTCATAAAGTAAATTTAAAATTAATAGTCGAGAGAAGTGTAATAGGGTGAGCGCGTTTTGATTAAGTTATGAAACTATTTAGTCGTAAGTAACTAATTCAAGTTTAAACAACTAATTTTACTTTTTACAAAATAAAAATGAGGTTTTAGAGACGTTGTTGCTTTAGATATTGTGATATTGTGTTGACATTGCATAAATAATATAGTTGTTGTACATATTTTTCGAATGTACTTTAGATATTGTGTCTATACGATGTAGATAATTGTGAAACAATGTCATTACAATGTGATCTACTAGCATGGACATGTTTGATTAAACGATGATTATTCTCATTTTTTTGCAAGATTTATGAGCATTAACAAGCTCATGATAAATGGAGATTGTACCCGTAATGATATGCTACAGTGGAAATTGGGTTACATCCAATAATTCATGTACATACGAAGGTGGTGAAGAGAAAGGGGGTCCTTGTTTCAAGGAAAATATAATTGCCGGAGCTGCTTGATAAGGTTTACAAGATTGCTAGTCCTGATTATGAGAAGGTCACATTTTGAAGTACCAAGTTCCTTGTCACTATATGAAGATTATGGACGACGACGATGTCACCAATTTCCTAGAGTATAATTTTGCGATAATTGATTCTAGGATAGCACCATTTTATGTAAGCACAGAGAAGAGACAATCCACAACGGTTGTCACTATTATATAGTTCTTGTAACATCACACCAACATTTAGCCCTTATTGTACCATTTCTACCTCACATTCATATATCGTGAGGCAGTTTTATGTAAGTTGCCGATTAATTTGGTTTATGGACGATGAGGATTGACGTATATGTAAGTTGCTGATTAATTTGGTTTATGGACAATGAGGATTGACATAGTCATATAAGATACGTGATACTAACATATTGACAGAGTGTGAAAACTTTATAAACAAAAAAAGAGCGGACAATATAACAGTGATCTGATAGAAGGAATATATATGTAATACAAATGACATCCCAAAGAACATTTGTACATCAAAAAGGATGGTGTGATGCTTTCAAAATATATGTTTCAATTACAAAGGGTGTTGATTTGTCATTCAAGTCGTTTTCAAATGTTTCCACTTTGGCGCCATTTCGCTAGAGTGTTAAAATCAAAAGAAATCAACCAAAACCAAAAAATAACACACCACATAAAACTCCTTTGGTAAGTGAAAATATTTGCTGAATCATAGATAGGAATTACGCCTCATGAACTCCACCAACATCTTCATGCAGAAGAATGGTATATGCTCGTGAACAACATCATCGATAGGAAGCTTGCAAGTATGATCAATCTGCTTATATGATAATTACATTCACAATTAGTACTTAGACACCCAACATGGATTTATTAATCCAAACCAACAATAAAGTACAATCAAGTCATATTATCATCCAAATTTTTGGCAAAACTAGTATCATACTATCGTCTAATTCGGCAAACAGAGCGTACATTTACTTCCAAAAACAACCTAAATCAGTAAAAAATAAAGGGAAATTAAATAGTAAACAAGAGAACTGTAATTAGTAGCTGAGAAAATGCAGGAACACAACAGAAAACATAGAAAATGTACAAGTTTCCTACAAGTTTGTCATCAATGTCTCATGCAATCATGTTGCAAGCTGTGATGATAATTCAAGTCAGGTAGTACTCTGCACTACCTTTCAAAATTAACAACTAACTGACTAGTTTACTGCTAGCTTTTTGAGCTCTATCACTCACTCACTTTTCTGGATTCACAAATAATTATGGTCCATTTCACTTGTTTTACTAATATGTATACTCAAGTTTCCTACATATACGAAGTTTCAAGAACAAATATGAGTGATTATGCATGAACCTTACGATTTCTCCACTACATGAGTATCACACACACACACACACACACAAAAGGGGTCCTTGTTTCAAATCATAGACTCATGAATGTAAATTTCTGAGCATTGGGCACAAATCTATCAATGTAAACTTACGCAATTTGAATCAATAATGGGATTCTTGGCTAGAAGAAAGGTTTTGTATATATATAAGATGTATACTGACAAAATGGGTCATTGTTTCAAATCAGAGACTCATGAATGTAAATTTATGTGTATTGGGCACAAATCTATCAATGTAAACTTACGCAATTTGAGTCAATATTTACCTTTTTTGTCATTATATATCTTGAATCGAATGACACCCAACCCCCACCTTCATCAGCATCTGTAGCACTCGATCACCCAAAACGCCCAAACACAATCATATGCATTCTACGAAACCAAAAATCAAAACCCATCTTCAAGATTTTGTTGGTGGAATGTGAAATTTGCAACTTATGATTATAAATAGTGACAAATTAGTATTAAAAAAATCATAAACCCTATTCTAAACTCAAAAATTCATAACAATACAAATGTAAAATATGAGAGACCATAGAAAGTGAACTTACCTAAACTTAAAAACCCTAACTTGAGGAGCTGAACGAAATTGGGATTTGATAGATAGATAGAGCTGAAAATGAACAAGAAAATCAATTGTAACATTCGAAAAATAAAACATCGAATCAGAAAAAAAAAACTAAAAAACTCTAACACCTCAATTAGAGAATACCCTTGGAGACTGCAGTAGGGCTCTGAAGTAAAGAAACGAGAGCAAGAGATGAAATTGAAGCAGAAGAGGGTGAAGGATGTGGGAGTGATGGAGGATAGTGGAAGGTGCGATATCGATTGGTTGAAGTGCTCGTTATTTAGCAATGAATGAGAGTGACGGCGAGAGAGAGTAGTTCAATTGTCTCTGAAAATATGATTGTCGTTCGTGTAGTTCGCGTTGACCCACATCCACCGGCGAATAGGGGTGATGTGCTTTATATGTACATGTTCACTTTCAATTAGTATGAGGCCTTTTGGGAGCTTACTGGCTTCGGATTCCATCAGAACTCCAAAGTTAAACGAGTTTGGGCTGGGTCAATCCCATGATGGGTGACCCACTGGAAGTTGCTCGTGAGTTCCCAGAAACAAAACCGTGAGCGTGTAGGCTCAAAGCAGACAATATCGTGTTACGGCAGAGTCGGTCCGGGATGTGGCATAATGGTATTAGAGCCACTCTACAGTTCGGTACGGATGTGTCGGCGAGGACGCCAGGTTCCTCTTAAGTGGGGTGGATTGTGAAATCCCACATCGACCAATGGAGAGGGGGTGATGTGCCTTATATGTACACGCCCACCTCTAATTATCATGAGGCCTTTTGGGAGCTCACTGGCTTCGGATTCCATCGTGAAGTTGCTCGTGATGGGTGACCCATTGGGAAGTTGCTCGTGAGTTCCCAAAAACAAAACCGTGAGGGCGTAGGCCCAAAGCGGACAACATCGTGCTACGACGGAGTCGGTCCGGGATGTGACAAAGCCCTTATAAGAGAAGGGCATTTCAGTCTTTTAATGTATCAAATCTGTGTATTCTAGCAATAACCAACATAGTTCCTATTTCCGCACTGCCTGTTTGTATTTAGTCTATTACGGCTAATTATCTTAAAGAATAATAAAAACCCTCAACTAGATTCTTGCTCTGGGTCTTAAAATCCTCTCTCCCTTCTGTTGTTTGTATCCTCATGGTCCAATGAGTCTTATTTAAAGAACTACTAGCCTTTCTGCACGCGCTCATGTGGGCCCGAAAGGTTTTTTTTTACATCATAAGCTATAGAGTTCTTTTTTCCTTTTGACATTTGTTCTCATAGAAAGACATGTAGTTGTTGCAAAATAGTTATGTGGTTTCAACTTGAATTAAGAGGCTTTTACAATGTCTTCTCCACTAATGTATATTGTTACTATATGCATATATGCAAACATAACCCAAACTATAGCTGGGCACATTTAGGTTAGTTCGGTTTTGGGTTCAAATTACGACCCAAACCGCACATAGTTTGCCTCAATTCCAAACCTCAACCGAACCATAATGACTCAGTTCACCAATGTTGCGATGCGGTTTGGTTCGGTTTGCAGTTTAACATGCACATATTACCATATAAAATTTGTATAGTTGTGTTGAAATAGTTATAAGAGCAAATTTATAAACCTATCAACTTATAATAAATTCATCGTCAAACTACAATCTCATAACTCAAAATCTCAAACTTTCAATCTCAAAACTCCAAAATTATAAAATACCATGAAAAGAGTAACAACAAAAATTATATGATATTTAGTTACAAGAGTTTTGTATGCTACGGTAAAAGAGTTTTGTAGCACATGCAATATATTTAGTTAAATATTAAAATTGTATAAAAATATTTACATTTATTTATTTATTTTGTATATTTTATTATAATCAGTTTTGTTCGGTTAACCGTGGTTTGTAAAAATCGAAACCACATACTAAACCCTTTTTTTTAGTTTGGTTTGGTTGGTTTTTCGGTTTGTTTGTCTACCCCTAACCCAAACTGACAAAAATGACAGTATCAAAATAACATTCAAAATTAATAGGGAACTTTTAAATGTAATCTTTACTACCTGTTAATAAAACACTATTTGTCAATCAAAAGAGGATGAAAAGACGATTTGATCTTTTATTCACAATTCAATAAAAATATTTTAAAATATAAATTTATAAAAATAATTTAGTAAAAGACGATTTGATCCATGGGCATTGAAGTAATTTCACACAAAAAAGTTTTTACTGTTTTTTTTTCTCTTCCCTCACCCATACATCACCAAAGCATCTCACTCCACATCTCTCTCTAAATCCCACGTTTTTTTCTCTCTCCTTATTTGCTCTCATAAAATTTCAAAATTTTCACATACATAGTATGTGGGTATTTTCTAGTGTAATATTAAATCTATAAAACTGAACATGGTATAAATAATTTTGAATATATACTTGGAGTTCCTAGATTCCAAAGAATTATCTTGTTCACTAAAACTTTAAATATTTAGTCTTACTTTTATGAAGTAAATAATTTAGTTAAGATGATAAAAATTTATAAAAATGAGGCAGAATTATATAGCCCTCCATACTTTGCACAAATATACATGCCTCTGCATTTTTCTTCTTCAATACTATGAATTGTCAGGATTAACTACAGTTCTCGTAAGCATTGAATGATTACACCGATCTTACCCTCATTTTCCCCTCTCTCCTCCCTCCTCCCTCCTTTTAACGGTGAGATCGGTGTGAGCATTCAATGTTTGCGAGCACCGTAGCCTACTCCATGATTGTCATCTACTTTGTCAACATTCACAAAGCAAAATACAAATAAAATTACAATAACCCTGTAAATAGAGAGAGGGAAATCTGATTACCTGAGAAATTGTTGCAAATACATAAAGCAGAAAAAGAAAAACAAACAATACCTTCGGATTAGGGTTTACCATTCACACTCAATTGTTGCAATCCGACACTCAACGTGTTAAAGGTTAAATGCCTGTGAAGGGTAACATCTGAAAACTCAATGTGTGGAAGAAGATAGGCCTTTAACCTCCCATCTGCCAGCCACAGTAATCAGAACGAATGAAATAAACGAACGGAGAAGGGAAGAGAGATATGATCTTACATTGGTGCGTATGAATGTGAGTGATGGCCTTGAGCGTCACTTACTGTACAACTCCCCAGTTAATGGGCACGAGCAATTCAGCAAAAACAAAAAAAAAATAGGCTATCAACAAAGCAACTAAGAAATTAAAAACAAAATAAGCATAAATAAGAATCATTCCCTATTTAAAAAAAAATAGTTGCAGAGAGTTAATTAGAATCACCGTTCGTAAAATTATTGTGGATGTCTTCCCCTTCTTCTCCTTCTTGTTCAATTATTATGCTTCGTATCTTCTACATACAAAAGGAAAAAAAAAAACAGTGAGAAAAAACCAAGATTTTACTGCAAACAACAGAGGAACATCGTAGGGCTGAAGGCGTTTTTCTCTGTTAACTGATGTGGGAGTGGGAAGTTAAAAAAGGAATTCCTATGCGTGCGAAGGGAACGTGGATGTTTGAATCCCACGTTCAATTTTTTCTCCTTTTTTTTTTTCATTTTTTCTCTTTTATGTATTTTAGTTTGCTTTTGCAGTTTGACAAAACTATCCATTATAAAATCTTCAGAAAATCCAAAATAGCTTATATGTGAGAAGTAGTTATTTTTTTGTTTCAGGGATATTTCAGTCCAAATATTTTTTGTGAAGCCTTGTGACCCCAAAGTTCTGGCTTTGTAACAGTAAAGATAATTAAAACTTCCAATTGAGATTAGGAAGTTCTTGTGTTGAAAGTAAGAAAATAGGTAAGTACATTATTTTAGGAGGAAATAATATCCAAGCTTCCGCGTCCTTGTAGATTTTATTTATTCAACGCACTTTTTTTTTTTAATTTAAAAATTAAATTTTATTTGTGTTTTAAATCTTGTTTGTACCATATTTCACCAATCCCGAAACTACTAAGCACCGGTCAACTTCGTACCTTCAGAGACTTACTGAAGGGTTCGCACTGAGGCGCCCCCGCCGAAGCACATGAGTTTCCCTCCAACCAAGAGGCCAATTACGACATGACACGTGTCAACACTAGAGAAAGCTCCTAGAGTCCCACATCGACAGCGGACAAAAACATGAGACTCTTCTCAATTATAAAATAAGATCATTCTCCCACAATTAAGCTCTCATGATCTTAGACCGTCTAATCCCTTATTAGAACTCACTAATGATGATTATATATAATCTCATGTATCATGTAAACTCTACATTATTAATGAGAACTCCTCTACCTTCGTGGACGTAACCCAACTTAGGGTGAACCACGTACATCTCGTGTTTGCTTACCCATCTCTATCACATCATACATTATCTTCACTCGATGACCTGAACAATCTAGAGAAGGTCATCTCACCTTGACATTTTACGTTGTTCCAAAGTCCACTCGATTTTGTGCATCAACATATCTAATTACATATTTTTAATAAAAAAATTTAAAAAACATGTAAAATTATCATTCATTTAAAACATGTAAAATTATGTGGTTCCAAACTTTTGAATATCATTCATTTAAAACATGTAAAATTATCTAACTACCCACATTCATTTAAAACATGTAAAATTATCATTTTGTCTCTATTTTGTTTGGGTAGTTGTTCACTATTCTTCTCTATCAAAGTGAGGGCATTTTTGGGATATTCAAAAGTTTTACCAAATTTGTGTGCTCCATTTATATATATAGAAGATTACTATTGGTTTATTTATTTACTATTTTGAGTTAACATTTTATCGTATTCTCTAAATATCTCATTATGGATTTGAATAAAGTATTTCAAGTTTGCGTGAGATTATGAGAAAATTCCAAAAAACTAAATTCAAGACAGGGAAATCTACGTACATGTGACATCCCACATCGACCACGGAGAGGGGGTGATGTGTCTTATATGTATATGCCCACGTACCTCTATTTAGCACGAGGTTTTTTGGGAGCTCACTGGCTTCGGATTCCATTGGAACTCTGAAGTTAAGCGAGTTTGGGCTAGAGCAATCCCAAGATGGGTGACCCATTGGGAAGTTGCTCGTGAGTTCCCTTAGAAACAAAACCATGAGAATGTGGCCCAAAACGGACAATATAGTGCTACAGTAGCCGGTCCGGGATGTGACATACATGTGAAGAAACAAAATAAAAACCTACCATTCTCTATTTTTCCTTAACTATACCCCTAACCTTACGGCTATAAACGAGCCGAGTCAAACCAAATATCATTGTGCTCAAGTTTAGTCCCAAGTGTAGCTTGTTTAATTTTTTTCGAGCTCGAGCTAGGCTTGGCTTGGCTTGGTTCTTATGCGAGCTGAGCTCGAGAAAGCTTAAAAAATTCAAGTTTGATACCGAACTCGACTGTTTCAAGCTATTTCTTTTAATAATAAGTTGGTTCAATTTTGTAAAAACTTTTGCACCATCATGATAGAGTTTATGCATAAGAGTTGACTACCATATCAAATATTTTTAATATAGTGTAATCTAGTAATCACTATTCAATAATCATGATACTATAATGTTCTGTAAAAAAAAAAATCATGATATAGTAATTTGCATAAATCACCATACAATTTATATCAATATATTGGGAGCACTGTAGCCTACTCCCAATATCTTAGCTCTAAAAAGTTCTGAAGAAGCAGATATTAGCACTTGGAATAGTGAACAATTTGACAACTAAATTTTGATTTAGCTTTTGTATGGTTCAGAGTTTTTTTTTAAGCTGCAACTCGAAGTCCTATTTTCATTGAATCCCACAAGAAATAAGAAAACCCTATTAAGCTATCTTTTCTAATTTTTTTTTTAATAGTTGGACTTGGGACACTAAATAAGTATTATAACTGAAATACGAAAAAAGAATTATTATTATCCTTACAAAACATTTAATCGAGAGTTGATGACATGTTTTATTATTATTATTATTTAATAAATATTATTGTTTCTCAAGTTTGAACAATCGAGCCGAGTTTAAGCCTTTCTCGAGTTGTCTCATAAAATTTTGAGCTGCTCACGAGCTTTACGAGCCGATTACACCGATGCTCAAGCTGTGCTTGATTCTTTCACGAGCTGAGCTTTGATGAGCCGAACCCGATGCGAGCTTCAATTGTTTCGAGCCGATTTACAACCCTACATACCCCAATCCAATCCAAATAATAAAAGGAAAATTTACATGGGCCCGTTTGATAACCATTTCGTTTCCAATTTTTAGTTTTCATTTTTTTGAAAACAAAGAACTGAAATTTTATTTAATAACTACTTTTATATTTCAATTTAAAAAAAAATAAAAACTGAAAAACAAAAAGTGAAAACTCAAGCCCAAATTTTGAAAACTCAAATGAAAATTTAAAACTGAAAGTAGTTACTAAAGAAAATTTCAACTTTCAGTTTTCAAAAAAATAAAAATAAAAACTGGAATTTAAAAACAAAATAGTTATTAAATCTGTTTTTAAAAAAAAAATAAAGGAGGTAATTGCTAAATTTTAATTAAGGGGTAATTGCCAAATTTTCGCGCAGAAAGACCTCGTGTTCTACTCGTTCAGCCTGTCTTCTCTTCCAGAAGCATTGAGTGCGACCCCTCCATGGCTAGAGCTCCGAACAAGCACGGCCGCGATCAAGCTCTGGTATTTTGACTTCCCCTACCACTTCTTCCAACTATTTTTGTTAATACTCGATTTAATAATCTGTTTGGGAGCTGGGAAAGCTGAGGGAAAATCTTCAGAGAAAAGAAAATAAAAAAATTTCTGGCCCATGGAAAGATTATTTCATTTGAATTCTGAAATATAATCAAACCCTAGAATTAGATTCCTGATTGGGGTTAATGTGCCTGATGTGTTGATATGGAATTATGTTACGGATTTCGACCAACAGAAAGAGATTAAGCTTTTGATTAAGAGCTTATGTTTTGGTTTTTAATTTTTTGTGTAATATTATGAATATGTATTAGGTATTTAGTTAATCATTGTAGTGTATTGGGTTTTCTGTACTTTTTGTGTTGGTCCTCTGTTTCCAGGATTTCCAGGGGTTTTTGAGTGACTTGCAGGACTGGGAGCTTTCTCTCAAGGACAAGGACAAGGACAAGAAAATGAGACCCCAAAATTTACAGCAGGAAAAGCTGGTAACTTTTTTTACTCTTTTGTTTACGCTAAGCTGATGGTTGTGTTGTTAATCTTGGATATGTTTTTGTATTGGAATTTTCTTAAAGTGTTGTCTTTACTCTTTTCAGAAGGCTAGAGATTCCGGGACTAGTTCCGGGAATTACAACTACTCAAGGAATTATGATGCAATCAAGAGAATATCAAGTAGTTTGAGTTCGGAAGATAGTCTTCCCGATGCTGCTTCCGAGAAAGAATTGGTAGGAGTGGATGGTGTTATTCTGTAGTTATAAATTTAAGACTCCAGGATTAAGATTGCTCATAACAACTGGGTCAATCAATGTTGATGCTGATTGTGTTATTGCCTCTTAACTTTAGGGTAATGAGTATTTTAAGCAGAAGAAGTTTAAGGAAGCTATCGACTGCTATTCAAGAAGCATTGCTTTGTCCCCATCTGCAGTAGCTTATGCAAATAGGGGAATGGCATATGTCAAAATTAAAAGGCAAGCGTTGCCCCAATCACTCTTTTTTGTTTAATAAGAGAATTCTTGCATGCAGTTTTATTTATTTATTTATCTATTTCCGCTATTTTATAAAATGCAAGTTTGAGTTTTTGGATTCCAGTAGGTGTTCTTAGTTTTCATATGGCTCTTACAAGGTACTGTACTTTTCTGAAGCATATGTGTTTTTTCATCTTGTTCTTTAGATTTCGGGAAGCTGAGGATGACTGTACAGAGGCATTGAATTTGGATGATCGTTATATAAAAGCATACTCACGACGTGCAATGGCTAGAAAAGAACTTGGAAAGCTTAAAGAATCATTCGAGGGTTGGTTAAACACTAAACAATGACCTTGTTTCCTGATATTGCTGTATTTATGGTTTCTTTTCTGATATTGTAATTTTTATCTGTCTGATGTAATGAAAATAGCCAACTGCAGATGCTGAGTTTGCCCTGAGGTTGGAGCCTCACAACCAAGAAATCAAGAAACAGTACGCGGAGGCTAAATCTTTGTATGAAAAAGTAAGCAAAATTTCCACACACATCTGAAGCCGTTGGTTCTAAATTTCTACATTATATTCTTGAGGGGTGTTTCAGTAGTGTTGATTCACCCATGGAATTGTACTTAAATCTTTAGAAAAACCTACCCTTATGCATATGTGAACTTTGAACTGTGTGCATGAATTAAGAGAGAGAGAGGTCTTTTGCATGCTTAATCCAGGCTTGATTCTGATTTTCGTGCTTGTTTTGCCACTACAAACTTTTGCTAGATGGAGTTGAGTTTGATTGACTTTTGATGGTTCAGTATCATGATTATTATTCATAGGTTATTTCATTGAATTATTAAGTTGACTCATTGTAATTGTTAATTGCCAGTCAAATCTTCAGAAGGCATCTGGAGCACTGAAAAATTCTGTTCAAGAAATGCAGAAAAGGGGAAAGTCGGATACCAAAGTAAATGGAAGTGGCATCCAGCCTGTCTCAAGCAGTACTCAAATAACAGAAATAACTGCAGTTCAAGATCATACTAAGGTCTCAAGGATTAGTCTTTTGTTTGTTTTGTTGTAATTGATTTTTCTTTTTGTTCTTAGTACTAATAAGTAAAATAGACTAGTTTATGAAGCCGTATTCAACTGCATGCTTCCTACCAGACTTATACGTCAATTACTCCTACCATATCATTTTATCATAAAGGCATTATCTTCTTATTTTTAATTGCTTTTGTATGATTGTTTTGTAGGGAAATAACACAAATAAGAAGCAAGAGGTGAAGGCATCGGTACAAGAGCTTGCTTCTCGAGCTGCTTCCCGAGCCAAGGTTGTAGCTGCGGAGAAAAACATCACACCACCAACTACTGCGTATCAATTTGAGGTTTCTTGGCGAGGGCTCTCTGGAGATAGTGCTCTGCAGGCTAGTCTGTTGAAGGTCTGAAAAAGTATTCTTGTATTTTACTATCATAAATATAGACCTCCAAAATACAAGATTCATGTGTTCTTTCTGTCGTCTCAAAGTGGGTGACCTTTAGTGTGCTTGTTTTTCATGAAGGTCATCCATTTCGTTGACCATTGACATCCCAAGAGGTTCCCATTTGAATCCATTTATATTAACAAGATCACATGTCCATTAAGGAGTAAGATAATTGTATGTATAGTTGGTAATTGCTTAGGCAATCATAACTAATTCTGACTTTCCATACCGGTTTCATGTTAGTATTGTTGTTTTTCGGTGCAGTCTATATATCCTAGTGCATTGCCGCAGATATTCAAAAATGCTTTGACTGTTCCCATACTAATTGACATTATCAAATGCGTGGCGACCTTTTTTGTGTAAGTAATGCTTATGTCTGACCAGTATGTTTTCCTTGTTGATCTTGCTGAAATGGCCTTATGTCCACCTTTGATTTCTTTGGCAGTGAAGAAATGGAATTGGCCGTCAATTATTTGGAGAACTTAACCAAGGTTCCAAGATTTGACACACTCATCATTTTTCTTTCATCCTCGAACAAGGCCGGTATGCATCCTTACAGTTCATATTATTCCTTGAGATGCTAAAAAGCTAAGAGTAACCGGGTTTTCAAATGTTATTTTTGGTAGAGCTGTCTATGTCAATGTGGTTTTGAAAAACCAGAAATGCCTATAGGTCAAGGTCCCCTGATGTGGCACGAGTTTCTCATTCGCTATCTTTTGATATGTCACATATGCTGTTAGTTGCATATCGTAGATTACAGCGCATAATATACTAACCAATAACCTTGCAAACAGATCTTGATAAGATATGGGATGGAGTGTTCTACAACGAGGCAACTCCAATCGAGTATGCGGAGACGCTTGATAACCTGCGTGCAAAGTACTGCCTCAAGCGATGAAAGAAAATCAAATTTTTGCCTTCCCTCGACCTCCACCTGCACCGTAGTTGTTCTTTTTTCTGGTCGGATCCTTTGTTGTAAATTGTTGAATTTGTAAAATCAAGCTTTTTATGGTGGAAGGAACTGGGAATTGTTGGGAAGAAGATTATTGCTATTTCATTGACCCCAAAAAAATGTGTATTTGTGAGCGTCTATGTTAGGTAGGGTGGACATTAGCGTACTCTATTGTTCAGTCGCATTCAAATGGGGGTCCAAAAAGTTAATGGCGATTACCTGTTTCATCGTGTCCCCACCTATCATTGACTACCGTAATTAGACAACATATTTATGAGGGGAGGTGGGGTTCTTCTGGATTGCACACATGGTGATCACGTGCCATTTTACAGTCACCTAACACTTTTCATGTTAACCAGTTTTTCAGTGTGATTTTCCGATCGTCACTTGGTATTATTAATTTAATCATATTATAAAATATAAATTAATTTAGAAAAATGATTTTTACACACTATTTTATTTTCTCACAATATTTTTTTATTTCTAACTGTTGGATTGAATAAATTAAATAAAATTAATGATCAAGATTAAACAGGAGTGTATGAAAGGTTAAAAGGAGTGTGTTTTTCATTTCCTTTAATTTATTAATACTGTATTTTTAATTTTTCATATTATGACACGTGAATTAGTAATACTACATATCATACGTTCAAAAAAAAATTTAGAACGAACAAAAATCATTATGGCACAAAAGTCTTCTAGGTACATCTACTTGCTCTGCCCTTTTTTAAAAATAATTTTTGGATAAATGAATCAAATTAAAATACTCCTCAATTGATGGTTACTTGGTTGTTCTTCAAAGCAATTGGGCTAATCAATTGCTCAAAAAACCAAGGCAAAAACTTAATATATAATATATGCATGTTGACCACCTCCATAACATGCAAATTATGCTTCCTATGAAAGTAACCTTTTGGTCTAGGTGTTGATTTTGATAAAATATGGGCATTCTTTAGCTTAAGCCAATGAAATCCATATATTGATGAAGGTAATTTCAAAGTTCATATGATCCACTTTGTCTCAGCATCTCCATATAATAACAATACAAAAGATTCTTGGGAAAGATTTTTAACCCAAAAACCAAGGGCCTCTAAACTTGATTAAGCATGGGGTTTCTCACTTTATCTGTACTCTTTTTAGGGTTTTTCCTCCTTTGTTATGAACTATGAGACATTACATTTAAAATTTCTTCAAAAATAAACTTACCTGTCACATGTTGTATAATTATTTTTCCCTTTCTTGTCACATAAATTTTTAACTAAAAAGATGAACAAATAGATGTATATATCATATTACATTGAAGTTTCTTTAAATTAATTGTAGATTTTAATGCCAAAAAATACTACTCAAAAGTTTGAATAGTTTTTTCAACTTTTGCTTTTGGACATGTTGTCTATGTCACTTGAGGTTATTTAATCAGTGAATGCAATAACTATTTTAACTCTTCTACACTTTAATGTTGAAACGTTTTAAATTTATAAAACACTTTAATATTAAAACGTTTTATGTATCAACATTGTTTTAAAATAACGATACAATAACAACTACACAATTTTGAAAACATAAGAATAAAAGATCCCATTACACATCATTACATATTTGAGTTCAAAATAAAGTCTAGAGACCCAAAAAGAGTTCAAATAAAAGGTCAGTTCTTTTATGTCCCTACCATTCACAAAAGCTTGAAAAGTTAAATAATTAATCAATGAAATTAGTTTTTGTTCAAGATTAATTAACAAAATCTCACTTTTTTTTTTGTTGGACAAAATCTCACCTCCTAGATTAGCTAAATATTTAAACATAAAAAACCAATAAAAGATAGTTTTGTAGTATTCCAAGTTCTGACAAACCCAAGTTACCCAACAAAGCAGTGCCTTTTTTCAGTATGAGGGAAGAAAAAGAAGAGAGAAAACTGACACCCCATCACGTGGAGTGAAGCAGCTCATACTCTCTCTTTCCCACGCTTATTTGTTTTTCCTGTTTAAACCCCATTGGAGGTAAAATTTTCCCTACCCAGATCTGCTTCAGCAAAAACAAGGTGAGTTCTTGGCTTCTTTTCTCATGTTTTACTCTGTAATTTTCTTCTGGGTTTCTGTTTCTTCTCTCAAAGGTGAAAACTTTACACGTTTATTTGGATTTTTATGTGGGTTTCGATTCTGGGTTATCATTATTTCCTTGGTTTTTTTTTTTTTACATTAATAGTTGTTGATTTATGCTTTTATTTTGGTTGTGATCCTTTTTATGATTTTCATGTTTGTTTTTAATGTCATGCAATTTTTGTGTGTTTTTGGTTCATGTTTGTATCAATGCAGTGTCAAATCTTCTTATTTTAGCACCCTTTTCTCCTTTGGTGTGTGTAAATAACCAAAGGAAAATAAAATTTGTGTAAATTGTGGGAATTTTTTTCTTTATGTACCTCTTTCTTTCCTTACATATTTCTTGTTGGGTGTTTTTTTTCCTTTCTGTTTTCTTATTGTACTTCAAAATACTAGATTGTTGTGTTTGAGTATGTATAGTATTATGCATTTGTTATGTATGATATGAAATTTTCTGCTGGGATGGTAAAGTTCCTGTTTTCTGTATTTTGTTGGGTTAATTGAACTGTGGTATTCATGTCCCCAGGAAAGAATTTTCGGGGTTTTTCGCAATCTGTTTTCGATTCTCATTTTTTTGCTTTTCAATTTTTCAGGAAATGGGGCTCATCTCCAGAAAGCTGTTCCCGGCGTGTGAGAGCATGTGCATATGCTGCCCTGCTATGAGGTCAAGATCTAGACAACCTGTTAAGCGTTACAAAAAGCTGCTTGCGGAAATCTTTCCCAAGTCTCCTGTGAGTATAAAACTATCTTAAACCCTTTGATTTTAAGACATTGTTGACAGACACGTTGTGAACGGCAGATAGTAGTTGGTAATTTGACCTCTTGATCATGTGCCTTGGTGTCAGTATTTGTAGAGAAATTCATACTTTCTACTTTCCCTTACAATTGCTTATCTATTTTCTCATTCTTGAAGATTATCCTTCCATTTTAGATAGGAACAATTGATATTAATAAGAAAGTTGGATATGATTTGTCTTTTGATTGTTAAGTCTAAATTGAGCTTAGATATCATCTTTATTTTCCCAGCGGTTCTTTCCTTGTATATCAGCAGTACATTTATGCCCATAGTACATGGTGTATGTTTGTGTGTGTGTGTGTGTGTGTGTGTGTGGCAATCTTCTCTTGTTAGACTTGTGATATGTTGTCAAACTATGAACTAAGGCTGTCGATTATACAAATCAAGTCTAAATGATTATGATGTTATTGTGATTGGAATCTAGCCACATTTGATACCTGATTGTTTGGAAAGAGAAAATTGTTCTATCTAGTATCTACACATAAGGTTTAGAATACTTGGAGTTGGACCCAAGAACTCAATTAAGCCAAAATTGGCAAATGTTGAATTTTTTGTGACCAGCAATAACAGAGCATGCTTCCCAAGGAATTGTTCGCTAGTCTATATTAGTTCGAATTTAGTATACTATGTATGCTTTCTTATCAGTAACTGGCTTACTGAATTTAAGTGTCCCAAAATTTTCAGGATGGCCCTCCCAATGAAAGAAAAATTGTTAAGTTATGCGAATATGCTGCCAAAAATCCTTTTCGAATCCCAAAGGTATGAAATGTTCTATCCCATTTATTTATGTCTTGGTCAATAAAAGTAAGCTTACCATAAATTGATTGCTTACTGCTGAGGCTATTATTAATCCAGTAGCTGTTGCTTATTTTTTCAACAGATTGCCAAATATCTTGAAGATAGGTGCTACAAAGAGCTTAGAATGGAACACATCAAATTCATCAATATTGTTGTGGATGCTTACAACAAGTTGCTTTGGCTTTGTAAGGAGCAGATGTAAGTCTCAGCTGTTCCCTTTCTTTCTCTCACCATTGAATAAAAGTTTGTTAGTGATTTTTATGGAAAAAATGTCCGTTTGATAGTATATCTCTCTCTCTCTCTAAAGTTGCTAAATAGAGGGAATTCTTTTTTGCATGAAATTCTTTTGTTGTATTTGTATTGAGTATGTTTCGTATCTTTCAGGGCATGTTTTGCAGTCAGTCTGGTGAATGTGGTTACTGAGCTCCTGGAGAACTCTAAGCAAGATACTATGCGCATACTTGGATGCCAAACCCTCACGAATTTCATCTATAGTCAGGTGATTCCGAAGCTACATTCTCGAAATAGTTGTTTGATCTGCCTTATCAATGCTTTAGTGTCACAAATCTATAGGTTGACACAATGGACTCTTTTAGATACAACAAAAAGAAACCACTTTTCCAGAAAAAAAAAATATAAACTATCCCCAACTTAATTGACCATCGTTCCACCAAAAATAAAAACTTAATTTGACTATCTCAACATGACATAACACAAGTCCTATGGATATAGGTATCCAACCAGTATACATTACATGGTATTTTTAGATTTTTTTCGGTTTAATCTAAAGCTAGAAGGTTATGCTCTAGAGTTATGTGTGAGGTTAGATCATGAATGCGATGCTATCTAAGTGTAGGACTTACAATTTTGGCTATCAAGGTGGAATTGTTAACAGTAAAGATAGATTCTATCTTTCATATCTAGTCATTGTCTTTTAATGGTCGATATTACCTGTGGCATTTCTTATTCTGTTAAATGGATGAATCAAATATGGATAATTGGAGAGTTATTCAGCTTTCTGTACAAAGTTAATACATTTGATTAAATGTTTTGTTTATTGATCCAATCTCTGAACAGACAGACGGAACTTACACACATACCATTGAGAGTTTGGTTCACAAAGTATGCAAGCTTGCACGTCAAAGTGGTGAAGATCATCAAAGTTTGAGAGCATCAAGTTTGCAGTGCCTTTCAGCCATGGTAGTTTTTTCATGATTTGACTTCTTGAAACTCTTAAGAACTATTTTTCTTTTCAGTTGGAACAATGTTAATTTGATAGATTTCCACCTTGGCAGGTGCAATTCATGGCAGAATTTTCATATATTTTTGTTGATTTTGATGAGGTTAGTTTTTTCCAGTATCATTCATTCAAGCTATTAAAAATGTTTCAGTGAAATTATTGTTATCTTATACGAACTTTTTGGGGATATTTAAATGTCTAATTAGTTGTCGAACTAGTTCTTTCTAAATCAAATATCAAGTCAGTGGCCCCACTCTTTCATTAATATTGACTATTGAGCATTGCAAATCTTTTTCTCGTAAGAACAGATTGTACATGTCACCTTGGATAACTACGAGCCAGATACACATAATGAAGATGATGAGAGAGGGCAGCCACATCATAATTGGGTAGATGAAGTGGTTCGAAGTGAAGGCAGAGTTGGTGCAGTTGGTGATGACACTAGCCCTAGATGCAAGATCATCAGGTCACGACCAGAAAAGAAGGATCCTGCCCTTCTAACAAGGTAGGAGTCATTGAAAGTCTAAAAGGGAAAGCTTGTCAGTCGATTCTTGTAATGTTAAACAATGCTAATTGCGTTTTCTTTTGATCCATTTGCCCTTTTGTAATACTTTTGGTTCATTGTTTCAGAGAAGAGATTGAGACACCAAAAGTGTGGGCTCAGATTTGTATTCAGAGAATGATAGAGTTATCCAAGGAGAGCACAACAATGCGCCGAGTATTGGATCCAATGTTTGTCTATTTTGATTCTGGGCACCACTGGGTTCATCGACAAGGGTTGGCCATGCTGGTTTTGTCTGATATGTCATACTTTATGGAGGCTTCAGGTATCTTGATATTCTTTTCAATTAATATAGTCCTTTCTGGATATGTTAAGTTCTGCAAAATTACATACGTATTTGAATCCTCTACTGCGGGTGCTATTTTCTCATTTCAACTTTTGGCTTCAGGGAATCAGCAGTTGATTTTAGCCTACGTGATCCGTCATCTTGACCACAAAAACATTGCGCATGATCCACAACTCAAATCTTATGTCATTCAAGTTGCTAGTGCTTTGGCTAGTCAGATTCGATCTGGTGCAGTGTTGGCAGAAATTGGATTTGTCTCTGACCTATGTAGGCATTTGAGGAAGAGTCTTCAAGCCACTGCTGAATCAGTTGGAGAGCAAGAATCAAATATTAACATCATGCTACAAAATTCCATTGAAGACTGCTTACTAGAAATTTCGAGAGGGGTAAGTTCTATACTTGTGGTTTTTGTAGTTGCTGCAGTATGTGGTGCTTCTATTATTACTAAAAGCCTGCGCTGATTTTTTTAATAGATTGGCAATGTACGACCACTTTTTGACATGATGGCTATAACTCTGGAGAATCTGCCATCTGGAATTGTTGCTAGGGCAACACTTGGATCATTAATGATTGTTGCTCATATGATCTCATTAGCGTTGATCTCTTCACGTACACAGCAGGTGAGGGAAATTTAAATTTTTTTGTTGCTTTTGGAGGTTTGCATTGCTTCTCGGTCTCTTTTCATGGAAATTACTCCAATGTACTTGCAAGTCTTATTGGGGAAGGCTAGCACTGATGCTTGATTCAATCGTTTTGGATGACATAATTTGGATTTGTACATAAGGCAGATGTAAATTGGTGAATATGTAATTCTGTACTTTTATAAAAAATGGTTCACACTTTTAAGTTTTAAATAATCTGTATTTACTTTGATTGAAGAAAATGTTTCCAGTACTGTGATATAAAAGTTTTAGAAGGAACCGTATGTACTAGATATTAGTCATGGCATTGAAGGCTGTGCATTATTGTTTTCTGCTATTGTCTATGAATACGGCACACTAAATCATTTAATTTTTTCTTGTAGGTGTTTCCTGAGTCCCTTCTTGTCCAACTTCTGAAAGTCATGGTGCATCCAGATGTTGAGGTGCGCGTTGGAGCACACCAGATATTTTCTATTCTTCTCATTCCAAGTTCTAACCGGCCCCGGCATGAAGTTTCGTCGCTACGATCTGGTTTTGGATACCAATCAAAAGGATGGCATTCGAATACAGCATCTACCTTTGCTTCAATCACAGCCAGACTTGAAAAGCTGAGGAAGGAAAAAGATGGCTCCAAAGTAGAAAAGCACGGGAACAATAATGCTTGTGATGATTTTAAAGATAAAGAGATTGCTGAAGAAGACTGGAAGCAGGGGCGTACCCGAAAAAATTCCCCTACTTTTTACAAAATTAGCTCTATTATTGACAGGACGGCTGGAACAGTCAGCTTAACAGAGCCAGTAAGATACTAAGAAGTTTAACTATTTTATAAACTGGTAACATTTGGAGAGTACTTTCACTTGCTTTACTAAGTCTATACTTTCGGGTTTGTTGTTTTCCTCAGGATCCGTATGTTATGAAGTTTAGTGAGGATCAAATATCACACTTGCTGTCTGCTTTTTGGATACAAGCCAATCTCCCAGATAATTTGCCTTCAAATATTGAGGCTATAGCACATTCTTTTACTTTAGTGCTTATTTCTTCACATTTGAAGGTGAAGGTTTTTTTACGTTACTTCTTTTTTCTTCATTTATGTCTTATATTATGTTTCTGTTGCTTCTCACTTCACCTTTATACCTCTATTAGGGAGCATGGCCATGACGGCATGGTTGAGTGTTTCTGTAGTTGCTTACAAAATTTTGTTGAATCTGTAATTTTGCAGAATCCAACTGACAACCTTATGGTTCGTTTCATTCAACTTCTGCTGTCTCTGAGGAATATATCCCTTGATTCTAACAATGGTATGGGCAGCATAAATCCTTAAACAGTCATTAATTCTGATAAAAAAAGGGTTAACTTGTGATTAAACGTCTTAAATTCTTGGCAGGGACGTTGCCTCCAGCATGTCAGAGATCTATGCTTGTACTCTCGATTGGCATGTTGATGTTTGCGGCTAAGATCTATCACATTCCCCTGCTCAAGTCATTAATACCGTATGATGTGAGTTTACCTTATCTTGATGCTGAATACTCTTGGTACTTGAAAATTATGTGCAACAATATGGGAGTAGGCTACAATGCTCGCAAGCATTGAATGCTCACACCGATCTCACCGTTAAAAGGAGGGAGGAGAGAGGAGAGAGGGGGGAAAGGAGGGTGAGATCGGTGCGAGCATTCAATGCTTGCGAGCATTGTAGCTAGTCCCCAACAAAATGATCATAGTATGATGTTTTCTAGCTTTTAAGTGATAGGGGCATTCATATTATAATTATAACAAATCTCCTCTATCTTCCAGATTCAGGTTGATCCATATTTAGGCATCAGTGACGCTCTTCAAATTTATGTAAAGCCTGATGCAGATGTTAGTAAATATGGATCTGTTACCGATAATCAGATGGCTTCATCGTTACTTTCTGATTTGCGGAACAAAATATACGAATCAGACAATATCATGATGGAAATCTTAGTTCAGTTTTTATCAAAGGTTTCTGAGGTATGATGGTTTGCTATTGACCTCAACTTTCTTCTTTCTTTCTCTCCCACTCGACACGCGCACACACGTGCACGCACACATACAACCAGACACGTTCTGATTTGTTTGATTTTCTTTTTAAAGATGAAGGCAGAAGATGTGGCGAACCAACTTTCAGAGTCATTCACACCTGATGATGCATTCATGTTTGGCCCACAGTCAATGCTTGACTTTGACCCAAATCAAATGCGAGGCCATTCGAAGGAATCATCGTTTGATGGGGTATATTATTTAGTCTAGCTTTCCTTGCTACTGCTGGATTGTGACGTTCCACATTGATCACAACCATGTATCATGCCAATTCAGAAAAACAACAATGATAACAATTATAGCATTGAAAGTATGAGTATTCTCAATGACTTCACCTCTTGTTGCAGGAATTTCCGACAAATTCATCAGTGGAGGATGATGCGACAAGTGAAGCATCTGTTGCTGACCTCTCTCGTTTCATTCCCAGAATGCCTACATCCTCCTCTATGCCGCCCCATGTTATCAGCATAGGACAGCTGATGGAATCGGTAACCACTTGCTCCCTTTCCCACCTCCCTCTCTGGCTACAAGCATCTTTGTGTACAAAACAACACAACCACAAATTCAACAAGATTTTACAATTGTCAGATTCTTGACATCTTGTATTTGTATATTTGACAAAAGCTGAACAAAATTGTTTTTAGGCACTTGAGGTAGCAGGTCAAGTAGCGGGAACAGCTGTCTCTACATCACCTCTCCCCTACAACACCATGGCAAGCCAGTGCGAAGCCCTTGGCACAGGGACAAGGAAGAAACTCTCTAACTGGTTGGCCCATGAAAATCATCAGAGCAGCGTCCGTGACAAATTGTTTCCAGCATTTCCTGCAGATGGACGCGCAGCACTCCAGAAGGTCAGGCCTAGTTTAGTTTCCCTACTTTTTTATTTCGCTTGTTAAAGTGAAATGCACTGTGGCCATGCTTATGGAAGAACTGTTGAGATACCCCACAGGACAGTTTGGTTTTTCAGATTCTGATATTTAATTTCCTTTTCATGAAAGCAACTATGTGTAATGCAGCAATGCACTTGTTTTTATGCTTTATTTGATGTTCGACGGGCATGTTAATTTTCATGCAGATAACAAGTGACATTGGGCCTGCTTGTGGAGCTGCATCGGCACAGGATCCGTGGTTGGCTATGAGGCTGCCTCCTGCTAGTCCATTTGACAACTTTCTCAAGGCGGCTGGGTGTTAGTATGAAGAGAAGCCGCTCTTCCTCAATTGTAATCGTTGTTGTTAAGTATTAGGCAGTGTCTTGGGATGAATAGCGCTAAATTTAGTCTAGACTCTGATAATCTGATTTGAGGGCTTCCATGCCCAGTCTATCGGCTTTTACGTCGAACATCTACCTATAACTGAGCTAGGATGATGCGTAGTGTAGTATGTACTTTGTACAACGGTTGTATCGAACATGTTCTTGTATTTGAGCTAGGGTTATGCAGTGTAGTATGTACTTGTAGTTTGTAGTATCTCTCTCTCTCTCTCAAGAAAATCTGGCAAAAATTTCCATAGTCTTTCATGTTTAGGGTTATAAAGAAAATGCAGAGGCTCGCATATAACACTATGCTCTATGCTCCATTCATGTGATGAAAGAGATAGAGAAAAGGGTATTCGTGTAACGAGAGAGATAGCGAAAAGGGTAAACAACACTCTACATGCGTACATATTTTTACTAAATGGGTAACAGCTATATGTTAAGAGCCCTTTGTGGTCAGCCACATTCACACTTCATCAAGCTCTATCTTTAATCATAGAAAAACCTACTCATCATGTTTAAAATGTTGTATCCTCTTTGAGGGAAAAACTTATGGATATTAGCAACTAAAATGCACCACTGAATCTAATGCATTAGGCTAATCAATCATGTCAAGCCTTGCTTTCCCTACACAAACAAAAATCATATAAAACCACTAATTCTTTCGATTGCCATCCTTTTTTTTTCTTGAGAGGTGATTTCCACACTTATTTGTCCTTATTATCTTGAGAGTTATAATGAAAAGCCTTTGAAATTATATTAAAAAAAAAATCATCAAGCACTCAATAACAATTTATTAATAATAAGGACAAAAAAAAGCGGTGATATTTTCGTAAATAAGTTGAAGTCTAGTGGCGGTATCGTAACTAAGTTGAAGTTCAAAAAAAAGGTGGTGCCATTTTTGTAAATAACTTGAAGTTTAGGAGGTGGTGGCATTTTTGTAAATAAGTTAAACTTTAGTGGCACCGACTGTTTATACATGATTAGGTGAACTGTGTATAAACAGTTGATCTAATTATGAGTAAACAGTTGTACATGTGTATAAACAATTGACTAATTGTGTATAAACAGTCAGTACCACTAAAATTCAACTTATTTACAAAATGTCACCATCTTTTTTTATTCTTATTATTAATAAATTGTTATTGAATGTTTATGATTAATATATTGTTTGGACTGTTATCCTTATTATTCATAAATTGTTATTGAGGGTTCTTGATTAATGTTTTCTTTAGATATGAACTTTTCATTAGTATTCTATATTAAGGTAAATTAATGGGCTAATCAGGCTTTGACAAAAGTCATGAGAAACTAGTCTTAGGCAGCAAAAATACTTATATGATATGATTTCAATCACGCGAAAATAGTGACACCGGGAGAATGAAGCATCTCTAGTTGGTAGGCAAAAGAATACCATTCCATATAAGTGTTAACCCCTCACATGAATTTTAGGCACAATATGATTGATGGACTATACTTGACATACCATCATATCTATATACCTCTTTATGATTTCTCTTTTTTTTCATTGCAAATACTTAGATGCCTTATCTTGCAAGGGCAAGCCACAAACCCTACATTTTTTAGGTCACTAATGCCCAAAAAAGCAACAAGCAATATTTATCAAAAATCGGTGAATGCAATTTTTGTATCTTTCTTTGTGATTGATTTGTTTGTGCAGCTGTAATTGCGGCCAGCTGTTGTTGGTTCTTTGCTTGTTACTGCGGAAAGTGCCACAATTACTAGCCTAACTCTGGCTGCCTTTCTCTTCATGTCTGTACCCTTTCTTGGCAACTTCTGAATTCAATTTCCCGTGCCCACAAGTGGTCTCTACTCTGCCAGCTAAAACCCTGAAAAAATCTTAATAATACATAGGATTTGATGTTACATATCTTGGACGGTCCTGATTAATTGCGTTTTATCAAACTTAATTAAAAAATAAATAAAAAGTGGTATTATTCATTACTACGAAGGCAAAACTCCAAACGGTCAAACCTCTACGACTTAGGCAATCTCCAATAGTTTAGCTAAATTTAGCGCCAATTTTTAAATATAGCACGCCAAAAACATAGTTTTTTAAGGAATAGTGCTGGACTATATTTTTCATCTCCAATAGTGCACGAGCTACATTTTATTTCTTTTAATATTTTATTACATTTTAACATATTGAAAAATGCTATAGTACAACACTCATACATTCAACTAGTATGTATTGTTTTAAATTAATTAAACTACTATTTATACCTATTTAAATATATTTTTTTAAACATTTTTTTTTAACCAAATGTATATCGTTCAATAGTGCCGGACATTTTTCAAACAATGTGGAGAATGAAATGAGTGAAGAGAAAAAATAGGAAGAAAATGTTTGAAGGAAATGAGTGAAAACTATATGATTAAGTAGAGAATGTAGGAAAAATATATTTTGTGCTAAGAAGGTGTGAAGTTATTAGAATGTGAGGGAGATATTTTATAGATTTTTTTTGGGTTTGATTACATTTTTCAAAAAAACAAATGGCTAATATTAAATTTTTACAAAATTAAAAACTCAATATTGGCCGCTTACGTTTTTGTCTTATTAAAAAAATCCAAACTATGTAATATGGGCCGTCCAGTTCCAAGCTTTTGGACATCAGATGGCCTCAAAGCTGAGGCTGCGTGATAAGTGGTTGGCTGCGCCACACCAGATCACTACAACCCAGCCCTCCATTCTTCATTTGCACATGGCGGGCCCCATGAACAGTGGTGGCCCGTTCCTATTAGCATGGCCAAATATAGCAAATCAGGTAGGATTTGCCTATTGAATTTTTTTGTTAAAGATTCCATGTAGCCCTTTATTAGAGCATTTCCACCCGTTTGGGTGGATTTGGGACTAAGATTTAGTTTATGGCAGTTACTATTCATGAGAATAGTAAATTGTTATGGTTGTTACTATTTACTTTAGTGTCCCAAACTTATCGTGTTATCATCCGTAAAGTTAAAACACGTATTATCGATGTCGACGCGTGATAAATTTGAGACACCAAAATGGCTTTGCTTGCCAGCCTTTCTATTTGTACAATCTTATATCATCAGCAGACTGCCATGTGAGAAATCATAAACTCCATTCTAGCACATGAACTCCATGCAATGCATATTATTACAGTGAAATACACAGCAAAATGAATTTCCCTTTGCTTTCTATCCCGAGCGCACACGAAGCAATTCAGGACCATCAACTATTTACTAACCTCCAAAGGACATATATGGTACAATAAAAAATCAAAGTTCAGTTGAGAAATGCCTACAAATAAAAAATAAGTTGAAAAATTTTCTTTTGCAGAACAATTTGACTCAATGTTATATCGTCAGTTGTTAATCTCAATCATCAGTAAAGTGGATTCTTGTTCGAATACATTATACATTGTTCATGTGTTGAAATCGATCATAACATATCAAATTGTTAAAAAAAAAGAGATTAATTACCTACTTACAATCTCATCATGCATATAATAACCATGAGATTTGCATTTGTAATTTTGTATTTCCCTTGTATACGCAAACGAACTATTTTTAGTCTTTATCTTAAATTTTCAATTTTTTCTTGTTTGATAATGGGAGCATATAATTAATTACATCCAGAAAGGTGGGGACTCCTTGTATTTTTTGCTGCTAGCCAGCATGCATTAGTTCATCAACACCTGGCTTAGAATCTACCAAATGATGACAGCATGTTTAAACTCTTTTTTTATGTTGACCCTTAATTTAATGTCATTCTTAGTCTTGCCACAAAATTACTAATAATATATATTTCCAATTCGACGAGAACTGGAATTTTGTAGATTTAAATGAATAAGAAGGCTAAACTATATGGTAGTGGAAGACAATTTTTCTAGCCAAAAATCAATAACTTATTTCCTGGTCATTGAAAGGGATAGCCAATTTGTTGGATTCAACGATTTGCTTGGGTAATCTTTCTCACTTTCCATATACCAATGATTGTGTATATTTTTCTAGCGGACTTATCAGTCGGACATTCTCGTTTTGTTTTTTTGGCTTTCTTGCTCATTTTGCAATGTTAAACGATGATCAAAATTATCTATTTTTCAGTTCATCCTTTAAAGATCGACTTTACAAAAAAATCAACCAAATAAAAAATTATTTAACTGTTAGATTGATGTTGTCAAAGTTTAGAGTGTTTAACTTAATAACATGATTCGTCTATTTATTGGATAGTTGTTAGATGATTAAACGATTTCGACGTTAGTTAATTTCTGACAAAATTGATCTTAAAAAGGTGTCTTAGAAAATAGACAATTTAAATCGTCATGCAACATTGCAAAATGAGAAAGAAAGCCAAAAAAAGTAGAAGTAGAAAGTTCAAATGGAAAGGTGTTAGCATTCCTTGTTAAGGACTATATAGAGAAATTCCACTATTTTCCCGCCAAAAGAACCCTAGTTTAATATTTTTCTTTTTCATTTAAAGAGATGACTAAAGAAGATGTTAATTGAAGTTAATTAAGGGGAAATACAGTCATTTTCTAGGAAGTATCATCATATATTTGGTTAGTCCATTAGAGGACAATCCTTGATGATTAAAAGAAGACAATGTTGTTAACTAATCAATTAGAAAAATGATGTGAGACACAAAAAACCAGGATCCTCTAGCTTTTACACTTTTCCTAGCTCCGTATATTTTGGTGTTCCAAAAGGTTGCATATCAACCAAATAGAATGATGATTGGATATGAAATAGTCCGAGAGCAATAAAGAGGCAGGAAAGAAGTGTTAAGGACCATGTGCACCTTTTTAGTGCAGGCATTACCTTTTTCTTTCTTATTAGTTATGCAACGTAGTTAATATAAATAGGCTAGAGTACAATACGTGAAGCATATATGAAGAATTATATGTATATACATGTATAATACTTGTAGAATTACTTATAGAATTATAGTTAAAAAATGTGCAAAAATTACATGTATTAAACCTGAAAAGTATGATCGTATGTGTGTAGTATATTGAAGTAAAAAAAAAAACGTTTATTTTAACAAATCAATGATAAGTGTACGACAAATGAAAATATTTTTAAAAAATTTACTAACTATTTGATGCAATTTTAAGGGATACCATTAAACATGAGCTAGGTCAAGAAAACAATACGATTTTCCATTAATTTCAACTGAATTATGGCCAGTAAATTAAGCTTAAACAGGTCTTTCTGTTGCTTCCACAAGCACAAATAGTCGGCCTTTACCCTTGGCTCTCCTTTTGGCTTCAATTATTAGGGTGTAATGCACTATGCCCTATCTGCTACTCTCAATGTGATGGGACAAATATTTATGTACAAAACAAAAGAGAGTTAGGTTGAATATGTACAAGAAATACTAAGGAGTACTCAAAGTGACAAATAAAAACAAGTGGTTTGACCAAATAGAGGATAGCCATCAACTTGTAGGCCATTTCAAATAAGAGTATTTACTCATATGATCGGTACTAGTTTCAGTTCGCATAGATGTTAAACTATATTAGTTAAACCAAATAAAACACATGAACTTATATATACCTGGAGCAGCCATTGAAGAACCTCGAGATTACTTGAACACCAAGAAACTTTTTACACACTGTTAACCCTAAGGCAACTACTCAATGGGGAGTTTGGATGCTTTGTTGCATATCTTAGCATCTGCAGGGATCTCTCATATATATAGTGGCATTGACTCTAGAGTCCCGTCTATAAAGAAACCCTAAAGCCCACATGTAAAGCCTATACTTAATCCCCGCGTCAGTATTAGGGTTTTACCCTTTGAACCCCTTTAGCCTCTAGTTAAGTAATCCAAAACTAACTAGGAAACCACCGGCTTAAACCTAATACAATCCCTAAAATCTTAGCTTATAAGTCACAATCCCACAATGACTATGAGACCATACCATTCTAGAAGAATGCAGTTGGAGTAAAACTCCAACAGTCTCCCACTTGGGCGATTAGTCGTTATGAATGGTAAACCAATGAATTATAAACCAAAATTTCTTTAGTGGCCATAGAATTGTATCATGTTAGCAGTTCAATTCAAATCGCACTCAACTATTTCTTCATGCATCGAGCTAACAAGGCTTGCAAACTATCTCTATGTTTGTAGACTTCATAACCACTAATGCAAGCTTCAATAGCTACATGAGATACCATCATGACATGAAGTAAGCAATGAAAACATTTTCATGCTTCGATCCTCCTTATTAGTTTCCAATGAAACTACTCAATGTCTCAAATGAGACTGCCAATAGCTGCTACAATCAAAACATAATTGAAATAAGCAATTGAAAATGACTTATAAGATCACTTCAAAACAACACTTATATCAATATATAAAACAATATACACACAGACCTTTAATGTGACATACTTCATAAATATCAACCAAAACAATCCAAAAGCACTCTCTAATGTTCGAAAAACTTATTAAAATTCTAGCTAACAGAAAATAACTTAAACTACTTTAAATAAACACAACTGATTGGAACCAAAGCTCCCGCCAATCTAACAGATCAAAGCTTACATGAGGCCCCATGTTAGTCACATGTTTCTTGAAACCTGCATTAGTCAATCCTTTGTTGAGAGGGTCATCTATCATAGAGTGTGTGTCTATGTAATCAATTTTCATTTACCCCACCTTGACCTTCTCTTTAACAATCAGATATTTGAAATCCAAATGCCTAGTGCCAGAAGATCTTTTGTTATTCTTTGAGTATAAGACTGCAGCTTTGTTGTCACACCATAATTGTATTAGTCTTGCAATTGATTCCACTACTTTGAGCTTATGATGAAATTTCTCATCCAAACTGCTTCTGATGTAGTTTCATAACATGCCACAAATTCTGCACACAATAATGTCACAGTTCCTTGCTTTTGACTCTTCCAAGCCACTGCACCTCCATCCAACATAAACACAAAACTTGAAGTGAACTTACATGAGTCTGGACAACCATCAAAGTCAGAATCACTGTAACCAACTAATTCCAAATGGTCACTGCTCTTGTAAGCCAATTTGTACTCTTTGGTCCTTTGTAAATATTTCATCACTTTCTTAGCTGCAACCCATTGAGCATTTCCGGTTTAGATTGAAATCTCTCTAGAACACTCAATGCAAAGGCAATCTGGTCTGTTACACAGTTGAGCATGCATTAAACTACCTATAAGAGAAGCATATGGTCTCTCCTGCATTTCAATCTTCTCAGCTTCAGTTTGTAGACGCTACTTCTTACTCAACTTATCACCTTTTGAAATTGGTACATCACCTCTGCACTTCTTTCCATGTTAAAATTAACGTTTGAGTACCTTTTCAATGTACCCTCTTTGAAAAAATTAATGTTGACATGGCATTGCTAATGTGGCATATAACTCATTTATACCAAATACAATACACGTGTATACTTTTCACATTTAATACATGTTATTTTCACACAATTTCTCATAATACATATGAAATTCACATATTCTATACGTATTTTTAACATATTATTAATGAAATAAAAGTAAATGAATATTTTAAATAAATACATATCAAAACTAAAAAAAATGGCCGAATTTTTCAAAGTATCATTTTAGCAAAGTTTCTAAATAATACACGTACGTATTATACTCGTTCCATATTTTACTAACTATGCTCAAAACTAAAAAAATATGATTTCTTGATGTTTAATTTTATGTATTTTCTCACAACTTGTAGTGTAGTTTTCGAGATTTTGCGAGTTATTTTTTTTGGTGGTTCACCCCAAAGTTCGGGCATCATACTTCCTTGTATGCGGAGATTCGTCATCCTTGATGTAGAGTTGACTCATACATGTGGTTGATAAAATTTGTGACTTCAAAGTGACTCTTCTAGTGTGATCTCTTGCTTTGCTTGTTGCTCTGTTTCTCCTCCTTGGGCGTTTCAAACTCATTGGAAAATTTGTCCTTCCCGGTTGTAGCATATTGTTTTCCGTTGCTTTCATATATTTCAAGAAGAGAATATGGTCGCCGAAAAATTAGGCAATTTAGAGTTGCTCTCGTTTTCACTTGTTTGACATAACACCCATTTTTTAGCATTCCAGCCTACAAGTTTGTCTCCCCTCGATGTGCGTCTTTGTTGTTTTGCAGCTTGTTTTTTAGGTACTCATGCACCTTTTAAGTTTTGTTTTAGAGGAATTCAACCATATGTCCTAACCCCCCCTCCCTCTCCCTTTTCTTGTATATGTCCCCCTCTTTTCTTGTATTATTTTTTCTTGTGTTCTGAGAAAATTTATATTCTCCCCTCGTTAGATGTAACTTCTCATTTTCATATCAATAAATTCTCTCACACTGTCAAGATTTCTTTAAGAAAAATAAATCATATACTCTCCCTTCTCTTGGAACAATAAAAGAAAGAAACTTAAAATAAACCCCGTCTTAGATTTTGCATTGATGTAAGTGGCTCACTTTTCTCATTTTAAAAGAGTAACTTCTACTGTGAATAAGAGAATAAGAAAATTAGGAAATTTGTTATTTTGTGTCAATAGTCAATCACCTTTGAGGGTAGGAACTAAAAAAGTATGTGTCTATTATGCTAAACACTTGCAAGAATGTACATGTAAAAGAACATTATGGATCTCATAGGAAAATAGCGGGCAGCTTATTTTTCCAAATTGTAGTTTGATGCGCGAAGAAATATTGTATGTGTTTCAAACTGTATTTTGTAGACAAGTAGAATATTGTCGCATCTTGTACATACCTCATGTGTGAGAGAAAGCATGACAGCATGCATGCATGACAGCATGCATGCATGACAGCATGCATGCATGCATGCAGCAAATTCACTTATTCATTTGAGTCCAGTCAAATTTATACCTGGATTTAAATGCAACAGCAGGGTAATCATAAGAACACAACCACTAGCTTAATTTTTACACCAACCACCAAGTGTTCTGGGTTTCATTCAATGTTTGAAGAGTAGAAAAAGATGACAAAAGACATTTTTTATAATAAAAAAAATATTCGAAAAGTAAGATAGATAGTCTAAATGTAGAGATTGCAAGTTATTTTATAAATTTAAAGACTGACAATTTTGTTAGAACATAAAAAATTTTATTTGACACTTCAAATTTAATTTTGTGAACTCTATTAAATATAGTATCGGTTCTTGTTCCCACCCTCTTCAACCATGTCTGTTGCGGTGAAAAGAACAGGAAAATGGGGTGAGTAGTAATAAAGTAAGTACAAGGAGAGCAAAGTTTTTGAGATATTGCGTAGCACTAATTTTTTTTTTTTTTTTTTGAAGTTTTTGATGAAAGCAGAGAGTTGAATCTGGACCCACCAACCATTACAGTGTCAGTTTCTGAACCAATAGGGGTTTGAAACGTAGCAAGAATGTCATGTCACAGTTAAAGGCAATTCCAAAGTTCCAATGCACTGAGGAAGGTGACTGGTGGACCTCTATAAATACGGGCTCTAAAATCCTACACCGTCTCACCCTCTTATCCGCTGTGTAATAGCACAGTCGCTCTTCTATCATCTCTCTCGCACGCACAAACAACAGTTCCTTGATGTTCCTTCTCCACTTTCTCTCTGTATCTTTCCTTTTTATCAGGTTTTTTCTTGGAAAAGAAAGTAAAGTCTGGTCAATTTCCATGTGAAAACTCCCCCACAAGAAAACAAAAACAAAAAAGAAAAAAAAAACCTTGGTTTCTAGTACCCATCTCTCTCTCTCTCTCTCACTTGCACTCTCACTCGCAAATATCACCACATTATTGTTGCTTAATTTTTAGCTACTTTTTTTTTGTGAGAAAAATATACACATGGAGGATTTTTACAGGATGAACGCAGGTGTGATATCTGCAAGCTCAGATGATCATCATGTGAATGTTCATCAGCAAGTTGAAAATATGGCTACTAGTAGTAGCAGCGCCAATTGTGGTGGGTTTCATGGCTGTGGCCATGTGGTGAATGATCATAACATGCTGTTATTTACGACGGAGGGTTCGGGATCCGATCGTATGTCTGATCTGATCAAGTCCCAGATAGCCAGTCACCCTCGTTTCCCTGATTTAGTTGCTGCATACCTTGAATGCCAAAAGGTTAATTAATTAATGCACAAGTGCATGAATATTCTTTTATCTTTATTTAATTTTGCAGTAAACATTAATGGTTTCCTGTGTTATTCTCTGGTTATTTAGTACTTATTGTACTTTGAAAAAAATATGTAACTGGAAATAATAGAGGCTACAAAATTGTGGCATTATTTGTTGATATTTTGGTTACATTCAGGGTTTCGAACCTTTAACCTAACCTAGCTACTTCTACCCATCACCCTCACCACTGGGCATTATTTGTTAATTAAGCAAACAGTATGCAGGGCGGCTTTAATTATATTGGTTGTTTGCGTTTTTTTGTAAAATATTTTTTGTATTTTTATAGGTTGGAGCACCAGCGGAGATGAAAAATCTGATTGAAGAAATTGGAAGGGTAAGCCACCCCATGAGCACTTGCAGTGAGATAGGAGGAGCTGATCCAGAACTTGACGAGTTCATGGTATACTTTTTTATCCACTTTCAAGCTTCCACACCATATTAATTATTCACTTTACTTATTTCTTTTGTGATATTTTGAACTCATTAAGTTGTGTTTGATTGCTGAGAAAAGAAAGGAAAATGTACAGAAAAACTAGGACTTAGATTTTGTGAAATTTTACTTGTATTTTTTTCGTTGTTTTGCAAGGAATCATATATTGAGGCTTTTCAAAGATACAAGGAGGAGCTATCTAAACCATTCGATGAAGCAACAACATTCTTGACCAACATTCAAACTCAACTTAGCAACCTCTGTAAAGGGACATTCCCAAAAACCTGGGACTATCACTCTGGTATAAATAAATCTCTTCTGCTGTATATATACATTTTCCTTTTTCAATTTTAGTTATGTTGGAGGGTTTAGAATCTGAACCTACTCCTACTCCTACTCATCATCTTAACCACTCTCACCACTCGGCTAACCTCAGTGGCTTATATATACATTTTCCTTTAATTTTCATCCAATCTAGGTTTTGGTTTCTTTTTTCTTCTAATTGTATGAAGAAGAAGACACGTACGTACATGCATATACATCTGTTTATCATCAGTCCAAAGGGGGTTGTTTACGTATGAGATTGTACCTGGCTTTCATTTAATTGGTTTTTGTTTTATATATGGACAAATACACCTGGGATGAGAATAACATGCTGGTGTTTTTGATGCCCTAGAAAGTGAGAGATATCTATTTGAAAGTGACTTGGTGGAAGGTTATAATTAAATAAACATTAGAAGCGTGACCTGACTACCTCATAACCCCACTGGGGTATCACTTGTTCCACCACAGTAATAAGAGTTAAGTACTTTCACTAAGCCTTCTATGACCATTTGGAAGTTATTTTGAGACATTTGGAATTACTTATGAATAGAAACATGTGAACGGTGTTTCTTCATAAAATCACTTCATAAAATCACTTAAGGCGAGTGGATCATATATATATACAGATTTTGAAGAGAGAATTTCTTCAGTTTAAAAAATAAACTTCCTTCGTTTTACATAAAACCCCTAATTTCTAAACATAAGTAAATTTTCCTAATCAATAGTAGGGTGGTTCTAATAGGATGAGGTTGTGAATGAAATCTAGGTTTTAAATTTGGGGTACTTTATTTAATTGGAGCGATATTCTAATTAATCTAATGTAAACTATGGAGAGAGATTTGAACTCGAACTTGAATGAAAAGGAGGAACACCCTACTCAAGTCAACTTAGCTACATTCAAGTATGCAAGTTTGGTGTACTCTTAGGTAGAAGAAAATGGGATAGGTTAAACGATCCATAACTCTCTTGTCATGGTCGTCTAATAAAGATTAAAAGTAATTTACTTGTTTTTGGCCAGACATTTTACTTAAAAGTAATTAGCACTTCAAAAAGGTCATCATGCATTCATCCCACTTTTATTTTTTTCACGAGGAGTGCAAGATGAATTTTTGGAGTGTGAATAACAGCTCCAACCAAGAATCCTTCTCTAAAACCCCAAGTTATGTTTTCAATTTCTTTATTCATGGTACATTCAGTTGAGATATATAATAAATTACTGGTCGTTTCTGAAGTTTGAGATAGCTTGAGATACTAGGGGACAGTGAGACTTGCATGTAAATTGCAATATTATATGCTTAACTTAGGATTGCTGACTAGTTTCTAGTAATGCAGATGAAGGGGTCGGCAGTTCAGAGGATGAAGTTAGCTGTGGGGAGTTGGAAGCAGCGGAGGTTCAAGAAACCAGTGGTGCTTGTTCTAGTGGTGATCGGGAGCTGAAAGATATGCTGCTGAATAAGTACAGTGGCTATCTTAGCAATTTGAGGAAGGAGTTCTTAAAGAAAAGAAAGAAAGGGAAGCTACCAAAGGATGCTAGGACTGTCCTATTGGACTGGTGGACTACTCACTATAGGTGGCCATATCCTACGGTAATTTCATTACAATGTCATCTCTTTTCTGGTTTAAATTAGAGTTATTAATGGAAAACATACTTGTACTATATAATGTGTAATTCAATATATCCACAAGTATCTTTCAATTAATGTGACATGTACATGGAAAATTATTCCTTTTTTGTTGGAAAAAATGCTTTATTCAAAACGAACGAAACGCCATAAGATAGTATACAGGATAGGCAGAGGGTTTATTCAAAACCCAAACTTGAAAATCAGGAACAAAAACCTAGTCTTGATTAAAATATAGCAGCGTAAGCTTTTTTCAAATTCAAATGCACATTTAATTCTGCCCCAAATTCTGTATGTGTGTATTACTTATTTAGTGTGAATTGAAAGTTTAGTTTCATGTATGTGTGTGTAAAGACTTATTTTAAAATCTGACGGTGGTAAACATGTGTATGTAGGAAGAAGAGAAATTTAAGCTGTCTGAGATGACTGGATTGGACCAAAAGCAGATCAACAACTGGTTCATAAACCAGAGGAAGAGACATTGGAAACCATCTGAGGACATGAGGTTTGCTCTCATGGAAGGCGTTGGCGGAAGCGACGGAGGACCTGTGATGTTTGACACTGGTGTTGGAACTGGAAATATTCATGATGATATGTGATATCATTGTATCAAGTATTTGGTTGATTCTAACATTCGACCTAAGTAGTGTTAGCCTTTGATTATTTCACTCTAATGTCTTCTTTTCTCTGTCAGTGCGGGCCTGGACCCTTTAGTTTTGTGTGTAGATGGTCTCCTTTGGGCTGAGCCCATCCTTTTCTTTTGAGCTGAATAAGTGCGCTCTTTCTACCAGAAAAGATTGTTATATATATATCCTTCCTTTGTGAGAGGAAGGGAAATAATTGTTGGATGTGGCAAAAATATTGTTGGTCTTGGAACTTTTACTTAAGGTCGAATTGGGTGAAATCAAGGCTTTTTACTTGTAAGTGAGAGTTTTTAAGTTTGATTTTTGTCAAAGGCGAATTCGAATCAAATTATTATGACTCACTTCCATATCTTTTAATGTATTAATATATATATATATATATATTAGCAACCAATTATTTCAACTCAAAACGAGTCGAACCCATACATCAAAATCATCTATACAATAAGTATTCCTCCAATCATAGCCATAAAAGGAGCTAAATCGCATCTATAACATAAAACCGAACTTGAATAAATCAAGCATCAATATCATAAAACTAAAACCTAAAAACTGAAAACTGAAATTGTTATCAAACTAGCATTGTTAGTTGAGAATAGTCTTTGATTTGTAAACTTAGTGCGAGACACTCTTTTCTCTTCAACTAGATTGAAATTCCAGACAAAATTTTATCGAGGCTGAAATAAATGCATTCTATTTTTCTTGTGTACTTGTTCATTTTCTTTATCAATGAATATTGTACTTTTCTCAAAATCCTAAACCCTATATCCTAAACCTAATCAAACTAATATGCACGGTTGCCACACTATTTAAAGATTAAAGATATACATATATATCTTTAATTTTTTAAGTAGTGTACAGAACCTCAAAAAAAGAATTGAAAAATATATCTTGCATGTTGCTGGCTACTTGAGATATATAATTGAAGTCAGAACAATAGATCGAACATGAATCGTGCAAGGCAGCACTTTCGTGCACATGAATGTCAATTGGCAAAGCTAACTAGCAATTGAGTGCATGTCTTCCGACCAAGCAATTTTGATGTGCCTAGTGTGGATTGGATGTCTTCTGACCTGTTTATCTAGCTACTTAAGGTCAGTATTGTCTCAAGTTCAATCTCGGGATTGAAATCTTTGCAAGTATTTAGGAGCCAATTAAGCCTAATAGCCTATGCTGGTTAAAGTATCTCAGCGTTTAATTCATAGTGTGAATTAACTTTATTCATGATTTTACATCTCGATTTGTGGAGAAAAACTTACATATATATACTCTTTGGACGCTAATATGGTGTTTTAGGCTAATAGCACAATGATATGAGTTTTAATCTTTTCACATGATAATGTGTGATAGGTTAAGAGTACTATCACCTTTGCGTCTTTGTTTTATGTAATTCATTCTCGATTTGTGAGAGTAAAAAACTGTTACATCCCGTTCCGGGAATAATATTATTTTATTCCCGAAGGTGCGAAATGACGATTTTGCCTTTGGTTGACCTTTTAGTTGACTTTTGCGTCGTAGCTCGTACGACGCTTCCACTTGTATTTTCTTGACGTGCTCGTCGCTACGAACGCGTAGACGCGAGCCGGGCGTCGTTCGGACTCCGAACGAATATTTTACGGGCGTCGATTTTCGACTTTTCCCGTAATTCAACTTTGGGCTGTTTTGAATTATTGGGCTGGGGCCCATTTGGCAGCAGGCCATGTGGCCTATCCCTGAAATTATGGGATTTTGTCTGGGTCTTTGACCCGTGTCCCTTCCTTCTTCTCCTTCCTTCTCTGCAACACAAAACAACAAGGAGCAAAAGCTCCAAATTGTTAAGGACACCCCAAGCCCAAATCCCATCCTCCTCAGCCACACCTCAACCCAATCTCACGTCTGTGAGCTTCATCACCATCCCCGAGCCTCGTGGAACCCAGCTAGAACCGAGAAACCAAAACCCCAGAACCTGCAAATTTTCCGACGAAGCTCTCCTCGGCCAAACTCGATCGTCCCGACCTCGATTCGACTCGAGGATGACTGATTGGAACTTCTGGGAGTCCTGGGATTCAAACCCAAGGCCTGCTGGTGACTGGAACTTCGATTTCGTCGAAGTTCAATTTTGGCCGAGAACTTTGGAGCCCATTTCCGGCCAACTCCGACCGAGTTTGGGCCCCAAACTGGTAAATCCTAAATCCCCTCGACTCCAGCTTCAATTTGACATAAATTTCATAAATTTTGGTTGAGAAATGAGTGTTCTAGGTCGAATTGAAGATTTCCGCCCAAGAAACCCAGATTCCGGCGACGGCGACGGCGACCGGAATGAGGTTGAAGACGACCGGCGCTGACGTCAGCAATGACGTCAGCAAACCGGGTCAGACTGGCCTTGCTGACGTCAGCGAACCGGTTCAGACCGGCGCTGACCGGCTCGGCTGAGCCGCGCGTGGAGCCGCGCGTGAGACAGCCGTTGGAGCCGCGCGTGGAGCCGCGGCTTGGCGCGTTTGAGCCGCGCGTGAGGGCGCGTGGGAGGTCCAAATTCGATTCTGTTTTCACGGGGTGACTCGTGACGACGTGTACTACCCCGGGGTAGTACGCATGATAATTTTTGAGGTGTTTCGGACCTCCAAATTGAGAAAGCAAGGAATAGGTTTAATTAATTCGTTAATTCGTTACCTTTATGAGTTTAATCATTGTACCGGTGATATCTCATATAGGTGAGGCCAAATGACAGCGTGTGGCGGCGCGTGCGACGGCGCACGGCGGCGGTTTTAGGGTTTCCGACCCCGAAACTCCGTTTTCGGGTTTCCGAACGCCGTTTTCTTCGTATTTTCAATTACTTTATTAATCTTGGGTGTTCCAAAATAGGTTTGGCGACCCTTGGCGCTCGGAGGACGTACGTTTGGACTTCCCGGCTTCGGTATCTGTGAGTGGGCCCTTTCCCTATATTATTTAAATGCGTTTTATGTTTGGGAAAGTATATTTGATTTATGCCTACATATTTTTATGGTTTTAAATGGATATTTATATCGTATTCTTGGTAGACCTTGTTATATTATTTTATTACTCGGTTTACTAGTTTCGGCTCGGTATTTCGGTAGGCCATGGAAATTAGTGGGCTTGGGCCCACATTTCCATTTGGGAATTATACCATTAAATTGGTGATTTCCGTATTATTTTGTACGCGTATTGCTAGTATCGAACCGGATCTATTTTAGGGAATTTAGGGAATTAAGTATTTTAATTCCCTACTTGTACCTATTTGCGATTATGGGTTTTATACCTATCTGACGGCCTTGAGCCGTATTTGGGCGAACCTTGGATATGGTAATTTTCTATCGTATTTTGGGTTCACCTAGTTTGTCATTAAGTTGGCATTTCTATACCTTGGTACCCATATGGCGTATTCTTGGTATTTCACGTATTTTAGTTATACGCTTGGTATTTCGGGGTACGGCACCCGAGAATACCGTATATATTGTTTATTTCGAGGTTATCCCTTATAGGGAAATTACCCCACCTTGTTTTAAGTAGAGTATTTCGTTGTATGTTTTCATACGCTCAACTAGGTTGCTTACACGGTGTTTAGTGTACCGTCCGGGGCCAGGACCAGCTTCACGTGATTGTTCACACGCACCTATACGCTCGCTATGGACCCATAGCAGGTGCCAGCTAGTTCTAGGTCGCTTGGGCGACTCGAACTCGTTGTGATGCGCATACGCGCCAGCTTCACGTGATTGTGTACACGAGCGTACTGTTACTTATACACCCAGCCTGTTCATGACAGAATATATCTGTATGAACTTGTGTGTTTGCTATACCTAAACGAGCGTCTATCTTGTAGTCTTGGATTGTGGGGCCAGGACCACTTTCACGTGATTGTTCACACGCACCGACACGTTCACTATGAATCCATAGTAGGTGCCAGCCTGTTCTAGGTCGTATGGACGACTCGAACTCGTTGTGATGCGCATATGCGCCAGCTTCACGTGATTGTGTATATGAGCGTTTATCTTATAGTCTTATATTGTGGTGTTGTCACCGAATTTCACTGATGCCACGAGGGCATTTATTTGGTTTACGGGTTTTCCGTAGATCCTTATTTTACGAACCTTCGGGTAAAGTATTTTCTGCCGAACGGTGGCTTTCTGCCCGTTTCGGACGGTAAGTATATTTCCGTACTTACCTCATTTTTCTACCTACTATTATAGTATATTTTCAAGAACGGTTTTCCAACCAACTACTTGATTTTGACGGCGAGGGGTTACTATTTTCAGAAAGCAAAGGTTTTTACAAAAATGACTATTATTGGCCCACTCACCCTTTTGTTTTGCGCCCCTCCAGGTTTTGTGGCTGAAGCTGTCGACGTTCGAGGCGGTGGTATGACGAAGGTTTAAATTTCTTGATATTGTAATACTTCGTATTCTGTACCATGTACAACTGTGTTTGTATAAATTCTTCCGCTCGTACATTTGTGTACACATTGATCTTAGTTTGTTCAAATAAATTCTTATTCCATCCAAATTGGCTTCCGTCACCCTACGTGGTGTCGGCCAGCACACCCGACTTTTGGGTGTCCACGTGTACATCTGGGTCGGGATGTGTCAAAAACCCATATTTTCTTTGATAAGTCAGAAAAATGCAATTAAATGAAAGAATCTCTGAATCAGAAGAGATTCTCTCATACAACCAATATTTAGTCTCAGTAGCGTTACCACCAAATAAATATTTATCATATATTTAAAAAATACATTATTCGTCGAATAAACGATTGTCACATAATAAATCAGTGAAATAATAAAATATCTCCTAAGTCGGCTGTAGTTGGAGAAACTCTTGTGGGTATCCCATACACCATATAGTTGGTCAATTGATGCAAGGGGAAGGGCAATTAATTTTGGTGATAAGAATGGTCAACTCGCTCAAGGTGGTGCCCATGATTAGAATATTGTTTACTATAGCCAATAAATTTACTGAATATGAGATTTATTTATCTATTAGGTAGTGTTACATATGCACTGATGCACATACCCAAAAAGTCCAAAACGCACAATTCAAACTACAATAGTAATGTAATGTTGGTGCTTTTCGTCACCCAAAAAAATTTAGGGCTATACTTCGAAAAAAGTTTCAAGTCTACAAACAAAATAAAAGACAGTGTGACTCATCATGACGTAAGCCGTGTTGAAATCGCGTACACTAAATCAGAATTCAACGTGAACGCATATAAAAATTCAATATAAATTTATAGAGATTTGAATTAGGATCTTATACATTAATCGTACTTTACTATTGATTAACTATTTCAAAAATTCAATGAGTAGTACGCGGAATATATGAGTTAATAATTGTTTTTCTTTGGACGATTCTATAACATGAACAATGCTTGGTGGCATATGTCCACAACCTGACTCAAGAGAATGTTGACATCTTTGGAGGGTTTGAGACTCTCGATGCCCTGAGATTTTCTCATACAGCTGATAAACTTTTTTGTGCTTTGCTCCCATAGTCTCATACCTCTTCTCTTTGACACCCCATGTCGACACTATGAGTCTATGAGAAAGAGATTCAAATTGCAGATCTGCACATGACAACACTCACCACTCCGAAAAGCGGCCTTATTTTAAGTGCACTTATGCGAGACAACATCCCCTTTATGTCGACACTCGACACTATATATATATATATATATATATATATATATATATCTGTGTGTGTATATATATTCTCCACATGCTTATATACATAAGCTTACAATTTTCATACCCTAGCCCCAGCCAAAAATTCTTTCTTTAATTCTTTAACCTAATTAACAAGCTAGTCCAGATCCCAGTCCAAACATCTATAGATGTTTTGTACACTTAACTGAAATCTTGTTGGTAAATGTAATATTGATAGAGTTAGTTACATCGATGTATCCAAAATAATGAACTATATATTTTTTGAAAACATTTTTTATACAAGCGATATTCTACGTGCACTAAATTAAGGGGAGAAAAATTCAAACTTGGGTGCATAGGGAAAAGCACACTGCTCTGGGCAATAAGCCCAAATTTGAACAATGAATGCAGTTTTTAGGAAAATTCTGAATTTCTCCATGCCATATTTCCTCAACTATACTTTGCTAGCTAGCTAGCTAGCTAATTAAATAATATGACAATGAATGTGGTAAAAAAAATTTATGTACAAGAACTCAAAGTCTATACTCTGTACCTTTCCCTTAATATTTCTGTGATTAAGGTTCTGCAGCTTTCTATCTTCTGATCTTGACAATTTAATTAATTAAATTTTTTTTTGCATTGGATGAAATTCATGCATCTCTAGTCACTGGCTCTTGTAATTTATTGCAGATGGAAATCTATATACAGCTAAAGAACCTTATTCTAGTCACTAGCTTCTGTAATTTACTGCACATAGCTAAAAAAATACTTAGCATAAGTTAAAGAGGACTTGGTAACGTTAACAGATATATAACCTTAGTCATAGCACAATGAAAGATATCCAATGAGGGCTGATAAATTAGATGCATTCACTAGGGCAAATGTTAATTTAATGGAGCTTCAAGAACCAGACATCTTTGCCTTTTCAGATTAGATGTGATGGGAAAGCAAGATGGATCGATAGAGGAGAACAACCACGAATGGTGAACTCTTAGAACAAATCACAGTTAGACAAAAACCACGCAAATCAATTGTTGTTTTCCTAAACGACTTGCTATCAGATAACCTACATAGACAGCCATTTTTGTCCAAAAAAGCAAAAAACACATTAAATATTTCACCGGAGGATCAATCAATATTGCAAATTTCGTCTAATGAAATGACTGCAGAACCAACAAATTTCTAGTCTCTCTCAATCTTTTCTTTTCTTCTATGAGGTATCCCCTCCACTCAAACTGTGACGAAACCCTATGCTTGTCCACATTATACATAAAAGACAATTTTATTAAGTCAGTGGGTTAGCCTAGTGATGAAGGTGTGTAGGCTAGGTCGAGGCTTCAAAACCCTCCAATGTAACAAAAAAAAAAGGAGAATTTTATTTGGAATAGGTACAAGCTGTGAACAATATTGAACCTCTTCTTCTTAACCTAAACAAGCAGCTGGTTGGGGTACAGAAGTCAGAGTAAACAAATGTGCAAGCTAGTGTCTCATTTATCAATGGTTGGAAAAACTTTAGAATAATATGAGTTACAACCTTCTCAGCCCTAATTTTGGATATTATGAATAAGCTGGAGATCCCTATAATTGCTAATTGATCTTGTAACTACTCGCATTAGCCCTATTGTTTGTCAACCAAAAAAACCCTAGTTGATTTCCACACTCTTCTTTTCCCCATACACACCTCTGTTTATTTCTAACATTTAGATCGAAGAAAGGAAATGAGAAAACAGGGTGTGCACAAATTATTTTTCTCCTTTAATATTAACAATCTGAATTGGGATTTTCTCATTTTCAGAAGTGCAAGATGAAACAACGAACAATATTGTGTATCCAAAAATAAGGATCCAATTTCCATGTGATTTTATTAAAATTTAAGATTCCATAATACATATTGGATATGTCACAATAATAAGTAGCTAGATAAACAGGTCAGATATGCATTAAACACATAATTAACAATTAAACCAACTAAATGGATTTTATTTCCATGCATATGCGAAGCAACATAGATGAAGGCATAAAGAACAATCATCAAAGGATCGATGTTTTACGAAAGCTGCTCCTCAAAGGCCAACTCCTCAATCATGTTGCCATGTTTATGGAGGGGATTGAAGGCTTCAATCTCACAGCACTTGCTGGGAATAATAATGGCACCAGCATTAATCCCCTGAGAATCAATTGGTGATGAGTGCTGAACAGGCAATGTGTATTTACGCGCGATGACAACCGAGTTAATGACTTCATCGGTGGGATGAAACACAGAGAGAACCTCAAACCCTCTAAGATCATCACAAGGATCAACCACCGGATACAGAAAAGCCCTCGCGCCATGTGCACTCCTAAGCATCAAAGTTGCTCCCGGAGCCATGTATTTCTCCAAGTGATCGATAATTTTCAGCTTCTCCATCTTGTCCATGCCTACAAGAGCAGCCAAAAACACAACTTCAAAGTTTTTCAAAGCAGTTGTGACATCCATTATATCTGTGGTGTGGAAGACCATTCTTTTCGATAGGTCAGGATCAGAAGACACCAAGCCAAGAGCCTTGGAGTTGGCCGAAGGGTCGATGTCATAGTTGTCGAAAGAGGTTTTGGTGAGGTGATTCAAGGCCAAGACAATTGAGGTAAGGGGAAGCGGGCCAGAACCCACAAAGGCAATTTTGCTAGGCACACGAGTGGAGTGTTGGCTAAGGATGTTGAACTCAAGTTTGCTAAGCTTGAGGTAATTAGAATAGTAAGGGAAAATGTCGAGGTGGTCGAGAGGGTGTTCATATGAGCCTAGGATTGTTGAGAAGTGATTCTCCAAAAGTCCTTCTGCCTCTCCACAAAGCCTTATAAGGTTTGACCTTATTTCTTGCACCCCTTGGCATAACTTGGAAACATCGATTGGACTTGGTGGTATGCAGGTGAGAACGAGTTGGGTGAAGAGCATGTTGACATCTTGGGAGGGTTTGAGGCTCTCAAGGCTTGAGATTTTCTCATACAATTCGCAAACTCTTTGTACCAAAGCATCTCCCTGGCAACACATGGCGACACTATGAGGATATGGTGATTAAAGACTCTTGGGAAATACGATTGAAAATTCAAACACTCTTGAGAAAAATCTCCGCAGCTTAATTGGTGATATCCTCCAGAGAGTCGTTATTTATGGGCACTTGTGGGGTCCAGATTGTGAAGGGGTTGAGAGTTGATTATTGATTTATAATGCATTGTGATTGTAGGTCCATCGCAACTTAGTGTATTTTTGCTCACTCCCATTTTAGGGAGAATGATGCTCACTCCTCTATTGATTATTGTTAAATTAATTTGATTTAATTGATTTAAGACACAAATTTTGAAATTTAAACTAATCTAACGGCAATCAATGGAGAGGTGAACATCATCCTCACTTTAAGGGGTGAGCAAAAATGCACCCACCTTGATTGCCACCTCAATTTTTTTATTTGTGTAACAATTAATACTCATGAATTACATACTCACAATTTTTATAAAATATAAGTTTTCCAGAATTTTCTCCTGTATTATTTTTCTTGTGGAGGCACATATATATGGTACGTAGTCTTGTTGAGGAAGAAAATATAGCATTCATATTCTGTTTATAGTAGAAAATCCACCTGAAAAGGAAAATAATAACAACAATTACAATGCTATTTTAATTATAACTCACGCCAACAAATATTTATATTATACATGTTATGTTGTTAAAGTGTGCAGTTAATATATGTTCTTGAAGGCACACAGTATGTGTACACCTTAGATAAGAACATGCATGCCGTAACAATGAATGCTATTACGGTGATAATAGTTCAGAACATGCTAAAACTTATTTTACGCGACGTGTTTTTTCTTCATTTAAGGCATGAAAATGCACGCCGTAAATGGTGAGAAATTTTTACAGCATGATCTTTTACACACTAGTAGAAAAAATGGCTTGGGCGACAAAAAAAATTTCGTCGCTCAAGGTCCCATTTCGTCGCCTAAACATTTGGGCGACCATTAATTCGTCGCCCAACATTCGTCGCTCAAAGTCCGTCGACCAAGACTTTGGGCGACGAATTTATTTCCTTCGTCGCCCAAGTTCACCTTTAGGCGACGAAAATATTTCGTTGCCCAAATTCACCTTTAGGCGACGAAATATTTTCGTCGCCCATATTCACATTTAGGCGACGAAAATATATCGTAGCCCAAATTCACTTTAGGCGACAAAATAATTTCGTCGCCCAATTCAACCTTTAGGTGACGAAATATTTTTGTCGCCCTAAGTTTGGTTACACCTAAAGCGACAAAATATATCGTCGCCCCCAATTTTTTTAATTTTTTAATTTTTTTAATATAATGAATCAATTGGTATTTAAAAGACAATAAAATATAATTAACAATGCAGAAAAATTAATTATATTATATAAAGAAATGTACGTACAAAATATTCAATTGAAAATAAATTAGAATTCTAAAACGAAATGTACGCAAGTCATATTACAAACACAAAGATGAATTGCTAACTAATCTTTTGGTTTTCAATTTGGCAGAGTGCATCAAGAATCATATTCCCAATTATTAAAGCCGAAGGATTTAGACAGATGTTCTTTCATGCAACAATGCCAGCATATTACAGGGTTCCTCCTGTACATAGAAGAACTGAAACAAGAACAAAGCATATATGTTAAGAAAAAAAAAACAAAGTATTTGTATCAATTCTTCTATGTACAGTTGGCTAGAATAAGTGTTACCTGGATAGCATCAACAAGGTATCCAGACAAAATGGACACCTAGACAGTTAAAACAGCAAGCCAGCCAATTGCTTTCCAATGAGTTATCTCGGGAGCCTCTTCCTCATCACAATCATCTTCACTCCCAACTCCTTCCTGAAACAATTTCCAAAGAGATTTTAAACAACTTAATGCAGTTGGGTCAGATAATGTTCCCAAGAACCAATCCATGTATTAGCTTCATATTTTCAATAGAAAGCGGAAGGAACTAGTAAACACTCTTCTTTATGGAAAATAATAAATTTAACAAGAAAATAATTCCCTAGAATATGAAATTTTTTAATATAAAACACCGATGCCACAGTAAAAAGTGATTAAAGTTTCAAAGTCTCACAACACGGATGTGAGAATCACTACATATTGTGAGGCTAGTTCTAATATAAAATGTCCACATCCCCCTTCTTTGGCCTGTATATTTAATTTCAATGCACAAATTAATACATCACAAACACCAAAGAAATATAAAAACGAAGAGTGATTGACATGAGTTGTTTATGCATACCAAAGCCTGCAGTTGAGTTGCTTTGTCTCTTGCATATGAAATCTTCTAAGCACAGAGGCTAGTACTTGTCTGCCCATGCATACTCCTTCTCGGCCACACTCATCCTCTTTATTTGATCATTTCTTGGCGCAGCAGCAGCTGTTGCTTCTCCTGATCTTACTCTCTCCCTCAATGGCTTCTCTTGCTTAGATTCGTTGCTACTCCTCCCCTCCTTCCTCTCTCTGCTCTCCTCCTCCACCAAAGACATCTCTGTAATCATCGATGATGAGGAGTTAACTACTGGTTGTTTTTGGAATCATAAACAACCTAAAATCTCTTGGTTTTGGTTTCCAGAGCTTAAGCTCAATTCATTCACAATCCAAACAACCTGAAGCCTTTATAAAAACTTGTTTTTATTTTCTCTACCGAAACTTTAACTTTATCAATATGGTCATCATCATCAGAAATACAAAAACAGATTCAATTGAAAGAAAAAAGAAAATAAATTTGCATAGGAGACTTGCCTTGAGGGCATTCACAAGACCAGCACGATCCTCTGCACTCAGAGCTGCAGACAAAAATCGAACAAACAGTTCAAATTCAAAGTAAACACTCAAAGTTCACCACAAAAACTTCAAATTCTCGCATCCCGAGACTCCAAAAAAACCCAGTTTGGGAGTGGGCAATCCCCCGTGTCTGCAGGCAATTGAATAAGTTCTTGAAGAGATTGTTGAATACCCATGAAATTCCATTTAGAAATCCCCCTGAAATACCCATGAAATTCCATTTAGATCTGGTACATGCAAATCGAATGATGTTTGGTTTATCGAACCCCTAATACCCAATGAATAACAAATCTAAACGAAGAGACAAAACCACCATGGAACCATCTCGAGAAGGTACAAAAAATCGAATGAAGACAGAAATTGGACTGTAAAAAAGCGAGAGAGTAGTTCGAAGAAAAAATCCCAAACCTGGTGGCCCAAACTGAAAACTCTAGTGGTGATGCAGAACCCAATTGCTGTGCCAAGACTAAATCGGCGCAAGATCTTGCTATGATGGAGTTGGGGTTGGTTCGAGAGGAAGGACTTGGGGTTGCTTCGACATGGAGGAGCTGGGGTTGCGTCGACAGAGAGGAGCTGGGGTTGCTTCGACCTCTGCAGATAGAGCAAGAAGAAAGAAAAAAGAAAGGAGAAAACGCACGGGTTCAAAAAGTAAACCCAAAGCCTTTGGGCGACGAAATATTTTCGTAGCCCTAAATTTTATTAAAAATTTTAAAATCAGCCCAAAATTTTTGGCGGGGCAAATTTAGGTTTAGGCGACGAATTTTTTATTTAATCGCCCAAAGATACTTTAGGCGACGAATAATTTCGTCGCCCAAAGACACTTTAGGCGACAAATAACAATTTCGTCGCCCAAAGACACTTTAGGCGACGAATAATAAATTCGTCGCCCAAATTAAGAGTTGTATGAAAAATTAACTTACAGTGAAAAATTCAAAATAAGTAATTGAGAATGGGGAAAAATTTGTAAAAAATATACAAACGCTCGTAGTGAGAAGGCCTACAACTTTCGTTTAGGGGTCATCTCCAAAATCGAATACTAGAAACCATGAAGCCTATATTATTTTTTAACCGTCGATTAACGTTTACGTTTATGCTCGGTTATTATATCCGTAATTTATTTTTTTGATCCCGGTTCTTTTTTAAAAACATGATCTTTTACTGAATGCAATAAGATGAACGGTTCAGATTGTTAATATTATGTCCCAAAATTTACAGTTTAGCTAAATTTGTGTATGACGGTATAAAGTTTATAGAAACTATATAACATCATCACAATTTTCAGTAAACTGTAACTATGGGGACATTCTAACAACGATCCGAACCGTTCATCTTATTGAATTTAGTAAAAGATCATGTTTTCAAAAAAGAACTGGCATGAAAAAAATAAATTACGGATATAATAACCGAGGGTAAACGTAAACGTTAATCGACGGTTAAAACATATTATAGGCTTCATGGTTTCTAGTGTTCAATTTTGGAGATGACCCATAAACGAAAGTCGTAGGCCTTCTCGTTACGAGAGTTTGTATATTTTTTACAAATTTTTTCCCCTTCTCAATTACTTATTATGAATTTTTCACTGTAAGTTAATTTTTCGTAAAACTCTTAATTTGTAAACACACATAGATACATATTTCTTTAAATCTGAACCGTTGAATATGTAGACCTCTTCTTCAAGATCATTTTGTACAAAAATTACTTCATTCAGACATGAATAAGTCATTCTTTAGCAGATAAAAAAAAGAACGGTGTAGAGTAAATTTCTTATGTTTAGGCGACGAAAAATTATTCGTCGCCCAAGCTGTTTTTTCTACTAGTGTCAGTTGTACACCTTTTCGTTACGAGCGTTTCTGTATTTTTTACAGATTTTTCCCACATCTCAAATAATTATTACGATTTTTTTAGTGCTAACGGATTTTTAGGATAGGGCGACGAATATTAGTTTCGTCGCCTCATATATATCTTTGGGCGACGAAGTTTGTTGGTGGCCTGTTCCTAATTTGGGCGACGAATTGTTGTTGGTGGCCTGTTCCTACTTTGGGCGACGAATATATTTCGTCGCCTAAGGTGTCATTCATTTGCCAGACTGAATCATATTTGGGCGACGAAGTTTGTTGGTGGCCTGTTCCTAATTTGGGCGACGAATTGTTGTTGGTGGCCTGTTCCTACTTTGGGCGACGAATATATTTCGTCGCCTAAGATAAAATGTTATTTGGCGCCAGTTTTCCATCTTTTGGGCAACGAAGAGGACTATTCGTCGCCTAAACTTTATATGGGCGACGAAAAAATTTCGTCGCCTTAAGTTTTGTCGCCTTAAGGTCCTTTAGGCGACAAAAAATTTGGTGGCCTAATGTTTGGTGGCCTAAACCAAATAAAGGCGACGATATGGTTTTTTCGTCGCCCAAAGTTCTTTTGGGCCACGAATTTCTCTTCGTCGCCCAAAAGTTTGTCGCCCAAGCCATTTTTTCTACTAGTGACAGATTGCCTAGTGTGCGCCGTATATAACTTCTACGACATGCATTGCACACCATAAAAGTCTATGTTTTGGTATAGGGAGTTTCAATTTTCTCATATTGCACTATTTGAGTTTGAAATCGTATCAAGTGTGAGACCTTAAAAGTCTATGCTTATGAGTTGTATGACTGTCTGGTCCTTCATCAAATTAACGATGTAACAAGTGTGAGACCATATATAGGCTAACGTAATGTAAAATACACTCAATATGGAGCTTCAACTTCTCCTAAGTTGATGCTTTGTGCCTCAAAACGATAACCAATTGCACAATTTGGTCTCTATTAGTGTGTCTTATTTGTCAACTTGGAAACAAGTCTCACATATAGCATGTCATCAATTGAATGACATATATATTAGACATTCAAACATACGAATGTATAAATTGATATAATTTTAATAACTTCATGATGTTATATGAGAAAATTTAAACTCCATAGTTTATTTTGAAAATTACCTCAAACTTGAAGAGTATAAAATATAGTTTGCTATAGTTTTCATTACATATCATTCACGAGTGAGATTAAGCTTCAACGCTTTACCAATCAGTGTCAATGGTGCTTCCTAGTTCTTGGAAACTATTTGGAACTAAAAAAATACTTGCCTAACACGAGTTTAGGGTACTTAAACATGTAACAATTTAAATTGACTCTCCATCTCACACATTACATCACAATACTAAGAGTATGCTTTGGGTAAGAATACTTTGTGAGTTGTTGATAGTCGTTGATGAATATAAAAACATGTATTAATAATTGGTGATTGTTTGTTCAGTTAGAATTTTTATTAAATATCAACCTAATAATGAAGAGAAACATTAATTTTGTTTCGTGTAAATTTTTGGGTCCAACTTCAGTGGTACGTACCATTAAATGGTACGTACTGTTAAATGGCTAACATTCATTTGGAGCCCACTGCAAATTAATCTAAACCATTCAATAGTCGTACCATTGAATGGTACGTACCACTCAAGATTTTTCCTAAATTTTTTTCAACTCGATACTTGTTTTTTCTTGGAATTGAGGACAAGACCATGATCCCAATGCGGAGGCAGACAGCTAGGTTTCAGAGTAACAAAACTCGATATACCGTTAAAGCAGCAAGTAGCAACCACGGTTACTTCAGCAGGGAAAAGTAGTTATATGTGATGTAGAGCGATGGGAGAAAATGATGTCATCTCTTTCTTTCTTACATTGAATGCACAAAATGGGACTTAAATTAAGAAAAAAATTTGAGCGGTAATTACTATTTAATGGTCCAGCATTAATATTGGATGAAGAATTTAGATGAAAAATTGAATAAACAATTTGGATAAAAAATTAGGCGATATTAATTTTTTGAAGTAGGACCGGGAAATGTATACCCTCATCAAAGACAAAGAGTCCTACACAATTGTATATGCATGTGAGCTCATCGCACATCTCTTATTAAATTAAGAGAAAAAAGTAACACCTAGACATGAAGACACCTAAACCCTAATTAGGTGTTCGATGTTACATGATCAATAAGATAATGAGAAACAATTCCATAACCCTAAATAATAAGGCCTAGCTTAGATCCCATGAACTCCAAGATGAGGCAGGTTGGATAAAGATTCTCCTATTTATGCTTTCACACAATACTGATTTATATAGAGAGTAAATTAAACATTTTCTTGGGTATTGGCCTCATGAGTTACTATCAGCATCATTCAATTCACACTATAGTAATTAGCTTGACAGTTTGTTCTTGTTGTGAACCCCACTTGCCTTATCCTATTATATTATAAACAATGTCATAGGTCCACAAAATGTAATAGTTCAGCTTAAAAATAAATAAATAAATTTGGTTGATTTTTAAAGTTTCTTCACCCAAATTCTTCATCCAATATTCAAAATGATGCTAGCTGCTATTTGTTGCCAGTTTGAGGTTGCTGTGCTTTAAAAAAAAATTGTTTATAAAAACAACTTTTGAAAGCAACCTTCATGCTACTTTTAAAAGTTGATGTTTTAATGCTATAACTTTTAAAATAAGCAGTATATTTCATTGTTACCACACACTTTTTATCTGCTTAATTTTAAAGTGAAGCAGTTTTTAATGAAAAAAAATAATACCAAATAGGGTCTGAGAATGATTTATGTATATCATTCACACTTATGTTTATTTATGTCTCCTAATTCTTTTTTGATTTCTTTAATTCAAAGATAAAAAAACAAACATTAATATGCATAGAAAAAAAAAAAAATATATATATATATATATATATATATGTGAAAATTACTTCTCTTTGTTTATATACTTTTACTGGAACTATACTCTGCCATATATTTTAGACACAGTTTCAAATTAGTTTGGGTGAAGCTAATGATTCAATTATGCACTTTCTCAATGAGAATTGTTATTGTCACTCCAAACTTTCAACATTTAAAAAGAATAATATACTTATGAGGAGTGCACAATGAGATTTTTAAAGTGTTAATAACAACTTTCTTTCTCAATCTCTAAAAAATAAAGATAGGTCCCGATTTACCTCAAGCTTTCCATCAAATATTCAGATGTCGTAGATAAGAAAAATTAGATATTCAGATGTGTTACAACAATAAATTATAACTTTTGAATTTGAAGACAAAATCTATGCTGCTGTTTCAACACATATCATGAGGGGGCCTTTATGTATCTACAATATATGTTGTCATATACACTGAATTCTTAGACGTCTTCAAAGTGCCTCGTAGCTTCCACTATGCTTATATATTCTTGTTTTTTTTTCCTTTGGCAGAAGATTTAGTTGCTTTACAGGAACTGGATGGCCACTATAATTCCAATCAGTAAAAGGCCCTTTGCTAATTCGAATTCAACTTCCTAAGATATTGTTATAATATTATTTATGCCCTTTTTTTTTCATCTTTAATTTTCTCTTTCTACTTCAATGGTTTAGATACGATACAATCATTCTTTTAGGTAGTGCAAGCTTTCAAATAAGATGCTTTTCGCCTTTGGAAGTTTATCTTTGTTTGACCTCATTTTCGACCTCTAAAAATATAGATTCTTATCAGCAGCAAAGACAATTTGGAAGTGGAGGAATGTCACATGCAATATATATTCTAGGGTTTGCATGGGTGACTTCTTCCGATAAAATTAGTTAACTTTAATTGTTTTTGTATCATCAATGTTTGACCTTTTTTTGCATCCTCAATTGAGATTAATATAATACATCAAAGATTGCTTACCATCTAACCTTCCATAACTCGTGGCACTCTATACTCCAAAAATTTAATCAAATCCTAATCTCATTACGTAGACCTTCAAGCAATGGCAGCCTAGAAATTATTCCATAAAAAAGAAAAACTTAGGTTGCCTTAATCTTAATTTTTTGCCATTGAAATAGAATCCACTGAGGGAGGTAGTAAATTAAGCATAGATGTAGACCACTGATAGGGTTATTTGGGTTTTGATAATGTTTTTTTGTCCCTTTTGGTCAGAAGAAAAAGGATGAAGCATGCAATGTAGGGATAGAAATAAAGTCTACTTTTTTGGGCCAATTTGGCCACTTTCACTCCCAACAATAGCAGTAACGCGACGCGACTACTCAACACCGAAATTGGGATCTCTTTTTCAGAAATAGTGGGTTCAACATTTGGAAACTTTTATATTTTTCTTTTCATAAATATAAAATCACATAAAATATTAGGCAAGGATATCACATTTTGGTAAACCACGTTGTACAACATCTCTGATAAAGGTATGACCACCAATAGAAGTAGGTCAAACCTCTATTAGTTAGAGATATAATTTAATGTGGTGATGTAGGACTGGAAAAGCAGTTTTAGATTGGCGAATTTCAGCATAAATAGTGTTTTAGGAGTTTTTAGAGTTCTGAAAAAGAAACGATGTGACGAGTCAAACTCATTGTTTTTCCACGACCTAAGATGGATTTAGGAAGTTTGAGATCGTTTAGCGAGTCAAAAACATATTTAATTATTTTCGTTATTTTTGTACTTTTCCGTTTTATTTTCTTTTGCTATGAGTGTTTCGTGGAACTTTTTAAATAACTATTAGATTTGTATTTTAGTAATCTTTTCGTTTTATTATAAATGAAATTCTCCAGTACTTCAGAACTTTATCCAACAGTAACCGTTCATGATCTCTTTACTTATAACTTACGCCATGTCATGTGTGGTCTTTCAAAATGTGATCACCCTATCATTACCCTAAAATTACATATGCATTTACCTGAGACTATCAAGCTTTATGTATTAATCATAAATTTGAATGCCGTTAACTTGATTTAGTTAAATTTTGTTCTTTTTAACCTGTCCTACATAACTTTCAAAATTCACTCATTTTTATGGGCATTTGGTGAAAACCTTTGACAATGATTTTCAAATGTGCTAAGTTGATGTCTTGGATTAATTCTGACATATATGATTTGTGTTTGGATTTTCTATTGTATGTCTTTGTTTGGTAGGATCTTCGATTGTTTGTGTTAATTTCTTTCGTTTTTTTAAGAGAGATGCTATTCACACTCCTAATAATTTGTTATTATGCAATCATAAGTTGCGTGTTATATTATAGCAACTGCTTTCTTTAATACAAAGTATTCGAAGGTCTGCCCCATGCCATGAAGCACTAGTTAATCATAGTGCTTCCTATTTTTTTTCTCTTTTTATGAATTTTAAATAAAAAGAATCAAATTAAAGCAAAGGCCATAAGCATATCGGTTGGCTAAGATGAAGTCAAATGAACTGTGGCCATTTGAGCAACGAGTGTGTGTTACCCACACGCCTGCATGTGCTATACACTGGCCCTGAGAGTGATGGGCCTATTAGATTTTGGCCCATACCATTTGCTAGTTCATGTAAGGCCGAAACTTATGCCAACTGGGGCCCTCACAAATTCACAATTGCTTTCAAATCTCTTTTCGTGGTGAAATCCTTTGTCCTTTCTTCGTAACTTGATAAGACTCATCAGTCATCCCTACAAGTGGAAACTTCGGACATGGCAGGTTACGTGACTTGAACACGACACGAATATAAATAAATAAATCGGAACACGAGTTTTTGACACCCCTAACTCATCCGTAAACTTTAGCTTGTATAATCAATTTGCATTTGCTTTAATCTCTTGCTTGTGATGAGCAAGAGCAACTTATATGAAACATGCACGTTAAGGTTACGGTACCCCAAACCTCCCACGTGGTGACGCATAATAGTTTTAAAATACTGTCACCTTAACATCCTCATTTTTGCGCTGCCCCAAATCTAAGAACATTAGCCCATCTCAGTCCAACAATGTTATCAGGGAAGGTGCTGTGTCCCAAACCTATTACGCGCATAATAGGTTTGAAATACCGCTACCTTAACGTCCTTGTTTTAGCGCTGCCCAAATCTAAGAACATTAGCCCATCTCAGTCCAACAGTCTTATTGGGGAAGGTGTGTCATGGATCCAATATATTGGACAATAAATTATGTTCAAAGGCCCAAGGGTTGGGTTGCCAACTTGCCAAGTGAGAGTCTCTTCTACTTCAAAATATTCAGAGACCTCCATGGGATAGGCTTACAAACTTACAACCCCCCTCCCCTACTTTTCTGAATATACACATAACAAAATAATGATAAAATGTAAGAAAACGATAGGAAAATGGCGTTTACAGATGCATGTGAAAGAGAAAAAAAAAACTTCAGAGTAAGAACGAAGTATGCAATTCTATGGAAATACCATCTGTAAAAGTATACACATATTTGAATGAGTCACTGATCTGTTTTCTTATATTGGCATCTACAGAATAACATTGCGCGAAAAGAATCAAAGGATCGAACCTATTTCATTTCATTCACCTCAGTTCAGAATGTTCATATGTTTCGGAGTTTCCATAGGTGGAAGATTCATAGGCTTCAGCTTCCGGGTTCTCATACGTGGGGGCTTCGTACGCGGAAGTTTCACGAACTTCACTTTGTTCGGGTATACCAAATTGGAGTACGTAATTCACCCCATTAATCACATCATAGACCATCAATCCAATTCGACCTCCGACCCAACTGCCCAATTGACTTCCCACAAGGTAACCAAATCTCCCAAGCCTTTGCTCTCCTAGAAAGCCTCCAGCATAGGTGCCAAACAAGGTTCCGGTGCCCCTGACAGTCCCTTCTGTTATTGCACCACCATAGTATATAGCTTCAGAGAAGTCCCATCCAGAAGAGATGATAGGACCTATTATCCGCTTGGCTTGCCGAGTTGCCTGCTTTGCTGCCTTTGCTCCCGCTTTCTGTGCTTGTTTGGCTGCATCTTTAGCAGATATCCCCTGCGACAATGCATCAGTCAATGCACTCTCAATCGCTTTATGCCTTATCGTCTCAACATGAGCAGCTCTGATGTTGTTAACATATAGCTTCACTCCCTCCTTCACAGAACAAGCTAGTGTTCCGGAACCCATATCAAAGCAGTTCAAGAATGTAAACTTCCCACTCTGAGATGAACGTTCTTCCCCTACCAGCTGCCGACATTTTTCAGCTACGAGGAAAATAATCTAAATAAGTAGTGGATACACATTTTCTATACTAAAATACCAAGAACTGAATATTGCATTACATATATCAGTATATCGCAAAATGCTTCAAAACACCTAACACGAGCACAAATTCCAGACGCTAAACAAACACATGCGTAAAATATTAGGAACACAAACATTTATTTACATCCATTCAACCAGAACACAATGTAATATTAAACAAACAATAACAGAACATTAAAACTTCAAAATAGTGATTCATCCGCATTCCTCATTTCTGTTCTGATGTATTCTATATTAATGTGTAATGCGAGTGTGGTACTCGTTTTCCTTCGCTCGGGGTTTTTTCCCAATGGGTTTTCTCCGAGCATCTATGAAGTACATATACTTCAGTTTGGTCGCGTATCCCGTATCCGATCCAATACTTCATCGGATAAGATACTTGTTGGATACTCGCCAGCTACAAGTATTTGACTTTTAGGATACCTTTACACTTTCAGATGAGAAATTTAAAAGAGAAAATTAATAAGAAACAGATATTTTGTTGAAAGTTGATGAATACGAAGAGTTTGCGTGTAATTGAAACAATTAATACAACTCTAACACTTGAATGCACTTGAAATTTGATATTTTCATGTTATAATATGTTTTAAATTATATATTTTTGTTGTTGTATTCATGGCGTATCGTATCCTAATTTTAAGAGATTTTACGTATCGTCGTATCGTGTCGTATCACCGTATCCGTGGTTAATAGCCGAGTATTGTTTAAACGAGGCCACTTAAATCCCAAGCCTTGTAAGCTACTCTAGCTATCAGCTCAGGTCTATTAGCACAAATCAAATTCCCCCTCCTTCAGATTCATACCAAAAGAAATATTAATTATTAAGTAATCAAAGAGAATAACTATACCACAAAAGAAAGAGATAAATTTCCCAAGGATCCTATTTCCTTGTGGTAATTTTTTATTGCTATTCCCCTGTTACTTCTTGTTATTAACTTTCATACACAAAACGCATAATCGCATCACCACAAAGATCCTAATTCCTATAAGAAAATCCTAATTATACATCTGGGTTCTTAAAGTTTTGGGATTTTAATTTAAACACATTGCATTTGTTTGCAACCAAATGTGACGATTCAAGAGCCAATAAAACAACAAAAAGAACAGATCTTTACCTATCCAAGTAAGAATTTTTCAGTTCCCAGAAGATGGGCGAAAAAATACTTCAATTTTTTAATTCTTTCCATCAGTTTTTCCCAGTAAGAAAAAATAAATTGACAATATATACGTGTATATATATATATATGTATGTATATACATAAATCTGTGTGTACCTGTGATACTGAGGACGATGAGGCCAACTATGAAGAGCAGTAATTGGATTCTCTTCTTCTGGAAATCCATGGGATTTTTCAGGCCCTTTTTGGGGGAAAAGAAAAACCCTAACTTTGGATTTGTATGGTGAATGGAGGTGGAATTAGAAAAGCTTTGAATCGAAGAAGTTTCCAATAACAGGGAAGAATCTGTAAGGCGTGTGAATGAAAGTCAGACTCCAGATTTCTCGAGACATTAATTAAGCATGGGCTTCTTGTATGGGATTCGATTTGAGTGACTAGACTAAACGCTGCGTTTTGTTGTAGGTTTGATTTTTATTATTATTTGAGTGACTGGACTGGACTTTAGAACGACTTGAGCTTAAATCTATTAATACATCCATCAGAGTATTGTATGTCAAGTGTACCGGAAACAAACCCTTTCCGAGCGTCTCGTTTAAGAGTTGTTATGGGACCAGCTTTCAAGCCCTTTACCCCCACTTCATGGAAAAGCTTCATGGCCATTTCGATGTTTCCCTGTCTACACAAACCAGTAATCCGGCAGTTAAATCTCGGAAATTGTTTGGGAAAACCCCTCGCTGTAACATTAAATTGTGCAACACATTTGCTTCTTCCATCATCATTCCATCCTTACAAAAACATCAATCAACATTTTATTCGTCATAACATTGCCGCCAGTCGACATATTATACCTTATAACATTGGGCGCCAAGCCTTGAATTCTAATGTCAGTAAACCGCTCTAGCTTTCTTCAGCACCTTCTTCTGACGAAAAACACATTTACAAGTGCATTGTAGGTAGCAACATTTGGCTTCACACCCGAGCCAAGCATTTCATCCCGCAAACCACCAGCTTCATCGAGCTTCCCGTTGCAAGCATAACCCATTACTCAGCGAATTATGCGTAATCACATTGCTTCCTTCTTGCCTTCAACACCTTCATAGCAGCTTCTACATTCTCATCTTTACACAATCCATTAATTATAGTATTAAATGTAACCTTACTGGGGCGAACATTATTCGACACCATCTCCTTCAAAACGGCATAGGCTTTGTACATCTTTCCCAAGCCTTCATGTCATTGGCGACATCCTTTGCCTTGTCCGAAATCCGAATTTCCCAACTTTACACAACCCTTTTACCACATTATTTAAATAGTGATTTCCGTACACCCCTGTAACCCTGTTTATTTCTAGTTTTTGGATTGAATAAATCGAAGGAGAATCCAGGGACGTAAACAAACATGGGTGCGTAGAAGAGAAAGTGAGCGTGCGGAAATCATTTTACTTTTCACATATGCCAGCACCAACATATCAATTATAATTGCGTTTACAGAAAAATGGTTACTGCACATTACAGCATGCAAAAAATCGAAGAAATTGAATGCTTTTCCATCTAAGAAAGCTTTGATCTTTGACTATTTTTGGCGATTGCTAGAGAACGAAAGACTTTACAAGTGAGTTCAACATTGCGTGCAACATTGAGATTGCTCTGGAACCAGCTGAAGTGTAGCAAAGCTCGAGCCTTCGAAACGAGCGGAATGTTGAAGGAGTGCACGGTAGGATTGGTGGAGACGCAGAGGCATAGTGTGGAGCAGAGAAGCCGAAGGTACACAAGGTGAATTTTCAATTTAATATGATTATGTTGACGTGGGATAGTTTGAATCCATTAGAATTTAGATCAATTAAATGAATATGATTTTGTTAAATATAGATAAATGCATCGGTGCTAAATGTAGAGACTCGGAATTCCTGGTTGTTTTGCCGGAGAGTTTGAAGAAATTTTATCGGGAAAGTTCAGGGGTTTTGGATGCATCATGCATTTTGCGCCCACCAAACGGGCATTGGGGATCCGTTTTGTAGTTCTTCAAAACTTCAGGGGCATTTTCGTCACGAAAAAAACGAGTGACAAGGGTTTATGGAGGGCTTTAACTTTAAAGACACAGCGCTTGAGAAAACCCAATTTCTTTTGCTTCAAGCAGTTTTTAATTCCACAACAATGGCGGTTCTCTCCTAACGGAGAACCCACAACTGCTCCGCTAGGGCTACCAAAAACCCTAAACCCTAAATTCAATTTCCGATTTTTACCACTATTTCAATCGATTCGCTGCCATAGACATATGCTGAAGCTTCTGTCTTCTTCCTCCTCATGCCTCCAGGCCCGAGCCCACAGCCTGGGCCCTAATTTGGGGCTCCGTACCGGACCCACTGAGCTCGCCTCGCCGTTTCTCCGAGTTATTGGCACGCTCACCGGGTTGACTCGCCCCAATTCGGCTGGCCGAGCGTTTTTTTGCTCGGACGGGAAAGATGGGTCTGATCAGGTGGCGGAAATTGAGGTCAAGAAAGCCGAGGCGGAGGGCGAGGCCGCTCAGTCGAAAAATTCGTCGGCAATTGTGCCCACGAATCCAAGACCCGAAGATTATCTAACGGTTGGTTTGGATTTGCAGCTTTTGGTTATGCTAAAGTAGTTTGATTGGATTAAGAGAAAATGAAGATGTAGGAAAATGTTCAATTTATTGTTAATTGTTGTGTTTTTGAATTATAATCTTAATTTTCGCAATTCAGTTTATGTTGGTGTTTGTGTTGTTAATGACGTTTTTAGTTCTTGGGATGATTTGATTAAATACTGAACTTTGTAGCATTTGCTTATGTAAGTGTTTGCTTTGTTGAGTAGAAAGCCAGAAATTTTATGTGTTCTCTGAACCAACAGATAAGTTGGATGATGGATTATTGAATTCTTCCTTATCTATCCTTCAACATTTTGTTTCCTATTACCTTTCGGGCAGGTTTTAGCGTTGCCATTGCCACATCGACCGCTCTTTCCTGGGTTCTACATGCCAATTTATGTGAAGGTACGAGATTAATCTATACAGTGAAAATCAAGTTGGCATTTTGGTTGTTGGGTCAATTCTATAATTGATGTTACTGCAAGATGTTATGCAGCAGTTTTCAGTTCTGAACTAACTAATGTATTGCTTCTCGTGTAGGATCCTAAGTTGTTGGCAGCTTTACAAGAAAGCAAAAAACGGCAAGCTCCATATGCTGGTGCTTTTCTTCTCAAGGATGAGCCAGGGACTGATCCTAGTGTGGTCTCCGGTTCTGAAACAGATAAAAACACAACAGACTTAAAAGGGAAGGAGTTATTTAACCGTCTGCATGAAGTCGGTACTCTTGCCCAGGTATCTAATTTGCTCCCAAGTTTCATATGCCCTTAATTCTGTGGATTAACTAGACATAAAGTAGAATTTCTTTCAGTTTTTATGAATTTTTATACTTGTTGTCTTCATATTTCAGATTTCAAGCATTCAAGGAGACCAAGTTGTTCTAATTGGTCATAGGCGACTTCGAATTACAGAGATGGTGAGGGAAAATAATCAGTAAGCATGAACTTTTGGTCAATGGTTTTAGCAGGCATATTTAGCATCTTTTTTTTTTGGCTCATCACCTCATATATGTCTCGCGGTTCATTTACACTTCATTGAACTGGTCATAACATTTGATTCTAGTGAAACTTTTCAGTATTTAAGTACGTGCCCGTAGATTTTACTCATGCAAACACACACTCACACACATTTATAATACTGCTTAGTATTTACTAGTTAAACTAAGCAAACTTATGGCTTGTCTGCAGGTTGAGGAGGATCCTCTGACTGTAAAAGTTGACCATCTCAAGGTCTACATTTTGTCTTAATTTTTTCCAATTCAATTTTTAACTTTTGGAGGTTTCACATATAAAATAGATTTGTCATTCCCTTTTTCTTATGGGTTTATACTTTGCATTGCAGGACAAACCCTATAACAAGGATGATGATGTCATAAAGGCAACATCATTTGAGGTTATATCCACTTTAAGAGATGTTCTGAAGACTAGTTCCCTTTGGAGGGATCATGTTCAAACGTACAATCAGGTTCAGTTTCTCACAATATTTGAATTTTATGGTATCTTTCTTTTGGACTTCAAAACAAATTTCTTTGCTTGCAACATACGTGAAACCTTTTTTCCCTCACATTTTGGTTTTCCCTCATTTTATTTTTATTTGTGCAGCATATAGGTGATTTTAATTTTCCAAGGTTAGCAGATTTTGGAGCGGCTATATCTGGTGCAAACAAGTTACAATGCCAGCAAGTGCTTGAAGAGCTAGATGTAAGCATTGATTAATCGATTCGTTACTGGGATGATTGATAAGACTTTATATTCATTCTTATCATATCGAGAATGCTTTCTGACTATATGCAATTTTTGTTCAGGTTTATAAACGTTTAAAGCTCACACTGGAACTAGTGAAGAAAGAGATAGAAATCAGCAAGATTCAGGTATGTCATGCCAACATGCCATTGTTTTGTACTTTGGCATATATTCTCCATTATAGTTTGATTCTCTTTTGTTAATTCCTTTTTTGTCATACTTAGGAATCTATTGCGAAAGCAATTGAAGAGAAGATAAGTGGTGAGCAGCGCCGCTACTTGTTGAATGAGCAGCTTAAAGCCATAAAGAAGGTAATTGTCTCCACTATCCACCATCGTCAGACTTTTTTATGCCACACCCTCATTGGATGCGGATGAGGATTTCTCAGTGATCTATTTTCTTTATGAGGGGTTTTCTATAAATTCCTTTATTTCATTCGTGGGGCTAATCTGAACTTACTGGGCTTGACATGATGCAGGAACTGGGATTGGAGGCAGATGACAAAACAGCACTTTCTGGTTAGTTTTGTTTTTTATTTTGTTAAATTAACCTTGTCGCAAACCTAGATATTGTGTGTGTGTGTGTGTTGTTTTCCTTGCCTTTTCCAAAGTCAAAGGCTGTTACATTACCATGAATCTAATCGAATAAGAATATATGTTTGGCCCTCTTTATGTAATAATAGATGTTCAGTCAGAGTAAAATGATGTTTATGTATTGTATTGTGTGATCACATGATGCATACCATCAAGGACTGAGACTGACTTCATATAACATTAAGTTTCTTGACCATGCTTGCAAATTTGTGCGCATCATGGTCGCTGTTGGTGCTTTCTCACATCAGTTTTAATTCAAGTATGACTCAAGCATGTATGTAGATAACATTGATAATCTATTCTAAATATTGATTGTTCATTTTCATAAAGGTAACGGTTGCATCATTTTTGTGATCATGTGGTGCAGCAAAGTTCAGGGAGAGACTTGAACCAAACAGGGAAAAATGCCCACCTCATGTATTGCAAGTTATAGAAGAAGAGCTCACAAAACTGCAGCTGTTGGAGGCCAGTTCAAGTGAATTTAATGTGACGCGTAATTACCTAGATTGGTTGACTTCCATTCCTTGGGGAAATTACAGGTTTTTGCACTACTCAATTTAGTTAATCAAATAGCGAAGGCATTCCAATATTTTCCGTCATATATGTGGCTCAGAATCAGATGCTGAAAGATTTATATAATCTGTGTGGAATCTTTGAATTATGTTATAGCCTTATAGGCACTTTATTGTTAATTTAACATTATGTCAATACTTGGATAGGAATATCTGTAACGAGTATTCGTTTATATAAATCTAAAATGAGATAATGGAGACTTGCATGAGAAGCTTTAAAAAAACTATAAAAGAGATATTTTTGGTAGGTATATAAGAGATATTATTTGAGTTACTATCTTATTCTTATTATCTTGTGGTAAGCACTATTTTGTTATTTAATTGAAGCAATGCCTCATTGTATTTTTAACCTTCTAGCAGATTTCCAAATGTTATAACTTCTCTTTTCTAAATCCCAAATGCAGTGATGAGAACTTTGATGTTCTTCGGGCGCAAAAGATTCTTGATGAAGATCACTATGGATTAAGTGATGTAAAGGAAAGGATATTGGAATTTATTGCTGTTGGGAAACTCAGAGGAATGTCACAAGGTTGGTATAGTTTTCATCTTTCACTTTGTCTACCTTGATTTAGGAGCATTGCCTCATTGCATTTTTCTATCTTGTTTCTCAGAGACACTGATCTTAAGTTCTTAACTCTTATTTTACATTTATTTTTGAGGTTGTAAAAAATGCTGCAAATCTGTGCTTGTTTTCATGATAGCAGTGCGGATTATTAATATTCTGCTTATTTATCACAGGAAAAATCATTTGTCTCTCTGGTCCACCTGGAGTGGGCAAAACCAGCATTGGTCGTTCAATTGCACGTGCCCTGAACCGTAATTTTTACCGATTCTCTGTAGGAGGGTTATCTGATGTCGCTGAAATTAAGGTATTTAGCTAGCTTGTGCACTATAATACTGATAACAGCTATACATAGTGAGCTATTTTGTATACACTAACTTTTAAATTACATCCAGGGGCATCGTCGAACCTACATTGGTGCTATGCCAGGAAAGATGGTACAATGCCTTAAGAATGTGGGAACAGCTAACCCTTTAGTTCTGATCGATGAGATTGACAAGGTATGTCTGGTTGGCTTAGAGACGTCATATTGTGGGTCTCTTTTGTAGTTTAGAGTGAGGAATAGTTTCGGAAATGATTATTTACAAAATCAGAAGTGCTTTGTGTTTCGCAATAAGTTCATGGTTATTTAACTTTGCCTTGTTTTGTGGCAGTTGGGAAGGGGACATGCTGGTGATCCAGCAAGTGCTTTGTTGGAGCTTCTTGATCCAGAGCAAAATGCTAATTTTCTTGACCATTATCTTGATGTTCCAATTGACCTGTCAAAGGTTAGTTTTTAAGTGATTTTAAGGCATTTGATGTCCTACTTTTACCGGTAGTATAATTTTTATTTCCAAGCAATCTGATGTGTTTGTGTGAGGGTTAAACTTGTATAATTAAAATCTTTAGACTATGGAAATGAAAGAGAATGCTTTAGATGTCCAACTTTGTAACTTCATTTACCTTAAAATCTTTAGAATTTAAGTTGCGGGCCTTGCGGCATGGATGAAATATGATAAGGATTACATATGGTTTCTTTTTATTCCTTTTGTTCTTAACTTTATCGTGCTTTTGGAAATTTTGTTGCAGGTTCTGTTTGTTTGTACAGCAAATGTTGTGGAGAATATACCGAATCCTCTCTTGGATAGAATGGAGGTCATTTCCATAGCTGGGTATATTACTGATGAAAAAATGCACATTGCTAGAGACTATTTGGAGAAGACCACACGTGAAGCATGTGGCATCGAACCTGAACAGGTTGAAGTGACCAATGCAGCTCTTCTTGCTCTTATAGAAAATTATTGCCGAGAAGCAGGAGTTAGGAATCTCCAAAAGCACATAGAAAAGATCTACCGCAAGGTTTGTCACCAATATATATATATATTTAGATCATTACCACAAACTTGAAATTTTTCAATATGACGAACCATAAAACTTTATCCACTTGATTTAAAGTTTAGGTCCGTAGAGCTACTGCTTGGAAATGTGGAACAAATTTGTGACCTTATTGCTTTAACCTATTTTTTATGGCCTGGCAGATAGCTCTGCAACTTGTTAGACAAGGAGCATCAGACGAACCTGCAGTTGCTGACCAAATACAATCTCCCACTAGTCAGATTGATCTCCCAGTTGAACCTGCAGTTCTTGAAGCTGAGGTTGTAGAGTTCGATGAAGCCAAAGTAGAAGATATTGATAAAGTAGATAAAAACGTGGTTGCTAGCGAGGACCAGACTGCAACTGAATCCTTAGACAAGGATCTCCCAGGCGAACCTGCAATTGGTGAAGTTGAGGTTGCAGAGACTGAGGAGCCTATGGATTCAAAGGTATGTGATAACATATAAAGTTACCTGGGTATAGGTTTACTTTCGCAATCTGTATGAGGAATGTGGCAACTTGAGTGCAATCTTAAGAATTATTCTACTTCATGTAATATTAGCAATCTTTATTGACCTCCAACTTGAGAGCGTTTAAGAAGATTCCTATTTTAAAGAAGCTTGTTAAACTGCCTCTCAATATAATCCCGTTTCATCTGTTTCTGCTATCCGAATATATGTGTTCACCAACTGAAGGATTTAATGGTTGTACTTGTCTTTATAGGATGCAGAAGAGACTGAGAAAATTCAGGAAAGTAAAGAAGCAAAATCAGTTGAAAAAATCTTGGTTGACGAACCAAACTTGTCTGATTTTGTTGGCAAACCTGTTTTCCATGCTGAACGCCTCTATGATCAGACTCCGGTTGGAGTTGTGATGGGTCTCGCTTGGACTGCCATGGGCGGTTCCACCTTGTATATAGAGACCACTCAGGTTGAGGAAGGAGAGGGAAAAGGAGGCCTTCATGTTACTGGTCAACTTGGAGATGTTATGAAAGAAAGTACCCAAATTGCTCACACTGTTGCCAGAGGGATATTGCTTGATAAAGATCCAGGCAATGCCTTCTTTGCCGATTCCAAGCTTCATCTACATGTTCCTGCTGGGGCCACACCAAAAGATGGACCTAGTGCTGGTTGCACCATGATAACATCCATGCTGTCCATTGCCATGAAGAAGCCTGCCAAGAAGGATATAGCAATGACTGGCGAAGTAACACTAACTGGGAAGATTCTTCCAATTGGCGGGGTATGTTAAGTCATCAGACATTTATTAAGATTTTAAGTTACATTATATTCTGTATTTAGGAAAATTTTCAAGTTTTTGATGTTATGCGTTTGAGTACATTATGGTGCATCTCAAACTCATCGAAACTTCATGTTTGCATACAATTTAGGTTAAGGAGAAAACTATAGCTGCGAGGAGGGGCGGAGTGAAGACCATCATATTTCCTGCAGCCAACAGGAGGGATTTCGATGAGCTTGCCCCGAATGTAAAAGAAGGTCTTGATGTTCACTTTGTAGAAGACTACAATCAGATATTCGATTTGGCTTTCGGTGATGACCAGAACAAGGAAAAATAAAGCCTTTTGCCCCAGTAATTCTCAAGCTAGAACTTCGTTTGTCGTACATTTGCGCCGTCTTTGCTGTCACCTCCAGTTCAACACCATCCCCATAATCCTCAGAACAGGGCTAAGCCAAATTAGAGCAGAGATAAATCAATTGGATGGGTGCAGAGCACAAGTTTTTTAATTTTAATTTTAATTTTTTTTACTTAAATTTATTCACTTATTTATTTTTCTACTATTCTTGTAAAATTGAAGCATCCAATTGCTGCCCCATTTTGTAACAAGCATAACATTTGAGCATGACAATCTGTGGAACGAATGAGATGGAAATTTTTTTGAATTATTTAATAAATCTGGAAGTTAGCTTTTTATATAAATTTACTCCTTTTGAGGGGCTGCTGGATAGGGATGAATCTAGGGCTAGTTTGGGATTGTTGTGTTTTTTTTTTTTAAAACTGCTTCTGCTGTCCTGTGAGAATAAACAACTGTGATATAAAACAGTTAAGTGTTTGATAAAATATAGTTGTAAAAGTGCTTTTAGCTAAAAAAAGCAGTGTCAGAGTGTTTGGTAAATTTTTATGCAAAACTATTATGACCGTGTAAAATGACTGAAAAAGATATGATGCTAAATGTGATATTAGTTTTATAATTTGGAAAAATAATGATCAATTTAAATGTGATGCTCAAATTCTAAATAATTATTAGATAAATTTGCACAAACACCACCTAACTATACATTAGGGTGTGTCCATTTACCACTTAATTTATATTTCAATTCCCAGCTAGCATTTGGTGCAAATTTGCCATTTTAATGAGTTATTTTTTATAATCTTTTAATTTATTTAAAAAATTATAACAAAAAAAATTGAAAAAAGGAAGAAAACAAAAAGAAATTGTTTGCCCTGATTCCTCCTCCACCAACGATGGGCCTTTCCCCTCACACCCTCACACAACACCCACAACCACCACCATTAAATTTCATAAAATCCAGACCAATCTCATACCCAAAAAAGGTGTTGAACCTTTTGTCCCCAACACCGATCTCTGCCTTGCCCTTATCTCCTTACATCCATCAGTCCAATTCAAATTAAACATATCATTGGAATCAACCCATCTGGTACAAATAATTGGGTACTGGAGATTTGAAGGCTACAAATGCATACGCTGAGGGTCAGTTTAAGGTTGTTATGCTTTAAAAAAAAACTGCTTATAAAAGCAGTTTTTAAAAGCAACCTTCATGCTGCTTTTAAAAGTTGATGTTTTAATGTCATAACTTTTAAAATAAGCAGTATATTTCATTTTTACCAAACACTTTTTGTCTGCTTAACTTTAAAGCGAAGTAGTTTTTATTGAAAAAAAACAATACCAAACAGGGCATGAGAGCTGAGTCGAGAAAATCAGATTCGACCTTTGCAGCCATTGTTATAATATAGGAGATTTTTGCTGCTTTATCTACTTCTGCCCAGGCTGCCTCAACTAATGCTTCTTTATCTACGAGATGTGGGGGAGAGATCTAGTTGAGAAGGAGAGAGCTAGCTGGAGACGAGAGAGTGAGCCATGGACGGCGCAAAATTAGAGCTGATTCGTTTGACACGAGGACAAAGATCGGAGACAATAGAGAGTGAAGGGAGGGTAGACTTGTCATTTAGAAAATTTCATTAATGGGTACTATTCACTCCGCCTCCTCCCAAAAAAAGCATTGTTTTGAGAAGCATGGTCTCACCTGCTTCTACTTTCTGAGGTTTTTGACCCATGATTTAAAAAAAAAAAAACATTTTTTCTTCTTGTTACCAAACACAATTTATTCCCTAACTTTTTAAAAAAACTGCTTTTTACAAAATTTAAGCAATGCCAAACCAGCCCCTAAATAGTTGAGGTGGGTGGTTGTGTGTTTATGATTTGATTACATTATTTCCCAACTCATTAGCATCTCTTAGGAGTGTGTCATAATATGCCTAGTGCTCTTTGACAAGGCCATTTCCTTCATAAGGATCTTGGTTTTTGTTGTCATTGACACGTGGGTTTCAAAAAGAATTGACTCTATTAGATGGTGACAACTTTTATGAGGGGCGATCGCACGTGACGTCTCAGTTCAATAATTGATTTGGATGAAAACTTCCACAATGCAATGCATCACTTTGGTGTCCTTGTTTTATGCAAATCCATTTTAAAGTAGACTTGAATACCCCTAAACTTCACTGACGCATGGCACAGTTACTTTGGTCTCCCTATTTCATGCAAGTTTTTATTCTCTTTTTGGAAAAAAACTTGTATGCACCTCAAACGTCACTATGATCCTTCAAAAAAATAATACAATGTGATATGAGAAAATTAAAACACATGGTACTGACTGTCGTCCCAGATGTTATGGTGACATCCGAAGGTGTATTATATTATATGTCCATCTCTTTTCTTTGTGGGTCTGCCTCATTGGACAGTTAGAAAGTGGGTCAGTGTAGCTTCTTTGCGTACCATCAAACTGTTTGAAAAAAAATAAAATGCAATCCTTTTGTCACAATATGAGATACTATTTTTTTTCCTTGCCGTGGTGGCGTCCTCTCTCTCTCTCCAAACCCTCCAAACGCCAATCAAAACCCAGCATGAAAGATTTGAGCTTTGCTAATATCTTTAGAAGTTAGTCTCAATTTTTCATTCTCCTATATATTACATTTTTCCTAATAAAAAGTTTTTTCAGTTAACATATGACTATACAATATATTAGCTTTCCATTTTTCTCTATCAATTAAACAATAAAAATGTACCTTGGGTATTATTTTCTCCCATAAACAGAAAACGCGCGTCTTCCCTACCTCTTCCATCTACTTTTTTTTATGAATTAACTCTAAATCTTGAAAAAAAAAAATTCAATTAGTTGAAAATTTGATTGTCAGTTGAATGTGGCACGAATACATTGTCCAAAAATAAAAAAATTTCTTGGAATACTATCTTAAGGAGAGCCCATATTTTATAAAATTTGTACAGAGCTCTAAAATGTCACAGACGGTTCTAATATTTTTCGTAACATGTCAAAGCATACAATAACAAAACATTATTTGACTATTTGATTTGTAAATGATTGAAAGCGAATTTGCTTGTGCTTATACATGAGATTTATCATGTTCACTAAAGTGATTACATTGATTAGTATCTTTGACGATGGTTTTCACAGTTTACATTACAATTGTGATATGATGAAGATTACATCTCCTTTGTTGCCGTGTCATCACGCGTGCATAGCTATACATCAGCTGAGCATGCATATAATCAAAAAGTAATGTGGATAAGACCTTTTAATTGCATGATTCGCAATCTTACCTTAAATCATTACCAATAATCAAAAAGGCAAATATCAAGTTTAACCTACTTGGGAAACCCTAGTGGCAACCTAGCTACTTGGGAAACCCTAATGAGTGCATCGAAAAAATGATAAAGCTGCAGCCTGCAAGAAAAGAAGAAAATCTCCAAATTTGGAGGACCCCATCAAGATTACATGCATGAACCTTCGAGATTAAGTAGTAGCATGCGAAGACACAAGAGAGAAGAGAAAAAGGAAGGCCCACACTGGGTCATATTTCCACCAGGAAAATCAAAGGGAATGTTTGGTTTTTCAAGTCTCAGAAAAAAAAGGGATCCCAAAAAACCAGCTGAATCTATGAAAACCATCACTATCAAACTTGTGCTTGCTCTTATATATTTTTTAATTTTTTGAAAAAAAAAAGAAGTAGAAGAGATCTAAAGATTAAATCATGTGCGTTATGATCAGTCAAAAGTGGAGGAAATTTTTGGAAAATTCACAGCAATGTGACTTCATCTTTTTGCCTTTTGCTTTTTACCGCAAATAGTAGGCGGCTAACTACCATTATCCACTCTAAAACTTTTGTAGCAGCCAATCAGTGATCCAAGCTTTGCAAGTGTACCTTTAAACGATCTAATCCATATCACTTATATCCACATCATTCCTGCATAATGCAAGTCTTGCAAGTACTGCTCTATTATTTGCGTTTTGTGTTTACGTTTTCACGAAGAAATATGATATTTAAAAAAAATTATTATGCACTATATGTACTTTTTGAGAGAATTTGCGATTGTGAATTTGATGTCTAATTATCGAAGAGGTAATAATAATATTTTGTACTTGAATGTTATTTTCGTAAAGTACTTGTAATTCAAGTGTGATTAAGAGTTGTCATCCATGTATCTTAGATCAGGTTAATTTCAATACCTTGCTCTTCCAGTATGGCTTGTTAAAACATAAAAGATGACTTTTATGGAGTGTGTTAAGAGCTCTCATATGAATGGGGAAAACTTTAAGCATGTATTCTAAAATCAAGTGCAGAGGGGCCACCTAGTGCCTTTGGACAGAAAACCCTAGCGAGGGTTATTTACTATATAAAAACCCAGAACTCCAATGCATGGCTGCAAATTCCATTCTTTTCTTTCCCATTGAGAATTTGACTATGTCTGTGATTATAACGTTGTAAGCCTCATTAAGAGTCACGGAAGACTATAAATCACTCTTTACATAACAGCCCACTACTTCTCTAATATGCACACAATCATGTATTTTAGCTACATCTCATTCTCACCCCACTTATCAAAGTCAAAGTAGCCTTATTTTGCTTCCAATCATACCGACCAGCACTCGCATTACATCTAGGTGCATATATGTGCATTTTTCTTTTCTAATTAATGGTGGAATTTTCTAAATATTTTCAATTAATTAAATATATATATACATCTTTGAAAGACTATATAATCGCATTCCTAATCAATCAAGCATTGACATTTTTCGTTTTTGAACTTTTCCACGTGACAGTTCTTATTTGGCTTGAGATATACTGTCAAATTGGCATTAGTGTTGCACGAAAGTTCTCATATTGGAGGCCTAATGTTGGTGGATTTTTATTTGCCAGGTTTATCTGAAAACAAGGCTTTTACAACCGGATAGACTATATTCATATAGTCTTTAAGAATGAACGAACGCACACATTATTATTTTTCCACTCTGCATTCTAATATGGATGGGTGTGTAAGATTATTTTTTAGAGTGTCAATAATAAACTTGTGGTGGATTTTTATTTGCCAGGTTTATCTTAAAACAAGGCTTTTACAACCAGATAGACTATATTCATATAGTCTTTAAGAACAAACGCACACATTATTATTTTTCCACTCTGCATTCTAATATGGATGGGTGTGTAAGATTATTTTTTAGAATGTAAATAATAAATTTATAACTTACAAGGGTATGTACCAAATTCATAATCTTCTGACAAAACCAAATTCATGATATAGGGTTTTCATATTCTTTAATCTCATTGATTTTTCACCATGTTAAATAATTACACGTATAACACTCACGTTTTGGATTGCCACCCTCATCCACTTGGAACATTTCCAATACCATTTTCATATATTCATTATTTTTTTCCTAATTAGGCAAGTGAAGCTATCATACGGGATCAACCCATCAACTTAATAATTACATCGAGTTTGCTGATGTATTAGTCTCCAAAAGTTTTGATTACAACAGCAAGCAGCCACTTAATTAAGTTGCGATGATGTTAAAAACAACCAAGATTTTCATTTTACAACTTTAACGTCAACGTCGCTCATCACTCATCAAATGGTCTTTCTTTAGTCAACTTGCTATTTTGTTGATGCCACGAAGTAAGTAAATATTGTTTTCTACCTGATAAACACGTGGGATTATTAATTAAAATTCTATAATGACGTGGAGTAAGTGCTAATCATCTCTTATGCCGACGTCTTGTATGTGCTACATATTGGAGCATTAGGCTGCTAATTGTATTTAATGACGTGCATCAAATCTCATCGACTTGCCCTTCACTAATCACATGTCACAATTCTTCCAGAAACTATCAATATTTTAAAGCGCAGCCATGCTTAACTACACAAATACAATGAATAATATAATGTTCCCATACAAAAAATAAAATTAATTTTTTAAAATTTTACAATCACTTTCCACTACACAAATACAGTGGATAATGTTGTAATACAAAAATAAAATAAAATATTAAAATTTTTACAATCAACTAAAAAAATCACTTTCTTGAACAAGGCTATTGCAATTGCACTAAATTATGCGATGGGCTTATTTCTTGAACAAACCGAAACTGACATGAACTATGAATATATGTATCGAAATTTGATAAGTTGAAAAGTGTTACAGATTATTTCTCAATCCAAATTAATAGTACTTTTACATACACAAACTAACAGATAAATTTTTACAGGAATACTATGAGAAACTAATAAGTATGAATATATTTAACATATATATCCCACCCAATTCGATCACTGTAATGAATTAGTTAAGCAATAATTATGGGTTATGTGTAAATAAACCCTAATAATTTCGGGTGTGCTATAGGTGTCTGTGACCGGAGAAATCCTGTGGCCAGTTAAACATGGCCTTAAAAAGAATCCAAATTAAACATATGTTTAAGTTGCTCCGAACTACAAGAGTCCCAAGGATGATTCTTAAGGATCAAAGTATATTTTTCATTTTCTCGAAGTGTCGATTGACTTCTTTTGTTGCCTAGATGTTATTGGTTGCCTTTGATGGAATAATAATATAAAGATATTTTCGCAAAGCAAATTCCTGCTAGAGAAAATATTGGGTTAAACTCGATTCATTATTTCATTAATAATGCCAACTGTGTTTAAAAAAAACAACAAAAACTCTTTTACATAAGAAAGAATACATTTCACACAATTTAGGTTTTGAGTGATTTTCAAATTGAGTCACATAGTTTCAATTTTTTCATATTGCATCATATGATTTTGAAATCGTATCGATATATGCCTACGAGTGGTAGGATTGTATAGTCCTTCATTAAATTGATGACATGACAAATGTAAGGTCTTAATGTAATATATATTAAAAAACACTCGTCATGGAGCTTTAACTTCTCCTAAATTGATGCTTTGTGCCCCAAAAGGACAACCAACCACATAGTTTGGTTCAAACTGTGCAAGTGTTGCTTGTAAATAAGGCTAGAACCCACACATATAGCACGTCATCAATTTAACAAACATTGGACGTTCATACAAACATAATGTATAAATTGATAACTTAGGATGAAATGTGAGAAAATTGAAACCTCATAATTAACCTATTTTGAAGAGTCTAAAAAAGATGTAAAAAAAGTTATCGTGCACCATTCTCTCCCAGAATTTTTGCACTAAGTAGAGTACATCATGATTTTTTTAGAGAGTTAATAATAGTTCACTTTTTATAATCCTTTTCTAACTAATTTGATTATCCATAGAAAGACAGTGAATAAAGCCTATTGATAAAAGAAAAAAAACACCACTCACACTCCTCAATAGTCAATAGGTTGACATGAAACTATATAAAGACTAGATTATAACAAATATGTCCCTACTTTTTCATTAGTAACATTGTATAACGAAAAGTAAACTTCAAAAAGAATTGCTTAATTAACAGAAGTAAAATTTGCCCATAAATAAAGTTTTCACTTATTTAAGTAACAAAATTTTTCCACCCATTAATTTCCAACTACCCAAGCTAATTAACTAACAAAGCATTTGCCAAACTCCAATGGATTCCAACAAGTTTTCTTTTTCTTTTTCTTTTAGCATTTACATTTGATGGTGTCTTTCTTTCTAGTTTTCTTTTGATTCTTTCAAGTCTCTGATGGATGAATTATGATTCTTACATTTTTATGGATTTTGGTTTATTTATTTTTTGTGGTTTATGATAAGGGTTTAGATTTTGTTTTATGTGGAGTTTGTATGGGGTTCCTTATAGTTTTATGAAAGACTTTATTTTGTCTCTTGTTTGGTTTTGTTCATAAAACTGGCATTTTGATTCTTCTTCCATTTTCGATATTCTACTATGAACAAGTTTATAACAGAGAATGAAATTCAAATTGACAATAAACAAAAGGAATACAAAAGAGAGAATAATTGGAATTTGAATTGATAATAAAGGAAAGGATTAATGGAGACAAAGAACAATAAAAGTGGGCGAGTAAGTTAATATGAAGGAATGAAATGTCGTTTCCAAGACACATTTTCAAAAAATGACAATTATAGAATATTTTGGTACATATATTCAAATATTTGATATGACATAGATATTTTTAATTTTCTCCAATGTCTCAAGTTCTTCTTAAATACTGTTTTTTTAAGCTACAGATCTAGTTCTTACACTTATTTTTACACACAAATTTATGTTTAATTATCACACATTTATAAAAGTATAACAGGAGTTCATGAAATTCATGATGAATTTTGTAGGGTTTTAATAACAGCTCCTTCCTTTAATCATTGTATTATGCCTAATTTAATCCATTTGTCACAGCTCACACATCTCAATACTCAATAGTCAATGCATGCTAAATTGATATGACTAGATCCCAAATCCAACCCAAAACACACCTCCACTCACCTTGGCAAGTCAAGGTTGATGGAGCTTTGGCAGCAGCTATGTCGATTCTGAGTCCAAATCCAAATCCATGACACTTACTATTCACAGTGAATGTATAGTGGATAATCATAGCAATCCATTTTTTTAATTAATCTCATCCGTTGAATAATTGGCAAATAGTAACTGCTTTGACAATTACTATTCACAATGGGCGGAGAGTGATAAAGAAAAGCCAATGCATTTTACTATTTAAGTAAATAGTAACTGTCACAAGTCCACCCCTAAACCGAAATCCACCAAATAGGTGGAGATGCTCTAAGCCCCTATTTTTCATTAGTATCGAAAAATAAACATTAAAAAAGACTAAACAAATTTGCTCAAAAATAAAATTTTCACATATTTAACTACATTTTTTTTTTCAGTCCAACCACCCAATTGAACAAGCATTAGAATTTGGAAAAAATAAAAACTCACCCTTCGAAAAATAAGACCATAAACAACTAAACAAGTGAAAAAACGAATATGAAAAGGAGAGAATAAAAAATGGAATAACCCTAATTTTGTTATGGGATTGATGGTCTTTAACTTTGTGGGGCCGAGCAGCAAAATAAGGAAATCATTTTCAAGTGTCCACGTGTAAAATAATGACCTCAGCAGTCCTCGTCAAAAGGAGTCCCTCTCCCATGTTAACAACTCAAAAATCATTCTCCTTTATAAAGCCGAAGCCCACAGTCGGCTGGTTGGCTCTGCAATTCTACTCGCACACGTTGATTTGCTCTGTTTTCCTCCGTTTCCTCTGTTCACGCCGCTTCTCTCTCTCCTCCAACTTCCCACAGTCAACCTATTTAAACTCCGATTTGACAGCCGAAACTGAATCGACCCCAGTTGGATTTCAACCGGGTTTCGAGTTCGACTGATTTTTTCAGTTTTTCATCCGAAAAACCAGGAAGAAGGAAATAAGAAGAAAAGAAAAGAATGGTTTTGGATTCTAATGGGGGTTTTAAGTGGAACAGTAATAGTGATGGTAGTGAAGCTTCTGGTTCTGCTTCTGAGCAGTCTCAGAATTCTTCTCTGAATGCGAAGCGTGTCATTGGTTTTGGTTCTTGTTGTCAGCCTCATATTTCAGAAGCTGCAAACAAGAGGCTCAAACAAACTCCAATGGATTCCATCAAAAAGGTTTTTTTTTTTTTGTTGGTGTTTTCGTTTCGGTTTTGTTTCTTTCAACCCTGATGGATGGATGGACCTTGAATCTTTACATTTTTATGCGTTTTGATCAATTTATAATTTTATATTGATTTATACATTTTTGTTGTGTTTATGCTAGGGGTTTAGGTTTTGGTTTATTTGGGTTGATTTGGCTTTTGCATGGCGTTTTTAAGGTTTTTGCAGTACTTTCCCTATCATTTTGACTTTCTTCCATTTTCGATACTTACTTTGAACTAATTTAAAGTGCGGAGTGAGATTTGAAAGCAAATCCTTTGAAGCCAATGTAGCTACGCTCACGTATCACTCTTCCATCTTCTTTTTAAATGTTGCATCCTCTCAATTCTCAATTGTAACCACTTGGAAAAATAAAAGAGAAAAAAGGAAAGTAGGGTTGTTCCTTTTTCTTTTTTTATCACTTACTTCCTTTTTAACACGTTGGTTGTTACTATTTCTTTATAAGTGAACAGTAATTAATTCCTAATTAATTTTGTAGACTTCCCATTTTCTGCAATGTTTTTCATATCATATGCAGTGATGCTACCATTTTGCTATATTTTTTTAAAACTTTTTTATTACTCATTCTTTGCAGGCTCAATTGGCTCAAACTCTTCTAAGTTTAAGTCCTCTTGGTTTGAAACTTGGGGAGATACCCTCTTTCATAGACTTAACAGAAGTGATTGTACCCAAAAACATCAAGACTAAGCGTTCGCCCGAAGTTAACCCCGATGATTTTCAGTTAATGACTGAGAAGGAAAAGTTGAAGGCTTCTAACTTCAATGCATCACTTATCCGAATTGGTTCATGGCAGGTTGGCAATTTTTAAACAGTCCATGGCACGCTTAATGTGAAGTTGCGAAAGTAAAATTTTTTGTTCGATTCTGATTATAATGTTGTGCAGAGAGTAGCTAACAATGAAGGTGATGTGGTGGCGAAATGTTACTACGCAAAGCGAAAATTGGTGTGGGAAATCTTGGATCAGGGTTTGAAGAGCAAGATTGAAGTGCAGTGGTCTGATATTTTGGCAATGAGAGCTGTTATCAAAGAAGATGAGCCCGGGATTCTAGAAATCGAGGTAACTCTTGTTTATCTTCGTGTTCATAACTATTAATTGGACTAATACTTTAATTATGGTAATTTTGTTCTGAGCATCTTGTTAATGTGGTGATGTTTTGCAGTTGAACCAGCCACCTACGTTTCACCGGGAATCGAATCCACTGCCGAGAAAGCATACCATGTGGAATTTGGCATCAGATTTCACCAATGGTCAAGCTCTTATTTACAGGTCATTTATCTTTGTTATCTCTTCACATTTCTCCTAAACCCTAATTTTTCAGCATTTCAGCTGACGTATTTTTTCGATAACTTCTGTTTGCAGGAGGCATTATGTTCAATTCCCCCCAGGTGCCCTTGACAAACACTACGAAAAGCTCATACAATGCGAAACCCGGTTTTTAGAGATGAGCCAAAGACCTTTCCCTAGTCAAAGATCTCCTTACTTTCAGTCAGACTTCCACAATGGAATTGCAGAATTTTCTTTCAATTTTGATAGACCCGGGGCAGAAATCCCCTCCAATCTGCAGTTACCCTTTTCGCCATGCTTCCAGACGCGTTTTGATCCAACTCAACAAGTTCTAACATATGAACAACCCAACCCAACTCTTAGGATCAAGGATTCAACTTCACCAATATCAGGTACTTTTATTGCTTCTTTCACAAGAAAAGCGTTTTTTAGGCCTTCAACTCTTGAGAAGAACAATACACTAATGTTGTTTCCCCAAATATCTTGTGATGATATAGTGATGGATTTTTCTTCGCCTTTAGATGAGGTGATCGGAAACCAAGCAGTTCAAAATCCACAAATGCCAGTTTACTGGGATCAAGGAATAACCCGAGCAATGACCAGTTTTGCGGATTTCTTAGGAAGAGAACAACTTCCTGGATTGGTTTCTGTTGCACAAGCGAATCCAACTATTTCTTGTCAAAGCTTCAATGTATATAATCAAGGATCAGGAAGTTCTAATCTCTCCCAATTGCTGAGTAATATCGAAAACCAGCTAATGTTCGACTCACAAGTTGAATTTAGCAATAAACAAGTCATGCCCCAGGCAAACTCACTCATTGCATTCCCAGAGCAAGTGAATTATGCAGTTGCAGCTGATATAAGGCACCCAGACTATGTACAAGAAATGGCTGATAACCGAAACTTGGTTTCCGGCGCAAATGTTGACCTACTTCAGCCTCAACCGATCAGCTGGGTGTTGCCACCACCTCAGCCAGGCAGCTGGGTGGCTGCCAGGAACTCAGGGATACAAATGGCCGAGAACAACACAACGTCTTCATCTTTCGCTCAAAATCTGACAATGGAAGAATTTGCAATTTACAACGGCTGGAAATGATTCACAGAGACGAATGAAAGGAAAATCTACCGGGGGATGTGTGTATATTGCCTGAGATTCATCCCCTGGTTAGGTTAGTTTTATTTTCTTAGAGAGGGATTAGATAGTCTTAATTCCCTGTTTGTTTGGTTTAGTTAGTGCTTAGTATTTTCCTTTCTGATTAACTTTTTCAAAAACTGCATTCTGGCTTCAGCTTTGGCAATGCTTTTTGTCAAACAATGAAGAGTCCAAGGGATGTTCTTGAAGTGTCTTCAAGATTGAGTAAAAAAATTAGGCATTTCTCTGAAAATCTCTCCGATTCCGACTTCAAGGATTTGTAATCTGATTGAATCCAAGTATTAAAAACTTGGATTTCCGGCGATCATACAAGTCAATCGGAATCCAAAGAAAAGTTGATTATACAAAACGAAATCCTCATCAAATTATCAATTACCGAGTCAAAAGTGATTATTTCAAAAGCCCTTTGTCGGCAGAGGACTAAGGGTTTCATCTTCTCATTCAATAATATGTACATAAACAAAGAGGCATACTAAACAGATTAAGTTAATTAAGTTCTGTTACACAGGGAGCATGACAATTTTTCTTTTCTGACAAAGCGATATTCTAAACTAATACTCTAATCCACTTAGGGATTTGAAAATTTTCTTTTCTGACAAAAGCGATATTCTAAGCTAAATTCTAATACTCTAATCCACATGAAGAGGGATTCAAATTCAGCTGCAAGGGGGCCAGCACAATGCCCTGGTCAACCGCCCTAACCCACATCTGCTACGATGCACGGACTTAGAGAACCCGAATGTGCAATTATACTCTTCCCTAACAGTAAGATATAAACTAGAACAAAACTAGCCAAAGAATAGCAAACAAGATTGCCCTGAGGAAGCAGTTAGCTCAAGTCTTCAAAACTTGTGACTCTTCAGGCACAGCAGCCGGAGGTTCATCAGACTTGGCTGCAACTTGATTCTCCTCTCGTTGTCCTTGTGCATTTATCTCACTGTAACTCCTCTTCTTCGACGCGGAATTTGATTTCTCCTTCTCATGTGAATCACTTGCTGCTGCCGTTTCCTTCCCCTTTGCCTTCCCTTTCCCTTTCCCTTTCCCTTTCGCTTTTCCTCTCTCTTTTCCTTTTTCCTTGTCATTGCCACTGGCATTGGCATTGGCATTGACATCGGTATTCGCATTGGCATTGGCACTGGTATCAGCATTAGCATTGACACTTGCAACAGCATTGGCATTGGCATCCGCCGGAGGAGGAAACAGAGGTGGTTCGCGGCCGCTCAACCGGCAGAAAACCCTTTCAACCGTTCCGCTGATTTCCTTCCCTAATCCATTGTTGTCTAAAATCAACTCCCAAACGGACTTAGAGGCCTTTTCGAGCACTTGGGTTTCAAGCTCCTGCCTTAGTGCGTCAAAAAGCTCTCTTTTCGTCTGCTTTTCAGCCCCGGGAGTGTTGAGAACTTTGCTCTGCTCCGCCATTTTAATGGTCGTGTTCTTAAGCTCTTCCTGCAAATACCCATTAACACCATCACCATTACAATTCACAATCCACAAACAAACATACAATTTCTGCTCCAAAATCTCAACTTTTAGAGAGAGAGTAAGAGAGAGAGAGAGAGAGAGAAATACATTGGCTTTGAGCTGATTGATGATCTTTAATCGGAGAGCGTCAATGGTGCCGTCGTTCATCAGAGACTCTAATACGTCTTCTGGGGATATTACCTGAGAAGAACCCATTCTTCAATTCCACTGCAAACTACAATCGCGACCCCCAATCCTTCAAAATCTGCAAGCCCTAATTCTCCGATTAGGATTCCGATTCCTCTCTGCGCGCGCTCCCGATTTCTCTCTGTGCGAGCCCTAATTGACTAATTGTAATTGTAAAACGACAGGTATTGGGTACTATTTGTCGTCACCTTTTTGGGAATACAAGAAGAATGGGCTGATCATGAACTTTCACAAAAAGCCCAAAGGCCCAACTAGAGAAAAGGATAAAAATAGATGGTACGAATTTTATTGTACCGATAGATCGCTACTTCCTTTATGATCTAATGGTATATTCCTCTCTTTTACAAGTGTGAGATTTTAAGTTTGACTCGAGGCGAATTCGATATCAAATTATGGCTAACCCCATTATGTGGTATAGCTGAAATCCCTACTCCCACCATCGTTGGATCAAAAACAAAAACTTGCACTAGTCAACCTCATGATTAGATCGTAGAGACGTATCAAGGCGATCCATATAGTGGAGTTTGTAACAATTCTTTGTTAAAATTGCGATTTTTGTTCAAACTCAGTTTAAAAGTTGTACGTAAGGCCCACGCGAAAGAGCAAAATAGAAAATACCCATGAAATGACATTTTTTCCGAACCATGAAATGACATTTTTTCCGAACCATGTAACGACAATTTTAACCATGTAAATGAGCCTCATCTGCAACTTTTAGACATAACTTAAACAGAAATCTCTCCGTTAGGTAACAGACTGAGGGGTAAAAAGTACATTAACTTTTACTGCTGAAATCTATCCATCTCATATGATTTCATTACAAAATCAGATTATTGCCAAAACTTTTGATATCAAAGAATATTATACTGTAATTTCCATTCCATCCTTTCACTGAATATACAAATGCCATACACTCCCTAAATTCTTCTCGTCTTTGTATGGATCATCATCATCGCGGCTGATTGATTTGCCGTAAAACGACTGAAATCTACAAGTTTGATGTCTGGACATGCAGCAAAGATTCAGCCTTGGCAAAAGATATGCAGGGTTGTACTCGGAATCTCGAAACTCGGTTTAGTTGTCATCTTCATCTTTATCCAAGCAAGCTGACAAATAGCTCAGGATGAAGCCGTCTAGATCTCCCTCAAGGACAGAATCAGGATCCGAGACTTCATAGTTTGTCCGAAGATCTTTCACCATACGGTATGGCTGCATTAAAAGTAGCAAAGGAGGTTAGTGGGACTTAGGTTGTCAATGTTATTGGAGACATTGATGGGAGTTGTGTGCTGCTAGTTATAGAGCGTACCTGGAGCACGTAGCTGCGAATCTGGCTGCCCCAGGTTATGTCGGTAAGAGATTGTGAATACTGCGCATTCATCTTATTCTGGCGCGCCATCTCAAGCTGGTCCACTCGCGACTGAATAACAGCCATTGCTGAAGCCTTATTCTGATGTTGTGATCTGTACATTGAAGAAAAAGGAAACTCCGTGATTAGGATGAAAGTTGGCAATTCTTAGTTCCAAATATACGAAGCGAAAATGTGCATTTAACACCTCTCATTTTGACAAGTAGCAGTAATTCCCGTAGGAATGTGAACAATCCTCACAGCACTATCAGTTGTATTTGCGTGCTGGCCTCCAGCTCCCCCAGAACGAAATCGCTCAATGCGCAGATCAGATTCATTAATTTGTACATGTTCAGATGCATCTCCCAGGATTGGAGTCACAGCAACAGCAGCAAATGAAGTGTGCCTGCGCTTATTACTGTCAAAAGGTGAGATCCGCACCAACCTGTGCACTCCTACTTCTGCTTTGGCATATCCAAAAGCATATTCACCGTCAACTTTGATTGTTGCTCGCTGCAAGAACAGATTGATCTGAAGTCAGAAAACTAGCATAATCTTCAGTTTAAAGGCTTCACTACAATATAATCGGGGTGAGACGGTCGATTTGCACATGTATGGGATAGGCTGATTTCTTTTACTTAACTATGCAAATAATTGTTACATATGTTTCACGGATCCATTCACGAATAAGAAGGATCAGTGGATAAGAAGATGAACCTTGATTCCCGCAATCTCACCAGGCATTTCATCCACCACATTCATGTTATATCCGCGTCGCTGAGCCCACATTTTATACATCTGCATGACCATTGCTGCCCAGTCATTGCTCTCTGTACCCCCAGCTCCTGCTTGAACCTACATTGCACAAAACTATCTAAGGGTCCAGTTGCCATAGATCAATCACAACTGTGGTGTTTTTTCACCATTATAACATCTATATAATAAGTAAAAAAATACCACCAACTATGCCCCAATACATGTTTCAAAGAATACAGAAAATGTTGATGCCAAAAACATGATTCATATATCAAACGGACCTCAATGTAACATGAGCAAGGATCCTGCTCCCCAGCTAACAAAGCTTCAATCTCTTTCTCCTTTGAAGTTCTTCTCATATTAAGCAAAGCGTTCATGGATTCCTGCATACAAGAATCCATATAACTAACTAAAAAGCACAACGCATGCTGTTCTCAAGTACCTTATTACTTAAAAGGAAGGATTCAACTTTATGGTAAGGATTCAACCTCAGACCAGTTCAATTGATCCTTCTTTGCATCAACATAGACTGTACAGTGTTATTGCATTGATTCTACATTGTCCATTAACAATGTTATATGTACTTTTTTCCTATTCACTGAAAAACAGATACTACTATGGACTTTTCACTATTTGGCTTACACGACAAACTAATTGTATAGTTCAAAGCATAAGTTTACATAGAAGTACATCATAAATTAAATCTACAATAACCAGTGAATAAAACATGAATTTGGTGCTAATTGTTCAAAGCGGCACAAACCATGAAATAACATGCCTATGAGAAGTATTGAAGGCCCACCGATTCCAGTTCTGTGTCATTCTCTTCACGGGCAAGCTTTACCATGTCTATATGCTCGAGCAATTCTCGCTCAAATGCCTGCACTTCTTTCATTTTACCCAAAAGCGAACCATGCTCACGGCTTATCTTCCCTGCATGTACAGGATCATTCCAAATGTCTGGCTTATTCACCTCCGCTGATAACATATCCAACCTAACCAGCAACTTCTTCCACTGCCACCATAAACAGAAGACATGTACTTGAAATTTAATCCCAAATAGGTCATATACAACTAGAAACCGAAATTGATTCAGTATTTACTAACAACAGTTATACTTCATACTAACAGAAGCCATGTTTTTCATAATTGAGCCGAAATATGTCATATACAATCCGAAACCGAAATTGATTCAGCATTTATCAACGGAACTAAACTTAAGGGCTGTTTGAGAGTGCTTGTCTAGGAAGCGCTTCTACTCAAGCTCTTTTGTTAGAGGAAACACATTGAAATTTTAATTAATCCACGTGATTCCTGAAAATGCATTTGGGAGTGCTTCATGAAGCACCTTGCTCGAGAAAACGCTTCTATGAGCCCTATGAAATTCACTCCAATACAAAAAAGAGTAACAACCAAACCAAATGATTGAATCCCCAACATTTGCAAACAAAATTATGCTTCTAAATAGAACTCATTAATTAGCAGAAAAACGTAATACAATGATCTCATTTTACATTGTACCTGCAAACGTTTCTTAATAAGATGAATGGACTGTGCAATTGCAGCAGCGTGACTCTTCCAATCACTCTCATCCTCATCCAGAATCGACCACCCACTAGCAATGATTCGATCAACCGTGAGTCCATCACAAGTCGACGGCTCCACAGCAGCCTGAGTACCAAATAAGCAAACCAACCCGAAACCTCCACGACCCGAATACAAACTTTTCACCATTGGCAGCCCCAATACCCCACACCCAGTGACATTTTTCCCTGAAGCAACATAGCCAGAGCTCAAAGCAAGAGGTTTGGAGCCCGAAACGAAGATATTGCTCGAACAATGGTGGTTTTGGAGAGACCCGTATGGGGTTTTTGAGGAATTGGGAGGAACTGGAGAAAACCCAGAATCCAGAATCCTGTGGTTTTCGATTGAATTTAGTAAATTCTGAGAATTTGAGGGTTTATTTGGATTTCTGGGTTGGGATTCAGATAGGGTAGAGAAAAGCAGATAGGGAAATAAGCTGGGTTGGGATTCAGATAGGGTAGAGAAAAGCAGATAGGGAAATAAGCGGGTTTTGGCTTCTGCGTTTGGGCAGAGAAGCTGCCAGGATCTACTACTTGCTCTCCTTCTGAGCACGAAAGATGACATTTTCCTGATGTTTGAATTTTTTGGGGTTTAACAGAAACTCCAATTGAGGGTTTTAACAGGAGCTGATCGATAGAAGTTGAAAACGATGCCGTTTTGAAAATACAGTTGCGTTTTGTTGACAAATATGCCCTTCCCTCGTCCTCTCCACCCTCTCCAACCCGCCACCACAGCCACTGTATTCTTCGCCCCCAAAGCCTTCGTCTTTCTCAGCCGCCGCTCAGTCACCATGTCAGCCCAACACGACGCCGTAAATCCCAGTTCCCAAAATGCCCGTCAAACCCCAGGGAATTACCCCGTGCCCCTCTCCCCGCCTCTTCCCGCCATCTCAAAGCACATAGAGCTAGCGAGAGCAATGTCCGCCTCTTCCAAATCCAGCCTCTTCTCCCTCTCCAGAAACGACGTCGTTTACGAGGACGAGTGGCTCGTTGTGGTTAACAAGCCTCAGGGTGTTTACTGTGAGTCCGTGTTGGAATCGGTCCCTCAGCTTCTCTGTGACTCGGCCGAGTCAGGTGAGTCGAACCTTTGGAGTTCAAATATGCTATAGCATTTGTTTGTAGTTCATTGATGCACGAATTTTCTCGTTATGCTGGCTTATTTGAAAAGTGCTTTTCTCAGCACTATGAGCAAAATGATCTTCCTTAGTTTCAAATGTGCTTCTGATGATTATTAGGTTCATGTAATCAATGGTAATTAGCTGGGATCAGGGCTTAGTTTTGTTGTAGATCCCCCAAGCCAATTGGCAACAAGTTCTGCTAATTCGAAAAGCTCGAAAAGCCATAATATAAGGGTGTCGTGAATTTGATTTCTATAAAAGAGTGTGTCAGAACTTTTAAAAACTACAAACAATGTTAAGAATCGAACTTAGAGATGACCTGTTTACTTTATATGGAAATCAAACTCGCATAAACCACTATGGACGGCCTTAAACCCCATGATGGGCAGAAAAGTGCTTCTTGGAAAAGCTGATATTTGGTTACTCTTTCTTGAACGCTGATTTGAGTTCAACTTATCAGTTGCAGGGACCCAAACAGACCAGCCAGAGCTCCATCTTGCAAATCGACTTGATCGCGACACTAGTGGACTGATGATAATAACCAAGTCACACAAAGTAGCGGCCAAGCTCGTGAAGGCATTTACAGATCACAAAGTTTCCAAAACATACATCGCACGTTGCGTTGGTTCAGCTCCGAAATGGGAAAGAATCACCCTTAAATCAGGTCATGGTCGGTCAAAGTTTGGGGCGTGGCGAGTATATGCTGCTTCAGACGTAGGGAGGTCGCTTCCTGGTGGATCAATGGTCAGAGACATGGAAACATCGTTTGAAATATTGTCTGTAAATGGACAAGGGAGCTACAAGGAGCCATCTGAGTTTAAGAAAGATGAAGCAAATGTTGTAGTGGTTGAAGAGAAAGCTGTAATAGATGGAGACGCAAAGAAGGACGAGATTTTAGTAAGAGCACGTCCTAGAAGTGGACGAACACATCAAATCCGCTTGCATTGCCAGTATCTTGGAATTTCCGTAAGAGGGGATGTCAAGTATGAGGGAGTGTATGAGTGGAAAGGGACAACTTATGATGGCCATGAACTTCATGCAGAGAGCTTGTCTCTTGAACACCCTGTTACTGGTCTTCCAGTAACATTTCGGGCACCTGTACCTTCTTGGGCCAGCCAGGCTTTGCCACCCTAGTCAAGTTCAATCGTTCCCCATGTTGAATGCACAGGTTTGAGAAGATTGATCTCACAGATCATGGTCAGGTTTCATGCATAAAAGGATAAATCTTTGCCAACTTGATTCAATGTGACGGGAACTGTAATCTCGAGTTTTTTCCCTGTGAGAAGCCTTTTCCACTTCGGCACAGTTACTTACAGTTCTCTGCTGAAAAGGGTTTTTAGGTTTGATGCCGAAGGCAAGCATACAGAGGTCTCCAGTTGCCACTGCAGCCTTCTCCTCACCTCACCGCCAGCTCCTTATTTTCGGCTTTGTTCGATCATACGAGGAGAATGGATTTGGGATCGAAATTTCGTGACCTCTTGTAAGTAACAATTTACAAGGAAAATCTGTTGTACCATATTTTCTTGTCAAATTTTGCTCACATAATTCAAATTTGCAATTGTCTGCTTCTGTTTACGTTGTTAAATTTCGCTCACTTGGATATATGTAAGTATTAAGGCAGAAACTATAATAGATAAGAATGCTAGTAGTTAGCTAAAACTGTAAAACTTTAGTTGTGGTTATTGTATTTTTAGTTGTAGGAGCTAAGGGTATTAAGGACATTATTGCCTTAAATATCTAGCTATATATAATCTCCTTTACTGTTGTAATTATTCTCAAGAAAAGTAAAATCATTTTATACAGAGAGATTTTCTGTTTCTATATGGTATCAAGTTGCCAATCGCCTCACGGCTCTCCTTCATCCACCGACTCGATCCTCTTTTGATCGATCGATTTCTTGATCGATTTCTTCCGCTTTCCTCTGCTTTCTTGATCGATCTTCGTCTTCGATCTCTAATTTTGTGTTTGTCTCTGCATCATCATCTCCGATGGACTCACCGCCATTACCAAACCCTAATTTCTCTGGAAGTTCTCCCTCTCCAAATTCGTATCTGTCTCTTACGATTCAAAATATCGGAAGTATGGTACCTATCAAGCTCAAGCGCACCAACTACCTCCCATGGCGTGCCTTGTTTGCTCCCATTCTTCGTCGCTACAAGCTTCTCGGTCTCATTGACGGTACTGAACCATGTCCGGCTCCTCTTCTCCCTGATCGATCTGTGAATCCAGCGTTTGAACAGTGGTTTGAGAAAGATCAAAATCTGTTGATCTGGTTGAATTCGACACTCTCTGAAGATCTCATTCCTTACACAGTTGGAGTCTCTTCATCTCGAGAGCTATGTCAGAAGCTTGAACAACGTTTTGGTGGAGTCTCTGATGCTCATGTTCATCAACTTCGCTCTCGTCTTCAATCTATTCAGAAAGGTCATCAATCGATCTCAGAATACCTTCAACAAATTAAGGAAATCTCTGATTCTCTCACTGCTGCTGGTGCTTCTGTCTCTGAGCGAGATCTAATTGCAGCCACACTTCATGGTCTACCAGATGAATTTGAGTCGTTCATTGACTCCATCATGCTTAGGTTGTCTTCTACCTCTCTTGATGAATTACATGGTCTGTTGCTTACTAAAGAATTAACCATGGCTCGTCGCAAGCAAACTGGTTTTTCTTCTGTCACTGAGCCATTTCAGGCCTTTTCTGTTCAGTCTCAACCACCACTATTGCCTACGCCTGCCTATCCTTCCCCACTCCAATCTTCATTTCGTTACAACTCTAATCGTGGGAGACAGAATCGCACATTCAACAGAGGCAATCGCAATCGCCATATCAATCGTGGCTCATTTCATGGTAATCATCGTGGTTCTCAGAATCATCCTCAAGGATCCAGATCCAATTATCAAGGGTTTTCCTCCTCTTCTGGCACCAAGACTCCATGTCAAATCTGTGGTTCCACTAGCCACGAAGCTATTGACTGTTTTGATAGGATGAATCCTGATATATTTGGCAGAGTACCACCAGCCAAACTTGCTGCTTTATGTGCTCATTATTCTTCAAAACCATCTCCCTCTTGGCTTCTGGACTCTGGAGCTACATCCCATATTACAAATGATATTGCTAATCTTTCTGTCTCCTCTCCCTACACCGGTGAAGACAAAGTCTACATAGGCGATGGTAAAGGTTTGTGCATTAAAAATATTGGTTCATCATACTTACACACTCCTCATACTGCTTTTCAGTTGAGCAATGTCCTACATGTTCCACATATGAAGCACAATTTATTGTCTGCTTATCAATTTCTCAAAGATAATGACTGTTCTGTGACTCTTGACCCTGATGGCTCTACTGTAAAGGACCGTTTGACGGGGAAGACGCTTTTACGGGGCAAAGTTGAAGATGGATTCTATCCTTTGCAAGGTCTGCAAGGTCTCCATAGTGTCAAAGCTCCTGTCCTTCCATCACCATCGGCTTTTATTAGTGTCAAAGCTCCTGTGAAGATTTGGCATCGCAGGTTGGGTCACCCATCATCTTCATTGTTTCGAAAGGTTCTCTCCAGAAATATTCTTACTGTTCAAGGCAAGACCACTACTGATTTCTTTTGTTCAGATTGTGCTCTTGCTAAAAACCATAAACTTCCATTTGGTTCAGCAAGTTCTACTACCAGTCACAGTCTTCAACTACTTCACTGTGATCTTTGGGGTCCTACCTCTGTTGTCTCACCTTCTGGTTTTAAGTACTATATGTTGTTAGTAGATGACTACAGTCGCTATAGTTGGTTGTTTCCTTTAAAGGCAAAATCTGATGCCTATTCTACTTTTGTTGTATTCAAAAAGTATGTAGAAACTTTACTTGGAAATAAAATCAGAATTGTACGCTCCGATTCAGGGGGTGAATTCACTGGTCATATGTTTCAGTCATTTCTTCGTTCTCATGGTATTATCCATCAATTAAGTTGTCCCCATACCCCTGAACAGAATGGTTGTGCAGAAAGGAAGCATCGCCATATTGTGGAGACTGCTCGCACTTTACTTGTTGCATCTAATGTACCTCATCTCTATTGGGTGGAGGCCTTCTCCACTGCTGTGTATCTTATCAATCGGTTGCCAATCTCTGGACTATCTCAATCTCCGTGGGAACTACTCTTTCAAAAACCCCCAGATTATTCTAGATTGAAGGTCTTTGGCTGTCTTTGTTTCCCGTGGCTTAAGCCTTATGTTCATTCAAAGTTGGATCCTAAAAGCAAAAGTTGTATTTTTTTGGGGTACAGTTTACAACACAAAGGCTACCGGTGTCTTGAACCTCAAACTGGGCGAGTTTATATCTCTCGACATGTGCAGTTTGATGAAGCTACATATCCATTTTTTACTGTCTCTCAACCAGTTGCTGCAGTTCAAGACTTTCCTTCTTCTGCTATGGATTTACATTTCTCCATTCCACAGTCGAAAATCTCCTCAGACTCTCCATCTTCAGGATCCATCATTGGTGCATCACACAATCCTGCCTCTTCTAGCTCTGGTTCACCTCTTCCTCTTATTGGTGAAGCTTCGAATCCTGCATCTTCCAGTCCTTCATCTTCTCCAGCACCTCACAGTAATATTCATCCCATGGTGACTCGTTCCAAAGCTGGCATCTATCGGCCTAAAGTCTATGCAGCTACCAAGCATCCTCTCCCATTAGAAATTGATGTTGTTCCCACAACATATCTGCAAGCTTCTAAACATGTTCATTGGCGATCTGCTATGCAAGATGAATTTAATGCCTTGCAATCTACTGGAACTTGGTTATTGGTACCTCTCTCCCCTACTCAAAATGTTGTCGGTTGCAAGTGGGTTTTTAGAGTGAAGAAGAAGCCTGATGGTACAGTTGACAGATTTAAAGCACGCCTGGTTGCAAAGGGATTTCACCAACAGCAAGGCATTGATTTTCAGGAGACCTTTAGTCCTGTGGCTAAACCAGTCACCATTCGTGTACTTCTCTCTCTTACAGTGCAATTTAATTGGTTTTTGAACCAATTAGATATCAGTAACGCTTTCCTTCATGGGGATTTAACTGAATCAGTGTACATGCAGCAACCTCCTGGTTTCATTGATCCAAGCAAGCCTCATCATGTCTGTCACTTACAAAAATCCCTATATGGACTCAAACAAGCCCCCCGAGCTTGGTTTGATAAACTTTTTCAAGCTCTAATACAATTTGGATTTGTGCAATCTTCTTCCGATGCCTCATTATTTGTTCTTAAAGGTTCATCTCCAGTCATTGTGCTTGTTTATGTCGATGACATCTTAGTTACTGGCCCGAGTTCCTCTCTCTGTACTTAGTTCATTCAAAAGCTCAGTACTCTTTTTCCAGTTAAAGATCTCGGTCCATTGCACTATTTTCTGGGATTAGAAGTTCATCGTTCTGCTGAAGGCCTCTTTCTTCACCAAACTAAATATCTGCTGGATCTTTTGAGGAAAACTAACATGGATGGTGCCAAACCTTGCTGTACTCCTCTCGGTTCCACAAAGCTTGATCACACGGGTCCTCTTCTCTCCAATCCTACTGAGTACAGATCTATTGTTGGTGGTTTGCAGTACTTAACTTGGACTCGTCCTGACCTCTCATTTGCAGTAAATCAAATCTGCCAGTTCATGCATGCTCCTCGAGAACATCACTTGCAGGCTGCCAAACGAGTTCTTCGTTACCTCAAAGGAACTATATCTGAAGGAATTTGGTTCAAAAAGGCCACAAAAGGTTCTCTTCATCTCACTGCTTTCTCAGATGCAGACTGGGCAGGATGTACATTTGATAGACGTTCTACCAGTGGTTATTGTGTTTTTCTGGGTTCCAATCTTATCAGTTGGAGTGCCAAGAAACAAGCCACAGTTGCACGCTCCTCTACTGAAGCAGAATACCGATCTCTTGCCCACACTGCTGCAGAAATTACATGGATCTGCAAAATTTTTCGAGATATTGATCTCTCTCTCTCACAAGTTCCTAATCTCTGGTGTGACAATATTTCTGCGATCTCCCTGGCTTCTAATCCAGTGTTTCATGCCAGAACAAAACATATCGAAATTGACTATCATTACATTCGTGAATTAGTCTTGGCTAAGCTCCTCAAGGTTCAGTTTGTTTGCAGCCAAGATCAATTGGCTGATATCTACACCAAGTCTCTGTCCAAAAACCGTTTTAGTTTGCTCAAATCCAAGCTTCCTCTTGGTTCCATGATTGATCCCAAGCTCAGCTTGAGGGGGTGTATTAAGGCAGAAACTATAATAGATAAGAATGCTAGTAGTTAGCTAAAACTGTAAAACTTTAGTTGTGGTTATTGTATTTTTAGTTGTAGGAGCTAAGGGTATTAAGGACATTATTGCCTTAAATATCTAGCTATATATAATCTCCTTTACTGTTGTAATTATTCTCAAGAAAAGTAAAATCATTTTATACAGAGAGATTTTCTGTTTCTATAGTAAGAACACATCTCATATATGGTATGAAATGGAAAACTAGTCCGTAAGTGATACGCACTGTTATTTGGGAAACACTTACATGAAACAGGTGATGAGACAGATAGTGAGAAGGGTTACGTTAACCCGTGATAGGCAAGTTTTTCTCATGTCATTTTATTTCTATGATTGTGTAAGCTCTGAATCTCTGATGTCAATTTTGCGTAAACAAACAACAATTTAACTTTGAAAATACCATTTTCCAAGAAGTTTACAATCTGTTTTTTATATCATAATTCATTGAATCTTGTAGCTGAAAAATTAACCATATTTATATGACTGTTTGCACATTGTTATCAATATTCTACTAAACAAAGGGTAGACGGTAGAGTGCTAATTAAGTTTGGGATTAGTCTAAATTAGTAGTTGAGCTCCTAGCGCTAATTTTAACTTATAAGAGTGAAAGGGATCAAATGCGTGGCAGACTGGTCTTGGTTACAAATATTGTATTCAATTTTGTTTTATTAATTTGTGAAGGCAAAGACTTTCAAGGCTCAAGTGCGGTAAACGTGTTGGTTTTGTAGAATCCAATCAAGAATTCTTCCCCCCACTAAGCATATAATACTGAAACTGTTCTCCTTTTAGATTATTGAAGGTTTGTAGACATGCATTACGTCAGTTGACAAGAGTATGCTATCGCTTTTTGCACTCAAGTTTAACTCTTTCTTTTATACATTAGAGTATTTTAAAGTACCGCTTTGTCGGAGCATAAACAAATTATTGAAGACTTACTAGCTATAGTCTCCTAATAAATGAGACTTGATATAGATTTTTTTCGACAATAATTGAATTAGCTTGCATTTTCATAATATAGTAAAACTTATATAAAGTCATAAAGTTGGGATTAAATTAATTTTATAACTTAAAAAATATTATTTATTAACTTATTTATCCTTATTAAATGTTGTATTTCCTAAGTAGGATTCTTAAGGATGGTAGTATGGAAATATTAAAAGTTTCATGCCAAGAAGATGTAAACATGCTTGAGAAGTTAGAATCATTCTGGTTTCAACAAGAAGGTGTTTCAGACAACTTTAGAGAAATATTTAGTTCATCTTAAACTTTTATTTGTGATATTGCATATTTTTGTACTTATTGACAATTATTACAATATAGAGGTGTGTTTTTTTAAGAAGAGACCGAGAAAAATTATAACTTATTACAATGTGGAGTTTATTCCTATACATAATTGGTCCCAAGTTGGGACCAAATTTTTTTATGACTTTAAAGAGATTATTCCGGTATAAAATATTATTTGAGAGAAGTTTTATTGTATTAAGAATTGTTTATCTTTTTTGGGGCATCAACATTCAAGGCTACGAAGAGAAAAATTCAAAATTCACTTTCTATTTTTTATTTATTTTTGTTGTATAAATGTTTCTTGACTGCAATTTGAATTTATTTGGAATTCAAGTTAGTATCACATTATGATTTAAAATCAATTGCGTGCAGAGATAATAAAGCTTCCATAAAAAAATTGGTAAATAATCCTTCGTTTTGATACAACTTACATTAGCATAATATTTAACATCATAAAGTAATTTTTAAATTTTTAACTTTGCTATATTAACTATGAATTACCAAAAGTAACTTTATCATTTGAAAACAAAATTGGTTTCAATTAGTCCTTCACCTGAAAGATAAGATATTTGGTAAAACTGTCTAATTTCTCATACCGAATGATACCACGTGGCTTAGATGCATGAATTTAAAATACAGAAAGATCTCATGCTTTTGTGAAACGTGCTCTACATAAACAATAAATTTTGTAATTTACCAAGTAATTATTGAGTTTGTGTTTATCCATGGGGCAGGTGCTGATTTGGCCAACTCTATCCATCAATGAGAAAAAAGTGTAGGTCCTTAGCCTTAGGGATTAAGACATCTCTGACAAAACTTATACCAATTAATCAAAACAACCAGTTGTACTCAGTCCATGGTACATACAAGAATCTTTCCCCAGTTCCCACCTGCCTTTCAAACCAGCAAGCTTTATAGCTGTACAGATTCCAATGTGCCCATGCAGCGCAACAAAAATACTAGAGTACACCAGATATTGAGAAATTTAACGGTTTAGATATCATTTGGGTTTGGATATATAATTAAGATTTTAAGAGGCTGCAGTTCCAAACCCACCACCAAGCATTTTTCTTCTTTTCTTTGCCATATAAATATCTAAGATATACCCAGAAAATTATTGAAGGAGCCATTTGTTGTGTGTGAAGATTTTGGAAGATGGGCTTGCTGAGTGAGGGACTGACACAGGTTGTGATTCCTTTGGCTGCGTTTGTGGGGCTTGCTTTTGCTTTGCTGCAGTGGTTTTTGGTGTCAAGGGTGAAGGTTTCTGGTTGGTATGGTGAGAAAAATGGGTACAAGGACAAGCTCATTGGAGAAGAAGAAGAGGGTGTTAACTCTCTTGAAGTTACCAGCAAGTGTGCAGAAATCCAACATGCCATTTCCATAGGTGATCTCTCTCTCTCTCTCTCTCTCTCTCTCTCTCTCTCTCTCTGTAGTTCTTAAAGTTGTTTTACTTTTTTTGCCATTTCATACCAGTATAAGCTGCATCCTAATATAATATATCTATTCATTAAGCAATCATGTCAACAAAGATCACTTTTTGCGGGTAATTAGAAATTCTTGGTGAAGATTTCGTCGCTAAAGCATCATTTTGTTGTAGTGATATCACTGATCACACGCTGAAAAGAATGAAAAACCATGCTTTTACTGCCCTTTCACTGTCTTTGCTGAAAATTTCATCGCAAAACAATCATTTCGTTGTCTACTCATCACACCCTGAAAAGAATGAAAAACTATGGTCTTGCTGCCCTTTCTTATTTCCTTGGCAAAAGTTTCGTCACTAAAGCATCATTCTGTTGTCGTGATCAGTGATCACACCCTGAAAATAATGAAAATTTAGTTCTTTGTGCCCTTTTAATCTTCCTTGTGGAAGATTTCGTCGCAAAAGCATCTGTTGTACCGATCACTGATCACACTCGAAAAGAATGAAAACTATGTTCTTACTGCACTTTTGTGACAGTAAATTATTGTCTATGATTTTGGTTTTGCTTTATTTCTCCTCTGTTTTTATATTCTTTTGGTTATTTATTTTTTTTGTTGCCATATTTGTAGTTTATGCAATTATTTGTGCAGTTAAATCTAACTTTTGATTCATATAATGTTCGTAGGGGCGACCTCTTTTCTGTTCACCCAATACAGATACCTCAGCATCTTCGTCGGTGTTTTTAGTGCCATCATCTTCCTCTTCCTTGGCTCAGTGAAGGGTTTCAGCACCAAAAGTGAACCCTGCACATATAACACAGGCAACATATGCAAACCGGCATTAGCCAATGCCTTCTTTAGTACTGTTGCCTTCTTGCTTGGTGCTTTTACATCCGTCCTCTCCGGCTTTCTCGGGATGAAGATCGCAACATATGCCAATGCCAGAACAACCCTAGAAGCAAGGAGGGGCGTTGGAAAAGCTTTCATTACAGCCTTTCGCTCGGGTGCTGTGATGGGGTTCCTTCTCGCTGCCAATGGCCTTTTGGTACTGTATGTCACTATCAATTTGTTTAAGTTGTATTATGGGGATGACTGGGAAGGGCTGTATGAGTCGATTACTGGTTATGGACTTGGAGGTTCTTCAATGGCACTCTTCGGAAGAGTTGGGGGAGGTATATACACGAAAGCAGCTGATGTTGGTGCTGATCTTGTCGGGAAGGTTGAACGAAATATCCCCGAAGATGATCCACGAAACCCCGCTGTAATTACCAACTCCCATTTTTACTATGTTTGTTTGCTCAAATCTCTTAGATTTTCGCAATGCAGAGCATCACTTTTGACATATTGAGTGTTATACTCTCTTTGTCAAACATTGTCAAAAGCGCTTTTAGTTATATGAGCGCTTTTAATTTTGTGTTTCCTTTTTCAGGTTATTGCAGACAATGTGGGTGACAATGTAGGAGACATTGCCGGGATGGGATCTGATCTGTTCGGATCATATGCGGAGTCATCTTGTGCAGCATTGTTTGTTGCATCCATATCATCCTTTGGCATCAGTCATGATTACACTGCTATGTCGTATCCCTTGATCATAAGCTCAATGGGGATTGTGGTTTGTTTGATTACAACCCTTTTTGCAACCGATCTGTTTGAGATCAAGAAAGTCAGTGATATCGAACCCTCCTTGAAGCGTCAACTCCTTATCTCAACCGTCTTAATGACTGCTGGGATCGCCGTGGTCACTTTTGTAGCTTTGCCATCAGAGTTCACTCTCTTCAGCTTTGGAACCAATAAGGCTGTCAAGAACTGGTATGCCTCTTTATGTACCCAACTTATGTTCTTTCCCTAGTAATTCTTCGTTGTGACTATCACATTGCGACATAGTGTTACCAATTCATTCGTATCATAACATGTGTATTAATTCATCGATAATTCAGTTTCCCGTGTATTTATTAATTGTTATTTGAATTACATGTGTGCTGCAGGTACCTCTTCTTTTGTGTATCAATTGGATTGTGGGCTGGTCTTGTTATTGGATACACCACAGAGTATTACACTAGCAATGCTTACAGGTGAGCCATTTAATTTCCTATTTATGATTTAATATAACACTATAAATGTTGCGCTTGATCAAGTCCCTGATGCTTGTTACTTTTTTTCGATTTGCAGTCCGGTGCAGGATGTTGCAGATTCTTGTAGGACTGGTGCTGCAACAAACGTGATTTTCGGGCTGGCTCTTGGTTACAAATCAGTCATCATTCCTGTGTTCGCCATTGCATTCGCTATATACATTAGCTTTAGCTTGGCTGCCATGTATGGAATTGCTGTGGCTGCTTTGGGAATGCTCAGCACTATCTCCACAGGTCTTGCAATTGATGCCTATGGCCCCATAAGTGACAATGCTGGCGGGATTGCAGAGATGGCCGGGATGAGCCACGAGATACGCGAAAGAACAGATGCTTTAGATGCTGCTGGAAACACAACTGCTGCTATTGGCAAGGTAATACAAACATTCAGGAGTCTGACCAGACACATTGTCGGAATCCTAAAAATACAAAATTCGTTTTGGTTTTACAAAAGGTTACCAAACGAGCCCTTAGTTTTCAGCATGATGATTTGTATCCCCTATTTCGATCTTGGTTTTCCCTTATGTTTCAGGGTTTTGCTATTGGATCAGCTGCTCTTGTTTCTCTTGCTTTGTTTGGTGCCTATGTCAGCAGAGCGGGAATAAAGACCGTTGATGTGTTGACGCCGAAAGTCTTCATTGGCCTGCTTGTGGGAGCTATGCTTCCATACTGGTTTTCGGCGATGACAATGAAGAGTGTGGGAAGTGCAGCGCTCAAAATGGTCGAAGAGGTTCGCAGGCAATTCAACACGATTCCAGGGCTCATGGAAGGAACAGCAAAGCCAGATTACGCAACGTGTGTCAAGATTTCCACTGATGCTTCCCTAAAGGAGATGATCCCACCAGGCGCTTTGGTTATGCTTACACCACTCATCGCTGGCACCTTCTTTGGAGTTGAAACTCTTGCTGGGATTCTTGCTGGTTCACTTGTTTCTGGTGTGCAGGTAAACCTTTCGCCCGCTGTAGATTTTCAATTTCTCATAGTCTTCGTTTGGATTTACCGGTTTTTGCTAAGTGTCTCCCTTTCGTTTTCCTCCATAGGTTGCCATTTCGGCTTCAAACACCGGTGGAGCATGGGATAATGCAAAGAAATACATAGAGGTAAGCACGCTTTTGTGCTCGATTGAGTTTCAGTTGTTAGAACGCGAGCATCCAATGCAAAACCAATTGCGTACATTCTAATAACCTGCTACGATATACCTGCAGGCCGGCGCTTCAGAACATGCTAAGTCACTAGGTCCGAAGGGTTCGGACCCCCACAAGGCGGCCGTCATAGGCGACACGATCGGAGATCCCCTCAAGGACACTTCAGGTCCTTCACTCAATATTCTGATCAAGCTCATGGCAGTTGAGTCCTTGGTGTTTGCTCCATTCTTTGCAGCTCATGGAGGTCTCCTCTTCAAATGGCTTTGAAAATGGAGCTGCAACAGTCAAATTAACCGCGGTGTATATGTTCACGATGGAGTTTTTTACTGTAATTACTAGTTTCATGATGTTAAGTAAAAGCTATATATTTATGGCTTTGCTAATTCCCAATTTTATTAGAACTATATATATGCATGTTACTCTATGTTTGCATATCAATATATATATCCGCAATCTTGCTTCCAAATATCTCATATTTATCAAGTTTTTTGTTTTTCTTTTTGATTTCATGATATTCTAACTACTTTAGTGTATAGGAGAAAGGCGATCAAATTAGTGTGTAAGTGACATGACACACTATCTAACCAATCGACCTAACTCACGTATGTATCAACTTTATGATCACCATATTGGCATCTTCCCTTCGAGAAGTATCTGTTTAGGTGCAAGTATTTATACACCCAATGTTTTCATCCAGGATTGTGTTATTAAAACACCACAAGGTAATCAAATTTCAAATACCTTAAAAGAACAATCCTATCTAATCTAAACATCATTAACTTTTGATTTTGAGTGGTGAGAGGAAAGAAACTTAATTAGCTACATTTGGAGTGTCATGGTGACTGTATTCTAGTCCTATCATGTACTGTTAAATGTTTTCATTTTCTCACGTAACAATGCGTGATTGGTTTGAAATACACCTATTGAAGCATCCGAGTTGCAATGAAGTAATTTTCTGGAGTAAGTGCTCACCTTCCATGTTTAAGGATGGTTGAGGTTAATGGACCCATAAGTAATTACTTCTATACAAAGGCTACATTTTCTATTAACTAGGAATTTGAACTCGCGGCCTCTTTCAACATTGAAGAGAGAAATAACACGATCAATTGAGTTCAACATTGAAAAGAGAAGTAACACGATCAATTGATGACCTCCCTCAACCGTGAAAAGAAAAGTAACACGACCAATGTTAACTTTTGGTCAAAAACGTTAGTTGGGTAACTTGAAAACAAAAGCAGATCAAAGAAAAAGGCAATTGCCATGGTATGAAAACCATGATAAGCACAAATCCAAATCATGTAAGAAGGCTGGCTCTCTGACCATTTCCTATAAATAAACAAGGCTTGAGTGGCTTCCAATCTAAGCATCCAAAGAATTGCACGGCAGAACAAAATGAGTGCCGTCCCACTGCGAAAATTCAGATATTTAAGCCCCACAACAAGTTTATCTTATGGTACGGAGCTATGTGGCTTTTTCTATGTTTTTGTCCTAAGCAAGGTCACATCCGAATATTTTTAGGTATATTCATACGAGAGAGCTTTGTTTCTTTAATCCAAAGAACTAAATTTATTTGATAAATTCGGATCAAACTTTAATGGTACATACTGTTGTTTACACCGAAAATTATTCAAAGGGCCGCTGCAACAATGGGCTGAACATAAGAGACAAGGCCCAGCCCAAATCCAGCAGGACTGAGGGATAAAAGAAGGTGTCTACCCCCACTAGAGCACTCAAGTACCTGCACCTACCCCACTAGAGCATTCAATACAAAAGATCTCCGCAGTGTTGGAAAACCAAATCAAATCTCCAGAGAGCGGAAGTCTCTAAATGACGGTTTTTGAGGGAAGTGACAGCAGTCACGTGGGACACCCAACTGTCCATATAAGCTTGGGCCATGGCTAAAAATCTAGCAAAGGGTTGGGCCTAAGAAAGAAAGGCCCAACCCAGACTAGTGAACGAAATGGAAAGAAGTCTGAACATCATTTAATGCAAAGCATTGGGCAAATTGGAGGGAAACAGACTACGAATAAAGAACTCTTTCTCAGTGGGGGTAGGCTGATCAGAGGCGCTACCTGTGCTTTCCAGATTAAGCCCTTCTTCACTAAGTCTTTAAAGACAGAGAGCAGTGACGGCGATGACATGGGCTCCCTGCTGGCCTATATAAACGAGGGGAGGATTCAGAAAAGAAGACACCCAAACCAACTAAAAACAGAACTCTCTAGTTCAGAAAGAAACCTCTGAGGAAACTCCTCAAAGCCTTTCCCAGATACAGACTTCGTCTCTATCTGCTGCTTTCTTAATCGCACTACTTGTGTAACCAGCGATTTCAAGAAACCAAAGACCAGCAACCTAAGATCATATATCCTAACTCCCTAGAGGAGTAGTGAATTTAGCTCTGCTATCCAACCAAACCGGTGATAGCATCGATTGAGGATCGTAGGCCAAAGAGTCTTTGATCATCTCCTTTAAGGAACTAGCCTTAAAATCATCCCGATAGATTAGAAACTATCCCGATGGACTAACAATCATCCCGATGGACGTTTTGTTCAGTCTGTGATGAGCATAAAATGTAATAACATTGATCTTTTTATTTAAAGTCTTTCATTATCAGTTCTTACTTATCGCTCTTTAATTACAAGTCTTTACTTTCAAGCACTTCAATTACAAGTCTTTACTTTCAAGCACTTCAATTACAGTCTTTACATTCGGTCTTTAATTACCGTCTTTATCTTTACGTATGTGCGAGCGTGGGGCATTCTTGTTATAACCAGTTTATAACAAAACCCTATCTCAAGCAATCTCTGGTATAAACATCGAGAGAGAAAAAGTCCTTAACAAGCAAGGCAATAAAAAGAACCTAACCGCACTTATCTAATTAAGTCGCCCAATCCGATGAACAGAAGTTATATTACTTGTGGCGCAAGTATTTAATATATATTACATCTTTCTATTGGCAGAAGCCAATAGTGGCACGCCTGACCATAACCATACAACTGAAGGTCTCACGATCGTCCCTCCGAAGGGATAGAAGTGAAGCCTGTTGGAGCGGAAACGCCAATAGAAAGGCTCGGACCAGCGGACGGGCTGACCCGTGTGCTCCTAGCCCGCACCCCTGCGAAAGGCTCGCGAACAACTGTTGAATGATTTAAGATTCATTTGGAGCCCACCACAAATTAATTTGGATCATTCAATGATACGTATCACCCAAGATTTTTCCGATAAACTCTTCAAATGGTAAACTACGCAAAACATTTGTAACTCAATTAGGTAAGAACATTTATCCTCATATCTTGGGAGTAGGCTACAGTGCTCGCAAGCATTGAATGCTCACACCGATCTCACCATTAAAAGGAGGGAGGAGGGAGGAGAGAGGGGGGAAAGAGGGTGAGATCGGTGTGAGCATCCAATGCTTGCGAGCACTGTAGCCAGTCCCCATATCTTGAGTTGAAATCTTATGTCCTCCGAGAGCGCTCATGCAAAAGAAATGACACATTACAGTGGACAAAAACGACACAAACAATTAAACAACCCACGTACATAACCAAAACTAATTATAATCACAAGCCAAATTTTTATTTTATTTTTTATAGAGTTGGTCGAACTTAAGATATGCTGACCTTTAGTTGTACCACAAAACTAATAAGTTAAAAGTGACTAACCATAATAATTTTTGTTTACGAAGCAATAGATCTAACATTTCAAACTACAAATCATGACCATATTAATTAAATTAAATCGTATAAATGACATCATATTCATAATCTAACAACATAACTACGAGAAATATTCCATTCAAATACAAATTCAATGCACTCCATTTTGATTTCTGTTCCAGGCTTGAATATTCCAGTGTGGAAATGTAAGACTTTGATATTAACGAATGACGATGTTGTACGAAATTACTAAAATTGGATAGTCCAAAGACATTGTCCTGCAATTTACAAAAAAGGGTCTGCTTAAAGAAAGTTGAATAAATAATCTTCACAAAAGCTTAATCAGAATTAGTGATTTGTTTAACCTAATCCTAATCTCCTCCTATTAAGTATTAAGATGTTTCTAGAGGACCAAATCCCATTTAATTAAATTCAAAGATAATGTCATTAAAATTCTCAAAAAAAGATAATGCCATTAATATTCCTCACGGACGCTTTTACAAAGTTACCAAACTAATGATAGGGGCATTTACGTAAACTCGCACCCGCCTCCTCCAACCTACGTGGCGCATCCAATTGCTGCAGCGCAAATTTCAGTGAGGGCCCAATTGGATCCCGCCACCTCACGCCAATGACAAGCCGAAACTACGTGGCGAGTTTCCATTGGTCATGTCGTCCAGCGAGGACTCTTACCCCAAGCTAAAACCCATTGTGTAACCACTGCAGTCAAAAACCGATTATATATAACAGCCCTCCAGGGATCGAGCTTTCTCATCAGTCTCTGTAGCTGCAGACTCTCTCAGTGGCGAAAACGATGGCGTTTAGGGTTCGAAACAACTCTAGCTTGCTGTCCCTGGTCCTTCTCTCTCTCCTCGCCATCGCCTCCGCCAAGGTTTTCTTCGAAGAACGCTTCGAAGGTATACATACATATCTCTCTGTTTCGCACTCTGTATCTATAGATGTATGGATTATTTGATATCGTCGGTTTTTGGTTGCATTTTCAATTGATTAGGGTTTTAGATCTTTTGTGTGCGGTAATTGAGTTGAATCCAATGTCATTTCTGGAGGATCGGCGCTGGTGATGAGTCTGCTACTCGATCTGATTGTTTTTTTTGTTTAATTTTTATCTGAAGGCCGTTAGTGTGAGTAGTATTTACTGTTTTTAATTGGATCTGTTAGAAATTTGATTGAATTTTGAATTTTCAGCTTGATTTGTGGTTTCGATTATGCTTCCGAATTGAAATGTTTGGGTATGTGTGTGTGTGTGTGTGTGTATGGTAAATGTGATCAATGAAGTGTTTGTAAATGACAAAGTAGGGTTTAGGGTTTTGTTAGAATCAATTTAAATGGGGATTGGATGGAGAAAATCAATAAATCGAAGGTTTGTAGTCCAATTTCAGTTCAAAGATGAGCATTATCGGTTTGTACTCTGTAGTCCTAAGGTGGTTAAGCTATCTTTATGAATTGGAAGAGGGTTTAAGATAAATCCTATATGTTCCGTTAAAATTGATATTCTAGTGTTGCTCTAGCTATTGATTGGCTTGAGGCTCGTTTCTTTATGCTGTTGAACTTGTCAATTATTAGTGATGTTGCAATCTTGACAGAGTTTGATGAGTAGGAGCTCTAAAAGGCGTAGATTTTTGCCTGATGTAATACGATGAAGCGACTCAATGTATTAGTCGAAGTGGGGTAGACGTAGAATGTCAGCTTGTAACATGTCTAGGTCAACTAGTATTAAAAAGGGTCTTTAAGAAGTGAAGAAGCTTCTCCCCCCTCGTACATTTAACTTGTCTGATTATCTGGTTCTTTACTTTTCACTGTTTCCAGTGATATTTTTTCTTATTCTGTTATGCTAATTTTTTTTTCTCTTGTTTCTTGTACTATTTGTCAAATACTAAAAGACGGATGGGACAAACGTTGGGTTAAATCTGACTGGAAGAGAGATGAGAGCCTTGCCGGAGAATGGAACTACACCTCTGGCAAATGGAATGGAGATGCTAATGACAAAGGTATCTCTTCATAACCAATTATGTTTCTATGTATTTATGTTATCTGCAGATTGTTTTACTGTGTTCCTTGCTTGATTTTTAATATTTTGAAGATCGTCCTGATGACCAGTTTCGATGATTTTGACATCTTGGTACAGGTATTCAAACAAGTGAGGACTATAGGTTTTATGCCATTTCAGCTGAATTCCCTGAATTTAGCAACAAGGATAATACCCTAGTGTTCCAATTCTCTGTGAAACATGAGCAGAAGCTTGACTGTGGTGGTGGCTACATCAAGTTACTCAGTGGTGATGTTGATCAGAAGAAATTTGGCGGTGATTCCCCATACAGGCAAGTGATATCCCCTTTTGGTTTGACTATTTCGTTTTCTTTGCGTCAATTTCTATATCTCATTAAAAGTTGCTGACTTGGTATATAAACTTTTGTTGTTTGCAGTATCATGTTTGGGCCAGATATCTGTGGATACACCACCAAGAAAGTGCACGCAATCCTTAACTACAATAACACTAATAACTTGATCAAGAAGGACGTCCCTTGTGAGACTGATCAGCTTACTCATGTTTATACCTTTATCCTCCGCCCAGATGCTACCTACAGCATCCTTATTGACAACGTAGAGAAACAAACTGGTAGCCTCTACAGTGATTGGGATCTTCTGCCACCAAAGAAAATCAAGGATCCCGAGGCCAAGAAAGTATGTAACTATAATTGAATTCTTGAAATTCAATAAACTAATCATAAGTGAAGTGTTGATTGACTAACTATCTAATATCGACAGCCTGAAGATTGGGATGACAAAGAATACATTCCTGACCCTGAAGATACTAAGCCAGAGGTAGTCTCGCATTTTATATATCGTTTATGCTTATTTTTTTTACCTACTGAATGTACAAGCATGCTGACTCTCATTGTCTGTTTGTAGGGTTATGATGACATTCCCAAGGAGATAGCAGATCCCGATGCCAAGAAGGTAATGATTTGACTCGGGTTTCCAAAATACTACACATGCATGGAAGAGGTTTCTTGTTGCTCACTAACGTGATTTGGTGTTTCAGCCGGAAGATTGGGATGATGAGGAAGATGGTGAATGGACTGCCCCAACCATTCCCAACCCTGAATACAAGGGTGAATGGAAGCCAAAGGTTTGTGGAATTCTGGTTTGAGTAATTGCTTGAAAGTTGAAACGCAACTTTTGAACGCTCTTTCATAATTTTTCTCCCCCACTATGCAGAAAATCAAGAACCCCAACTTCAAGGGAAAGTGGAAGGCACCAATAATTGACAACCCAGAGTTCAAGGATGACCCTGAGCTGTATGTTTACCCCAACCTGAAGTATGTTGGAATTGAATTGTGGCAGGTAATTTTGTCTGTTAACTTCCTCCGGTTTGCTATTTTTGTTCCCTCGCTACTCAAAGTCTGATAAGCAGGATGTACAATGTACCAGGTGAAATCTGGAACCCTGTTTGACAACATCTTGATCACTGATGAGCCGGAGTATGCAAAGCAGCTGGCTGAGGAAACATGGGGCAAACAAAAAGATGTATGTCATCGAGTATACCTTTTGGTGTAGCTCTTTTTTAACAGTATTCGTTTAACATGTCTGATTGAGTTCTGTGCAATTGCAGGCCGAGAAGGCAGCATTCGAGGAGGCAGAGAAAAAGCAGGAGGAGGTACTACTCTTTTGCCTCTAATGTTTATTCATGCATTCCAAAATTATTTTCGCCATTTGTAATTGTATTTTTTCATGCTTATTAATTTGTTACCTTAATCCTTTTACCAGGAAGCAAAAGATCCAGTTGATTCTGATGTAAGCATACGAAACTGACACCTGAGAATTTATTAGCTCTGTCATCTTTTTCTGCAGTGCCTAACCGCTTAGCTGTGTTTTTCAGGCTGAGGAGGAAGATGATGTTGACGCAGATGATGCGGAAGATGACTCTGATACTGAATCTAAACCAGACTCAACTGAAGAGAGTACCGAGGAGGCTGAGAAACATGTAGGTTTCCTTTCCACTAGCGGTTACTTAACAAATATTACTAATCTGTTTGCTGATCATTGCGTCTTGTGCGTTGTATTTTCAGGACGAACTGTAGGAAGGGAAGCACCGAAAAGTTCTAGAGAAGCTTCGGCGAGTGCGCCATTTTTTCCTTCTTATTTGTTAGCTGTAGAACTTGTTAGAGGAAAGAGATACTGCTAAATGTTGAATGTTGCATGCCAAACTGGTTTAGCTGCTGGTGATGTCTTAATCTCTCATTTAGCTGTTTGGGCCATGGGAACAAAAACGATGACGTGTTTTTCATAAATCATATTCATGAGAATAGTTTAAACAAGTCATCTTTGAATTTTCGCTTAAATACTAAAATGGTCCCTGTGTTTTACTCGCTCGGCCAAATGCTTAAATTTACGTGTTACGCTAGAAATATGTTGGGTTTTCTAAAATGATTCAAAGAATAACTGAGAATGCTTATCGGATTTCCAAATTAGATCGCTAGCCACATTTTAACTCCGTCAAATAATCATTTTGTTTTTAAATTTTCTTACATAAAGTGAAATTATCGAAATTAGATCGATAATTATAGACAGATGGATTTAAATCGAAGGAAACCAACAATACCAACTTAGTAACTAGAGAAACACACAAAATTATTCACATAAAAAATTAAAGACCAACGCTCTAGTAAAACAAGAAATGGAAAAACCACTTTTAATGCGTCACTTCATTTGTTCTCAAACGATTTGATGACTTCTATGATCTTGTCCATCTTGAATGGTTTGGTTAAATGGACATCCATCCCTATTTCAAAAGTCTTGCTAACCTGCTCAGTTATTGCATGACCTGTTAATGCTATAATCGGAAGATGAATGCCATATTGTTTTTCCGCCATCCTTATCAATCTTGTTGCTTCGAATCCATCCATTATGGGCATCTGCAGAAAAATAAAGTTGACAAAAGAAAAACACATGAGTTTATATTCCTTATGCAAAATCATAATCCAAGATTTTTTTTTTTTTTTAACGCCAAACTTCCGGTTTATATCCCGTCTTTAGGTATACTAACAAAATTGAAATGCTACATTGTATGATCTATGTTTTTCTGGGAGTGTCATATGGTCTCTCCATTAACACATGCATAACTCAATTTTTCGGTTGCCCTCGTATTTTGGATAGGCCGTCGCGTAATGATAAGCAATCAATAGAAAAAATATGATCCAAGTTTGAATTATGTGTAAATGAAAAAAAATACTAGAAACAGTTTTGATCGCATTACCTGACAATCCATGAAAATGTAGTCGTAGAGGGTAGAATTCGAATGACCCTTCTTGCTATAATCGCTTAAAGTTTTAAAAACTTGATCAAAGGCTTCTTTTCCATTATGTAAAACTTCAACAATTGCTCCAAGTCTTTGAAGAGAAGTCGCAATTACCTTTCTTGTTACTCGATCATCATCAACAACCAAAATTTTCTTTCCATGCAAGAGCTCTTGGTCACTTTTTTTCTCTACACATTTATGAATGATTGCTTTTTGCATTGACGACGACATTTCTGATTCATTTGTTGCAAGCTTGAGATCTATTTGTTGCGCTTCTTGATCTTGATTTCTCATTTCTAGTTCTGGCAAGTTGCATCCATTAACTTCAGGTAATAGTTCCAATACTTTATATAAGCGTGATCCATGAAATGGTTTGTATATGATGTAATCATTTGGATAAGCTAGCCTATATCCTTCCATTTGCAGCGGATGCGTGTTGCGCGTGATTGAACTATCGAGCCAGACAACCTTGCATCTTGAGTTATGAATGTCTTTCCTGAAGCTAGCCATAGTTTCATATAGCTCAGAGAAAACACCTGCATTGGTGTCAATCACAACTAGTACAATGCCCGCAAGTGAATTTTTAGAGTTGATCTTTCCACAAGTATGTTCATCTTCATCCTTGATGCTTTGAGATCCATCACTTGCTCTTGAATCTGAGGTTTTTGATGCAGATGTGATTAGTTGGTCATGAAAACATAATTGAGATTTTTCTAAAGTAGGAAATATCCAACTTACGCTTCATCTTCTCAAGTTGTGGAAGAAGATTTTTCGCATGGTCTACATATGACACTTTTATGTTCAAGCTGCTGATGTACTTCGCCAAAATCTTTCTTCGCTCATCACCTTCTATGAAGAGTACGACATGAGACCCTTCTTGTTTTGGTGAAGGCACCAAAAGTTGTATACCAAAAGGTTGAAATGCATTCGCAGAGCGATCGCTGTGCATTATAGGGGATTCCTCTTCAATGTCACCAGACTCGGGTTTACATGTTAGAAGAGAAACATCAAAGCTGAAACAAGTGCCTCTCTCACCATTCTCTTTATCAAGAATTCTTATTTCTCCACCCATTAGACGCACCTAGATCAGAAAATATTGTATTAGGATAATAAAAAGTAATGTATTAGGATATTAAAATGTAGTAGTATGTTAACTTCATTCTAAATTACTTACCAAAGATTCAACAATACCAAGTCCTAGACCAAATCCTTCTTTTCTAGTAACCTTGTCTGTAACTTGCACAAAGTTTTCGAAAACAAATTCTCGCTTGTCTTTAGGAATTCCCTCACCTGTATCATCGACCTCAATGACAAACTTTGTGCTGTTAGAATCTTTTTGAGATGTATGAAGAGCATCCAAATCATTTAAGTCTTCTTTACTCTTGGAAAAGAGCCATGATAAACACTTCAACATGCGATTATGATTGGAAGCGATGATTTCATTTTCATAACTTATTTTCGGAACCATGGCACGAACTGTGATATGACCTTCAGATGTAAACTTCACAGCATTGCTAACTAAGTTGCACATTATCTGTTTAAGCTTTCCTCTGTCACCTCTCACATTACATGTTTTGACAATTGAATCGTCACAAGGATCGAGCACGATGTCAACACCTTTCTTGATAGCAATAGGATAGAACATGTCAACAACATCCTCGAGAAGCTGAGCCAGATTGAAATCTTCTATTTCAAGGTACACTTTTCCGGCTTCGATCTTGCTTATATCAAGAACAGAATTCAATATGCCTAGGAGGTCATTTGTACAAGTATCCATTTGGGCCAAATTGGCTGCTAATTTCGAGTCAGAATTGGCATCTTGATGACACAACTCTATTAAACCGGTGATGGCTGCCAACGAAGCACGCACGTCATGGCTTGCTCTACTAAAGGCTTTAGTTTTATTCATACTCTTACGCTCTGCCTGACGTGTCGCACCTTCTTGTTTTATGATCCGCGCACATAAGATCATCTCTCTTCTTGTTGCTCTTATTGTTAAGTATAAGAATATGCAAATAGAGACAAAAATTATAAATAGTAGAATACCAAGCAGCACAACCAATTTGTGGCCAAGGTTTGCAAGTCCATTGGCCGGACAAGTCAATACATATACCTACAGAAAAAAAAAACAAAAGCTGAAACTTGTAAGGCAATTAGATCAAACTGTAATGCTGCATAAAATATAGCTTCAGAATTTAAAATGCTGCATAATTTAAAAGGAAAGTATTGACTAGAACAAAACTAGCTAGTGCGTAAAGGCATACCGATTGAACTCCAAGGATCTCGAGGGTGGAGCAATACGTCCTATACTTGATTCCCTTGAGTTTCCACAAGTAAAAAGATCCCAACTTGTCGTCGTCTTCATCATCATCAGGAGTATTACATGGGAAGTGACCAAGATTACTAGTAACATTACCATTTGGCTTCACCGTTTGCACCGAAACCGTGTTGTTGCTTATCTGAAATTGGGTTTTCGGAAGTTTTGATTGTACAATCACATCCCCATCTGCAGTAGCCAAGTGAAAATAACCCCCATGGAAGTCTAAAGCCGTGAAATGATCAACGACAGCTTTTGCTGGGAAGCCAAGGGAAATCACACCTCTGCCATCCATAGCCACAGTATTTATAAATAAGCTACCTTGAGCTTTGTCCCATCCCCTTCCAAGCCAAGAATAACCGCTCGTGCTGTTTAAGGCGGCTTGGAACCAACTTGCATTTACTATCGCCATAGAATCTGAAGCAACCGCGGCGCCATATAATTTCCCAGTGTCTCTATTTATGGGTTGAGTGTACCAATTTGAAGGAAATGAAGTATTGGAGAAGACTGCAAAAGTTTGATCCTCGTAGTTGTTAAGTGAGAATAAAAGGCCATCCACTCCAATATAAGAAACCTGTGAGATATGTGGAATCGTAGAAAGAACTAGAAACAACGTTGGCGTGACCTAGAGGCAAAGCATGAAATCGTTCGAATATGTCAACACTGATTAAATGATTTACTGTTCTTATTTAAAACAGTGTATACTAACCGTTGTTTGGATGATAGTGAAATTGAGCTCGGTTCCATTAAGTGATGAACTTAGAGATCTTGCTATGTTAAATGCTGATGGATTCAATGGAGTTAGCAACTTTGCGGTGTCATCGATGCTCGAAAAGGATTTGTTGAGTGCTTCATGTGATTCGAACAGTATACGATGTTCGATTTTTTTCGTCATCTTAAACAACATTGAGATCATGTAGCACGAAAGGCCCTGCCACATGAATTTTGTTGTTGGTAAATACGGAGATCAAACTAGGGTGATTAAGAATCAATGTGAAAAGAAATAAATTACTTGATGGGGTGAAGTTTACTTTACAAGCAATAAAAATGTGTTAAACAAAAAGTACCAGAACGAAGAGAAAACAAATGGGCCGCCATAGAACTCTTGAACAAGACTTCATCAGGCGCGGTTTCATCGTGGCGGAAACCTTGGATTTGATATCTACATTTCCACGAGAATTAAGTTATGAAGAAAATACAGTAAATAAAAGCTAAAGAGAGATGAGATAAAAGGGATCTTACTACTTGAAAGACTTGTCATTTCGCGAACTCAGTAATCTTCTGTCACTGAAACAATACTCACTAGTAGAAATGGATGCAGGCTGCAGTGTTTATGAGATATGATTAGTTGGAAGATATGAGAAAAATGTAGGAGCCTAACGTGGAAATATATATCTTCTAATTATTATTATTATAATTTTTTTTTTTCAAAACTGAAACAATCCTGATATTAGGGGGGGAACAATGCTTGGCCACTCAAAGATGAGTAGGAACTCCTACTTAAAAATTTTTGTGTCCGATTCACAGAACTCTGTGCATATGATCGAAATCGTTCATATTATAAATCACTTTGTAAAGATCATCTCTGCAAAAAATGAATTAAAACTAAGGTCGTTAAGTCAATCAATTGTAGCAAATAGATGGATGGTTCGTAATGCTTTTACCATATTTGTCTATCTGTTTTAATACAATTCGATAACTAAATGACCTTAGTTTTATTTGATTTTTTGCAGAGATAATCTTTATAAAGTGATTTACAATATGAACGGTTCTGATTATAAACACGAAGTTATGTGAATTGACAATGAAGAATTTTGAGTAGGAACTCCTACTCATCCTTTGACTAGCCAAGTATTATTCTTAGGGGGGGGGGGGGCGCAGAATTATGTTCATACTCCTACCAAACAAAAATTTTAGTAACTAGCTAATTAAAATGCAAAGCTTTCGGATGAAGGGAACATGCGTGAGGTAACAAGAGTACTAAAAGAGGTTGGACCGGGATGCCTTGTATGTTGTGGTCTCGAGCTTCTTGAACACCAACGGGAACTTGATCTTTGGAGTTATGGAACTGTTTGCCGCTATCCCTCCCTCTAGAAGAGTTTATGTAACTCCGTAAAAGCTTTCGGAATCTTCCGCGTCCGCACAAACAATTGGGACCAATAATTGGTCGATGCATGAACCAGTTGCGATCAATAATTGATGCAGTAATCCTCAAATCTCAATGCAACAATATATACTTTTGACATTCGGTTGTTGTTGCTGTGCAGATTCTTCCATATGCGGCTGGCATTTGAAAGCATCCACTTTGCACTCCACGGTGGAAGCAGAAGGACTGCCGTACTTGAAACATGGACTTGTCAGGGTCGTCACATAGCCATATGCTTCAACTTCTCCATCATTTGAACCTCTTAGACCGTGACAACTACTGTCCTTATCTTTCCACTACTCTCTTTTTATCTTTTACTTCTGTTCATTCGATCAGTACAATTTTATCAGAACATTATTGAAGCTTGCTCGTCTCATGGCAAACCCATAACCTGGTAGTGATGAAAAGCAGAACTTGACGTTGCACGGGTTTGTGGTGGGGGGGCCTTCCCACCCTATTAAACTGGAAAAGCGAGTGGAAATACATTCTCAGTTTTTAATAATTTCACGTGATGAAAGAAATAGAAAAAATCTGTCACCATTGGATCTCTCCTTTGGAAGGAGTTCGATGAGCCTAGCATCAATAAGAACCTCAATAATTGATCCATCTACCCAATTTTTTCATGCAAGTGACGTGCTCATATTTGACAGAATGATAGATGAAAATTTGATTGTGAAGTCATATTGTCAATTAATTTTAAGTTTGGAGTTAACTCTATTAAATTTTAGTGTAGGTAGTAAATGCACGAAAAATTAAAAAGTCCAAATGTTACTTGTACGATTTCCTGTTTACAAGAAGCTTTATTTTGAATGTGACAGTATGTCAAAGACCTTCTCTTATTTTAAACTGCCTCATATGTATTATTACTAAAATTGAGTAATTTTTTTGGTCAAGACTAAAATCGAGTAATTGATTTTTTTTTCTTCTAATTTTTATGAAATTCATTCATGTAGTTAAATTAGCCCACCTCACTCAACTAAAATGAGTACACTCTATCTTGACAATTCCTAAAATAAAGACAGTCACTCACTGCGACTATGTGAATTAAATATTAAACCTCATTCAACCAAGTAATTAAAAACAACATAACATTAAATTGAATGCTAATTGGTTATTAAAATAATAAAGTTTTTCAATTTAAACATAAATTCCTATCTAAGTTCTACATTCAATTAACAATTTTAAATTTTAACTTTTTCTAAGAACGCTACATTTGTTTTCAAATTGTCCTTAAACACTAAAATTAGCTTAACCGCGTTCACGTATGGAGACTAGAGTTGCATAAAAGGAAGAACATCCGAATAATCAAATTGCAAATTGGGACGATTCGGTATCTGAATCGGCTGAAGGAGAGTGAAGGGGCGGCTACTCTCCCAGCCCACGGGAGGCCTCTCTTTCTCTATCCTTCTCTCCCTCTCTCTCATTTCTACCTTTTCATCATCTTTTACTGTTCTTATTTTTTTGTGAACGAAACTTTGAATCCAAACAAGATGCAACCACTTTTACATGTGCGCCATGCAACCATCAAACCCCTTTTCGTCATATCTCTTCTACATTAAGCATTCAATCCTCTCCACTCATTATAGCACTATAGCACACACTCTTGAGTGCAATTGCAAAACCAGAGAAATCTAGAGAGAGATAACTTTTTTGTTCGGAAATTTAGGATTGGTGTGGGGCGGATTCAAAATTCGAATTTTGGGCATCCCAATGATAAAGGTCCAAGTTTTTTTAGATAGACAGAGTGCGAAGCGCTAAAAAAACTTTCATTTTATTCACTGAGGCATTTTGTCAAACACTTAGTAGGCTTGTTGTCGTCAGCCGAATCATGTTGCGCACATATAAACAGATATCGACATATGCCGAAACAATCTGATGAGTGCTATTGAGAGCATTTGTCGAGTGATGTTGATGCAACCTGCCGTGTGCTGCTGAGATATGCCTAGCATACATTACATCAAACACTTGGTAGGCACAAAAGGGACCCGTACCAAACATTTGAAGAATCTCCGGAGGACCTTCACATGCGTGTTTCCCAGCCTCCGGATGGTCATGGGACCACCTTGGTCCCAATGTACATCCACCCTTGGGTGTAGAGAGTTATATTATGTTAAGTTTCAAGTAATATGTCATCTTTTGTATTTTGATATAATTAAAACTTAAAAAATATATGGTCGATATTAAAAAGTTTTGTTAAAGTCCAAGATGAAAAATCCACAGTATGGTATATAACGATCAGGGTAAAATGGGTATTAAAAAATGTTGGGTATTGAAAGAAAATTGGTGGGGGTTTCACAAAATATAATGATTCAATTCCAAAATTGGATTGACAACAAAAAAAGAGTAAATTACATTTTACACCTTTAACTTTGGGTGTCATTGCAAACTCATAGCACATGTTTGAAACATTGCAATGTCATACACAAACCTAAAATTTAGTTGCAATTTCATACATTCGTTACATAATCTATTAAATTGACCGTTAAGTGATGACGTGGCAAATATAGGATCCACATTTTTGCTGACAAAGCTAAACAACTAATAAAAAATCTAACTTTTTATAAGTGTTTTAAAAAATTATAAATTTAGTTAGAATAAATATCAAATTTGTCTGAGGTCTTCTTCATCTCGGTAAACCCTATCGGGCTCTGCAACGCTGCAAGCATCTCGCCGGCGCGTCGTCATCAAGAACTCTAGGACAATTAACTCCTGTCATCGCTTAAATCTTAGGGCAATGAAGTCTTTTTGTCGCTTGAATGTTTGTGCGATGGACTCTCTTCGTCACCTGTATTTTATGGCGATGAAGTATTTTTTTGCTATACGTTTAGACAGACGAATTGTATCGTCGATTTCTAGACCCAAAATTCGTCGCGCAAAGCACATTGGGCAATGACTGTATTTTCTTCGCCACCCAACTGCTTGCTTCATGAGCTTTGGGCGACTACATAGGGGCGACGAATGTTTCATCGCGCAACTGTTTAAGCGATGAAATTTGTCCTTGAGCGACGAATTATGTTTTGTCGCGCAAGTATTTTTTTCTACTAGTGACTAGAGGTTTGGACTCGTCGTCCTACTCCAACGGGAACTTGATCTTTGGAGTTATGGAACTGTTTGCTGCTTTCCCTCCCTCTAGCAGAGTTTATGTAACTCCGTAAAAGCTTTCGGAATCTTCCACGTCCGCACAAACAATTGCGACCAATAATTGGTCGATGCATGAACCAGTTGCGATCAATAATTGATGCAGTAATCCTCAAATCTCAATGCAACATTACTTTTGACATTCAGTTGTTGTTGCTGTGCAGATTGTTTCAAATGTGGCTGGCATTTGAAAGCATCCACTTTGCACTCCACGGAGGAAGCAGAAGGACTGCCGTACTTGAAACATGGACTTGTTAGGGTTCGTCACATAGCCATATGCTTCAACTTCTCCATCATTTGAACCTCTTAGACCGTGACAACTACTGTCCTTATCTTTCCACTACTCTCTTTTTATCTTTTACTTCTGTTCATTCGATCAGTACAATTTTATCAGAACATTATTGAAGTTTGCTCGTCTCATGGCAAACCCATAACCTAGTAGCTAGTGTTGAAAAGCAGAACTTGACGTTGCACGGGTTTGTGGTGAGGGGGGCCTTCCCACCCTATTAAACTGGAAAAGCGAGTGTAGAATATAATGGAGACCCTCCAGAGGGCAAAATTGTGAAATACATTCCCAGTTTCTAATGATTTCATGTGATAAGAGAAATAGAAAAAATGTGCTGAAGTTTTTGGATAATTATTATAGCTTTTATCAAGACTGCCTCCGGCCATATCTTCTCTCTTGCTGAGCTTTAGTTGTTTTGCACACAGAAATCTCTGTAAATTTCGGAACTAGCTCCTCAAATTGTTGATTGATATGAATTCCATATGGATTATAGGCTATATAATCAACTGTTGAAGATTAACAAAACTCTATATAATTTTATAACTATATGTTCTTTTTCTTTTGATACAAGCGATATGGTAAATTTCATATAATTTATAAACTTCCAATGATCAATGTAATCACAACGATCATCTGTTATGTACATTACTAGATAACAAAGCAAGAATCCAACAGATCAATGAGGTTTGTATAATTGATGCTGTCTGAATTCTTCATAACAACACACGCAATAATTTTTTTCTTGACTTTTACCTAAATAAGCTAATGCATAAGTTCCTAACAACACGTGGTGTTACCGTCATACACAATAATTTTTCTTCTTCCTTCTCATTTAATCATTTTCATTGAAGAACAAGATGGAATCACCATCTTCTCAAGCTGTGATGGAAGCTCACTTGAAATATTTAATTGTTACAAGAAGGGACAGTCTTTAACCCCGAACAATTAAGAAGAGAATTCAAACTAATTATAATAATAAAAATAATAAAAAAACTTGAATGAAAATTTCTGAAAACCATCATAAATTGCACTTAATTAGCAATATTCAGTCACTACACAAATGGTCTCGACCAGACCAAGAAATTAATCAGAGTGGAAAACTGGAACAAACAACATACTTTCTAATTAAAATTCAAGAAACAGAAATTAGAAACTTAACAAACAACTGGCACTACTCAAGATTTAAACAGGAACAATAATGCTGACTCTTAACTTGTTCTTGCAATCCACCAAGTTTCCATCGATGCGCACTTTCTTGTAGCTGTCCACAACCCTTTCATCAACCCGCACTCTCTTCTTGCAATTCACCAGCTTTCCGTTGACGCGAACAACTCTCTTCTTGTTGTTGCAATCCACCCACTTTCCATCGATCCAGTCCTTATGAAACCTCAGTTTCCTCTTAGGGTAAGCAATATGATCTGCAGTCGTTTCAAAGTAGACAAAGTATTCGTCCTCCCCTCTCTTCTCAGTAATGGTGCCTACCCACCAACCCTTGTTGTCAAATACATCAACTCTATCAAGGACATCAAACTCTAAGTCCGCTTTTTTTTTAGGAGCTGTAGAAGGACGAGGACGGATCTCATCCGCCCTGACAATCTCTACCAGAAGTTTGGACTCGTCGTCCTCCTCCACCAGGTTCTTGTACACCACCTTGTACTCGTCCCCCAACTTTTCAAGTACAATTGCTGCATAATAAGAGCCGATAAATCCATATTCTTTGCTGCACACTTCCACCTTGTCACCGTTTTGAAAAACCCTTTTTCTAGGAGATTTAGCGTCTTTCATCACGCCCTCATTGCCTTCTTGAAAACCCATTAGAAAGAGATTATATTAAGAATGCAATTAAGTAGAATAAATGAGTGAGAATTGTTTCAGAAATCGTAGAGATGTGGAATGGAGGACTCTGTGAGAGAGCATACGCTATATATATAGAAGAGGTTTAGGATTGGGTTTCCTCCTGTTTAGAATTGGAGAGCTTTTCTAGTTCCGTTTGGGATTTTGAGAGCTTTCCTATTTCGTTTAAAAAGTACGCTTTTAATTAGTAACTCAATTTAATTTCGCCCTATGTATTAAGCTGGAGTGAAAATATACAGTAGAGAACGGTTTGTTTAATTTCCTGTTGTGTTTGGGGGAGTAGGCTACAGTGCTCGCAAGCATTGAATACTCACACCAATCTCATCATTAAAAGGAGGGAGGAGGGAGGAGAGAGGGGGGGAAGGAGGGTGAGATCAGTGTGAGCATCCAATGCTTGCGAGCACTGTATGCTTGCGAGCACTGTAGCCAGTCCCGTGTTTGGGATTGAATTTGGCATTTTCCTATTCTTGTGTGTTTTTTACAAACTAAATATTCTAAATTACTCTAATCTACGGAAAGATAATTTGAAGTCAGGTGAACAAAGCGACGGAAAGAAAACTCATATGTGCAAAAAAGTAGCGAACACAATGTCATGAAAAACTGGTCTAACCCTGTGTGCACGTAATTAAATTTAGCCCCAATGCCCAATGCATTAAACTGGAGCCATAATTGTTCTAGATTGGAATGTTTTATCCAACAGAGAATAAGATTCTGAAAGGTAAAATGCTAATTATTTAGCTAAATGATCAACGGGTAACAATTGAACTCCCTGGTATAAACAATGTTGTTTTCATTCATTCATTCATTAGGTAAATTCTTGAATTAATTCCCTGGTAAATTCCGAACTAGCTCTGGGGATTCCCAAATCTTTGATTCATATAAGTTCTACATAAATCATATTCTAATCAAATTTCAGAATCTTCGAATTTGAGGCTTAACAAAACCGTACAGTCTAATTATCCTTTATATAAGCGATGTATGAATTTTAATTATCAATGTAATAATACTGGACATCCAAATAAGTCACAATGATAATGTTTTTTTTTGTTGCTCCAAAGTGAAATATTGAAAAAAATCCAACTGGGCCAGCAAGTACAAGAAAGGGCAGATCATACTCAAAAGACAAGAAAAAGACAGAAGACAGTCGATACACTCTAGATAACTGAAAAGTCATCCTAAAAATCAGACAAACCACTACTAGCACCCTAACGATGACCAAAAGAGATGTGAGAATGATAATGTTATGTACAGCGATACCTGCAACGGCAGAGTCCAAGAGAATGGCACTCCCTTAAAAATTGGTTTTTGCGGTGTACGTGCTCTCAAAAATACCTCATAAACACACTACCTGGTGTTGCAGTCTCACACTTTTACTTAATTTTCCCGACTTTTACTTGATTAAACTCCTTGAGTTCCTAACAACTGAACTATTGGTCTCTTCTTCTTCTTCTTGAAAGTATAATACAGTTGCGCACATATTCTGCCCATTCGTGCCGGACTTCGTCAATCTCTTGTTGTGTGTAAGTGTTTGTTCTTTTTTGTTCCCACTGAAACAAGATGACACAATTTAGAGAAGACTCATAACACCATATCAATATTAAAGTCGGACATCCATGAAAACAGAAAGTTCCGAACCAAATTGAAGACTCATAGCACCATAGCAATTCCAAATTCAGCTATACTACTTTCATCAACGAAAAAATATGGAACTTTTTAACCAAATTCAGCTACCTATAGAAAAAATAATTTCAAACTATTTCATAAATCGCATCAGATATATAACAGTAGCACAACATACGTACGTACCTTACTCACGAAGTCCAAGCTTTCATCCTCAACTATTTCTTTCATGAATTGCATAACATAATACCCACATTCTACGAATGTTGGTTGTCTTGGAGTGCCCTATGAACAAAAAAAATATTCACACCAATTCTCACGCAAGGAAATCCTAACAACTAGGATAAATATTCAAGCTTAACACGATGAGTGACTAATTTATCATAATCTCTATGATAACTATGGATAAGTTAATACCTGCAAAATGTTCCATATTGATTGTTTACGCCCTTGCCGATTTCTCTCCAAATTGTATATCTCCATAGCTCTTTCCAATCCACTCATCAAACAATAAATAACAATATATATCGAGATGATATAATAATCGAAAATATAGCATTTTTCAAGCAAATCAACATACTTGTTCACAACAGTCATCCATTCTTCATCGATAATGCATTGATGAAGTGAATCCATGTAATATATTATCTCTTTATCCGGATTTACGATCGTTAGGGTCCAATGATATCTACACATTTTAAAACACATTCATATTAGTAATGTCTAAAAGGGGCTTTCGGCCAAATTGACATACACTCATGTACTTACCCGGAGTTATAAGGTACTAATATAATCTGGTTAGGAGGTGCATGATTGAACCTGCTTGCTAGATAACTCCATCTTGTCTCCGTATCTCCACAGTGTTCAGCTCCTGTTTTTGCAGGGTCCACAAAACGAACCCTACTAACCATGTTCGATTTTACCAAACAATCGTACAGGTACCTAAGATGAAAGATAACTCTTGAGCAATTTTCTTTTATTTATTAGTTGTAAGAAAACACTATTAAATATCATCAATCATGCAACTTAGTTTACCTCATGAATATCAATATAGATGTCGCTCCAATTTCAACCATGGAACCCATTTCATGAATATCTTCATGTGTTATGTGGGTTTCACGAAGTTCCCCAAAAACTTCCTCCTCAATATCAAAATTAATTGTTCTGCCGAATGGCTCAAGCTTTTTTGTTGCAAACCAACATCAAAATTTCAATGATGCTGGCATTGCTTGTTAGGATATAAAATGTGTAATATGTGTGTGTGGAGGATATAGCCAGGTGTCACAAAAGTATTGGAGGTTTTTGGAGTTAGTTAAGAGTGTGTGGTATTTATAAGACAGGTCGGTCACAATTAAGAGTAATGAGAAAAAACTGAAATTTTCCCTCCTCTTTCTCTCTCTCTGTATGTTCATCTATCTCTTCAATATTTTCCTTGTGCATTACATTACATCGTTATCATGGTATCATCACTGGCAATGGCTAACGCCGTCGCCTGAGACGATCCCGGTGCTTCCGCTTTTCTTCGATCTTACGGCAGTGTTCTCTTGATTACTCGACGTCGGTTGTTCTTGTGTTTTTTGGTCGCAGTCGGTTGGCTACTCAAACCCTAGAATTTGGGGTTTCTTGGATATTGTCACATTTCGTCGTTTTGGTTGAAGGTATCTGTTCCGTTTCTTGATTTCTTGCTTCTATTTGTGAATCTTGGTGTGGATTGCGGTGTTGATCGTTTGCTTCGACTAGTTGATTGTTAATTTGTCGAGGATTGTTGATTGTTGATTGGTGTCGTTGTTGCTTTCCTGCGATTGTTGGTATGACTGTTGAAGTTCTCTGCTATTGTTTTGTGCTCGATTTGTTATGCATCATCTGTACGAACCTGTCGATTCTTACCTGCGCGTCTTGGTTTCTTACGGTTTATGCAACAATTGTTCATTGGTGATTAAACATGGTGACTCCTGCACAGTTAGCCCTTACTCAATCGCCTATTTCCTCCCTCATACCAAGTGTTGGAAATACTGTTACGGTCAAGTTAGATGATTCTAACTATGTTACCTGGAACTTCCAAATTGAGTTGCTATTAGAGGGGAATGGCATTATGGGATTTCTTGATGACTCTATTCCCTGTCCTGCACAACATAATGCAATTGAAACTGATACTGGTACTGTGATTGATAACTCCTCCATCACTAATGCTTACAAAGTTTGGAAAATTCATGATAAAGCCTTGATGACTCTCATTACTGCAACTTTATCTCTTGCTGCATTATCCTATGTTATCAGATGTCAAAGTTCCAAGGAAATGTGGATTAATTTGAAAGAGAGATTCTCTAGCATGACCAGAACGAATATTGTACAACTGAAGATAGATTTACAGAATATTAAGAAAGGGGCAGAATCCATTGATCTTTATCGTCAAAGGATCAAAGATAGCAGAGATCAGTTGGCTGCAGTTGGTGTAAACATGTTTAATGAAGACATTGTTATTGTTGCTCTTCGAGGTTTACCACCAGAGTACAATACTATAAAGATTGTTAGTAGATGGAGAGAAAACCTTGTTTCCTTGAAGGAACTCAGGTCCCAGTTAAAGGCTGAAGAAACAACACTTGAATAAGGCTTTAAACAACCACTAATGACTACAATGTATGCCAATAATTCAGGTTCTGTGTATGAGTCAGGTGGGACATCTGGCCCAAAACCTTCCTCTGGCAACTTTTCGAATGGCTCTCCATCTTCTCAATTTCTTCCAGGTCAGCAAGTGATGCAAGGTGCTCAAATGCCACAGTTGGTTCATATGCCTAATATGGCTCACATGGGTCAAGTGCCTCAATACACACAATTTCAGCAGTTACCTCTTCCAGTACCATATGCTTTTGTTTCACAAATAGGATCTGGGACTTGCAACAATTTCAGGGGAAATAATTTCAAATATAGAGGCAAGGGGAAGAAGTTTAATACTGGATTTCAGGGTTCTACTTCCCCAAATGTTCAGTCTCAAGCTAATTTTCCAAATGTTAGCCCTCAAACATCATCAGTGCAACCTTATAATCATATGCTAATCTGTCAGATTTGTGACAAAAAGGGTCATTCAGCACTTCACTGTTTTCAGCGTGGTTGTCAAATATGCAATCAAGTGGGTCACATTGCAGCTACATGTTTTGATCGGGGCAATTCAACAATGTCCATGTCCCAGCCTATGCACTCTCAGCAGTTTCAGGCGTCTGGTTCTCAGATTCAGCACCATGTGCAGTATATGAATTCACAGTATATGCACACTCCATCCATGGCACAACAAGCTCCTATGGCTTTCACTGCAAGGTCCAATCCTTCTCCAACTGCACCACAACAAGAGTTTTGGCTGCTTGACTCGGGTGCAACCAATCATATGACCTCCGAGCTGTCGAATTTGCAAGCCTCTACACCATATCCATCTAATGAATTGGTCACTGGAGCTAGTGGAGAAGGTTTACCTATTTCTCATATAGGGCAGTCTTATATTACTACTCATTCTCATAAGCTTCAGTTAAACAAAGTGTTTTATGTTCCACACCTATCTCAACATTTACTTTCTATGTATCAGTTATGCAAAGACAATAACTGTCAATGTATTGTTGATGAATTTTCTGTGTGTATACAAGACAAGGTCACCAACAAGGTACTCTTCCACGGACTAAGTAACAATGATGTTTACCCTCTTCCCTTGTTCAAACCACCACCAAAAGTGCAACCTCAACCTGCAGCATATCTTGGACAGAAAGTACATGCTACTCTTTGGCATTGCAAATTGGGTCACCCAACCAATTCTATAGTTCAGTTAGCTCTTAGTAAGTCAGCTATTTCCTTTCTCTGTAATTCCATACCTCAAACATGTATTTCTTGCTTGCAAGGCAAGTTTACCAAATTGCCATTTCCATTAGTAGCAGCCAAATCCAATGTACCTTTTGAAGTCAATTTGCAAAGTTGACTTTCTTGAGGGGTCAAAGGCCTGAAGAAGCTTCTCAAAATTTGGCCAGCACTAAAATGTTTAATATGTCTCTTCTTTGTCTACTGAGTCCGTTCATCAGGATTGATTTTCTACATCAATCATGGGATGAAATTGAAAATTGAGTACATCCCATTCGATATTTTGTGATTTTGATATAAGATATATTCTTACTTTAAATAATTGATCTAAATGTGAGAATGAGGATTCGAACTGCTGTGCATAGAGACACTCTTTTAAACCGAAGAAGTAAGAAAAAAAATAAAGTGAAAAATAAAGAAACATGAATTTAAAATACTGAAAACCATCATAAATGCACTTAATTAGCAATCAGTCACAGGACTCACATCAAAAACCAAGAGATAAATAAGAAGACAATTATCTCAAAAGAAAAAACATAGAAATTTAGTAAATTAACAATTAGTACTCAAGGTTTTACCTTTGGAATCACAAGGCTCACTCTTAACCTATCCTTGCAATCCATCAACTTTCCATCGATGCGCACTTTCTTGTACCTGTCTTCAACCTTGTCATCAACCCGCACTCTCTTCTTGAAACCCACCCACTTTTGTTTCTCGTCGTTGCAATCCACCCACCCTCCGGCGATCCAGTCCTTATGAAACCTCAATTGCTCCTTAGAGTAATCGAGATGTTCCCCCGTTGTTTCAAAGTAAACGGAGTAAAACTCCTTCCCATTCTCCTTCTTAACCTCAGTTATGGTGCCTACCCACCAAGCGTCCATGACATACACATCAACCCTATCAAGAACATCAAACTTTTCATTTTTCTCTTGCTCTGAAGGTGGAGGTGGTGGAGGGCGGAGCTCATCCGCGTCAACATCCCCTTGGAGTTGTCGGGAATTGTCCTTCTCATCCACCAAACTCTCGTACTCCACTTTATACTTGCCCCCCAAGTCTTCAAGTATAGTTGCCTCATAATACGCGCCAATAAACCCATAATCTCTGCTGCCCACTTCCACTCGATCACCTTTTTGGAAACCCTTTTGTGTTGGGGTTAAATCCATTGGAAAGATTAGTAATGGAAGTGTAGCAAGTAGAAATGAATGAGAATTTTGTTTCACAAATCATGCATTTATATACAAGTCGAGTCATGAGTGGAAGAATGTATGTGAGAGTGTACCAAAAAGTATATATGGCAGGATAGGGCTGGCTTTCTTATTATGTTAAGCATTCCTATTACGTTTGGTTTGGAGGATTTTCCTTATATAAAATGTGGTTTTTTAGTAACTCAATTAAATTTAGCACATTGTATTAAGCTTGAGTAGTAATTTACAGTATAGGTCCGGGTTGGCTTTCCTATTGTGCTCAGGTTTGGATTTTCGGTTTTTCCTATTTTGTTTAGGAATGGATTTTAGTTCTTTCCTATTCTGGTTTTCTGGTAATTATACAATGTTCCAAATTACTTTAATTTACGAGAAGAAATATCGAACTTGAGTGTAAAAGGCGGTGTGCACAATTAATGTTCTAAAAACAGATATAATGTGTGCAAAAACATCGAACTTGGGTTAAAAAGGCGACGTGCACAATTAATGTTCTAAAAATTGATATAACTCATGTGTGCAAAAGGGCGGCAGGCACTATTCCGTCGCCTTATCCTAAAAAACTAATCTTAAATCATGTGTATAAAAAGGATGCGGATGCAATATCCAAAAAACTGATCTAACTCACATGTGCAAAAAAGCGGCGGAACCTAAAAACTAATCTTAAATCATGTGTATAAAAAGGAAAAATCTTGAGTGGTACGTACTATTCAATGGTACGACTATTGAATGGTTCAGATTAATTTACAGTGGGCCCCAAATGAATCTTAGTCATTTAACAGTACGTACCATTCAATGGTACGTACCACTGAAGTTAGACCCGTATAAAAACGCTGGGGTACAATATTCAAAATATTGATCTAACTCACATGTGGAAAAAATCAGCAGACACTGTGTCTCCTAAAAAGCTTATCTAACTCACAATGTGCACAAAAAGTCAAACATAATATATTAGAAAATTGGTCTAAGCCACTTGTACACTCAATTAAATTTAGGCCCAGTATAAAAGGATTACAAAGTTTTACATTTTTTAATAATGCTGTTTTTTAGTGTGACTGTTAAATTTTGCTCATTACATTAAAACTAGAGCAATAATTTAGCTCAATTTCTTTCTCCGTTCTAATTTTTTCAACCAAAATCTAAATAAACTTCAATTCAAAGAGAAGCCTCGAGCGCACCCAAAGTTTTGTTTTTTGTTTGGACGAAAGCTGAAATTCATTAATACTTAAAACATAGTACAAGGCCTAACAACAGCCCAAGACAAACAGTGGGACGCCCAATCCCACACAGACAAAGGCCAAAAAACTAAAAAAATCTTCATCCGGGAGAAGCAGCCCGCCGCCGCCGAACTCTCGCCAGCAACCGCCACCGGCGTCACCCAAGGCTTCAATAGTCAAATACAAACGCTTCTTTCTCTTCACTAGGAAGCACCCTGTCCCTAATACAAGTATTGCCAACAGTATGGCCAAATCAAAGGAATCGCACCAGCCAAAAAATTTTGCCTCTCTAAAGAGATATAAAACCATATGACTAAGCCAGCCACTTTAATGTCTCTATTTTAGTGTTTAAATATTCCTCCTAATGTTATTTTTAGGCCATTTATTTGGTTAATCTTGGTGTCATGGAAGTTAATTAATTTGTGTGGCCTTTTTTTTCTCTGTAAGGTGAAAATAATTCATTGAGAAATTCAATTTGGTACCTGTTAATTGCGTTGAAAGCTTTTAGTGCAATTGTCTGGATTATCTAAACTTGTAAGAATATAGAGCCTTTTACTAGAAAATCAACTCCTTAGCTACATTAATATATATAAATTTTTACAGCATGACATACCAAAAGTAAAAACACAAACATTTGAAGTAAAAAGAGTAAAAGTGACCACACAAAAAAAAAAACAGAAATTGGGAAAAGGTAAAAAGAAGAGGATTAATTAACGAAGTCATTTGCTCCCGGCATTTGTTTTTGGCTTCTTCACAATCAAGACAGGACACTTCACATTCTGTGCACAGTGATTGCTCACACTCCCAAGGAAAGCCCTGCAATTTTCCAATTTTTAATTACTTACAAATTAATTCCATAATATTTGTAAATAAATTATATCAAAAGCTTTAGTTTTCCTTGGGCAAAAGTTGTTTTGTCGCCCCACTGTCCGCCCAAGACACAACCAGGTCCCTCTTGCATCCGGGTTCTAGACGGACACATTTCGGTGACCCGAATGAACGTGTCTTGGACGGACATCGAACGAGTAACGTGACATATAGACCTGTTCAAAAATTTCTCCATATTGTCAATATAAATTGGGACCCACCTCTTGATGGCACCATATCCACGGCTTCCCATAACCAACACGTCAGCACGAAGCTGCTCTACCATCTGGCAAATGACATCCCTCGCATCTCCATTCTCTACTTTCGTCTCCACCTTAAGCTGAACCGGGGGCACAATCATCAGATCAAAACCAAAACTCCCAAGTCAAAATGACAATTTTACCCTCATAAACTCAATATTCTGACACTTACGTCCTTCTGGAGGTCTTTGCACATCTTCTTGGCCTTCTCCATCACACAGTCCGCCACATCAGCACCGTACTTCTCCATTGCCGCCATAATATCAGACGAAAACAAATAACCTGGATCACAAACAAATTACAGAAAAATGCCACTGAATCTTCTTTCCCAAAATAACCTCAATGATCACAACAAAATACCTGATGGGTCCTCTCTCCTACCTGTGCCGTCTAGAGTCGTGAACACAGCTCGCGGGGGCTTGGCGTAGAGTAGGATAAGGGTATCTTTGGAATTTCGCGCAACGACGTTCTTCAGGCACCACGACAGCGCATGCATGCTCTCCTCGCCTTCGTCGACGGCCACGAGAATCCTCCGCTCGCTTTCTACCACGTCAGTCATGTTGAATCGATCGGACGGTTGAAATTTGAAAAACAGTTTTGAGATCTTTTGAAGTGGTTTTCGGAGAGTGCTCAGTTTATGGAACAAAGGAGGTGGAGTGGGTATATATAGTAAAAGAAAATGGGTGGGAAATTACTGTTGGCGGTTTGTGGGTTTGGGCTTTGGTGGGGTTAGTGGTTTTCTAATATGGTGGGCCTGTTTTCTTTGTCTTGGTTTGAATATTATCTGAATTCTTTAGTTTGGATAAAATTTGAGTTATTAATTAAATATCTTAGTTTTTTTTTTTTGTCAAAATTAAATATCTTAGTTAACTGGGTCCAACTTCAGTGGTACGTACCATTAAATGGTACGTACTGTTAAATGGTTAAGATTCATTTGGGGCTCATTGCAAATTAATCTGAACCATTCAATAGTCGTACCATTCAATGGTACGTACCACTCAAGATTTTTCCTAGTTAACTTGACATAAAGGTTAAAATTTGGTCCACTGTTTTATATAAAAACAAAAGAAAGGCCAAACATGATGAAAGATTCTGTGCTTGATTGAAAATTTTGTGTAATAAAGATTAGGAAAATCATAAAATAATAAAGTTTAATATGAAGTGCAAGTACTTACGTTTTAATTATAACTTTGATAAATTCTTGGGTACGATACGAACTATTGTATGCATCAGATTCTCATTATTTGTGGACTTTTATATATGTTTGAGTCTTGACGCTGATTATGAGAAGTTGTCAATAACTCGTGCTCAAGAATCTCTCTTCGACATTTCTAATAGTGCATTTTGGACGCTGAACTTTTTTAATTTTGTAAAGTTTATGCTAAATTGGTTACTAATGACACTACAAAAAGACAGAGAAATTTTAAAATGATTAGATGCAACAATAATTCTTTAAACAGTGTTAATTAAAAGTCTTTTGTATAGTGTCTTTGTGGTATATATATGTTGTGTGTTTTAGCAATAACGTTGTAGTGCTTTGAGTAGTCCATTAATAGTACCGTAATATATTTTTTAACAATTGAATTTAAAGTTACTTTAAAACATAGTGCAGGTGATTGCAGGTTTTAGAAATTAATAGGGTAAATTACATTTTGTACCCTAAAGTTTGGGTGCAATTGTAATATCATACATCATTTTTAAAACATTACAATGTCATACACAAACTTGTCTTTTAGTTGCAATTTCATACATCTGTTAGTCAAACCACCAATTTGACTGTGAAATGATGGTATGGCAACTGCAGACCCCACTATTTTGCTGATGTGGCTATCACAAATATACCACATAGGAAAAAAATTTAAAAGTATAATTCTTTTACAAATGTTAATTTAAGGGGAAAAAAATTTATTCTAATTTTATTTTTACTCGTAGTTGTCACATCATCATTTAATTTGTCAAATTGACGGATTGACTAACCGTGTATGAATTTGCAACTAAAACACAAGTTGGTAAACGATATTGTAATGTTTTAAAGATGATGTATGAAGTTGTAATTGAACCCAAACTTGAAGGTGCAAAATATAATTTACCCAAATTAATAAGATATTTTGTTCATGACTGTTCAATTAAGCAATTGGAATCTCAGGCGGTCCACAATGTCAATTACTATATGATAGAAGCTAAATCTAAAATCTGTGTCGTGAATTATATGAATGGTTAAATATTGTGATTGCAGAATATTGTACACGAGAGAAAAAAATACCAAACTAAAGGTGAACAACATTCAAAGTCTATGACTCTCTAAGAAGAAAGGAATTTTAACTAAAATCAGATAAAAATATTGACAAGTCCTCCTTTTATGGAACTCGCCTAATCTGCATTACAAGGTGCCTCCCTAAACTTGGATGATATGGAATCGATATGGAACCTCTCTCAATACATCAATATTCTTGAGCTATCACTTGTGTGTATAAAAGGCACAAACTCCACGTGGCCACAAATTCCCTAGGCTAATACAACAAAATTAATGGCATCTTACTTTTAAATATTCTGCTTAAATAAAATAAAATTTATATAATAATAATAAACCTAGCCAAATCCAAAAAAGAAATATGCTACAATACTTACAAACATTTCATACTTACACAAATCTAACCACTAACTGTTAAAGAAATTTAATTGTTAATGGTTAGATTCATGTAAACATTCAGCATAAGATACTTATAAACATTCTAGCCGGATCCAAAAAGCTAATAAGAATGCTTGTAAACATTCTAACCGAAAATTTTCAAGCACAAACAAGTTTTGGCTGCGTGATCTTTTCTTCCAAGCCACGTGGCTTTCCATGATTTTCATTACCTTGTTGCACTTTTGACTCACCAATCTTTTCATCCAAGATAACTTGCGTCAATTCATTTGAAAAATATGGATTCTCTTTCATCAGTCGCGATCTGTTCTTGCAAGTGAACCATTTTCCATTCCTCCACTTCAAACGACGCCTCACGCGAGCGACATGATAGGCAATGTGATCCCAAGTGCTTTCGAAAAAGACGGTGTAGTAACACCCTCTCTTCCCGGTGACGATTCCCACCCACTAAACCGTTGTTGTCATACGCGCCTACAACTTCGCCGAAGGTGAACCTTTTCTTCTCCACGGTTTGATGAGTGTAAGGGGGTCGAGGTCGTGATAAACTTTATAGGCTCAAACATGGTTTACCACTAATATAACCGATATTGTCCTAACTTAACCTCATATTTCTAGATATTGGATTTTATCACAAAAGGTCTCGGTGATATTTGGAGTAGAAACTCCCATATATAAGTTGTATTGTATTTTGTCATATGACCGATGTGGAATTCTATTCTCTAACACGCCCACTCACAAGTGGCCCCACATGGGGTCACAAGGGAAGCTAATTCCCACATCGGGAACTGGTCAAGTCATTATACCGGAGCTAACGCCCATCTTTTCGAGAGCCCGGTCGGTCAGTATTTAGTCTCTGGAGCCAACACCAATCTTTTCGAAGACCCAGTCATTTAGTAGTTTTAAGTTGGAGCTAAAACATCTTTTCGAAAGCACAACTTCAGGAAGCATGTTCGTGCCCAGTAACTCGGGCCCAGAACATGTCGAGATAATAGCCTGCTCTCATACCATGATAAACTTTATAGGCCCAAGCATGGTCCACTACTAATATCACCGATATTGTCCCAACTTAACCACCTATTGCTAGGTGTTGAATTTTATCACAAAAGACCTCGGTGATATTAAGGGTGGAAACTCCCATATATTGTTAGCCTGATATGATTATACAGTTAAAACACATCAAAACTTGAATGATGTTGAAGATAACTGACCTGAAGAAGCTCCGGTTGCAGCCATGAAAATATGTTGGACAAAGAACGATTTAAAACCTGGAATACTGAAGCACTTCTACAAGCTCATAACCTTATGCAGTTACTCTATGGGAAGTCAGCTTTTCTGCGTGTGTTTAGAGCTTGCAGGGACCTCGATATATATACCAGCTAAGGGACTAGGGTTCCGTCCATAAAGGAGACCCAAATCCCACTTTCTTAGCCTACAAGTTAGGTATCACAATTACTTGATTGTCAAGGATTCAATCAGTCTTATTTGCTATGCAAGACACGAACTATAAGACTGATATAAAGGAGTATCAAATCACAATCTTAACATTAATCTCTATTATTTCATTCCTATTACATTGTAAACCATTTAAGGTTGATTTATATTGGAATAAATCCAACATTCTCCCACTTGGTCTACAATTGTAATGTTCATGTTCGAATTTCTTGAATTTAGAGATCAACATTACTTGAATGGCCATGTGATTGTAATCAAGTCCTATCCTTAACACAAGTTTCTGTCAAAGTATCATTTAACATGGAACTAACAAGGTTGTAAGGTGAGCTCAACCCAGAACCTTCATAATTACACATGCTAAAATCTACATTCACATGAAACACCGTCAAATCATGATTGCAGAGATGAACTTCAATAACATGGATGTGTCTCAGCTCAAATCATCTCAGGTCTTCCATATTACAGCATAAATGATGTACCTGAATGCTTCCTTTGAAGCTTATCGACTTGCCAATGCAAGCTGTTATCACTTAATATGTGAAAAAACGCTATCTGCATCTTTAAAATAATGGTAATATGAAACTTTGCAGACATATATAATTACCAAACAACATACTGTAATATAATTCGAATGAACACAACTAAAATGAGACAAATGCATGAATTCAAACCTTTTGGAAACAAACTACAACTTAACGTTTTGTGAGTAATTCAACTCACTTATTTCAGCAAGCTTATAACCAACACTTGCTCCCACTAACTCAACATATTAAAACTAACAGTCAGCCCCATATTAAACACATGCTTCTTAAATAATGCAATGGCTATGGCTTTGTTCAAAGGGTCTGCAAGCATCGAACCAGTATCGATGTAACTGATCTTAGTAAACCCTTCTTTCTCCTTTTCTCTGACCAACCTGTACTTGATATGCATGTGTTTAGTTCCTGATGATCTCTTATTATTCCTTGAATAAAACAATGTTGCAGTATTGTCACACAAGATTTGCAAAGGCCTTGTGATGACATTTAAAACTTTCATTCCTTCCACAAAATTTCCTAACCATACTGCCTGCGATGTTGCTTCAAAACAGACCATGTAGCCATCATGGTGGAAGTAGCAATGTTCTTCTGCTTCATTCTCCTCCACGAAATGGCACCACCAACCATCATGAAAATGTAGCTATACATTGACTTGAGTGAGTCTTGACAACCTGCGAAATCTGAGTCACAATAACCAATAATCTCCAGTTTTTTAGTTCTTCTGTACACCAATTTGTATTCTTTTGTACGCTGCAAATACCTCATTACCTTCTTGGTTGTTGTCCAATGAGCTTGGCTAGGGTTAGATTGATATCTACCTAGTAAGCTTAATGTAAAAGAAATGTCAGGTCGTGTGCAAACTTGTGCATACATCATGCTTCCAACAATGGAAGCATAAGGTTTATCATTCATTTATGCCTTCTCAAACTCAGTTTTGGGGCATTACAGCTTGCTCAGTTTGTCTCCTTTTGTAACTAGTACTTCACTCCCAGCACAAGATGCCATGTTGAATCTTTTGAGAATCTTTTCAATGTAACCTTTCTGAGAAAGACCAAGTAAACCTCTCTCTCTGTCATGAGTTATCTCAATCCCTAATACATATGAAGCCTCTCCCATATCCTTCATTTCAAAATTATTTGTAAGAATCAATTTTGTTTCTTGCAGAATTGTCAAGTTGCTGCTGGCAATGAGTATGTCATCCACGTAGAGAACAAGAATGGTGAAGTGTCTCCCACTGGTCTTGAAGTAAATACATTCATCTTCAGAATTTTCAAGGAAACCATGTGTTTGCATAACTTCATCAAATCTTAGGTACCACTGTCTTGAGGCTTGTTTCAAGCCATAAATGGATTTATTGAGCTTACATACCAAATTTTCTCCCCATTTTTGAATGAAACCTTCAGACTGTTTCATATAGATTTCCTCTTCACGGTTTCCATTCAAGAATGCAATTTTGACATCCATTTGATGCAGAAACAAGTCATAATGTGCAACCAGTGCCATGACAAATCTGAAGGAGTCTTTTGTCGAAACCGATGAGAATGTTTCAGTGTAATCTACTCCTTGTTGTGTGTACCCTTTTGCCACGAGACGAGCTTTGAACCTTTCTATTTTACCCTAAGAGTCTTTCTTCATTTTGAACACCCATTTACAACCAATAGGTCTGCATCCATATGGTAGTTCTGTAAGCTCTCACACGTCATTGTCTTTCATGGACTCAAGTTCAGATTCCATAGCTCTTGTCCACTCTTCACGTTGCATGCTATTTATTGCTTCTTTAAAAGTTGTTGGTTCTCCAATGTTAATGTCAGCTTCACTCAGATAAAGAAGAAAATCATCTGAGATAGCAGACTTCCTTGTTCTTGTCGATTTTCTGAGTACAAATTCACTCAGCTCTTGGGTTTGTTCAACTAGCTCATGATGCATATATTCATCTCCATTTGGCATGTCAGTATCACCTTCATTTCCATTTGGAGCATTAAATTCTGTATTTTCATCCATCATAGCTAGAGCTACAGCTTCAGGTAACTCAACTCCCATGTCTTTCCCAGTGACTGGAGTAATGGTTTCCAAAGGCAATTTGTCCGTCATAATCTGTGTTGTACTGTTTGTAGACCCATTTGGTTCGACTTCTACAACCTATTCTTCAAAAACAAAACTATGATTATACAGTTAAAACACATCAAAACTTGAATGATGTTGAAGATAACTAACCTGAAGAAGCTCCGATTACAGCCATGAAAAGATGTTGGACAAAGAACGATTTAAAACCTAGAATACCGAAGCACTTTTACAAGCTCCTAACCTTATGCAGTTACTCTATGGGAAGTCAGCTTTTATGCGTGTGTTTAGAGCTTGCAGGGACCTCGATATATATACCAGCTAAGGGACTAGTGTTAGAGAGAATATCTCATTGGCTAAAATCAAGCCATAACTTAGTCTTTCGTTTCTGATTTGCTGTGTAATTGCTGTCATAACATTAGTTTAGGATCTGTTGTATATTTGTTGTAAATGCTCTTTATTCTCTTTATGTAACAGTAGCATATATGCTACTATATAAGTTGTATACGTACACAAACTTCTCTTTATGTAACAGTAGCATATCTGCTACTATATAAGTTGTATACGTACACAAACTAAGTAAAAGAAAATCACTTTCAACATGGTATTAACCTAGGTTTATGATTCTTACATGTGTCTTATCTTCTCGTCACGTCTTGTTTTTCAATCTAGTCCTTATGTGTCTCTTCTTTATCTTTCCCTTCTTCCCCATGGCTGCCCTTACTCCCTCTTTTGCTCCCTCACAAACTATTGCCCAGTTCACTAAGCTTCACGAAACCAACTACCTCACTTGGCTTCGTCAAATCAAACCGTACCTCCACAGTGCAAAGCTTTGGGGCTATGTTGATGGGTCTATTCCCGAACTTTCTCCCATCACCACTACTGCTGCAACCGAAGGCCGGCCAGCTACTACCATTCCCAACCCTGAACACGAAAAATGGTTCACGGCAGATCAACAAATTATGAGTCTTCTTACCACATCCTTGACCGAAAACATAGCTCAACTCACAATCGGCTTTGACACGTCTCAAGGAATCTGGGACTGCCTCGCCCGTCACTTTTCGCAGCAATCCGTTGCCAATGCCACCAGCCTCAAAATGCAACTTCATGAGCTTCAAAAAGGCAGCCAATCCGTTGATGAGTACCTTCGTCATGCCAAATCTCTTGCAGATGCCTTGACTGCCATTAACAAACTGGTACCCGATGAAGATTTGGTGATTGTTGTTCTTTATGGTCTAAGCACAGATTATCTCATGCTTCGAACAGCGCTCACTCAGAATCCACCGTTACCAGACTTCACAGAGCTTCGAGCACGAATCCTCTCCTTCGATGCTCAAATCCAGAAGCCTCGTTCTTCTGAGCATGGCTCAGCCACCGCATTGTTCAATAACAGCTCTTCACGACGTGACAATAGCAGCTCCTCTCGTCGGAATTTCAACAATGGCGGCCGGAATTACAACCACAACGGCCGGCGTGATCACCGCCCTCAGCGCGGTCTTAATTTCCAGCCACATCAGTCTCTACAGAACGTGTTCTCTTCTCCACACCAGCAACCTCTTAATTCATATGGGCCATACACCTCTCCCTCTTGGGCTGCCCGCCCTCCCTCATCCAATGGGCTTCTCGGCCCAGCCCCAGCTTGGTGCCCAAATTGCCATACAAATCAGCATGGACTACATCAATGTTCTCACCGGTTTTCTGGCCCATCCACTGCTGCACCATTTGCTGGAGCTCACTTTGTTGCCGATCCAACTTGGTACCCAGATACAGGTGTTACCCATCACATGACCTTCATGCCTGTCAATGATCCTCATTCATACGGTGGTCCACATAATGTTTTTATGGGTAATAGGGATTCAATGCCCATTTCCCATACTGGTAATCATGCTTTCTCACACTTTTGTAAATCCTTGGGGATTCAATAAAGGTTCTTTTGTCCTCATACACCACAACAAAATGGTCTTGCCGAGCGTAAACATTGTCACATTGCCACGATGGCTCGTAGTCTTCTTATCACTTCTGGTGCTCCTCATAATCTTTGGGTTGAAGCCGTACTAACTTCAGTATATCTAATCAATATTCTTCCTACCCCTCTTCTCAATTGGGATGCTCCTCACACTCGTCTTTATAGTAGTCCGCCTTCATATTCGTCTCTTCGAGTCTTTGGTTGTTCATGTTTTCCTTATCTTGGTTCTTATGTCTCTAACAAACTCTTGAGTCGTAGTATAGAGTGTGTGTTTTTGGGTTACAGTCCTCAACATAAGGGTTATCGTTGCCTAGATCCCACCACTGGCCGTGTCTATGTCTTTAGGCATGTTTTATTTAACGAGACATCATTTCCTTACAAAAATTTACAGGTACAAAGTTCTGGTGCATTAGAGTTCACTCAATTGTCTAGCCTGGGCCCAAATCCTACCTCAGGTGACTCTTCATCACAAGCTTCTAGTCAAAGTCCACCACATGTATCCAAAAATGCAGATGAGCCACGCACGGTCACGGTCGATCTTCCACTCCAGCGTCGTTGGCTCTACCATTGTCGATGGCTTTCTCTAGTCGATTGGCACCAGTCATCACCTGCCACCGGCGTCAAAGACCTCGTTACTCATGCCCAATCTCCCGAGCCGCTGCAACCAACAGTCATGATACCGGAGAGCACCATCAATTCTGAGTCGCCGGCCATCATTACTCTACCGGCTTCTCTTCCCATTACAGACCCTGCTCCTCCTGCAAATCAAACCATTCATCCCATGAAAACATGACTTCTAGATGGTATTGTTCAGCCATGCATTCGCAACGATGGTACAGTGAAGTATCATCTTCCTCGTGCTCTCCTTATTGTTATTGCTTCTACTGAACCTACATGTTATACTAAGGCTTCTAAACAGGAGGCGTGACGTGCAGCAATGGCAGATGAAATTAATGCTCTCTTGAAAAATAATACTTGGACCTTGGTTCCTACATCTCCATCACAGAATATTGTTGGCTGTAAATGAGTGTTTCGAGTGAAGCATTATCCGGATGGCACTGTAGAACGTCACAAAGCTCGTCTTGTGGCTAAAGGATTTCATCAACAGCAAGGTATTGATTATGAGGAAACCTTTAGTCATGTGATTAAACCAGCCACTATTCGTGTTGTGCTTTGTCTTGCTATGTCTAGAGGTTGGTCACTTCGTCAATTGGACATAAAAAAATGCTTTTCTTCATGGCTTTCTCAAGTAGGATGTGTATATGACTCAACCACCAGGGTTCATTGATCCATCTCGTCCATCTCATGTTTGCAAGCTCACCAAGGCTCTTTATAGGCTCAAGCAAGCACCACGTGCTTGGTTTCATCGTATGACCTCTTTCTTATTATCTGTTGGCTTTGTTCAAAGTTTGGCAGACCCTTCACTCTTCATTTTTCATCATGGAGAGCATACTATTTATTTTTTGCTATATGTTGATGATATTGTTGTTACGGGCAGCGACACTCGGCTACTCCAAGGGTTTATCGATGCATTGAGTCATGGGTTTGATATTAAGGACCTTGGTCCTCTGCACTATTTCCTTGGTTTACAGGTCTCCTCTCACAATGATGGACTTCATATTGGCCAACTCAAATATGCACATTATCTTCTTGTCAAACATGATATGCTGCCCAGCAAACCAGTTAAAACACCAATGTCAACTAAGGCCATCCTCACTGCCACGGAAGGAGACTCTCTTGCCAATCCAACAGAATTTCAGGCCATTGTCGACTCTCTCCAGTATTTGACCATTACCCGCCCTGATATTTCATTTGCAGTCAACTCAATCTCTCAATTCATGAGTCAGCCCCGAACACCACATTTGATTGCTACCAAACATATTCTTCACTACCTCAATGGCACTCTTGATCATGGCTTATTCTTCAGTCGCTAACACCAACATGCTCATCTTGCTGCCTATTCGGATGCTGATTGGGCAGGTTGCCCAGACTCTCGTCGTTCTACTTCTGGCTATCTTTGTTATCTTAGTACTAACTTGATCTCTTGGTGTTCCAAAAAGCAGCCTACCATTGCTCGTTCTAACGCCGAATCAAAATACAGCTCTCTCTCTCTCATGTCAGTGCTGAGACAACTTGGTTAGCTTATTTACTCTATGAACTAGGTGCTCGAATCCAATTTCCCATCCTCTTACAGTGTGATAACCTAAGTTCTACATACATGGCTTCTAATCCCGTTTTCCATGCTTGCACCAAGCATATTGAACTTGATTATGACTTTGTCAGAGAGAAAGTGGCTTCTGGTAGTCATCGTGTTTGTTTTATACCATCCATTGATCAACCAGCTGATCTTCTTACCAAACCACTTCACAAGCACCATCATACTCTTCTTTCTCACAAACTTGTCTGTCCAGGACCGTCAAGTTTGAGGGGGGATGTTAGAGAGAATATCTCATTGGCTAAAATCAAGCCATAACTTAGTCTTTTGTTTCTGATTTGCTATGTAATTGCTGTCATAGCATTAGTTTAGGATCTGCTGTATATTTGTTGTAAATGCTCTTTATTCTCTCTATGTAACAGTAGCATATATGCTGCTATATAAGTTGTATACGTACACAAACTAAGTAAAAGAAAAATCACTTTCAACAACTAGGGTTCCGTCCATAAAGGAGACACAAATCCCACTTTCTTAACCTACAAGTTAGGTATCACAATTACTTGATTGTCAAGGATTCAATCAGTCTTATTTGCTATGCAAGACACGAACTATAAGACTGATATAAAGGAGTATCAAATCACAATCTTAACATTAATCTCTATTATTTCATTCCTATTACATTGTAGACCATTTAAGGTTGATTTATATTGGAATAAATCCAACATATATAAGTTGTATTGCATTTTGTCATATGACCGATGTGGGATCCTATTCTCCAACAAGCCGGACTTCGTTAGCCGTGACGGTTACCGATGTGGGAACTCATTGTCCTCCAAGAGTTCTTTGTATTAAGCAACGTAGTTTTCCCCCATGTTTGACACCACGGTTGCTTCGTAGTAGGATCTGAGAAAGCCCTCTTCCTTGCTGCATACTTCTATTTTGTCGTCTCTTGTAAAAATCCTAGTTGTACGGTGTGGGAACAAAGGTGATTACGAGTGAAAGGAGAGAGTAGAACAAGCGACGCCATTGGAGATGGTTGTGAGTGGAAGGAGGAAATGGAGTGAGAGTTCATGTTTGTAAGGAAGGCATTACAGATGATTGTAAATTTGTAATTGAAAGAAGAAAGTTGAAGAATGAGAGTTGCTCAGTGCCTTCTTTGTACCTTATTTATAGTGGACTGGCCTTGGTTTTCCTGTTTTGTTTAGGGTTTAAGGTTTGGATTTCCTTTTCTGATCAGGATTGTACGTATTTTGGGTTTCTTACTATGTTTATGATTGAAACATTTTATATCCTTTTTTTATCTAATATTTCTATATATATTTTACGGATTTATCTCACTTCATTACTTCAGTGGTAAATAATGGATGTTTCTATATTTTTCTAGGCTACTAGCTACATACAAATTCAACCGCCGCCACATTAAGAAAAAAAATAACGTACAAATAAAAAAATTTGTTCCATTGAAGAGGGAATCGAACTTTGACCAATCTCAAAGCCTAACCCATATACTCTACCTTGCCTTACCACTTGAGCTAACATCAAGGGCTTACAAAAAAAAAATTGATCAATAAGAAAAAGAAAATTACGTGTCCATCGGGGGCTTACAAATAATGTTGCTAAATTGAAAAGTACTTATGGTTTACAATGGTGTTTTCTTGGTCTTCTTTGAAGATTAATTATCTGGATTCTTGAGCTTGGATAAGCTTTCTAACCCTTTACTTACCACTAATTAAATCCATTATGTCAATTATATTACTCTCTGATAGAAGCCTAAATCTGTATCTTCACTGATATAATATGAGATGATTAGATGTGATTGCAGAATTGTACAAGGAAATTAAAGATCATAAACTTTCAAATTAAGTATAAAAACAAGAAAAGAATTTTTAGCTGAAATTAGATAAAATATTTAAAAAGTCTCCTTTATTGCCTCTTGATCAAAACAACAAAATTAATGGAATCTCATTGAACATATATGCTGCTTACATCAAAATAACCCCTAATTAAAAACGTGGCATACAATAAAAAAATTAAGCAAAAGGTGCTAAACTTCAAATTAATAGATGATTTTCATTATCTTGTTCAACTTTTTGATTACTCCAAATCATCTACGCCGATGCGAATTCAAGCCCAAACAGCTCTCGACTGCGCGATCCTTTCTTCCCAGCCACATTGCATCCGACGATGCTCATAATCTTGTTGTACTTTCGCCTTCTTGATCTTTTCTTGCTCGATCTTTTCGTCCAAGATACACTCCACCAATTCATGTGAAAAGTACAAATTCTCCGCCACGAATCGCCCTCGATTCTTGCCAGGAAACCACCTTCCGTTCCTCCACTCCAGATGAGACCTCAAGTGTGTAACCGGATAAGCAATGTGATCCCACGTCGTTTCGAAGAACACGGTGCAGAAACCGCATTTCTCTCCTGTGACGATCCCCACCCACCATCCGTCATTGTCGTACGCATCCACTTGTTCGCCGCAATCAAACTTTTTCTTTGCAGATGAGTAGTCCCTTGGGCTTGAAGGTAGGGTTTGGTTCGGGTGCGGAGGGCGGACGTCATGAGCCATGACGGTTTCTTTACAGTACGTGCGCTCGTCGTCCTCCAGCAGCTCCTTGTACTCCACCACGTAGTTGTCCCCCATGTTGGCGATGACCCTAGCTGCGTAGTAGGATCCGAGAAACCCCTTTTCCTTGCCGATCACTTCGATCTCGTTGTCTCTTTCGAAAAACCTCTCGGGACGGAATGCCTCCATTGGAGAATATGATTGTGAGGGATTGAAGCAGAAGAATGAGAGGTGATGATTGTAAGCGAAAGAAAGCAAGTAGAAGAATGAGAGTTTCTTTGTGTCCATTATGGCAATATATATAGTCTTGAATATTTGGGCTTTCCTATTCCGATTAGGTTTAGGATTTTGGCTTTCCTATTCTGATCAGGATTTGGAAGATTTTTTATTTTTTATATCCCAATGTTTCTATATTTTACGCTTTGATAGCGATATATGTTTCTATATTATATTTTACGTTTTCATAAAAAGAAAAATGTTTCTATAATTTACAGATTTTTACCCCACCTACAAATGCAACCTTAATACCAACTTTTGTAAAGCAAGAGAAATTTCGAAAGGACTGATTGTTTAGGCATCTTTGAAACGAGAAATTCTTCGGTTTGGACGCCTGCATCAGGTTGTTGTGCCACCAAGCTCATCGGTGTGAGAAAGAGGGGTGGACGTGCAGGAATGTTTTTGTGTCGTAAAAATGAGGTGAGATGGCATAGCAAGTCGCACCCTAGAATTTCTACTCTAACACTGTGTGAAACCAACACGGGATTAAAGATCAACTAAAATACACGAAGTCCATGCTTTTGTAAGAAATGCTCTATGAGTGACGCAGTCCGTCTGACAACCCTACTTCAATTTTTTTTTGTAATTCTTATGTACCATAACTATTCCTAAAAGGAAAATTAGTTACCAAATTTGTTCTCTGGCTTAGAATAATAAAATATTGCGTGTAATTAAAAAAATACTTAAAAAGGAATTAGACAAAAGGAAAAATAAAATAAAAACAATCCCCACCGACCAACAAAAATGAAAGATAAGGCTCGGTTTCCTATTCTAACTAAGTATTGGATTGGGTTTCCCACTCTATTTAGGATTGGAACTTACATTTGATCTTATATAATGTTTCTATATTTTACGTATTTACCTCACCTAATTAATTATGTGGTAAATAAGAATTTTTATCACAAATGGTCTATGAGATTGACCAAACTCCTCATTTTGGTCTCTAAGTTTCAAAATCAATCAATTTTAGTCTCTCTGACATTCATTGTTGCACATCAATGTAGTCCTTCCATTATAATTCCGTCAATAGTTATGTTAGTATGTTGATATAGTACACATATAAGACCCACAAATCCAATAATGTGATGCCAAGTGGATTATACACAATAATTAATCCTTTTAAATTAAAAAAAAATCCTTAAAAAGAAAAGAAAATTGTTAGGAATGACCATATTTTGTGTAGATCACATGATATGGCGGTTGATGGTTGAATTTTTTTTTTATTGATTTAAAGAATGAGTCCAACCATCAACTACCACATTATGTAGTCTACAAAATATGATTCAAGTAGATGATCTTTCTAGCATCACTCAACAAAAAATACAGAAACTAAAAGCCAAATGCCCTTTCACTCCCGTCACCCCCATCTCCCCACCAACCCCGCCACCCCACTCCCCGCCTGATCTGGACCCAAAACCGTGGAAAGATAGGAAGATATAAGCACCATGGACATGGAAGTGCTGATGTCTTCCACTGGCGGATTTACTTCTTCATTATTGGTCTAATTATCAATTTTAGATTAAATAACGAAATTGCTCAGCAAGCACATCAGTACAACCCTCCATTGCTTCTATGTATCAAAATCAACGAAATGAATCTCCCACAATAGTAAATTCCATTTGATTTGATTAGTTTTGAAATGGCCAGAATTATAGATCTTTTATCCAAATGCTCGATTCGAGCGACGCCGCACCGCCGAGAAGCTTCGGTTGCCTAAGATGATCACACCATTATGAAGCCCATCTCGATACGAATCTAACACCACCAACAGCACCCCAAACGGTGGTCGGAAGTTCGAACCCAATTCATGGGTCGTGGCTTCGAGAGGGGTCACGCGAAGGGGGAGATGCTGCTGTTTTTCAGATTTCAGAAAAATTTGGCCAGCTCAACATTTAATTAAAACCTAGGGTAGATTTTAAATATTTTTAAAGAATTTATTTTTGTATAATCAACATGTCGTTATATTATTGAACTTGTGGGTCTTATAAGTGTGTCACATCTGCTCACTAACAAAACTATTGACAAAATTTTAACAAAAAGACAACATTGATATGCGACAATAAATATCAAAGACCAGCTTATCAATTTTAAAACTCATAGACCAAAATAAAAAATTGAGTCAATCTCAAAAACTATTTGTAATAAAATCCCGATAAATAATGGGCATACAAACCCCACCAAATATAAGAAAGAAAGAACCTACAAATAATTAAAAAATTGTTACACTGACACTTAGGCCTACAAATCCATAGATTTTGATATTGGGATTGCTAAATTTAAAAGTAGGTACCAACTGCGGTTAGATTTTGATGTGAAACTAGTCTACAACTTTCTTAGTTAATTATTAATTAGGCAGTCGTGAACCTTGCGCTCTCCACTACGTCAAATATTGCTCTCTTACCTAAATCTGTGTCTTATGAGATGATTAATGTGATTGTAGAATATTCAATATTGTACACAAGGAGGGGACTGGCTACAGTGCTCACAAGTATTGAATGCTCACACTGATCTCACCCTCCTTTCTCCCCTCTCTCCTCTCTCCTCCCTCATTTTAATGGTGAGATCGGTGTAAGCATTAAATGCTTGCAAACATTGTAGCCTACTCCCACAAAGAGATTAAAAGTCAAATAACATTCAAACTCGAAATCAACACAAGAAATTTTAACTGAAGTTAGATAAAAATATTGACAAAGTCGATCTCCTTTTATGGACCTCGCGTATACATATCCAGGAACGGAAAAAGAAATTTTTTCTCGAATGGGCTATAACTCTAAGCTATACTTGTGACCCACGACCAATGGCGGATCCAAAAATGGAAGTGGTAACTTAACCATGAACTAGCTTAAACAATGCAACACAACGTGAAGCCATGCCGTGAATCAACTTCAGTATACATTCATTGCGGCATTTTCTCGAGCACTCTTCAGTATACATTCATTGCGGCATTTTCTCGAGCACCTAGTACGCGCTATCGAGTTCTGCCCATATCTACCGACATGGATCCGTCCCTGTACGTATCTGCCTTACGAGACGCCTCTCTTGAGATGACAAGGACTCAATTAGCCTCTCAAGTACATCAATCTTGAGCTGTTTGATCAAAACAACATAATTGATGGAATCTAATTTAATATATATATATATGCTGCTTAATTAGTGCTTAATTACATCAAGAAATTAAAAAACAGGGTCTACTGAACTTAATTCAAACTGAAGACTTTCGCCGATGCGAATTCAAGCCCAAACAGCTCTTGGCTGCGCGATCTTTTCTTCGAAGCCGCACTGCATCCGACGATGCTCATAATCTTCTTGTACTTTCGCCTTCTTGATCTTTTCTTGCTCGATCTTTTCGTCCAAGATACACTCCACCAATTCATGTGAAAAGTACGAGTTCTCCGCCACGAATCGCCCTCGATTCTTGCCAGGAAACCACCGTCCGCTCCTCCACTCCAGATGAGGCCTCAAGTGAGTAACCGGATACGCTATGTGATCCCACGTCGTTTCGAAGAAAACGGTGCAGAAACCGCCTTTCTCCCCGGTGACAACTCCGACCCACCACCCGTCGTTGTCGTACGCATCCACTTGTTCGCCGAAACAAAACTTTTTACTCTTGGCAGATAAGTCCCTTGGGCCTGAAGGCAGGGTTTGGTTGGGATGCGGAGGGCGGACGTCATGAGCCATGACGGTTTCTCTGAGGCGCGTGCGCTCGTCGGCCTCCAGCAGCTCCTTGTACTCCACCACGTAGTTGTCCCCCATGTTGGCGATAACCCTGGCTGCGTAGTAGGATCCGAGAAACCCCTTTTCCGTGCCGCAAACTTCGATCTCGTTGTCTCTTTCGAAAAATCTTTCTGGTCGGAAAACCATCGGAGAATCTGGTTGTGAGGGAAAGAAGGAAGGGGAGAAATTGGAGTTCGTGTTTGTGATCAGGATTCGCATTGCAGATGGTTGTGAGGGGAAGAAGAAAGGAAGCAAGTGGAAGAATTAATGAGAGTTGAAGTGCCTTCTCTGTATCCAATACATATAGACTCGGATTTGGGCTTTTTCCTATTCGGATTAGGTTTTCGGATTTTTTGGCTTCTGGTCAGGATTTGGAGATCTTTTGTATTTTTTATATATTAGTTTCTATAATTTAGGCTTTGATAAAAATGTTTCTATATATTTCGCATATTTTACCCCACTACAAATGCAGCCTTGTAAAGTAAGAAAATTTTTGGGTTAACTACAATTTACACCTTTAAGTTTGAAGTGAATTCTAAATGAGCCATGAGATTTTAATTTTTTTACATTGCACTATAAAGTTTTGAAATTGTATCAATTTACTCATTTTGTCTCTTTGAACATCTAATTATCAATTAAATTGATGAGTTTTTTTGTTAATATGGTGCAAATGTGTCTTACATGTTAGTTATATAAGGATCTCAAGTTCACCACGTCATCAATTTAATAAATTATCATACAATCAATCAGACCGAAAGTACAAGTTGAAACCATTTTAATAATTTAGGAGTGCAATATGAAAAAATTAAAACTTCATGTTCTATTTTAAAAACCACCACAAACCTGAAGGGTATAAAATGAAGTTAACCCAATATTTTTGGTAAGGCTGTGTGGTGTTACTCAATCATACATTTGTAAAGTTAAAAGAAGTTCTTTTGTCTGGACACTCGTACAAAGTGGCTATTTGGCAAGACTTATCGTGTGGGACAAGAGGGGTGTTTGGGGTCGAAATACAAGGGGTGGGTTGGGCGGATGTTCTTGTGGAGTCTTTTTTGCATATTTCGGGGTACGGGATACTCCGAGTTTTTTAACTTTTAAATTTTTATTTTAAAATATAAAAATTAAGATCTAACGGTTAAAAAATCTGGAGTACCCTGTACTCCAGAGCATCCAAATTTTTTTTTTTATTATGTCTTAATTGTAGGAGTGAGGTGAAATGGCTAGCCGCATTCTAGAATTTCTCCCTTCACACTTGTGAAACCAACATAAAGTCAGAAAACAATTAAAATATTATGGATACCATACTTTTGTGAAAAATGCATTATGAGAATACGTAGCAGGACAAACACTTACTGAAATTTTCTTCACTGAAGCCATGTATCATAGCTATTGCTAAATTCTATACTACTTTCACCAAATTTCTTGTCTAACCTTCAATTTCCCAAAATGGATAAAATATAACTAGAAAAGAAAAGGCAATTAAACAAAGAAAAAAAATAGAAAAAGGAAAAACAATCCCCACCGACCAACTTTGCCAAAAATGAAAATAACTGTCGATTTTGTCCTTAAATTAACACCAGAGTGAAAATTATGTTCTTAAAAAAATTTTTTTTTTTAAATCAGTTCTTAAACTAATAAAATTTTTCCAATTACATTCTTAATATTAGATTCGAAGCTATTCTATTCAATTTTAAGTCACGTGACTTGGATGTGATACAACTTGAAATGTAGATTGGTAGTTTTTCATAAGTTTAAGGGTTTTTTTTTTTTATGAAATAGTGTATGGAGTTAAATTTGAAGAGTAAATTAGACGTTAGAATTAGAACCTATATGCAACGTTAAAGGCTTATAAGCGAGAAAACAATATTATTCTCTAAAATGTGTCATGTGACTTAAGTTGACGAAAAATTAGATAAGTTTTTTTTGAATATAATAGTAGAAATGAAATTAGCAGTTTTTAATGAATTTAGAAACTTATTTTATCGAACAGATAATTAATGACTTAAATTTTGCTCAGGTAATAAGTTATGGGCTAAATCGGCAATTGAGCCAAATAAAAAATCAGATCCCAGCTGTTCGAAATTTAGAATCTAACGGCCCATAATTTCCCGAATGCGTCAGGACCACATCACGGCCGTCCAATCGGTCCCAACGCAGTAACAGTTCCGCATAACTATCTCTATTTCTCCGTCTCTCTGATTTTGGGGGGAGGCTTTCGATCTGACGATTTCTGGGTGGAAACACCATGTTCTTGTTGGATTGGTTCTATGGGGTTCTTGCATCGCTCGGATTGTGGCAGAAGGAGGCCAAGATCTTGTTTTTGGGTCTCGACAATGCCGGCAAAACCACGTTGCTTCATATGCTCAAAGATGAGGTTTTTCTTTCAATCCCATCCTTTTAATCGGACTTTTTCGAAATTTTGTTGGTGGGTTTTGGGTGCTTTCGAATTCGGTGAAATTTTTTATTTTTCAATGCTTCAATGGTGTTTTGGAATGATTGGTATTTTGGTTTCAATTGAAATTTTCGTTTTCGTTTTATGTTTAATCAATCCGGGGTCTGTTTGGTTGATGGGAAAGTGAAGGAAAAGAAAATATGGACTGGAGTAATAGTTTTGAGAGTGTATCTGTTAATTATTATATGATTGAATAAATAATTTAAGCTCGACTTGAACAATCTTTTCTGAAATTCCTATGATTTTTTTTTATTAGAAGCTCTGCGTCCATTGAGTAATGAAGTATTCAGGTTAAGACAATATTGACTCACTGAAATTGTAATATTTGGAAGGAGAGAAAAAGGAGAAAACCAATTTACTCTTGTCATTGTTTTGATATTTTGTGATAATTAGCCTGGAATTTGATTTTCTGATCCTGGGTGGTGTTGATGGATTATTTGCAGAGATTAGTTCAACACCAGCCGACACAGTATCCGACATCCGAGGAGTTAAGCATTGGGAAAATCAAGTTCAAGGCCTTTGATTTGGGCGGGCATCAGATTGCTCGCAGAGTCTGGAAAGATTACTATGCCAAGGTATCGTTGATGATTTAATTCGAGAGGATGTATTGATATGCATGTGATGTGGCAACTGGTTTTCTGCATATATGAACTTCTTGAGGCCTTTATTTTTTCTTATGGAAATTATGTAGTTTGTGTGTGCTCAGCGAGCAGCATTGTTCTTGTATTTCGTAATAATTTGCTGAATAAAGATTAGCGGAATAATGAAATCAGAAACAAATATATCTTCATCTGCCAAAATAGCTGCCGTATGATCTTCTCTTGACACATGCACGTAGTTAAAGTTTTGGAAATATTTATGCCTCCATAATCCCAGATAAATTTTTTTTCTGTTTATCTGATTCATGGGAGGCAGATATAAATAGTGGTAGTTCGCTGATAGCACCTTTTGTCTTTAGAAGGTATGCTAATAGTACCTGACCACACATCCATCCTTTGCTTTGCAATTTCTTTATCTAGATTAATAACGGGTTAACTACATGTTTCTTGTTGATTGTTATGTTTTGAAATTATCGTGTGTTTGACCCCTATGAAACACTCCTATTTAGGAGGAGAAAAGTGGACAGTAGAACCCGGGAGATGTAGTTAGATGTTATAAGACGAGTTATTCTCTAATAAGGTCCTTAAATAAAAGATGTATAGCTGGGGTTTATAGTGGTGAAATGTAACAGTTGTGAAATAGGTTCTATTGAGAGAATATCTGGAATGTTTAACTAGAAAGATCTTTAGGATTTGGCTGATTGTTTTAGAAAGAATGGTAGTGTTGTTCGTTAGTCTACGAGGGTAATTTCAAGTTATACTGGTTTTGTATTGTTGCATATTAGTTATCTCTATGTTTCCTTGACGGAAAAAGAAATGTAATCTCGATGTTTCATCCTTGGTTATGCTGGTTTTGTCTTGCTTCATATTATGTTATCTCTATGTTTCATCCTTGGTACTGCATTTTGTCTTTGTTGTGAAAGGTGGATGCGGTGGTTTACCTGGTGGATGCTTACGACAAGGAAAGGTTTGCAGAATCAAAAAAAGAGCTGGATGCTCTCCTCTCCGATGAGGCACTGGCCACTGTTCCATTCCTTATTCTCGGAAACAAGATCGACATACCATACGCTGCATCAGAAGAAGAGTTGCGCTTCCACCTCGGTCTGAACAACTTCACCACAGGAAAGGGTAAAGTAAACTTGCAAGACTCAAATGTCCGTCCCCTCGAGGTTTTCATGTGCAGTATCGTTCGCAAAATGGGTTATGGCGATGGATTCAAGTGGCTTTCTCAGTACATTAAGTAGGGGGCACTACAAAGTAAAGACTAGGCTTCTCACTCTTGTTGTTTCCGATTAATTCGAGCTTTTTATCGTTGAAGATATTTTTGCCATTTTTCTTCTTGCATGAAATGAGAGAACATAACCGTATGATGAGCGAAAGTAATCCATAATTTGTGCTCTGATATTCATGAAATGATAGAACAAGTTCACATTCTTAAGAGACATAGCAATGGTAAATAAATGGGTCATCTGCGAAATGCATTGCAAAGTTTAAAATAAACAAATTCTTTACCCTATTAATACTTTGTTTTCCCTACTTCATGTGAAAGACAGGTGAATCTTGAAAGCCACTCTAATTGGTTAAGAATATTTACTTTCGCATTTTAATTTCATGTGTTTGACCGCCTTCTCTTATGTCACTTGTATAGAAAGAAACTTAAGTGGTTAAAAATATTTACTCTTGCATTTAAGCTCATGTGTTCGACCCTCGTATCCTTTGTTGCTTGTGTTGAAAGAAAGAAAACCCTAGACTTTGCCAAATTCCAAAGATACTTCTTTTAAGTTATGACACGTCCATAAATGATAAATTTTAGTAATGCACCATAGATTATTGACATATCGACTATAACGTACAACCATATAAATTGAAATATGTGTATTGATAAGACCAACTAAATTTGTGTAAGTGACACTCAAACTTATTCTAGCTTCACAGTGGTATGATCGGGTTAGATTTATAGGCAGACTTGTTAATGGATCATTTGATCCGAATTCCAATCCGAATCCGATGTGATTAATAGAATATGGATTGTGATTTCAATTTGATAACCCTTTATAATCTGAATCCAACAATCTATTAGCTTAACAAATCAAATACGAATCTCAGCTAATCCGATTCATAATGAAGGTTGACTATAAAAACATGTATTAAAAAATCATATCGGGTCATCATATCAGATACTCGTTAACTTAACAAATCATATATGGATTTTCTTATTAAATATTCATCGGATTATTTTACTTATCGGCTCGAATCTAGACTAATCTAGTCTGAATCCGATTCATTTACAGGTCTATTTATGTGTGCAGTAAAATCGTAAAAGTATAGACACTTTTGAGGTGGTCTGAATCCGTAAAATATAGAAATTTTTTCTTTTAACCAAAGCGTAAAATTTAGAAACATTAAGAAATGAAAAGTATAAAGTATTCCAAATCCTAAACAGAATAGGAAAGCCAAAATTTCCTAAACAGAACAGGACTCTATATATATACAAACAAGGCCACTCATCAACTCTCATCCTTTGGCAGCTACTAGCAAATCCAACTCTCATTCTTCTACTTCCTTTCTTTCACTTACAAATCATCTGTAATGGGGCCTTCCCGTGCGATCCAACGGCGTACAAACGCGATGAACTCTCGTCCTTCTACTACCTCCTCTCACTCGGAACCCTACGATCCGACTGAGTTCTGCCCCGAAAGGTGGTTCGAAACAAACAACGAAGTTGAAGTGTCAACCAAGGAAGAGGGGTTCATCGGATCGTACTTCGCAGCTAGGGTTGTAGCCAACATGGGAGACAACTACGTTGTCGAGTACAAGGAGCTATTGGAGGGTGACGAGCGCACGCTCTACAAAGAAACCGTCATGGCTCATGCCGTCCGCCCTCCTCACCCGAACAAAACCCTACCTTCAACCCCAAGCGACTCATCTGCAAACAATAAAAAGTTTGATTTCGGGGATTTGGTGGATGCATACGACAATGACGGGTGGTGGACAGGGGTCGTCACCGGGGAGAAGGGCGGTTTCTACGCCGTGTTCTTCGAAACAACATTGGATCACGTTGCTTATCCAGTCACTCACTTGAGGCCTCATCTGGATTGGAGGAAAGGGAGGTGGTTTCCTGGCAAGAATAGGGGAAGGTTTTTGCATGGGAATCCAAATTTCTCAGAAGCGATGACGCAAGTTATCTTGGATGAAAAGATAGAGCAGTCAAAGTTAAATACATCAAGTTAATTAATCAAAATCCTCAGAGGCAATGTGGTTAATTTGAAAGGAAAGATGGCGGTTGGCGGAGAACAAGAAGTTTAGACCATGTTTTTTTTTTGTTTTCTTGAGTTTAATTAATAATGTTACAGTTTTTTAGGGGTTAATTTTAATATAAGCATCAAATATTGAAGTTAAAAATCACAGCACGTAGTTGATTTTCGTATTTAGATTGGACTTATATGGTTAATTTTCCAATCCAATGTATACATATTAAGTCCAAAATCTAATTACATGCCTTCTTCTTCTGCTTCTAGTTATCTCCTCCAAAACGTTCAACTTTTAGCTAGCAACTGCTCTTGTTTTACCATTTCTTTTGGGGTGCAATTAAAATTACAATGCCTAGCCTAGCTAGCTAATTTTTCTCAGCTAGCAGTAGCCTTTGGCCTTTACTAATAATATCGCCTTTATACTATTTTTAATGGTGGGTTTATTTGTTACAAGAGTAACGCATTTAGGTATATAAAATTAACACTCTAATACATGTGGATCTCAGTATAATGATATGACTCGTATCTACTATGAGCATGAGGGTGTGTTGGCAACTATTTACCAATTTTGTGTGTATGAATAGAGTGATATTATTATAAAGTTTAGTTTTGATGATGTGAACACAAACAAATTCTTTTCTCCTCGAAAGACGAGTGCGGTGCGGCATTGGAAGTCCTCTTGTTTAGAACATAATGAAGTGATTCTCGAAAGTCATAAGTCTCGTTTAGTCAGTGATTTTAAATTATTGAAAGTGTTTTTAAAGAAAATATTTTTGGAACCAATCTTTAGTAAAACTGCAAGTTAATCTTATAAAAGAAACCTAAAAACATTTGCTCTAAAAACGTTTTCAGTCAATTAAAAACACTTATCAAACGAGCCCATAGATGTTAGTGATTAAGAGTAACTTTACTCGTGCTGCCATGCAAAGGGTAGAAAAAAACTAGGGCAATTACTATTCACTTTAAATATTACCCTAATATAAATCTACCCGTTTAAGAGCGTTTACTCTAGCACTTGATAGTGGTGTGTTTGATACTTGGGCATTCTACTACGCAATCCAATGCCAATGCATTCTCTTGAGGCCATTTGTATCCAATATTTTAAAAAAAAAAATACTTTAACCATCTAAAACATCTCTAGGGGGAGGCACTTGGACAAATATTCACGTCATGCAATCTCAATTGTCTTTGAATATTAATCCAAACAATTGTTTTCTAATGAAAAATGACAAATTTAGTACTCAATTCTTGCAGTCAAATTGATAAAAACTCAAGAACAAGTACAAAGTTGGTGGCTTACTTACCAAATTCACTCATCTACGAATCCCTTTTCCCCCAACCATTTTCTTGCTATAACTATCTCAAACCACCACCCCAATCTCTATCTTCTTTTTGGTTTACCAAGTAAGGAAAGATCCTCTCTCTCTATCTCTCTCATGCCTCATTAAAAAAATCAAAAACCCATATAATACCCACAGTCACTACTACTAATATCAATTAGCATACAAAATTCATGTCTTACAAATTTACAATGGCTTCTATTATCCTCCCAAAACACGAGTTCTTCTGCCTCACTCTTCTTCTCATTGCAGCCGGCTGCTGCCACTCAGGTAATAATACTTCATGTTCTTGACGCCTTCTTAACGCTTTCCTTTCGTTTCCTAGCTGATCGTGTTTGTATGATTGTCTCGATATGTTGCAGGGTACGCGGAGGAGAATCCGGCGCAACCGTTTGTGACAGCCTTGGCATGCTTCGGTAACAAGTTTGTGAGTGCGAACCATGCTTAAGAGCTTAACACTTAACACAATTCATGTATACGAGAATATCACTAGGCCCTCGAGTTTTTTCTTATCGATTTTTGTTTTGATTTGGAGTGATCAGATTTATGCTGATTGTAACGAAGCATACAGATTGAATGAGAGTGGAGAACTTAACGTGCCTCCTGAAGCAACTAATTCGTTCTGCAATGGACCATGTTTTGCTGAGACGCAACAAGTTCTGAACTGCGTTGACAGAATGTTTTCAGAGTTCACTTTCAGTAATAGGGCAACACTGCCGGATATGAGAGGTGCACTTCGTGCTGGCTGCAGCTATACAAATCAAATAGGTAAACGAAAATACTCTCAGCATTTATGCTTAGCAAATGATAATCCAATCTATACGTCTCTGTGTTGTTGATGTGGTTGGTTTTTGGAATCAAAATTGAATATTGAGTAGAAGTGAGATTTTTTCAACGGGTCAGGCCTTTGAGAAGAATCTTTCGTGATGATAAGAACTTGATACGAATAGATCTGTATGGTGTAGGGAGGTCCAATGGTTTTGGGCCTTTTGGTCAGTATCTCCAAGGTGAAACAAGCAGTGCACAAAAGCTACCAAACTCCGTCACTTTTTTCACGTTCTTAATTGTTACCGGGTTTTGTCTCTTCATCCTACACTGACTGCATCAAAGTACATATTTGAAGTCAGGAATATGCTAGCATTTGTGCGGCCATTGACGGTGGTCCCACACCTAATCATAGGATGTGATAGCGTCAAAACTTTACACACGCGACTGACGCTAGCACAGCTCTTGAAGTTGAAACTACAACGAAATATCTTGTATGTTGTGGTTTGTAACAAGTTTTTTCTTTCAATATTGTGTAAGATGACCGGTGATTTCCTCGCTTCGGCTTTAGAAGTATCAACCTCAAACGTCCCTCGGCTATGTTATATTCACATTGTCAAATCCATTCTCAATTGAGGCTTCATCGATTTTCTAAACGCCTAGGCCCTAATTGGCGCACCTAGCCTCTGCCTAGCGCTTAGGCCGATTTTTAGAACAGTGTGTCAAATCCATTCTCAATTTCTTTACTTTGTAAAATTAAAACAAATCGACAAGCTTTAAAAATGCCGCTATACCATAACAACGATGAATCAAACCCAGATGCATTATGAATCTTTGCGTAAAATCTCTTCCTTTTTCCCAAATTCCAGTAGCATTTCGAAAGTACACGAACCTACATTTTGTACAAGTCCGAACGCCTACATTGAGTGGTTCGTACGGTACAGTGGGTCACTAAAGAACAAAACCAGATACATAAGAAACCACTCAGATTCAAAAAGAAGCTGTGAAAGTTGAATTGGCATGAGATGATCACTTCTTGGTTGAACCGAATCCACCAAATCCCATCATAGCTGCAACGTCAGGATCAATTTCGGTTTCCTCTTCGACTACCTTCTCTTTCTGAACCCAGGAAAGAAGATTTAAAAGAATCAGTTGGCATAAAACCTTAAAAATCAGCTGCAAAATATTATGGAAATTAATACAACATAATTCAAGAAACATATCAAACGTTCCGAATTTGAAGATTCCAATCTCTGCCTCACAAACATTAATATTAAGAGAACTGATTCTACCAACCTTCTTCTCTTTCTTCCTTTCTCGACGCTGGCGCTTCCGTTCTTCCTCTTCTTGCTGCTGCTTCAAGATCCGCTCATCAAGATCTGAGAGGGAAAAGGAAGAGAGCATTTTTTTTTTATCAGTCATCAGAACCAGGATGCACCTTAAATGCGAAATAAGTGATCTAAGTCTCTGAAGAATTCATTTACTTCTCACTCCTTCAATGTCTTACCTTGCTCTGTGAAAGTTCCATCAGATTTCCGCTTCTTGAGCTTTTCAAATCGCTCCTGAACCTGCTTGAATGCAACACGTAAATATGGTTATTCCCATGAAATGATTTTAACAAGGAATTTCCAATTTGATCACAAACAAAAAGATATTTCTCAAACTCCACCTGTTGGAGAGATGCCCGCTCTACCCGCATAGACATACCCAAAGCTCTTTGATCTACAAAGAAAAGAACCATTCAAAGGATAACAAAACAAAAAGAAAATATTTCTAACGACAATAGAAACATATCCATAGATTAACTCATATCATAACAATGCCGATGGAGATTACATACGTTTCTTGCCATTGATATGATCCAAGTAGTTTGCAGAATCTTTTACAACACACTCACAAACCGAACAGAAGTATCCAGCCTGAAAAAAAAAAACAGAATTAATCATAATGTACCAGGTGAAACAATACTGAGATAACAAGACTAGAAAATAACATATCAGAAATCAGATCAACTAAAAGACACCAAAACCATATAGAGAAAGTACTAATACATTAATGTTCTTTTCACAAGATGAAATTTATATCAAAAGAATGTTAGAAAGGTGTGCAGTAGATTTTAATTGATGGGTTAATGATTGCACTCAAATCTTGCTTCACATGTGGTAACTCAGCCTACACTAGATAAGGATTCGGTAGGAAAGCTACACAGCCTAGCTAATGAGGGGATATTCTTTAAGGAGGAGGGGGGAGGGGAAAGATAGAGATAAGAAATGCAAAGCCTTTGATGAGCATGGTCAAATTGGGCTAACACGACATGATGGCTGGTCTTTTTTATTTAATTAAAAGAAACAACTAACATTGTTACTAAAATGCAATATTTTCAATTTTCAAACTGTCTATAGTACATGATTAACACAAGGGATTGTTCCCCAAACAGTTGTAAGTATTGGCCATCACATCAAAGTAAAATAAAACGCCGGGCAATAATTTGGCCATCCCGAGTAAGATCAGTATTGCATAACATAAGGAACACAATGTATGGATTCATTCTTCACACATAAAGTTCCTTTAACATATCAATATATTCATTCTTCACACACAAAATGTGAAGCATCTCCAGTGATGGTATTATTCATACAAGTAATCATACCGAGAATAGAAGCGCTAACAATCTGTCTGAACAAAAAGGAAGAGAAGCACAAGCCATTCATGAAACCAATAAACTAGTATAACAGTAAGAATGCAAATCATAAAATTCAGTTATGGATAATCAACGATTAAGTATTTACCTGCTGGCTTAAAGGTGCTATCGGAGTAACAACCTGCAAAAACATACAACGAATAAATAAGTTAACGATAAAAAGTGATAAGAAACTTGTAATACTTATTTAGAAAGTAACAAAGATGTAAGCAACAAAATATGCAATAAAAAATCCTGTAGACACTTCAGAATAAACTGATTCATCAGGCGGGGAACAACATGGTTCTGATGCAACTCAACTGAGCAGGCAGGGACATGAGATATTCCCATTTGAAAGAGGCTAATGTCTCGCTTTAATTTTCTTCAAAGTAAGCAACATAGAAATAACAAACCCCACATCTCCTATCAAGCTTCCTTAATCCAAATCTATATTCTTCTAAGGACCACAAATTGTTCATGAAATCAGAAAACCAACTCCGACAGTAAATATATCATTTTGTGAACATACTGCATTAAGGTGAAGATTTTCCATCAAAACGTGATAAGTTCATTTCACACAAAGCAGTGGTATTTATCATCCCCAGAAATTTAAAATTTTAAGCTCAATTAAAACAGATACATCGAGTATACTGATTAACCGTGACAATAATAAGCATCCAATTACACATGACATTGGCATCTTCATAAAAACTAATTCATAGGGTGATAAGTAGTCCCATCATGATAGGCTTGATAATATTCAACAAATTTTCAAATTTTCAAATGGAACGCAAACTGGGAAAAATGCATATGCACTCCAAACAATAAAAAGTTTCACCTGTGTTTTCCCCAAGCGAGACTCGAGATCCACTTCATAATCCCTGTGCTTCAATGGCTTCCTTTGCACTGGCGGACCTTTCGCTACACGGATAAAGCAAACAATACTTTCATTTTATACTAAAGAAAACAACTCGAAGAGCGCAAAGATACCGAAATACAAGATTAAAGAAACTCACATTTGGATTTATGCGGTCCTCCCTCTTCCTCCTAAAGCACATTGCAAAACACCCAGATTAGGAAAAACTAAAAAACATATTACAAATTTACAAACCATCAACAAAGCAGGAGACTTTTCGAGGTGCAAACCTGTCTTTCGCGCTCACGAGCTCGCTCCAAGAACTCTTCTCGGTCGAATTTCCTTCTGAAAGTATTGTCTACTCCAGCAGCCTACACAAACATAATAACAATTCATCAATTAAAATTACATAAAGATTACAAATTTATCATGAGTTTTTAATTTTTTGGAATCAAGAACTTAAGCTAACTGCGCAAATTGATAAATTCTCAGTGACGGAAAGTGAGGGTTTTGGGAAATTGAACTTACATTATTGCTGGCCATGGCTGCTACGCAATTCAATCTTTGAGCTAATTTGCAGTTCGGTCCTTGAAGGATGCAACTGAAACTTTGGGAAACTCTGAGAGATGGAGGTTGGAGAGAGGGCTAACCAGCAGAGTGTCGAATCCCCAAAGTTCTGAAGAAAAGGGGGAAGAAGAAAAAGCGGAAAAAGGGCGTGAGGAATACCAGTTTTTCAAATTTTAATTTTATAAAAGTGTTGATTTAGTGCATTGCCAATTCGGGCGTTTGGTCTAGTGGTATGATTCTCGCTTCGGGTGCGAGAGGTCGTGAGTTCGATTCTCGCAACGCCCCTCCTTTTGCGCTTGCGCTGTTTTTGTACTGCTTTTTTGTTTTTTTTTCTTTGAACGCTTTTCTTGTGTCAAGGTTTTTACGCTTTTTTTGTTCAGTTTTTTTCTTTTCACCTTTCATATTATTACATGTCATATTTTCTGTTTTTGTACTGCTTTTTTTTTTCTTTGAACGCTTTTCTTGTTCAGTTTTTTTTATTTTCACCTTTCATATCATTACATGTCATATTTTACTTAGAACCGTTTGATAATCATTTCGTTTTAAATATTAAATTTTCATTTTAATTTTTTTGAAAACTAAAAACTTATTTGATAACTAATTTCAAATTTCAATCTTTAGTTTTTTAAAAAATCAAAAATGATTTTCTTGAATTTTCAAAATTTGTGCTTGAATTTTTAAAATCTAATATGACTGTACGAGTATACGTCCTATAGGAGTATCCACTTAATCTTGATTAACATATTTTCATCGTAAGAATGTCACAATCAAAAACGTTTATTTTCTTAATAACCATTTCACTAACATCTGTGCAAAACTCAAACAAACTACAAATTGTTTAATCATCATTATGTATCAAAGAAATCAACTATTTTTTATCAAATTAATATGGACAGGGACAGATAACAGATTAGTTAAATCAACTGAAATGTAAATCAATAAATACTCGAAATTAATAAGCATTCCGAAAAATTAAAGTATTTGGTTTTTGCCTTTTCCTAAAATATAATTTGACACGTGTCTTTGGTTTAGTGGGTTTGATGATTACATTTGAACACGTGGCGAAACATGATTTGCCAGATGAAAAAACCAAGCAGTGTCTAGTGCTCAGATGCCGCGGGTAAATAGTGACGCGATGAGAATTAGGTGGAGTAGCTTCCAATTTACGTCTTAAAATTATTTTTCTTTATTTTTTACTGTCGACAAATAAAACAAAAGAGCAAAATAGGAGTCCAACAAAGGCGGTATAAAAACAGAGAGCAGCTTGACTCTCCGCAAATCAACCAACTCTCTCTCAGAAAGTTTGAAACGATGGCGAGCTCGAAGACTCTGTTCGCTTTCGGAGCCCTAGCTCTACTCTTCGCCTCGTCGGTCTTCGCAGACGACGTCGTTGTGCTCACGGAGGACAACTTCGAGAAGGAGGTCGGTCAGGATCGGGCCGCTCTCGTCGAGTTCTACGCTCCCTGGTAGTCTCAGACTTTCCTAATTTCAGCACTGTTTGGTTCCGAGATTTGATTTGGAAAACCCTAAATTTAGCTGCTCAGGTTTTGTGATGATCTTATTTGTTGTTAATTGTGAACGAAATGAATGCAAATTAGTGTGAGATTAGTTTAATCAAGTGTAGGATTGAAAATGAAATGAATTGAATCGATTAATTTAGTTTCTCGGATGCCAAACACGAATTGGAATTGGTCAATCGTATCGGATATGGCGATGCTGAGATTGCTTGATTGGAGATCTGTGATTAGGCAATCCAGGATTCTAGATCTATTGGTGAATAATTGATCGAGGCAAGATGAAGTGTTTGAACTTTTTTCTTATATATAATTGGAATTTTCGGTAATAAGTATGCGAGTTATAATGTATCTATGGTGAATTTTCATCCGAATTTCAATTAGTATTGGACTACCATCATCGGATGCGTTCTGTTTTGCCTGTCGTTTCTTATCCATAATTTCGAAAGCATATAGTGGATATGTTTGTTTAGTTTTAATTTTGCTCCTTTTAATGGTATATGATCCGTACTTCCCATTGCAGGTGTGGGCACTGTAAGAAACTTGCACCGGAGTATGAAAAGCTCGGTTCAAGTTTTAAGAAAGCAAAATCCATTTTAATCGCAAAGGTAGGTTTTCCATTCCTGATGTCCTTGTTAGAGCTTCTGATAATGTGTTGTTACCGTACTATTGAATTTGTGTCTTGCAGCAATACATGATACTGGTATGAGTCTACAACTACCATTGATTGACGGTTTTACTTTATTTGATGGTTCTCAATAGGTTGATTGTGATGAGCACAAGGGCGTATGTGGCAAGTATGGAGTTTCCGGCTACCCCACGATTCAATGGTTTCCTAAAGGGTCCCTAGAACCCAAAAAGTGAGTGTGTTTTCCACTATCCCCTGCTTAATTTACATGAAAGCATTTGTTGAAGTTTTAATTGGATACTCTTGCCACCAAACCCTCTAATAAAATTTTTGATTTGATGTAATATTTTTTACCATCCTTGTTTGTATTAGTAATGTCGGTTTATGTTTTCTGATTGAATTTTACATGATTTAGGTACGAAGGTGGCCGTACAGCAGAAGCTCTTACTGAGTTTGTGAATAAGGAAGGAGGTATTATTTTGACTTTGTAGTAATGTTATTCAACTCAGTGCACTGAATAAATGCCTAAATATTTATTGGATGTTTGAGTTAGTTTGATTCAAGTATACACTTCATTTATGCAATAATCCTAAGCTTGATTGATCATGAAGTTCTTCTTTGCAAGCAGGGACCAATGTGAAGATTGCTGCAGCCCCATCCCATGTCGTGGTACTTACACAGGATAACTTTAATGAGGTTGTCCTGGATGAAACAAAAGATGTGCTGGTGGAGTTTTATGCACCATGGTAAGATTATGTCTTCAATTTTCGTTTTCAATGCTTAATATTTAAATACTTTATTTTCTTTTCGGTTGTTGAGTCAATGAAGCTAAATTGGTGTACAAGAGGAAGGGGGGGGAATTATACAATTATCATTCCCATTGTGTTTGCAATAAATCGTAAGGGAATTTAATTGGTACTTTTGCAAAATCTAAATCTGTTTTACCCCCCTTTTCTTTTCATGGCAGGTGTGGACATTGCAAATCCCTTGCTCCTGTAAGTGTATTTCTGCTCCTTCAAATCCGTTATTGCAACCCTTTATCTGGTGCTTGAACAACGGTTGATCTTGATTATTTATTTTGTGTTCTATCCAGACTTATGAGAAGGTTGCCTCAGCATTTAAGTTGGAGGATGGTGTAGTGATTGCTAATCTTGATGCTGACAAATACAAGGATTTAGCTGAAAAGTGAGTTAGTATTTTAATAGTATCCACGAACTTCCGGTCCTTATTTTAGTATTGTGTGTGTACTCTACTGATTCTATATTTTGTTTTCGATTAGTAGTATATTTTAATATTTTCAGAGTTAACATATAATAGAAAAATGAAGGAAAATGGGATTTATAAAAGGTGAATAAATGGACCTAATACAAAGCTCCCTATGCAGGTACGGAGTTAGCGGATATCCAACATTGAAATTCTTCCCAAAGAACAACAAGGAGGGTGAAGAGTATGGTGGTGGCAGAGATTTAGAGGATTTTGTAGATTTCATTAATGAGAAATCTAGCACCAGCAGAGACGCAAAAGGACAACTTACTTCCAAAGTCAGTACCTTCAATTCATCATGAATGCACCTTATCAAAATCTTGTCCGTTTCTTATCAATGACCGTCTTTTATGTAGGCTGGCATTCTTGAAAATTTGGACGAATTAGTAAAGGAGTTTGTGAAATCTAGCAACGATGAGAAGAAGGCAATCTTTTCCAAGATAGAAGAGGAAGTTGGGAAACTTGAGGGTTCGGCTGCGAGGTTAATACACACTCCCCACTCCCTAGTTTGATCAGATGATACTTGCACATACTTAAAACGAATGTGGAATCTTTCAGTGATGATCTTAGCTAGATTTGTATTTTTGCAGTTGATCTTCTGATTCACATGTTAACTTCTCGTTCTGTTTAAATTTCAGATACGGTAAGATCTACTTGAAAGCTGCCAAGAACTCTTTGGAGAAAGGTGCTGATTATGCAAAGAATGAAATTCAGCGGCTTCAGCGCATACTCGAAAAGGTTTGATCTTATATTATATTCTTTCCAGTACTAGCAAGATACATAGGCCTTGTTTGGCGAAAAGGATAAGCTTACTTGATTCAACTGAGAATTCATATGTATAGGATTGTCTATTGTGCGGTGCAGGATTAGATTAAACTGGATATAAAACTTTGCTACATCAACACTAATAACTATATATCCGTAAAGTTCCAAAACTTTGAATTAAAAAATGAATTCATGAGCTGAAAAATCAAAGTGAATACAAAAACCTACACCGTCTTTCTTCTTTTGTAGAACCTCTCTCTAAGTGATGCATCTAAGGTTTACTGATCCGCATGGAACTTAACATCCCATTTTGTTTTTGTTGGTGCAGTCTGTCAACCCAAATAAGGCCGACGAGTTCACTCTTAAGAAGAACATTCTATACACCTTTGCTTCATCTTCGTGAGGGGACAACTTCCCACGCAGGGAGGAATCTGTAACCTAGTTTCGGTGAAGTCATCTCCCAAATTCTCCGGATCTTGGGAAGAGATAGCGTTTTCAGTGTACTATCGATACACATCTTTTACCTGACATTTTTGTGCTTTTAATTTATCATTTGTAGTAGTGAAAGATAGCCGGCATACCATTAACAATAATCTAGTGGTTTTTGCATCGAATAGTTTGTTTCGTCTTCAACATTATCTTTTTTATGTGATTGAACTTGCACTCGTCTTTGGTGATCGGACGATGGGACGTCAGATTTGTAGTTACGATCGGACGGTCTCAAAACCGATCTCGATCTCGAGTAAAGCATTGGAGTAAAGGGTTTACATCATCCTAAGTTCCAAACGAGTACTGACAATTTGCCATGGTAGTTGAAAAGGATTCTCTGAAAATTGTCACATGGATGAATGATGGAGTAAACTTTTAACCCCACGTTTCTGTGTGGGTTTTTACCGATGTTCATGCGAGGCATTATTCGGAAGTGGACAAGGACAAAGATGTGATGTCCCATCCAAAGCTTGACTGTAGTAGTAACATCAACCTTTTCTTTTGCAAACTGCTTGGCTTGTCGGAAGATTTATCTTCAGTTGTAACTGCTTGCTTTTCTTTTTTATGTTTGTTGGGGAGAGGTTAACTAGAAGAGGAAACCTTTGTACCAAAGGATCATTGCGGTGCCAATAAAGTAGGAAAGTGAGATAACAGAAATCATGACATTGTTTACACGACAAGAAGTTGTAGACTACTCTTAAGTTACGAGGAGAAATCAAAATTCAAACTTAGGTGTAAAGGAGGGAGGATACACGGTCTTATCTAGTTGGTTTAATATGAGTTATCTAATTATCTTTTGATGTGGGGTTTCTAATCAGCTAGTTCCATATTGGTCATTTCAACGCAGAAATAATGCAAGATAATAAACTCGACAATTTGGGCAAGGCAAGGTAAAAACTCAAAATTTAGACTTAGTCACACAACCCGCTTGGATACTATGTCAAGATTTTAAATAGACAAGTCACAACCCACTACTAGCAATGCTGATATTGTCTCTCAACTTGCATACAACACGGCAAGTATGAGTGTTTTTATCGCAGAAGACTAACTAGAAGTAGAATCAAACAATATAAGTCCTATTTAATTTTGTCAATAGTCCGATGTGAGATTCTTGTATTCTTCAACGTATTCTTGCTTACAACACAAGGTGTAGCTCTATGTTCTTACAACAATCATCATGTAAGTATTTTGAGAGTGCTTTTTTGATATCATGATGAGTGTTACAGGAACATTTGTTTTATCACCGGTGATGAGTGTTACAGGAACATTTGTCGTAGTAGTTGAAAAGGATTCTCTGAACATTTCTTTGGAAACTAGAAGAGAAGGATGACGATTTAGTTTTCAAGATTGGGGATCTGAAGCTAAAACAGCCATAGGATCTAGGGCAAAATAGCAAATATGTGCACACGATGAGTAATGGAAAATTAAAGGGGAGATGGGACCGTTTGTACTTTGTAGTAAGAACCAGATGTTTTTGTAGCAATGAGCAGTGTGATTGATCAATGCGTGTGAAGTTGTTTTTTCAAACAGATGTCTTTCCGCCGTGTACTACTTGGTTGGATTCAAGACTTTATGATGTCATAATTCACTGTTGGGTTAAAATAAATATCTGAATAAATAAGCCCATGCCATGAACAAGAACAATAATGGAGGCTGGGACTGGGTGACTGAGGGGACCATGATGATGGGATTTTGCTGCTGTTTTCTCCAGGCTAACAAAATAAATCAAATTGCATGTCCCCAGCAGAACAGTGGACTTTGGGGACTCGGATCAGATCTCAATGCTATTGGCTCCTCTTTGAAATTTTCCAACTAAAAGGAAGCTTTGTTGCAAATGTGAGGAATGAGAAAAACTTCGATCGGGTTGTCTGATTAGAGCAGCTTTAACATTGAGTGAGACCAAATTACATGGCACTCGTGCTTTTGTGAATGGTGTCTTACTCTTACGCATAATGTGGTCAGAAACTCCTACATAAGTTTTTCTCGTGTGTTAGTTCAATTTATTAAGATAGTGTGCTCGGTCCCTTGTAACCGATTTCAAATCTCCTCCATATAATTATAGTTTAAAAATCGTCTCGTGGTAGCAATTAATAGCGAGGTCTAATAGTATTTATCTCCACTTGTAAATGGAAAGTTTTAGATACGACTTTTATATATGACGAGTTCAATACTTAATTATAGCTGGTCCATTGTCCGACTTAGCTCAAACCTCCACCTCCAATTGTATCAAAAATAAAAACAACAATCTTCTTTGTCAAAAAGAAAAGGAAAGGAGCTTGTTATCCCTAGAACCTATTTAACTTGAATTACTTTCCAATTCTAGGAGATCTTTCAATTTGAGTTTATATGATGAGAAGAAAAGAATCCAAAAAGAGATGCAATATGATGGATTTGGATTGTTTTGAGTGGAATTTATATATGAAAAGTTGATGAGAATGTCTCATAAACTCGAACTCCTTTATGTCCATGTGTAGGAGGCACCATGTCCCTTGCAACTTAAGATTTCAATTACACTTTTGCAAAACTCCATCTAAGATCTACCTATTTGATGGTTTAATGCTGTAATAACTTATTAACATAAAAAGCAAGTAATTATATCAGACAAGTAGATTCTTTAGGGTCCCAAAACAAGCAATATCACAAAAGGCAAATTGGGGTCACCTCATCATCTCTACCAAACACCCCAACCACCATCTCATGAAAAATGTGCATTTGCAGCACCAAGCTTTTGTCAAGAAACATTGTTAGGTTTTGCTCCATGATTTGCAAAATACGTCGCGTGATGTGAGAGATACTGTTAGAAAATATATATGATTATGAATTGTTTCAATGATCATGTTCAATTGTTCATATGCATTAATCACTTCTATTAATTTTCCCAAATTAGTATTATGTTTTCTATTGATGGAAATTAACCAATAACCAAAACACTCACATATCATTATCCCAAGGACTAAGAGTAAACCTTAAAAGCAGCAGACCGAAGGATCATCATCTTTGGCTCTCAGAGGTTTTTAACAAGGACCCATGAAAAGTTCAAAGTATCAAAAACCATGGAATAAAATCATAAATAAATTGATTGATTCCGTCATACCAGTAGTGGTAGTGACAGCAGAGAATAAACTTTGCAGTGGCAAAGACGGATGTGGGAATAAAAGAATTTTCCCATAATTTTTCATCATCATAGAAACCCATCAAAATACAGAAAGACTGCTGCAGCTCCTCCTTTTTTTCAGAAGAAAAAAGAGATCTAAAATAGCTAGCCAGCCAGCCTTCAATAATTACACAGATGATCACATAAAATCCTCAAAAAAAAATAAAAACACTAAAAAATTAATAAAAACACTAAAAAAAAAATTTCTATACACTTCCTTCTGAATCCACCACATCAAGATTCATGCAGATTGCCATTGGAGACCTTAAATTTTACCATTTACCTTGAAGAAACAGGATTCAAAGCCCTAGCAAACCCAGAATTCATAGCAGCTCCATAACCCTTTGAGCTAAACCCTAAGCATCCGAGCAACCCTTGCCTGTAAGGCAAGTAAGTCTTTTTCCTCATCTCCTCAGCCTGAGCCCTGTTTGCAGTGTAATGCAGCTCGTGAAGCGACGGCGGATGCCTCCGCTTCCCGACACCGTTGGTGGGTTTTCCGGCTGCCGTCTTCTTCCCCGAACCACCGGGCCCACTTCCCTTCAATTTTTGCCCCTCTGAGCCCAAGTTTAAAGGATTGCTGCATTTGGGGTCTTTTGAAACAGAGCCCTGAGTATTCTGACCGCCCTGTTTCATGGGTTTCTTCTCTTTCGCGGCGGAGAACGAAATCGACGACCAAAACTTGTGGTTGCTGCTCCGCCCTTCACTCTTACTCCGGTGAAGAAACTCCTTCAGAAAAACCCACCTTTTCGAGTTCCTCCCCGCCGACGACGACCGCGACGACGATGCCGAAACCGAAGGGGTAGTAGTGGCGGTGCTGCTCCCCTCCGCTCCCTCTTCGTCTTCTTCCCCATTTTTCACCGCCCCTTTCGGATTTTCAGCAAAGTTGCAGTCTTTCTCATCAGTTTCAGTAATCTCGTCGCTCTGTTCCCACTCGAAGGGCTCATTTCTCAGGGGAGACATAGATCTCGTCCTACGCCGCAATGACTTGTCGCGGAACCTCAGATCTCTGCCCCTCACGGGCTCGAACCCGACCCGATCCGCTTCGTCTTCCCCAGTTTCCGGCTCGAGATCCAGCAACGGAGCCAAAGTCTGGGGATTTTCCAGGTGGGTCGAGAGCTTCATGGGTCGGATCTTCCCGTTCAAGAACAGCTCGTCGGCCGAGCTCATCGGCCCGGTCGGGCCGGACCCGCTCGACCCGAATCGCGCAGAGAACTCGAACTCAAAACCCATAGAAACAGAGCTGCTGCTGCTGCCGCCGCCGCCATTCTTCTCAGAAGAGTTTGACTTTGTGGTCAACGCGAAGTGCATTGGACTCGCCGGAGCACTGTAGAAAAACCCACTGGCAGGCCCACTCCTGCCGGGGCTCGACGGCGCGCTGACGTACGGTGTGGAGCAGGTGCTGTCGTAGTCTTCAAAGAAGAGCTGGTTTTCGAGCTGGGTTTCCAGCTGGGTTTGCTGGGTTTCGCCATTGCTAGGGTTTGGGGGGTCGGGTTTCGGTTCAGGGTTTGGGGGTTGGGTGCCATTGCTGGGCGAAGTTTTGAGCTCCATTATTATTTTTCTGTGCTTCTTTGTTTAGCGGAAAGAGGAGCAGGGAGTCAGAAAATATAGTATGCAGAGTGGGTACTAATCTTTACCCCTTTAGGTTCAGTTTATTACTATTTTGCCATGGTCCCCCATCGTCCGTACTAAAGGTCTAAGTTTTTAATTTAAAGTTTTAATTTGGGTTAATTAACTTAAACAACTAAACTAATCAACTTCCTGGATTGGTTAATTTGGTTTAAAAAATTACAAAGAAATAATTTTTGTTAATCTGTGAGGACCATTAAATCAGCTTGTTTTAGGTAAAAATTGGGAATTATTAAGAAACTTTGCCGTAGCGAGATAATGATGCAATATTTTGCAAATTAGATGTCCACGTCAGAACATCTAAGAAAATATCCAGTTCTATAAGTTGATGGAATTTACATTTAAAACCAGTTAACACATCATCAGATATGAGTACTGCTCTGCCACTCAGTACAAATCTAAGATCGTTATCATACACTTTGAATTATTTGCTCCAAAAGTCCAAGAGTGATCAAATTAATTAATTATTAATAGTCAATAACATTAACAGCTATGAGAAACAAGAAAAGAGAGGTAGTCATATCCATAAAAAAAATTAAAAATATGACTTTAGCCATTGAAATTTAATTTTTTTTATATAAAATCCGACATAAGTTTTTTACTCGAATATAACTCATTGATTAGACTCCACATAAGCAAATTCATTAATTATGTTTGACTTTACACATTTTAAATTTTTTGGATGCCTAAAATACTCATATTTGAATGTTTGATGTACACAATTAATTTCATACAGGTAGTAAAAGAGAATTAATGACTTTCCAAAATGAAAAAAAGAAAAAAAATATTAATGTTACAAATTCATTGCCTTATATATAACAACAATAAAACATGCCTAATATATGTAATAATACATGCTTAATTAATGTCACGAAAATTATATTTTACATATAAATGTAGATAAATTATTTTACACACACACATGTATAATAAAAAAAAACATGCCTAATATATGTAAAAATTCATGCAATATAATTTACCTACAAAATAAAGAAATGTTATTTGGTTCAAAATTAATTTACCTGTATTTTACATAAAAATATAGGCCAATTATTTGCATATAAAATAATAATAAATGCAAAATAATTTACCTACAAAAATAAATAACGTGCTAATCATAAATAAATTTATATATAGGTAAATTAATTAGTACATATAAATTTATATATATAAATAAATTTATATATATGTTATTTGATTAAAAATTAATTTAACTATATTTTACATAAAAAGTATAGGTAAATTATTTGCATACCATAAATTTATAATTGTGAAGTCAACTCTTGAAAGAATACAATCTTGAAAGAATACAATTTTTCACTCCCACAAATAGTGCACCTCCTATTTGAATTTTAAAATGTTAAATTGCTTCATTAACATAATTAGGGTATTGTGGCATAAGTTGTAAATAATTTGTAATAATAGGTTACTTATTTTCCCACATGTCAACAAGTTTGAATTTTGGGTTTTATTTGAATGTTTAAAGATAAATGAGTTTAAGTTTGGAAAACAAGAGTTACAAGGGCCTATATCTAAAGAACCCTAAAAAAAATTATATGAATCAACCCAGGCAACTTGAAGGGCATGCATTTGCAATTTTTTTTCTTTGGAAATTCAATGTCAATAAATGTTAGGGTTATCAACTTTTTGTTTTTGTCAAAGTTTTCCTTTCGTAATGAAAAAAAGTTTGTTTATGGGGTTTTATCGTTTTCTTTTCGAAACGTAAGTGATAATTTTATTTATGTGTTTGTATTACAAGTGATATTTTATATTAATCTATATATTAAGTAAACACTGAAAATTTAAACTCATAACATAATGGAATGAAAAAAACAAAACCTAATCACCATGGTAATCCACTGCTTACTAATTTTAAGAGATAATTGGAGTAATGATGGGTCCAACTTCAGTGGTACGTACCATTAAATGGTACGTACTGTTAAATGGCTAAGATTCATTTGGGGCCCACTGCAAATTAATCTGAACCATTCAATAGTCGTACCATTGAATGGTACATACCACTCAAGATTTTTCCAGTAATGATCCCTAAACTAAAAATCATTGAGTAATGGTCCATGAACTTGTTAGAATGTAGAGTAATAATCTTTTTGGCTAACTCTGTTATAACTTCCATCCTTTTTTTTGGCCCCTTTAAATGTTTTATTTTGGATGAAATTTCTAACGGAGTTAGCCAAAAAGAACTTGTTCCATATTGTGACAAGTTCAGGACCAATACTCATGAATTTTTAGTGCAGGGACCAAGACTCCAATTGGGCCAAAGTTTAAGAACCATTGCTCTAATTTTATTCATCATCAATTAAACAAACATAGCTAGCATGAGATTTGGAGGATTGGCAGGACTCTACATTAGATCTCAATTATTGGACGACTCTGTAATCTATCATCTTCCAGTTATGTAGCCTACCATCCCGTCGCTCAAATTTGAATAAATGAAACCAAACTTTTTTTGGGTAAGTAGTCACTAATTTAGATGTCAATCAAACACAAGACTGCTGATTTCGTTTGGATCATAAAGCCAATAAATTATAAGTTGAAACCAACATATACTAGCACGTTGTAGGAGCAGAATTGTTATTGGCATTGCAAAACATGATCATGTACTCGGAGTAGGCTAGAGTGCTCGCAAGCATTGAATGCTCACACTGATCTCACCATTAAAAGGAGGGAGGAGGGATGAGAGAGGGGGTAAGGAGGGTGAGATTGGCGTGAGCATTCAATGCTTACGAGCACTGTAACTAGTCCCTAGCCAGTCCCCATGTACTCTTTGAAGTATAATTCTTCAATTGTGTTTTTATAGGAGTTGAGTGTAGGATAACATTTCTGAACTATAGTCATCCTTTGATAATAAGAAATTAACTTGGCTCCTTAGAGAATCAGAAGGAATTCTTCTTTAAACATTTATGATCATAAACGTTCATATTATAAATCATTATATAAAAATCATCTCTGCATTAATAAAATATGAGATCGTTTAGTCATTGTACTGTATACAAACAAATGGTCGAAATTGGTCAAAGCAGTATAAACTAAGTTATCTTTTTGTTTCAGTTAATTGATTAAATAACTTTAATTTTAATTGTTATCGAAATAATATTTAAAGAGTGATTTATAACACGTTGACCATAAAGACGAAATTTTATAAACCGAATTGAGACAAAGATGCTTCAAGAGAAGTTTATAAACATGATGAGTGGAAACATATTCATTAAATGTATGTCTCCAACTTGTTTGAGTGAAAAGAAAAGAAATGTATTGTTAAACAATAACAATTACGGGACTGGTTACAGTGCTCGCAAGTATTAAATGTTCACACCAATCTCACCCTCCTTTTTCCCCTCTCTCCTCCCTCCTCCCTCCTTTTAACGGTGAGATCGGTGTGAGCATCCAATGTTTGCGAGCACCGTAGCCTACTCAAACAATTACAACATAAAAAGAATTAAAAAGCAAAACATTGAGAGAAGAGAAGGAATCGACTTTGGAAAATGAGAAAGTAGCTCGAGACAAACTTAAAAATAAAGTGTTGAGAATTGAGGAGGAGAGGAAAGAGCTGCACATCGCCCTCAAATATTAATCACCTTATTAATTGTGTTGCATTGCCTCTCTCTCTCTCTCCCCCCCTACACAGAAGAGAGAAAGTGTTTCTCTCTCATCCCTCTTGTATGTGTAGTCTTGCTTCTGCCATAGCCGTCCAATGTTATTGAGATGGGTTCTTTATTGTCCCATCCATCCTCTTCATGCCCAAGGAGCCTGCATAGGCATAGCATTCAATTCCTCTTTCTATTATTATTCTTCTCCTCCTTTTGGACATGTAGTGAATGCATCTCTCTATATTTTCTGATTAGTCAGATTAAAGAAATAAAAAGGATTTGGCTCCATATGCACATCAACTTCTTCGTCAATTACCATTTTTTACGGAAAATTCTTCAGTGGTACGTACCATTCAATGGTACGGCCATTGAATGGTCCAGATTAATTTGTAGCGGGTCCCAAATGAATCTTAGACCATTCAACAATACGTACTATTGAATGGTACGTACCACTGAAGTTAAACTCATTTTTTACCACTAATCACAGTTTGCGATTTTGATAGGTCATTTCAGTATGTCTGATTTGCACTTAAGGAGGATTTCGTAGGCTTTTTAATAGTTGCTTAGAGAATCTCCGATGCAAACTGAGTTATATTTCAGTTCAAGATTATCTCCAATTTATTAGAGACTTAAAGCTCATATTTGAGTTTTAACGGGTTGGAGGAGAGGGTTTTGACGGGTTGGGTACGTGAAGTTAAAACTCATATTTTATTTTTCTTAGCTTAATAACATTTTTCTTGTTGAAATGAGTTCCACATTAGACACAAATCATATTGAAACTCAATTGAGTCTCACTCTAGTCATAAAACATACATATGAATTTTAAGTCTCATGTGAATCGAAGATACTTGAGCTTATATTTAGGCTCATTAAAAGATTTAAGTCCAAAATTTCCAATGATTGGAGATGGCCACATGAGACGCATGTATTACTCTCAACAACCAAACTCACTCATATTGCACTCAAAAATTTCTCGTCATTTATGTTAATTTGATTTCAATCTCCAAGATCTCCAACCTACTATGAAATAATTGTAAGGAGTCTAGCAATATTTACTAAAAAAACATATATAGATTTGGACCCAATTAAATAATCTAATCTAAAATTCTATATACAAAGGCCTCATTTGGCACACCGTATAAGAGACCGGATAAGATAAATAATCCGGTCCCAAATATTTGTGCACACCGTAGAAAAATAGTCGCTCGACTAATTAAATTGGACCTACCATTTAGTACCATGCACGCTCGACTAATTATACCCCAAAAACCTTGGTATAATTAGTCAGTTTCCTCCGTCTCTCTCGTTCCTTCCTCTCTCTTGTTCCTCCCTCTCTCTCCGTTCCCCAGTCTTCTCTCCGTCCCATCCAACTTCGAACGATCTCGCCCCGCCCAGCTGCGACCCACCTCGCCGCACCCACCTCTCGACTTAGCCCACCTTGCGACCCACCTTTTGAGCAAGAATTTGCAGACATGGATGTTTGGGATGTGGAATTTTTTGAAATTTTCTGAAAATTGAGGATTTTCTGGATTTTGGGATGTGGGTGTTTGGAATTCCATGGTTTTGAGCAAGAATTTGCAAACATGGCAGGCTGGGTAAGGTCGGAGTGGGTTGGGATTTTGTTCAAATATGGCGGTGATGGAGAAAAATGAAGAGATAGAGAGAGACAACAGGGGAGGAGGAGACAACTATAAAGAGGTTTTTTCACTTTATTTAACACTGTATAAATAGTCAATATTTAGTTTGATACTACACCAAACGCCCGATTAATTTAATTAATAATATATAATGACAAATTATTTTATCCGACTAAAATAATCATTCCAGTCTCAGCCCCAAATGAGTGTAGTGCAACAAGGCAAAGGATAGCGCCTGAATACACAATGTCACAGCTCTCTTCATAGGATCCTAACTTTTGGGCAGCTGTCCCAAGGCCGAGGTTCTGCATCTATATACTCTCCCCCTCAAATTAATAATTAATCATTATAAAACCCCAATCTGTCTAAGTAAAACCATAATTTAATCAGAATAAAGATAACAAATACTAATTAATCTTGTAGTCTGCATACTTTGTGGATGGGATGGAGTCTCTTTTCAGATTTCCCTCTGCCCAAGAAATAAGAATATTGGTTTTGAGAGAGGGAGAGGGAGAGGGAGTAGTGGCCATGCTTATTTAGTATGGTAAATATTATGAGCCCACATTAGAACCCAGAATCAACAAGCAGAAGTCATTGCTTGTCCACTTACTTAACTACCAGAAATTTTGATGAAATTTTTCAAAGTATTCGGTTTTTAATCGAGTACCCTACATGTTATAATACAAATAGAGAAATATTAAAAATATATTATTTTTTCTAATTATATTATAACATGTGAAATACTATTTGAAAACCGGGTACTTAAATAAATCTCTTCTTAACCACCAAGCTGAAAGATGTGTTTGATAGATTGTGGTTCATATGTTACAAAATCCAATCTAAATTAGACAAAGCAATTTGAGCATCACCATGTGCATTTGCCACACCATCACATGCTCTGTTTCTTTTTTTGTTTGCACAATGTGAATCTCGGATTACTGTTCATAAATCTGGTCTTTTCCCATTCACAAAGATTAGTCAAGGAAACAAACATTAAATGAAACCCATGAAAATCATCATCCAAATAGAACCCTATGCTTGATGTGTTTGGTAACGGTTTATGCAAGTGTCCGCTACTAAGTCTAAATCGATGAACATTAAGTGTAGGGTTTTATCTTAAAAGATATCTGCATGATTAAACAAATATAAAGTTATAATTTATACTAATTAATAAAAATTTTGGCAGCCATGAATTGTCTTGCCAAAAGATATCAACAGTTATGGCTTCTGGTTTTTTATGGGGCTCTGTTAGGTTAAGTTAGTTAGAGGGTCCTTCAATGAAGCAACACTCTGATACAAGCTCTTTTGTTTTGATCCAAGCTTGTACAGAGCAAAAAGTCACACAAAAAGGCCCACTTGGTGGCCATGATTTATCAACCATGGCAGATTCCACCAAGAGTTTTGGTACAAGGAAACTAGCGTTTGAATTATTGTATGCTTTTTATGAGTCACCATGGTAAAAGAAATTCTCACCTCAATAATTTCTACTATTATTATTTACGGTGATAAAAAATTTGTAGTTCAAATAATTAAGAGTGTTTATTTCTGCATTTGAAATTCTATTTTCAAGATTTCATCGTCCGGTATTTACCAATTCTTTCATAGCTTAACCTATATAGCCTTGGGCAACACTAAACATCCTATCATATGAATGAAAAGTTTAAAATTTCTGTCATACTACGGATCATGAAGTGATACCATAAATTCAATAGCTTTTAGATTTTGAAGTAAGTGATGGAGAGCTTCTATTTATTAGGCTGCTAGGCTGCTAGGCTGCCATCAAATAAAGAAACAGTCAATTTACCAAAACAAAATAAATTGAGAGAAAAAATCTTCTATTCAATGTGATGAAGTTTTAGGAACATGTTCTGGCTATTCACTTACACAGCTAGCCTTGTCCCCCTCAATGGAGGTAACAAATGCACTTGAAGGGGAGGACAGTTGGTTTGCCATGGTTGAAAGTCATTTACTCCTTTTTTACTGTTTTACATTACTCTATTTCTGTTTGTGGTTAAATAAGAAAAGGGAAGAAGTTTATTCATTTTTTCCCATTTGTTCACTACTACTCTTGGTTTTCAACTGCCTTTGTGTGAGGTAGGCCACGACTGTTTTTACTCAACATTGTTTTACCTTGATATACTTTGGTGACATAAAAGATTCTCTCCTACATTTTGAGAGAATTTTTCGTTCGATCAGAAATGCATATCTTTGTGTCTATAACACATGTCACGTTGTATATTTGTATGCGCAAGAGAATATTTCCCAATAACACAACACATTTTCTCCTACTTTATAATAATTTCAGCTCACATTTTGTATAGAAACCAAATCTTTTATAAGCCTAGCTCTTGGGTAGGAGAAAAACTTGTGTAGTGCTGCCTGACTATGGCAGTTATCACAGTTGAACCAACGTGGGTCAAGTGAGATCAAAATATAGAGGGTCAAATACTTTTGTCATTTTGTGGAGAGATTCTCGCTTGCAACCAAGACATTGTTCTAGTGTCGTCACCCGTCCAATAAATATTTGTCACGTGTTCAAAAAGTACATCACCTGTCTAGCAGACGCTTGTCAACTGACGAATTACTAACAATACAATATCCCTCGAATTCGTAAGAGCTTCCTTACAAATGACGTGTTCCAAATGTCCCTACGTAAATTTTTTTCCTCCGGTGGGGTTGAATATATCACTTGGGGAGTTCAGTAATTTCGACTTTGAGATTGGACCAGTGCTAGAGGGTCAGATAGGTACCATTGCAAAACTAGAACCAGTGACTTGGAAAAATCACATGGTTTCATTAACTGGATAAAGGCCCTGACAAGGCCTTGCTCAAACGTCACACCAAGCCAAAATCTCTGCTTATTCAGATTTGGATGGAATCTTAGCGGTTAAACTTATAATCTATCGTGTAGTAACTTTACACACCTTCATCCTGGAGTGCTCTGTTACTGCACTTAAAATCGTACACTTTGCAGCTTGCAGTCGGAGAAGAACTTCGATTGTGGTACCTCTTTGGCGGGGAATGAAGCACATGAATGAAACCCGGACGATGAGGTAACAATGTCTTAAACTAATTATGCGATGTCATTTGAGAAATTTGAGAGTTAAAATACATGACGGGTGATAAGTTTAGGACACCTTAATGTAAGAAGTTTCGTGTAAATCTCTCTTTATTTGATGATGGATCGGGTTAGTAGTAGGGGGATTTTTTAGTATGCACCGGTGATCATTTTCCGTTAGAACCTTAACTGTATGTCCAACCATCGATTACCTCAATGCATATTAATTGTCATACACTGAAGCATTATAGAATTTCAGAGTTATACGATTAGAATATATTAATCCAATATTAAAAGTGAATAAAGAATTGGATAAAAAGTTAATGGGAAATTTTATTGAGGCTTTTTGATGCCTCTTTTCACCATGTTTTAGATTCAAGATGTGAGGCTTTTAAATTTTTTTATTAAACATTCTTCTACAATTTAGGTGCCACATGTATTTAATCATCCCTGTTTAAATATAAAATTACACAAATTGCCATTATATTTAATGTACCAAATAGTTCTCAAATTAATATCCCAAAATTCTTGAAATCTGGCAGATAAATGGGAAATGTTACACTGTTTAATTTAAAAAAAAAGTCTTTTTTATTTAAACGTGAGGTGCTCCATGGATTTCTTTGGCACGATGGACGACCTGGGCTCAACCATGACCATGGATGTGAATGACATCAACCCACTCGAGATCTTTGGCGAGGACATCATCGACGAGAACAAGCTGGCCAACGCGATTTCTTCAACTCCCTTGAGAACAATTTCTACCAACATCAATTGAACGAACAAAGCTTCTCCAACGCATTCATGTAATTATTTGCTTTGATTTGCTTTATTTTCTAGGGGTTTAGACTTTGAGGAAATTTACAATGATTGTTTTGTACCGCCATTAAAGTTTCAATGTACTGTCGTTAAAGCTTCAATCTAATTTTCATTATATCTTATATTTGATGGTAAGTTTTCTGGATAGGTACTTTTGAACTATTTTAGTACTCAATTTAGTTTATAACGTACCCAACTACTAAAAATATACCACACTATTAAAAACGTACCAAACTACTAAAAATATACCAAATCACAAGTATGTTGTGAAATGTTAATTATATAGAAAATGAAACTTATGACGTACCAAACCACTTGTACGTTATGTAATCCTAATTTGAATAGGTACCAACCCACTAATTCGTTAACAATCCTAATTTGGAGTATGTACCAACTCAGTGGTATATTATGAAATTTCGAATTATATAGAAAGTGATGAAGCTTGCTAGATTCATCATGCCCAGCACAACGATGAAGTTGCTTTTTTTTTTCCCTAGAAACCAACAATGATTCTCACAATCTGAAAAAAAAAAACTCCAGCAAGTTGAAAAATTGGATAAAAATCTGAAAATAAATCCACAAAACTTAAAATGCCTAATAAATGTTTCAGCAAGTAAAAGGGCATATACGAAAACCATTATATAGGATTTTGGGTTTTAAAAAATAAAAGACTAACATGGAAATAGTTTAAACTTAATTATGTTGACGTGGCATCAAGTCAAAACACCTTAATCAAAAGTTAAAAACCTATAGATGTTTAGTAAAAAAAATTGTTAGAGAGGAGGTGGGGATAACCTCTCTCTACACCCTACTTAAACTTTAAATGTAAATTATCTTTATTACTCTATTGCATAATTACCATAAAGTACAAGATAAAATTAACAATACAATTACGATTTATTAATAAACCCACACCTAATAATCAAACCCTAACCATCACGTAATCTTTCTCCTACGTTTTATTCTAGCAAATACCCTAAAACGCTCATGGATGAAATGTCATTGGAGAGAGAGAAAGAGAGGGAGAGCTAGTAAATTAATAGCATGTGTGTGGAAGTTATATTCAGAAGTTAAAGGCAAAAGGAGAAGAGTCGGATGACAGCTGGCAAGCCTAGCGCTATGTGGTTATAGCTTGCAGAATGGGAAAAAGAACATATATATGGATATATAGATATTTAGACTGAGAGACTACAATATGTAAGTGATGAATGATCAATCACATATTGTGGTAAACCTCATTCATTTGACTGTTCTCTTTACATCTTAAATGAGTTGCAGAACATTGATTTTGAGTTTTTATTTTCTAAATGGGTGTAAAGACAAATTTACATATTGAATGGAGTTTGTGAGGGTAGTTTAGAATATTGATAGTTTAATTAAAAATAATATCGGTGTAGAGAGTAAATTGGATATAGAAAGAGATTATATAGATTCAAATAAAATTTTGACCCAAGATCCAAAACCTGGAAACCGGACCAAAGGCCCGAAATGCTTAGTGTAATCCTTTCCAATCCAATCCAGTCACGAAGAACTTCGTACGAGAAGTGAAAAATGGAATTACTCGGCCATTACTCAGCCAGATGAAAATATTGAGAATGTGAATTAGACAAAAGAAGAAAATCATACAGGATCCACCAGCTAAATAATTAAACTCGCTATATTACATTGCAATGGATTTCTTAATACACGGCCAACTTAGGAGGGACTAAAAGTTCAAAAAATCATACACCAACTCATCCACCAGACAATTTAGTATCCCCTTCTCAATCTCCAGACCCTCCTCGAATGCTTCAACTTCAAAGTCGAGCCATCTTCCACGCTTAGTGCTCATGTCCTTGTCCACAAGCTCATCCCCCACCAGCTCTCCCATGTTTTTCCAACCCGAAATCTCTTTATACAGCTCCTCGGCTAACCGTCCCTTTCTCTGAGACAATGTGGTCAATCTGTCCCATGCTTTGCGGCTTCCTACAAAGATTTGCTTGCATCTGAACTGCAGGGTTTCGCTTACGCAGTCAAACAAGATCTTCTGCTCGAGCTTCTGATACTCTTCTTGTTCTTGATTCTCCAAATGATCAAAGAGACCTGGGGTGATGACGTGTTGAGCATCACCCAATGCGAAATCTTCCATCTCGAAATCAACATTGCTAAGGATGTATCTCACATATTCCAGTTCCCAATCGTTTGTTTGATTAAAATAATGGGAACCTGATATTATAGTCGTACTCTTTCCGCTCGCATCCCCTGTGGAAGCTGAAGAGGCGGAGTCAAGGAACTCTGAAACACCGTATGAAGATAGTGAACTGACTTGATCTTGAGCTTGAGCCGATGAACATCTCTCACTGTCACTGCCTGTAAATGGAGACCATAGCATGCGACTTAAGTCATTTTTCTTTCAAAAGAACATGTGTATGTTTCGTTATAACATAGCGCCTAAATCATAACAAGAGGTTTCTTTTTTCCTTTTGGTACAATGGAGGTCAAAAGGGGGAGGAGGCAGTTTGAGTCCTACAAGGGGTTCCACTAAGCTTGTCTTATCTAATTTATTATTTGCAAGACTATCAACTAGCATAGACATTCTCAAAGCTGTGTAATTTGTTCCTACAAGAGGTTCCACTAGGTTCTTGGCTATTCTTTGATGGCACTGAGTAAATTTGAAGCTATTCACAGTGAAAAACGACTCTTTTAATCTGACACTTATCTAACACATTGTTACAAATTTATGTACTGGAAAAAGGAAGATATAGAAAAGAAGACTGTAGTTGTACCATTGGCGCTACTTCTGTTTTCTGTGCAGGTTCGACTCTCAAATGAGTGTTCAAAAACTGAAACTGGACTAAGACGTCGATCAAATTCTTTTCCAGTTGCACTGTTTCTGCTGCTACTGCTACACTCTTCCACCCCTTCTGATCCCTGAAATTGTTTTAAGAGAATTTGACAAGCATGGTGAGTATATCTTCATGACGTAAACTAGGAATCAAAATAACGCAGCTCTTGAAAATATTAATGGGACCAAAGTGAAGTAATTTTATCCAAAATTTTAAATATTTATAAAATTTGAATCTTGTTCGCAAAGATGGATCAAATTAGAACTACCATAGCTGATTGCTAATATTGTCACCATTATCTCTAAAATAATCTCACCCTGCCGTAGTGGAATTTGAATTTTAACACAGAATCTTCACTTGAAGCACGGATTCATATCTTAAGAGAAGACCTATAATTTTAGGTGCCTATAGAACAAACTAAATTACAGTGGTTTCTGTAACTTAACACCATATCTGGTTTAACTAATTACACTATGCTGAACAATTTGCTTCAATTATCAGAAACAACCTTGTTTCATTTAGTTAGTTACAACTAGTCCATGCATAGATTTTGTGTCCTAGCCCAACCTACTGATGAGGCCCGAAAAAACACCTCAAGTGCCTTTTCACTCGATCACGAAAAACCAAGGGTGAAAAATCATGAGTCAAGAACATTACGAATAAAACAAAAGCTGAAAAAGGAAAAATCTATGTACAAAAGAAACTAACCTGCCACTGCTGGTTAACCTTAACTGACAAGCAATCATAGCCGTCTGTGCTGCCAGTTTTATCTTTGATTAAACCAAATTCGAACCTCTTGCTTCTTGATGTAGTGCTTGCCACACTGGAAACCATATCTTGCAAGCAAGACGTAGAACTACCAGAAGTCACTTCACTGGATTGATTACGCTGAGATGACTCAACTTTACATGACAGTTCTTGAAGCTTTTGTTCCAAAAGGACACTCAAAGCATCACCACCAATCACGTTCAACCCAGGAGAAGATAATGTGAAATTCCCTGGATAGAACTGCTGATTGTTGTTACCAAAAGAATCAACATAAAAGCTGTTATTTATACTTGTGACTTGACCAGGTGACTGCAATTCAGAGAATGATCTTTTCAGGGGAGACGTGAACGTAAATGAAATAACATCCATGCCTTGGTTCCTATTATCTGCGCCCAAATTGGTGCACCCATTCCTTGAAACATTACATTTCACCGACCTTTCATCTTCACCGATATATGCATCATCGGAAACAGTTTCTTCTGAACGAACATCCTGACGAACAGACCTTATCCTTCCATAAACATTCTTTCTTGTGGATAACGGAAACTCTTTTCCGGTAGCAGCTGCCATTGAGCCCATCTTTCCGGATCCAATTTCAGAGCTTACAAAAGTCGTATTCACAGTTTTGCTTGGCCCACTAGAGCCATTAGGTGGCCGCATTCTTCTAGTAGGCTGATTAGGAACCATACTTTTTGAAGTCATTTTATCTCTGTTAGATATACAATTCTGCTTCTGGTTATTCTGCTTGAGCGCAGTTCTGGTGCTATCCACGGAAGTTCTCTTATGCATAGGTCTTTGTGTACTTGACCTGCTCTTGAAAAACTGATTTTGTTTGACCTCATTTTGTTCCTTCTGGTTCATAAAACTTCTATTACTACAAGAAGCCGACCCCTCCCTTCTCTGAACATTGACCTTTGCTTGTTCTGCAAGTGATACTGATTTGCCCTTATTCCTCATATCCCTGTAACTTTGTTTTTCTGAATCCACAGAAGCCTTGGCTACTGGTACATTATCTGACCCGTTGTGGCGCCTGTCACTAGTCAGTCCTTTCATATACCTAAAGTCACTAGCTTCCTTGGGTCTTTCAGGTCTTGATGCTTTATGCACAGCTTCCATCTTCTCCTTCAAATCCCTAATTCTCAAGGGAATAGAAGAAGTCCCCACAGATGACACTTTGCTCCTGGCAGATGGTCGAGGACTTGCCTCAATGATCTTTGAGGCTGCCTCCATTACATAAGCCGCATTTTTTGGTGGAATGAAGCCAGGACTCTTGATAGGCGACAAAAGCTTATGGTGAGGAACTGGAATTGACTTAGCTGATTTTGGAGGCAAAGCTTCTGTTTGAAATCTCTCAATTGGGTGGCTCGGCACCCCCTGTGTCCTAGGCTCTACAAGATTCCAAGAAAACCTATCCAGCTTCTTTGGCACACTTATGTACTCCGTGGCATAAAAATCACTCCACGAATTACGACCGCTCCTCTCATGTTGAGATGCTTTAAGTGACTGGGAGTCAAAAAGTAGGGCAGAAGATGGCTCCGGGGCAGTTGAAGCAGGCAGTGAATCCAGACCCATTAATCTAGCAACTACACCAGGGGCTCTAACCCCACATCCCTCATCACTAGTCACTGATGAAGCACAATTCCAATCACCACTTCCTTTATTACTTGAAGTAGTTCCAGTTCCACTCTCATCCACCTCTACCTGCAAATATCCCAATCGTATAAAAAGTAAAAACGCAGATTCTCAATACTTTCGTCACATGAAAAACAAACAAGAGTACGACTAACACGAGAGGGTAGAGGATCTTTGCCTACCCTATAGAGCCCTGGCTTTGAGAAACTCTCCACATTTTCTTTTCCTTGCTTTAATCCTTCACAGTCAAAATGGCATAAGTTAAACACAATGCTTAACTAAGAACCACCACTTACAGATCAATAAACAAGATGTACACCAAAAAATAAAGTAAAATTGAAAAGTTATCTACCCGATGATTCAGAACTGGCCGAGAAGAGCTTCTTCCGAGATTTTCCATTCCAATCAAACAAGTTAAGAAAGCCCCCTTTCGAACGTTTCTTCTCAACCTCCATTTTTTGTCTTCCACAGACCTTATAGGAGCCTGGGGTTCAAACCAAAAGGATCACTTCAACCGAACCCATGTGCCAATTTGTACTAAAATGCTTGAACCATAAATGTGCAAAGGTATTCAAATATAACAATATTAACAACTAATTAGCACAAAATTAAGACCTAAAATTTACCGACATTGCTTCTTGACAAATTAAAAAATAAAAACAAAACCACACTCCTAAATTTTCAATATTTGCTTTAAATGTACAGCATTTTTCAAATCAAGACCGCAAATCGGATTATACCACTAATTCTACATATGAAAAAACAGCAAATGGGTACTCTCTAAAATCAAATGAATGTACAAATCTCTAATCTTTTCAATCAAAATCTCACCTCAAATCCTTCATCTGCAGAACCCCATTTTTCCACACTCTAAAGTTCACTCCTTTTTCTTCTTTTCCTTCTCTAGGCTGAGCAAATCACTCAAATCTTAAGCTTCTTCCGAACTCAGCAACCAAGATTCAAACACGCAGAAGGAGCTTCTTCAGTCAATTGCACCACATTCTCTTCACCCAAGAACCCACATTTCCAAAAACCCAACTCTTTCTTTCTATTTTTGGACTAATTTTTGTGCTGAAAAAACAAGAAAAATCGGGAGTGGAGGAAAAGATTGAAGATCTGAAAGCGTAGAGCAGCAAAATCATTTGGGTTTCCAGAGGAAAAAAAAAATTAAGTTTCAGCAAGAGAGAGTCTTTGAGAATGCAACAGAGGAAAACTGTCAAATTTGAGAGAAATCAGAAGGAAATTAGCAGACACTAGGAGAGAGAAAGTTAGAGAGAGAGAGAGAGTTTTGAAATGAGAGAAGAAGAGACGTTAGCACTGAGCAAGGAATCGGAAGAAGAAAGAAGAAAACGCACCGCTGTGAGAGAGAGGAGAGAGAGAGAGCTGCTGAGTGGCTGATGAGTCCTGTGAAGCTTGAAAAAATTCCACTCTTTTTCTTTTTATTTAACTAATTAACTTATTTATTTACTGGACCACACTGCCTCGTTCTTTTTTTTATTTATGTATATTTTTGGGGTAAATCATGTGCCACAGCGTATGCCGCGCTGCCACGTGGACTCTAAATTGATGGTTTTGGGCCCTACCTTTAATGCCAGATCAATGGAAGGTTCAAATCACTCCAATTTAAGGAGACAATTTAAGTCGTCGGTTTCGATCCTACTTTGGGAATTGCCGAGAGTTCAAAATCAAACGAACTTTCTTTCTTTTGTCCCATTTTTATGTTCTAAGTTGTCATGGATGTTAATGTTTATGTGTTTAAGGGTTTTAGTGGTCCATAAATTATGGTCAAATTTCACATTTGATGAAGTTATAATATTTTTCTTTGCTCTCTTAAGAGAAATTCTTATATTCTACGACCGAATTAAGTAGATTGTCTCACTTACTCATAAAAAATAAAACTTTATACTCTTGAATTTTTTGTAAGTACAAAATAAAATGCAAAGATCTAACACGTTTATAACTAAATCAGATACAAGAATTTTTCTTCACTTTGCCCCCATCATCAAGTCCGTCCGTCAATAACTTCATAGCTCCTACTCACTCTTTTAATTTTCTGCCACACGCATGGGGGTTAGTGAGACACCAAATATGAGTAAAAAGGCCAATGTAAATCATTATGACTTATGGTAGTAATGTGAGATTTGACAATACATTTAAGGGCAGTACATACAATAATTAACCCTTACACAAATGCAGCAAAATGCATTAATGACATGTTTTTTACCACTAAAATTTAAATTCAGAAAAAAACACAGTTCATTTGTCCTTAAAAGGAAAAATCTTGAGTGGTACATACCATTCAATAGTACGGTTATTGAATAGTGCAGATTAATTTGCCGTGGATTCGAAATTAATATTAAATCATTCAACAGTATATACCATTGAATGGTACATACCATTAAAGTTTGACCCATCTTTAAAAAGGAAAAAGAAAATCACAGTTCATTCCTTTGTTTTAAGCTATAAGTTTATAGCCAATTATCCAATGGACCAATCTACACACTCAAAGAATGCAAATTATTGGTCTATAATTTCACACAAGTAGAAGTAGCCAATGGACCAATCTACACACTCAAAGAATGCAAATTATTGGTCTATAATTTCACACAAGTAGAAGTAGCAGCTACTCCTAGTACTAGCTAGAGACCAAAATATGAAAGGGTCCGCTTGTATAAATGATGTAGTTGCCATTTTCCAAAAAAAAACAAAGATGAATTTTGTTTCGAGCTCTCTCCTCCATCAATCTCTTCTTCCTTCGTTTTGTTTTTTTTGGGTAATTATATTTTACACCTTTTGACACATTCCAATCCTGACACGCCAATTGTCGGGAAGTGCTGGCCGACACATTTTAAGTGACGAAAGCCAATTATGCATGTAAAAGTGAAAAAGTGAGTAGATTTAGAATTGGAAGTGGAAGTAAGAGTGCGGGGAAGGGTAAAACTCATTATTACAGGTGCATAATAGTCAGAGCATAGTATATAGTGCATAGAGTAAAAACATTCACATCCTCGTGAGGATGGATAAGTAGAAGTGAACTAAAAGTAGGAGCAAATCCTACATAATCTGGAGGTAATTGTCAAAACCGCCAACCACAGTCAAAGCAAGCCCTCGTGTCTTTGATAAATATATCCGCCTCTAAGTCCTGGAGCGGCGCAAAACATTAAAAGGTGAGTGGGTTAAAAGCAAAGTTTGATAAAACCTTTGTTTTCAATAGCATACTATCCTCGCTAGAAAAAAATGTATAGTTTTTGAAAATACGTCATACTCCCCGGTATGATCCTCAAAATACTATAACAATAATACGGGTACTCCCTGAAAATCAAACCGACTGCTCATCCATATGTAAACACACAAGCCCAAGTAGATAAGCTACGAGGAACATGCTAGGTATCTAAGAAATACGCTGAGTACTACAATGACGTGAGTCTAACGCTAATCGCTGTGCACAAAGTGCGTCACACAAGTTTGAGTTGCCTAGCAACCTAGAACAAGCTAGTACCTACAATGGATCCAAAGTTGTGTAGCGGTACTGATAGTGACAACTTCAAACGTCAAGGCTAGTCCTGGCTATAGGATTGAGTACTGATACCCGGGGTGTTATACATCTACTGATGAGTAACAGTATAGAAATATGTATGGCAAATATAATACGAATGTTCTACCTCCAACAATCGTATATGATATGAGTCATGCTAACATTTAAAAGAAAGCAGTGAAAACCATACATAATAGTATCTTTATCAAAACAAAGACCCATTCACTCACCTGTAAGTAGCCGGGTCGTAGCTCCACTGTCTTGGGTAGCCCCGGTAGTCCTCTCGATAAGTCTCATCTATATGAGATATCACTATACTAATGATTAAACTCATAAAGGTTACTAATTAAACTAATTAATTAAACCTATCCCTTGTTTGCTCAATACGGAGGTCTGAAACACTCCGTAAAATACCATACGTACTGCCTCTAGGTAGTATACGTCGTCATGAGTCACCTCGAATTGATGGAATTCAAAAATATAGTCCCACGCGCGGTTCACGTGCCAATCAACGCGCCGGTCAACTGACGGCGTTAGATCTAATGGAATATTCCAGCATCTCCGTTAAATCTAACGGAATATTTCTAACGCCGTTAAAAGGAATATTCTCGGCTTGCTGACGTCACCTGGCCGGTCTGGACCGGTTGCTGACGTCAGCGCCGCTGCAACTGGCTTCGGTCGCCGACGCTTGCCGCCGTCACCGTCGCCAGAATTTTGGCTGGTTTCTGGAGAAATTTTCAAATCTCTATAACTTCTTCATTTCTTGGCCAAATTTCATGTTCTTTATACCAAAATGAAGCTAGAGAGGAGTAGAATGACGTTGTACCTTTGGTTTGGTCATACAAGCTCGGGAAGTGGCATGTAATTACCTCGAAAGTCCTCGGCTACGGTAGTTTTGTCAAACTACGTCAAAACTCAACCAAATCAAGAAAATGACATATGAAAATTCATCTACTCAACGAGAGGAATCCATTGGTGGTAGTTAGAAACCTCACCTCAAACGATCAGGAGTTTGGACGAACGGTTTGTACTGTTGAGTCTAGGGCGTCGAGACGAAGATTATAGTGATTTTAGTTCGCCTCGGTTCGACAATTTTCGTCGACGTCAACAAACGGTGCAAAGAGAGAGCGAGAGAGAGAAAAATGATAAGGGAAAAATAAGATAAGTGACAGGAAGAAGATAAGGAAAAAGAAAAACATTTTGGGTTTTTAGGGGTATTGTGCACCCACCAAAATAGTAAAATTACACGGTCTCGTGTATAAAATAATAACACACGTGTCCAAAATATCCCCCGGGAATTATTTTATAACAAACGTTTTACGGGATGTTACACCTTCATATTTGGGATGATTTTTAAAACAGGTCACAAATTTTTAATTATCTTATATTGCACTTTGAGATATTAAAATTGTATAAATTTGTGTTTTTAGTCTGATTAATTGTACGATGATTCATTAAATTGATGATATATTGAGCTTGAGATCGTTATATGAGCTAACATTTATGTTACATTTGCACCATATTGACAAAAAAAAACTCATAAAATTATTGGATTATTAGACGTTCAAAGAGACAAAATGTGTAAATTAATACAATTTCAAAACTTTAGAGTACAATGTAAAAAAATTAAAACTTCATAAACTATTTAAAAATCACTTCACATTTTTTTAATACATGCACATTTATATTTTTGGATGGTGACATTACTTTTCACAATTTAAGGGGTGTTGCCATCTTCAAAGCCTTTTTTGCTGCTTGTTAAGATTCCATGCAAAACGTCCACTCTCCTTTCCTTCTAAGAGCAAGTCCAATGGGGTGGATTGCTTGGGGGATGTGGATGCAATTGCTGGGGGGGGGGGGTTCTATTCTTGCTGTGTTCCAAACAATAGTCCTGACTCATATTCGAACAATGGTGATGAAAATTAAAACTCCGAATGTCCGCTGAGATCGTGACAGTCCAAAGCTTAGATTAAGTAGTTCTTCAGGTAGCAATTCTCCATTCTTCAACATGACTTTGACTGTATGGTGTTCTGTGAGGAACAAGAACTTCTGGGCAATTTCAAATTTGGGATCACGTGTTAACGTCACATTTGGGGGCGTCATAGTGGGGCAAGTTGATATAATTTCGTGCCCGGCAGCCAAGGCTAGGAAGACGAAGAGAATGAACGTGACGATTGAAGGAGTCTGATGATATTCATTTGCGTTGCTTGGGACTGAGGTGAGCTCAGGGAATGTGACATTGAGCAACCTTTGCTAGGGTTAGAGGTATGTGACATTGATGAAGATGATGAAGCAAACACAAAACAGCACAGATGGAATTGCTCAATGATTGTTAATTTGCCAAACCAGCTTGTTTACGATTTGGCTTGTAGAAATGTGAGCTGATTTTATCCTTGTTCTTGCTCTGTTTATTACCCTCTATATACTTTGATTCTCTCTCTTTTTTCTTTTCAATGGACTCTGTCCTTTTTTTTTCAGGCGGCGTTTGAATGTTTTACGTAGTTCATGTAGCCTAGTTTTTTATTCCATGATCGTTATAAATTTAATAACAGATGTTTGATATGTGCTAGGGACATTAGCATTGTTATTGAGTTCTGGAATATTGTTATTTAATTCATTCTACAAAGTTAAATTTTATGTTGGAAATGCTGTAATGAGTACAATGTTGTATGAAATATGTGCTTATTCCAATATTTGAAGAAAAGTATTACTAAGCCTAAAAGGTCTCTATGAGATGGTCTTAATGCTACAAACATCCCTGTCACCAAATTATGATCTTAATGCTACAAACATACTCTCATGAATACATATTTTCAATGAAATGATAACCAGACATTTCTTGTTAAATTATATACATTGCTTTCGTGATGATTTGGTCCAATTAAATAATCAAAATAAAGAAAGCTGTAGGGAAGAATATTTGTCTTCATTAAAAATTATTTACTTTATATTTGGCCTTGGTTATAAAGGTAATTTCTCTTAAATACAAAATAACAACCTTATTAGGTGCCAAGTTATTAACACTTCAAAATAATATTCTGCATTTCGTTATATTAAATTTTCATTTGGTATTATAAATTCTGGAGTTCATTATGAACTTTTTGTAGCACTAATAATATTTCATCTTGTTTTAGGTTTAAAACATATAAAATTGGTTTACCAGTGGATGTGTATTACAAACCAGCCCAACCTAATTATTCATATGGTTAAAAAAATGTAATATTAGACCTGGAACCGAATCAAATTATGATTAGTTTTGGTTCTTTATCTGTATGAAACTACATCTTAAACTGAACCAAACCACATATATTATTTTATAAGTTTTTAGGCCCATGGCATTTTCTCTTATTGGGCCGTTTTCACTATTTTTTAGTTATTACAGCTTGGCTAATGCTGATATCAGTCTTCTAATATAATTAGGTTGTTTTTTTTCAATACTTGGATGCAAAAGTTGAACATTAGGATGTTGAAGACATGAAATAAAATCAGCGGATGCGGTATTACAGTTGTTACTTTTTTGTTTAGTTAGATAGGAAGGTTTCAAACTCTGGACTAGTATACTCATGTTCATCAATTCCTACAATAATGTTTTTAAGTATCACTAGGCAGGGGTAGCAAAGAGGGGCTTAGCTACCCGGCAAGGGCCTATGAATAGTTTGAAATCACATTGTGTGGAAGGTTTTGCTATGCAATGTCGCACTATATTAAGTAAGCCAAGGTAGTTGTCTGAGAGACTTGCATAGCGAAATAGGTAAATTTTTTATTGAAAATATATATGACATATACACACACACACATATATTTGCACCAAAATACATAATTTTAGCAATAATTTCACATTAATGCATAATAATCTAGTACAAGAAAGTCATTTTACTGGATGGATGGATTACATTTTTAAATTTCTTTTTCCGTCCACCACAATCTATGTATAAACATAGGATATGAAGTAAAAATATGTTTAATTTTAAAATTAACAACTAAAACTAAAGTAGGAGCTACTCCATACTTACTTGAGCTTACCTCGATTTTTGTTTGCTTGTAACAAGATAAGACGAGGAGTAAAGGCCAGTGGAGACGTAGGAGCAATAGGAGGGATAGAAGGACTACGCAGCAATAGGATCATTTAGGCATTTGTGTGGTATATTGCGCAATATTGCTCAATATTAGATAAAAATTGAACGTTTTTTGAGACTATCGTGATATTTTTTACATTATATCAGCAGACCCTTTTCACAGGACGCGATGTAGCGCTTTATATTGCACAATAACGCAGACGTTTTTCAAACTAATGCAATAATAAATTATATAACATATAAATACGTGTCTACTTATACTTAAAATAAAAATTATAATTTATATTGAAAAACATAAAATGCACAATGAAATTAATGATATATAAAAATACTTCAATTTATTGAAACAATGGGAAAAAGTTAAGCATATAATGAGTACTTAGTTACAAAGAATAAACAATGCAAGGCTAGCCTGCAACTATTCTTCTCATATCCCTCCAAGGCTCTTTTTGCAGGATGGGTGGTTTTGGTCTAGGACACTGATTGACATCCCTAATTCTGATATTCACGTGTTAATATCGAAGCTCCGGATATGTCAACAAATCGCAGAGGGATGACGAAGCCACAACGTATGCGTAGTGTAAAAGCATAAACAAATTAAAACTAAGCCTACTTGAAATTAAATTCAAAATAGAGTGCGCAGCAGAGCCCAAAATACAAAGTAACTAGTCTCAAAGCATAGCTAAAATGCAAAGAACGTAAGAATAATCCCCCATCCTGGTATGATAGGCATAATACAAACTAGTAGGAAAAATACCCGCATAATAGCTGCAAGGATGCTAGAACCACCATTGAAAAACTTCACTTGCCACCAATTCAGCCCTTAAACCCGGAGGGGCTCAAACAAATGTGAGTGGGTAAAACAAATATTTGATAAACCCTTTGCTTTCACAAATAATAACCCCTGGAAAATCTTGTATAGCTTCCAAATCATACTAAGAATAAGTATGAAAACAATTGCAATAAAATATAGCAATTTCCTGTGCTAGGGCATACGTAAATCACAATATCAAGAACTAATAAAATATTTCTCATGAACGATATACTTATTTCACAAGTCCACGCGTAGCTACATGGAATAGGTTAGGTGTAATAAATATATGCTCAAGACGCGATCACGTGAAGTTGGCGCTAATCGCACACAAATGAGTCTCTAGCCGCCATCGCAAACGCAGTACAAAGGCCGACACCTACAATGGATCCAAAGTGAGCATAATACAGCCGATGTGAACATACACGTGAAGACCGGTCTCGCCCGGGACGAGTACTTGAATCGACACACCCCACCCTTGATACCCACGTGATACCGAAGCTCACGCCAGCTGACGACACTGCAAGTGACAAGCCATTATATGCATGACAACAATTTAGTTTAAGCAAATTAAATGTACCATAAAGTTTGCAAGAAATTAATGCCAATATGCACAAGGTTCAAAGCGTACTAACTTGAAGAACGGAAACAAAATAATAAATCAAGTTCTCAGAATTTATATCCATAATAGTGGTGGATATTATTAGAGAAACCGCGTGATAAAAATGAATCCTACATAGTCGGGAAGAGAATCGTAGCCACACTGGTATGCCTCTGCACTTCACTAGATGCTCTACTCACTAGGTCCTCGAGGGGCGCAAAAAACAAAAGTTATGGTGGTAGTGACGAAAATAAAGTTTCTAAATACTTTTCTTTCAACGTAGGTAACCCCTCGCTTTGAAATCTATAGATGTAAAATTATACTACTCGTAGTATAAGTCAAAAACATACTTTATACGTATAATCGGGAAACATATTTCAACATAAAATACGAAATAACTGCTTCATATTTGCTAAATCATTTACGCATATATAAATCAATAGTACAATGAGAAAACTCAACACACCGTATATGTGCAATCACCCATGTAATGCGCTGAGGAACAAATTAATCCTCGGGCATGCTAATTTTTACTGCTACCACAAATTTGTACCCTGGCACTACACACATGTAAGCACTCCTGCGCACAACGTCACACTCGGAGTCCCACGTTGTGGGCCTTTTCCCAAAATTAAACATAAATAAGCACAAGCTGTACCAAGGTATTTACCGGACAATACCCTCGGAGTAATACATGCGTTACCCAAACATCACGTGAGACTTGTCCTACTCGGCCGTAGCGATTCGCATTTCTACAACGTAGTGAAAGCATACCAAGTGTGTTTTGAAAACATACATATATACATCATGTCTATAAATAAAGGATATCATATAGTCTGCTAAGTAATTTCACAATATTCAAACGTTGCATAAAATAAATATGCTCATTGGAAATCATATATTAAATACCATATATTTATGCATAAACGAAAACCTATTTCAAAACCACCATAATATATAAGGTCATGCTTCAAAATCATTTTAAATCATAATTATATCAAGCCATAATTATTTCATAGCAATAAATCATTTAATAAAACAAAAGTCCACTTCACCGGTGCTCGGAGTGTAACTCCTGCTGCCCTTCTCGAAGCGTGAGTCAACGACTACCTATTTAATAGGAAATGTTAAAACCTCCCTAATAAATTATTTAACCCTTATATAAAAGAAACAAAAATAATACTATTTTAGCGAAAACGGGCTCGAAAAACAATTCTGTGGCCTCGAACCCCGCCGCCGCCACGCCCTGAGGAGCCACACGCAGACGCCGCTGCCACGGCTGCCCGCGCTGCACATGTCGCAAGCGCTCGGCACGCACTGATGGATGCCGCGGTCCTTGGCGCATGCCGACGCTATCCACGCGCTCGTTGACGCCAAAGCCGACACACTTGTTGACGTCACTACTGCTAAAGTCAATCAAGACGCGAAACTTAACTAACATACCTTTTTTCCTCGACGGAATATTCCGACGCCACCAGGAATATCTGCCACCGCGACGAATGTCTTCAGCCACCTTTCAACTCCCCTCAAGCCGGCCGAACCACCGCCGAAGGCTGCCGTCCTCCGCGCTGGTTCACGGGATTAGAAAATTCACCGATTTATTCCAAAACTTAAAATCTGCACCCCTTCATTCCTTGGCCAAATTTAACGCTACATATCAAATGAAGGTATTGACGAGCAGAATATTTTCATACCAAATTGGGGCCGAAAAAATGGCCGTAGATGGTCTGAAATTGGCCGAAAACCCTAATTTCGTTCTCCTTGAAAACTCCACCAAAATCCACGCTCGGTGATGTCAATTTGAACTACTCAATGTAATAAAACCAATGGAAATGGTTTCCAAGGCTTACCTAAGCTCCGGATTGTACAGAAACTTGAATGGCAAGCTTTCTGTCGTTGTCGTTCCTCGTGATCGGTTTGGCCGATTGGGCTCTAGGTTTAGATTCTGAACCATGTACCTCATCCAGAATGACGAGATGATTGTAATGGTAATGGTTTTGTGCCATGGTTCGATGGTTTTGTGGATTCATTCAAAACTCTCCTTAGGGTTTCTCGGCTTGTAGTTTTTGTGATGTTGGCCGAGAAGGAAGAGAGAGAAAGAGAGAGAGAGAGATAGGTCAAAAGAGTGGGGGATTGGTCATGACAGCCACCTAACCAAAAACCCTAATTAACACATTATCTGTGAAAAATTACTAAAATGCCTAAGCTTTGGAAATTCCCGTAAAACGCTCATTACTAAAAATGTCCACGTGTTCGTACGACGAGTACTACTTGAATACATGCAAAGAAATAATTTTTTCACATGTTGTCTCAAGAAAGTCAACGAAAGTCAACATTGACCACTAGGGGCATTTTTGGTAATTTCACATAAAATTTTGGGAAGGGTGGTTGTAACACTAACACTGCAAGCATTTGTGATGAGCATATAGAATACTACGAATGTTTCTAGGTACGTTTAATATGATGTAAAACATTTAATAAAATATTCGTGGAAACTATATAAGTATATTAGGTTCAAAACAAAAGCTCACACAATCGACATAGCCTGGCCGTAGCCACCTCGCCACTTTACCCCCTCGCACCTTGTAGGTCTCACCTATAAGGAGATATGACTATAGAAATGATTAAACTCGCTAAAGGTTACTAATTAAACCAATAAATGACACTTTATCCTGTTTGCTCAATTCGGGAGGTCCAAACACTGGAAAATACCATATGTAATCGTTCTAGGTAGTACTAAGCCTGCTTCGTGTCGCCTCCTTCGACGTATTGGTGCGGGTCCCATCGCTACCTTCACATGCGCTTCACGCAATGGGTTTGTCCACCTGTTATGCTCGCCGCATGCGTGGTCAACCTAAGTCGGGTCAAACTAAATGCTTAGCTGATGCCATTAGATTTAACAAAAGATTCTCGGGTATTCCATTAAATCTGAATCAAATATTCCTAACGGCGTTAAAGAAATATACATGAGAATATTCCTGCCTGGACCTGCTTGAACCACCATCGACGCTGGCACTTGCTGACTGATTAGGCTTGGCCGAATCATTATCACGGCATTCGGACTGGTTAACGAAAGCCAAATGCCCAATGCCCTATTGCCGCTTTGAACTCACATCGATTAAAAATTTTCAAAGCTTCATATCTTTCTTCATTTCACCCAAATTTCATGTTCTTTATGTCAAAATGAATAGAGAGAAAGAGAGCAAGATTGTACCATTTGGGGTTTGAAAAAGTGGTTGAAAATGGCCTCAAATTTGCTCTTGGAAAGTCTGGTCTACTTCCCGAGGAACCGATCTACTCTAAATCACGACCAAGCACACAATTTTAGTATGAAAATTCATCTACTTAACAAGAGGAAGCTAATGGTGGCGGGTTAGAACCCCATGATTGGTCGACTTGAAGTAGAAACCAAGTGTGTTGGGCACCATGAGATTTTGGGCAATCGGTTTGCACTCAGTCTCAATGAGTTACGGTTTAACAAGATGGGGTGTGGTGGTGGCTTGGTTCAAGAAAGTGGAGTGGCCATCGTAGCACTCGTGTGGCATGTTTCTTCTTTCATGGAGACAAGAAGGAAAAATGGGATATGAGGGAGAGAGGAAGAAAAATATGAGGGCAAAGAAAGAGAAGAGAGATATTTGGTTTTTCAAATTTCTGGGAGGGGAAGGGGTTCCTCTGTGGGCACCCAAATAGAATTCCCTCAAACAGGAAATAAATATTTAAATCTAATGCAACTTCTTTTTCATTACACGTCTAATCATGATCCGCACGCCACGCCACAATTTACAAGAAGAAGTTAAAATTCAAAAAGAGTTCAAACGTCCACGAGGACTTCCACTTAGCCTGCTCAAAGAAGATTTTCGCTAATTTACAACTTCGCAGAAATAAAATACAATAAAATTAGGACTGGTTGTCATAACGATTGAGAAATGAAGAGGAGGCAAAATGAGAGAGTCGCGGCATGAGGAAAAGTAAAAAGAACTCGAGGAGAGACAAAGAGAGTGGTCGAAGGAGACAAAAAGAAACCCTAAGAAAAAATTGAGTATTAAGTCACTTAAAAATAAAATAAAAATAAAGTCACCTTTGACTTGCCCGTCCGTCTGTGCCGCCTATCGTGGCCCAAGCGCCAGTACCCGCCGAATACACCGTTAATTTTTTTCTCACGAATATGGATTAATCATGAACGCTATCGGGCCAAGATTTAGCAGAATTATGCCAATAGTGCGATGTAAATTTTGGTTTGACACATGTCCAGCTGCATTTCCTCTTTTAAAATTTGTCAATATTAAAATACCTATGCAAAGATATTAAAATGCTCCTTGAAGCTGATAGACAAAGATTTATGCCTATGCTCAAAACCCCATTTCCTTCTTCTTGTCTTCATGTACGCCCACCCAATTTAATTTTCTCTCACACTCCATTACTCTTCAGGCAAAAGTTAATTCCTTCTTATCTTTCTAGCCAATGATCCTCCTCTTTTAATCTTCTTATTCATCAAAGAATGTGGCTGCACCAGCTTTTTTAATTTTAATTTTTGACAAAATTATTTAAAGTGGCTCTTGGTATTTAGGATTACAGAAGAGCATTGAACGGTGGAAAGTTAGAACGGACTAAGATTTGTGAAGAAAAGAGAGGAAATGGGGTGTAGAGCATAGGCATAGATGATGTGTCAAAAAGGGCATTTTAGTCTTTTCAATAGGTATTTTAATATTAAATAGTTTTTAAAAAAGAAAAAAGCCGACTGACATGCTGGCTAAACCAAGAACAACCATACATTGGCTTCAAGTAGCAAGAGTCAAGCAACTCCTGCCATCAAACTTTGTTCTTAATCAAGGCAGCCGTCACCGCCAGACCGATTTGTCGTGATCTGCTCTAGGATCATCCTCAACGGCCGTTTGAGATGGTTAAAATGGTTGGGCTGATGGTTTTGCCTTAATAGAAGATTATAATAAATAATAAGAATTTTTTTGTAATTTCAACGTTCGTATAAATTATTGTGTTTCATTTCACATAACTATTAGTTTGGATCGTGAATGCAAAGCTGTGGAAAAATGAAAAAAATACATTAATTGTTGATTCTTTGTATCAAAAAGATATAAAAGTAAGGAAAAAGGGTTACGTTGGATTTTAGTTATGAACTTCCCTAGTCACTGAGGGTCCATTTGGATGAAAAGTGGAGGTCTAAAAGAAGAGTTTGAACTGAGAGGTGGGTTTTGGAAATCCCAAATTCTAACTACCTTTTTGGATAGTTTTAAGGAGGGATTAACAAAACACGGGTTTAGAATAGGGTTTAAAACGAGGGATTTGTCTTTGAATAGTTTTTACGCATCCCTCTCTTTTGCTCTTCTCCTCTTCGCTCAAGCCTCTTCTTCATCGCCTCTCTTCGATTCTCTGTACCTCTCTGCTCCAGATCAAATTATCTAAACTGACTCTCTCAGAAGTCGCCGCCATCACTCGTCGACTAACTTATGTTGTCCCTAAATTAACACTGGCGAGGGCTTTTCCTTGCTTCTCGAGTCAGATCTACAGCCCCAGATGCACCCAGAGGGAGAATCCTCCCAGATACCCAGTTCAAGAATCGCAATCTCCATCTCCAGTTTTCGAAGTTGTTCTTCTGGGCGCATGGTTTATTTTTTTCCTTGATAAATGAACAAGAATTTGCTGAATCCAAGGGTTTTGTTAATGATGGAGAGTGGGAAGTGAAGGGATTAAAGATGATGGAGTTCATGGTTTCTTGTTTGGATAAAACAGAATTTGGTGGTGAAGGGATTGAAAATGCTGGGTTTTGGAAATACTCCTTGCCTATAATGATTAATGAGGTTAAAGTCTATTTCAAAATTTCAAAATTTCAAGCAAAATAACAGAACAAAATATAAATAATATTGAGAAAAATAAAAAGAAAAATATGAAATACAATGATAAATACGAATTTATTAAATAAAAGAACATAATAAATAATGAACTTATGAAATAATTGAACAAGATAAATACAATAAATTTATTAAATAAAAGAACATGATAAATACAAATTCATTTGAGAATTAAAAGAATAATTTTATTAATAAATTTGTACTTATCTTGTTCATTTATCGAAGAAAAAAACTGTGCACATAAGAATAACTTTGAAAACAAGAGGTGGAGATCGCGATTGGTGAACTAGGCTCGAGGAGATTCTCCTCTGGGTGCATCTGGGCTGTAGATCTGAATGAGAAGCAAGGAAAGCCCTTGCCGGCGTTAATTTAGGACAACATGCTGTCAAACTGACGGTGATGGCGGCGACTTCTGAGAGTCAGTTGATATGATTTCCATCTGAAGCAGAGAGAGTTGAAGAGAACCGGAAGAGAGGTGATGGAGAGAGGAAGAGAAAGGGATGGGTACGCAAAACTCCACTCTAAAACAGGTGGGTTTAGAAATTGAAATTTTCCAAAATAAATCCCTTGTTTTAAATCCCTATTCTAAACCCGTGTTTTGTTAATCCGTCCTTAAAACTATCCAAACAAGGTAGCTAGAATTTGAATTTTAAACCCACCTCTTAGTCTAAACTTTCTTTTTAGACCTCCATCCAAACGTGGGACCCCAAGAGCTGCACATAATACCTAAAATAATTTGATTAGTACGCTGTTGTTATTCAATTCAATGGCTAAGAACATATGGTCAAGTTTTTGTAGGGAATCGCGTTCAACTGGAGTTCACTTGTTTTCGATCAACATCGTCCAAGCTCCCTCTATAGACAATTGCCAAAGGCTGCGGCTAGGCCTCGTACCATAATAAAAATAAAGAGCTCGGCCTCTATTAAGATTGTATGTATAGGCTTATTTGCAAGCAGTTACAGTAAGACTGCCAAATATCACCATAACAAATTACTTAGACACGTCCAATTTTAGTATAAGTCATCAGCCATGATGCAGTACTCTGAGAAGTTGTCAATTTTATGCCCAAAAAGATGCACAACATGAAAGCCATATGCATGCATTGCCAGTTTTTCTGCGTTCTGCAAACCATAATTGTTAAGTTGTTTTTGAATCACAATGATGCGCATGAAAACTCCTGCTGTCAGGCTGAGCTCGGTGGGCAGTCCGGAAGTCTAGACTACTGCGCTTCCTACGATCCCTTCTTCAACATGACTTTGGCTGCTGAAGTTGTAGTCAGGAAACAAGAAATTTTGGGCACTTCAGGTTTGATCTCTAGCAGGAGCTAATGTCACTCTTATGGGGTTTCAAAGTTGGCAATGGTTATATAACCAAGCAAGAACTACCGCTAGGGGACAAGGATACTGAATGCATAATTCGGCGAGTTCACCGGGTACTATTAGACTAAGGTTAAACTTAGAAATGAAATGAAATGTAGAATGTGACCCTGACAACCCTTGCAAAATGTAACAGGTGAAGTGGGACATGGATGAAGCTGAAGAAGAGCAAACGGCCCAGATGAACTGCTCAATGACTGTTCACTTGCCAAGCCATCTGTTTATGATTTGGCTTGTTCATGATTTGCCAAGATAAATTTAATTTGTTACCTTTCTTTTTTTTCTTTTTTATTGTTCAAATAATTTTGAAGAAAGCCTAAGTTCCACAATAAAACCAATAGGCAATATGAGAGTAGTTCAATTTATTTATAAGCCCATGCAAGGTCCCTTTCTCCCATCCATGTGAGATTCATTCTCAATGTGCCCCCACGTCCCGGGGCGACTTTTAGGATTAGCACAAAGCTCCATTTGTGGTGTTCGCTAAAGCCATCCGAGAATATAAAAGTTCTGCATTGAAAAATGAACGATCTTGGAGATGAGGTATCTTTGTAGGTGACGAAGATCGAGGAGGCATCTCAATCTCAATCTCGAACTTAAGAGAGAGAGAGAGAGAAAAGGCTTTGCTTGGGAGTGTGGAAACCGTATCAAGCCAAGGAGTGCAAATGATGGCAAGGTTGTGTATAACTTAGCTGATGGTATGCTTACAGATCTTCCTGGTTGCGCTTAAAGGTTCAGAGATGTAAACGGGTTTGGTTCACACCAAACATGTCCCAAACTTCTTGAAAATGCAAACAGATTAAATCAAACTTTTTTGTAAGGCTTTCTTTTGAGTTTCTTTCCATATTTTTAGTCCAGGTAGACAGGCTTTCTTGGTTTTGTTTAGTCCTATTGTTGGCTGCTTAGGTGGAAAGAAATATTAATGTGCTACCTTAGTTTGATTTCGTTTCTTGGTGATTCATGAGACCTCATTCGTTTAATTACATGCTTGGTGATTGTGTTTCTAGCCCACTACGGTTTGCGTTCTTATTTTAGAATGCTTTTAATCAAGGAAGATTTGCATGGTTTACGACTTATTTCTTAGCTTAGTCTCTTTTGGGATCCTGTTGATAATTTGTGATTTGTATTTGTAATTTAGCTTGTACTTTGTCACACATATATATAATCTCCTACCAAAATTAGAGATAAAAATTGTACTAGTGTTTAGGTTTGAATCACAGTGTATTTTTCTCTCAAGAAGGTAATACATATACAAAAGTACATAATTTATTAGGTTACAAGGAAATCCAAACAACAAGGAATCCCAAATAGTAAGTGAATTATAATAATTACAAAATTGCTGAATTAATGAGCCTTGATTCACATGCTTACATTCCCCCTCAAGTTGGTGCATAGATGTCCTCTAAGCCCAACTTGCTAAGTGAGTCATGAAACCTTAATAGACATTGAATGTTAGTACATTCGCCAGTGCTCTCAACCGCACATAAGGAACTCGGATTATTATCCAATCCTCTTAATGAAAATGTCTATCCACTCTTAACATGCTTTGTACAATCATGCTGACACTAGTACAAAAGGCATTTGGCATAAAAAAAATTCGCGTCTAAAGTCATGATTGCCTCCTAAAACTTTTGGGCTACCAAACTTCCCGCCATTGAAGTTCCAGTTATCAAAACCTTGGGCTGACGACTTATGCAGTTGAGCGCCCAAAGGCAACCTTTAGGCGAATAAAATACTTTGTCACCCAAAGGTTGCCTTTTGGGCTTACGGTTGAAATACATTTGTCGCCTCAAAGGCTTCGTCAGCTTAGCAGTTGAGTCTTTGGGCTTACTCCATGAAATACATTCGTCGCCTAAAGGTTTAGGTGGCAGGACGAAATCTGTCGCCAAAATATTTAATTTTTTAAATTTTAAATTTTTAAATTTTTAAACTTAAATTTTTAAATTTTTAAATTTTTAAATTTTTAAATTTTAAATTTTTAAATTTTTAAATTTTTAAATTTTTAATAAATTAATTGGTATTTAAAAGACAATAAAATATAATAAAACAATGTAGAAAAATAAATTATATTATATAAAGAAATATATTACAAAATATTCAATTGAAAAATAAAAATTATATTCAATTAATAATAGTAACATGTTACAAAAATTTTATGATAAACTACATATTTCATAACACCTATAAATACAACTTTTACTAACATGAGACTTAGATTTCTTCAAAATGATTACATATATGTCAAATTAAAAACCATGGTCAGCCCCTGTTACACCCAAGAGTTGGGTAACAACACCTGTATCACCTCCCCAAGAAGACTCCCCGCATTTGATACGGACATGAGGGTTGCAAAGTGTTGCTTCTAATTCTCTAGGCATATTCTCCTAAAAGCAGCTTACAAGAATCTGCATGAAAGAAGCTTTCCTGCACGGTACAGGAATTAGTTTTGTAGAACTATCTGGCTGCAATCAGCTCGCGCTAAATCAACAATAAATATATCTCCCCGTCGCGGCATGTGGTTACAATTAGAGACTATCAACAATAAAATATTGGTATAATCGATAAAAATATATAATCATTCAACATTTATCGACAAAATTTGGGCTTTTTGGCCACATGATCATGGTTTAGGTCAAGAATCCAAACGAGTAATCCACTTTAGGAAATCATGGTACCCAAATCCAAATCCCAAACCTTTATATAATAAATTGCAAATTAACCACAGAAAAATTTACAGAAAATCTGTGTACCAAATCCAAATCCCAAACCTTATACTACACTGGTAGACAACCACAGAAGAATTCACAGAATCTATGTACCCAAATCCAAATCCCAAACCTTTTATACTAATTTGGACAATCCACAGAAAATTCACCAACCCAAATCCCAAACTCCAAATAACTTAACCGCATGTACCCAAATAAAAGTTCAAAAAATAAAAAATCAGAATTAAAATTTATGGAAAGACAGGAGCAGTCTGCAGGTGAAGCATTTGCCAAAATATTCAATATCCAAAATTCAGAAGCAGTTATTACCAAATTTTTATTAATGAATATGTTTTCTAGCTTCTAGAACCAAAGTTGAAAGAGTTAGGTAAAAGCCCAATCTGCCACTAATTGCATCGATGAAATTAGATGGCTAAAATGCTTGTTGTTCAATTCAAAAATCATGAAGCTAACTGTTAGGGGAACAATAACTGTCAGCAAAAACTTATTCCTAATTGCCACAGGCAAGAACTTAAAACCAAAACAGATAAATTAGGTTATGAATTATAAATAAAAGGCATGCAAATAAACTGGCAGAGTCTAAGCTAATCTAATCTGGACTACCAAAATCATGAACTATCAATTTTTTATCTTTTCACTTCTACAGAGCACCCATTTCCTTCTTCCAAATGGGTATTTCAAATTTCACTTGATTCTATCAATTTTGTTAGAAATTTCAATAATTCTCGCAGAGCATTTCTTTGCAGGTAATTTGCGACTAATTTGCCCAATTAGTTTTTTGGTAATGAAATGAAAACATGTTAATCCATTTACTGGAACAAACAGCATTGCATAGCTTGGATCAGAAATTTTTACAGATGAATAACTTTGATGGAATTAGTGTCATTGTACTTTAAAACATGATACGGGTGCATAATGCTCCCAGCTATATATACAAGGTTGATAATAAGTATCTACCATCATAAATCCTAAAACTTGAATGTAAGATATTTGAGAGTTTGCTGTTTAAAGCGCCTAGCAATTTCAAGTGGACTTTGTACTTTTATAGTTAGAAAAACGTAGCAATAAATCTTAAATGCTAGTGGATACTACGATTTCAGCATAGATCGCATTCACCAGTTTCAGCAAAAACATGTTCAAAAGCTTGACTGCACATACCTTCTGGTGTTATTTCTTTGTCAGGTTGATCAAATGGGGATATTATTGTCTGACTGCTTACTATCGCACTCTCATTAACGGATTCCATCACTGTGTCTGGGGAAGAAGAGTCGCTCGATGAAATAACATCCACCTGCTCATCCCACGGAGCTGCCCCCTCTAGTGTATGTGGGACTGTAAACCTGCATGCAGATAACATCATCACTCAGCATTCTCATGGATTACAAACAGTGAGCTTCAGTTTGAAAGAAAAATTACCTAAAAAGTAAGCCCTTAAAAAGAACCATAAGTTACTCAATTTCTGGCAGCACACACCACCCACCACCATAAAGCATCATTTCAATAAATTAGCTATGTAAGCAAAGGCTTTCAGAGAAAACTACAGATTCTGGTGGCATTTGAAATGACATAACCATCCTATAAATCGGGTATTTCGCTAATCTCAAATACAAAGAGTCGAAACAATAGCTGCCATGAAATTAGATGCATAAAAATGCTCTTGTTGTTCAATTCAAAATCATGGCTGACCACAGGGGAACAAATAACTGTCACAAAAAATTCCTATTCCTAATTTCCACAGGCAAGAACTTAAACCAAAACAGATAAATTAGGTTATGAATTATAAATAAAAAAGGTATGCAATAAATCCAAAGAGTCTAAGCTAATCAAATCTGGACTACCAAAACATGAACTATCAATTTTTTATCTTTTCAATTTCTACAGAAGCACCCATTTCCTTCTTCCAAATGGGCATTTCAAATTTCCACTTGAGTCTATCAATTTTGTTAGAATTACTCCTGCGTATATTTTTGCAGAATTTCTGCAAATGGCATAACAGAATCACCCAATTTTCTAAATTAAAGAAAGAAAAATCAGTTTTTTAATGAACAACAATCTTGGGTAATGAAGAAGAAGTAAGTGAGTTTTCTGAATTGCGCAGGATCAGTAAAGAAGAGAGAGAGAGAGCAGCGGGGGGACTGACCTCAAATAGCAAAGAAGAAACAAATTTTTGTGGTGATGTCAAAGTTTCAAATAGTTTTGCCAATTCCAGTCTGTACAGCCTCAAATCACCATCACCAAGACGAATCTTGAACATGCAACACAAAATGAATCACCCCTGGGTAAATTTCCTGAAATTGGGGATAAGCGGAATACAGACCAAAACCTGAATAGCTTACCTTCTTGTGCATAGCTCAAAGGAAGAATTCGCAGCTGAAAACAGAATGAAGTTTGAGTAGTGTATCGTGAGATTTGAATTTTGAATTGATAATCAAAGAACAGTGAGCTTGCTTGTGGCGGAGCATTTAGCAATTCCAGCAGCCTGGCAGGGCTGGCTGCCTGGGGGACAGGTTAAGGCTGGGCTTTTGCTTCTCATGAGATTAGGTGAGGGAATCGAAAAGGGGCTCATAAACTGGCGGGAGCTGTCATCTCTGCAGATAGAGAGCAGTCGCAGATAGAGCAAGAAGAAAGAAGAAAGAAAGAAGAGAAAAGGACGGGGTTGAAAAAGTAAAACCAAAGGCCTTTGGGCGACGAAACATTTTCGTCGGTCAAAGTCATCAATTCGTCGCCCAAAATTTTATTTAAAATTTCAAAATCACTCAAATTTTTGGCGACTGCTGGGGCAAATTTTATTTGGGGCGACCAAAATTTCGTCGCCTAAAGATTTTAGGCGACGAATAATAATTTCTATTTGCTTCAAATTAAGAGTTGTACTGTAAATTCTCATAATAGGCAATTGAGAAGGGGAAATTTGCAAAAAGATAGAACGCCAGACGAGAAGATGCCTTTGAGCAACTTTTCGCTTAGTCATCTTCAAAATGGAACACTGAGAAACTACTTTAAGTTTATATTTTTTAACCGTCACCAATGCTTCTTACAAGTATCTGAAGTTGAGTTATATCAGCATTCTTGTTCTTTTTTTCATCCTCGTCTTTTGAAAAACATGATCTTTTATCAATGGACAGATGAACGTCTGTATTGTTTATATTATGTCTCAAAATTTGATGCTTAGCGAAATTTGTGTATGACGTTATAAAGTTTATAGAAACTATATAACATCATCACAATTTTCAGAATCAGAATTATGGGGACATTCTAAACAACGATCCGAACCGCTTCATCTTATTGAATTTCTAGTAAAAGATCATGTTTTCAAAAAAGAACTCGGCAAGTGAAAAAATTACGATATAATAACCGAGGTAAATGTAAAACTAATCGACGGTTAAAAATATTATAGGCTTCATGGTTTCTAGTGTTCGATTTTTGGAGATGACCCCTAAAACCTAAAGTTGTAGGCCTTCTTGTTACGAGCGTTTGTATATTTTACAAATTTTTTCCTCTTCTCAATTACTATTATGAATTTTTCACCGTAGTTAATTTTTTTGTACAACTCTTAATTTGTAAACACACATAGATACATATTTCTTTAAATCAACCGTTGAATATGTAGACCTCTTCTTCAAGATCATTTTGTACAAAAAATTACTTCATTCGCATACGAATAAGTCATTCTTAGCGTATAAAAAAGAACGGTGTAGAGTAAATTTCTTATGTTTAGGCGACAAACAAAATTATTCGTCGCTTCAAAGTGTCTTTAAGCGATTTAAATTATTATTCGTCGCCTCTCCAAAACCAGGTTAAGGCGACGAATATTATTCAAGGTCGCCTAAAGTATCTTGGGCTTAATTTAAATAATAATTCGTCGCCTAAACCTTTATAGGTTTAGGCCACTTAATTTCTTTTGTCGCCACAAAAGTTTGGCGCCACATTCTCATCTGCCGTCACTTTTTCCATATTGCTGGGGCGACCTAATAAATTTATTCGTCGCCCATTGAAATTTTAAGCCACCCTAATGATTTGTCGCTAAAGTTTTGTTGCCTAAAGTTGTGTTTAGGTGACGCAAATACTTACTATTGCTTCTTTCTCAGCTGGCCGCCCAACACAACTTAGGCGACAAAAAGATGGATTCTGTCATTGTAAGTGCTTTTTGGGCTTACTTAAAAATGATTCGCTTCAAAGTTTTGTTTCTAAGTCAAGCTTTTTTCTACTAGTGTGAATTGATTATTCGGCAATTTCACGGATTGATTATCACAATAAAGTTGCACTTAATCTTCCGATTTAAAACCAATCTCCGTAAGTAAGATCCTCAAGCCACAAAAGCTCACAAATACCATGAGCCATTCCCTTGAATTCAAATTTCTCTCCGCAGAGAATTGAGCAACAACATTTTGCTTCTTCCTCCAAGTAACCAGATTTCCACCAACAAAAGTGAAATACCCGGATGTTAAACGCTTATCGCTTATATTACCACCAATCAAGACGCATATCCCTTAACCTCCAAGTTTCATGATTTCAAACAACAAACCTCTCCCAAGGAGGATCTTTAAAATAACTTAAAATTCTCATCACAAACCTACCATATGATCCTCACTAAGGGCATGCATAAACCCATTTACAACACTACAACATAGTAATATTGGGCCTATAAAGAGACAAATATAGTGAGAAAACCAACCAATCTTTGATACCTCCCTTTATCAGCTTGGAACTTGATCCGAATAAATAGCTAAATGATAATTCTAAATAATAAGAGTTTCAATAGGCTTACAAGCTAGCATACCTGCTTTCTAAGACCAAATCCACCACATATTTATGCCGGATAAATAGATAATTGCTCTTTGACCGAGCCATTTCTATCTTCCCTAAAATATTTAAGCGCACCCAAAACCTTCATTTCAAATCTCGTGGTTTCCGGGACAATCTCTTGTAGCTTATTCATCTCTTTAGTATCATAACTAGTAACCACCATATCATCAACATAGATAATCAACAATGTCACCTTATCACCCTATGCTTGATAAACAAGGTGTGATGCGCGCTCCCTTGTCGAGCACCTGCAAAATTTTCATGGCTTGGAGTAAACCTCCCAAACCAAGCCCTCACCGGGAATGCTTTTAAATCATAAAGTGCTTTGGCTGCAGTCACACACTTTTGCTCAAAGCATTCTTCACTTAGTACCCAGAGGAAAGGTCCATGTAGACTTTCTCTTCCGTATCACCATGTACAAAAAAGCATTCTTAACATCGAATTGCTTCGTAGACCAATCAAAGTTAGCCGCTAAGGACAATAACACCGTGATAGTACTGCTTCACCTTAGTGACCGAGCAATGTCTTCTAGTACTCAACCCCAATGGTCTAAGCATAACCTTTTGCAACCAAACGAAGCTTAAAATTGGCCAATAGTCCTATCTCATGGCACTTTGGTACACCCATTTACACCTAATCGGTTTTTTTCCATGCAAAGAAAGAGACACTCCCGCTGTTCCATTCCTTCAATTGTTCCCCCCATCTTTGTCTCCATTGCTCTCCTGGCCCATTTAGAATCGGGCCGCTTAAGGCATCATTCATCCTTGTTGGAATCTTTATGGGGCAGCCATCCGATTCATAAAACCTTGATATTTCTCGCGGTGTTTTAGTGATCAAATACAGGCAATTTTCAATTGCATAGCAATTCTACTTCTTCGAGGAAAACCCAATGTGATAGTTCCCACGATTTTTACCTCCTCTTCGAGGCAATTCAGAACTCGATCAACAAACATTAAGGTTCATAAAGTATTAGTTTCCGAAATACTAAGCTCAGAATATCCATGGACTTTAAGCTGCACAAGTGTGTGAGAAGAGGGGGTCAACTATTTAGGAGTTATCTATAGATAGGTGACTAACCTGTTCTGCTGTCGCCACTGATTATATGTTTGGTGGCTGCCTCTACTAGGCATTTTGTTGTTTGGCATCTACCCGCCGATTAGGCAGTCTACTACAGGTCGCTTCCCGCTCATTCGACAAAATGTTTGGATAGTGGCATACCGTGACGACCTTTCATCGCTTGTCTCTCCTTGAATGATGATCGAAGTTCATCTTGCGAAAAGATCTCGGATTCAGAGAACATAACATTTCAGGTCACATGTAGCCTTCGTGATATAGGATGGTAGCATTGGTAACCTTTCTTTTGTGGAGAAAAACAAAAAAAAACACATCTTCATTGCACAAGGATCAAATTTGGAGCATTGATTCTTGTAAAGATGAAACATACACCACACATCCAAATATCCAAGGCAAGGGTGAGTGAAGAGGGCAACGCACATGATCCGCTAATATTGAAGCGGAGAACAAAGTCAAGGACTTTAGAGGGCATTATGTCCATTAAGTAAACTTCAATAAAAGCTTCAATTAGAAGGGCTCAGCCATTTCAAGAATGTACAATCTGTTGCTCTACTACCCCATTTTATTGAGGTGTTTGTGGACATGTAGTTTCATGTAAAGTTCCTTGTTCCCGGGAAGAAAGTGGAGAATTTGGCATTCACATATTCCTCCATTGTTTGACCGAAGTACTTAGACAGGAGAGAAAAATTAAGTGCGAATCATCCTAGCTTAGAAAATTTTTAAAAAAGAGGAACATCACTTTTATGTTTAATCACATAAAGCTGTCATTCTAGTGCCTATTCACAAATAAAATAAACCATCATATCTTTGTCTTATAGAAACATGAAGGACCTTACACATCAAAATGTACTAACTCAAATGGAACAATACTTTTATTGAAACTCAACGAATAAGAAGTTTGATTACTCTTAGCTAAAGTAAAACATGACACTTTAGGTCGTAGTCCGAAACACCATTGCACACGACAAAATTAATTTTTGTAAATAAACAAAGGAAGCATGCCATAACGCTAATGCCACAATAAAATTTTTTAACTCGCGACTGGCTCGCCACTTCAACTTGATTTCATTTCTACCGTATGCAACATCATCCACATAGTATAGCCCCCATCTCTAGTACCATGCCTAATGATCATCCAAGTCCTGGATATCCTAGAGTAGGGGCAAAAAATGGAAACATTAATATAATATAATGCAACTGCTCAAGAATTTACCAACAGATAAGAGATGATTTTGATAGTGTTGGAATAAGTAATGTACTATGTAATGACAAAGATGAGGTAAGTGAAATCGAACCAGCCCCCATTATGATATATCATCACCGGCTCATAAAGGACTGGCTAATCGTCTTTGGGAGGAGAAGTCATTGAATGAAAAAGTAGAGACTTGTCATATATCATGTGACTGAGCACAGTCAATAATCCAACCTGAGTCACAATCAAGAAAGGCAATTAGGCTATTAATGGATTACTCCAATTGTTTGGTTTGAGAGAACCATTTGATCTGCCAAAGGACAGGACCTGTCTGCTCCACCAACAACTCTGCTTTTCTCCCCTTCACGGCCAACTACTACTGCGGGCAACACCAATACTAGCCTCTACAACCTTCGCTTGTCCCGCTCACCTAGCATTCTTCTCTTTCTTTGAGTTAAGTCAAATCGCCCAAGTACCGCCAGGAAGCCATGCTTTCTAAAACATGTTTCATCAATATGCCTCTTTTCATCAAAAAGAAAAACACAATGAAGGTTGTCTTTGTCATCCACCTTTGGAGGCCGCATACTGAATGGCTTTAGGAGGTGTGTATGGAAATCATCGCCATGGAATTGTCAACATCAATCCCCTTTTGTACCAAGCACTCCTAGCCTCCGACGATGTGCTTCACCTCCCTAATAATATTACAACCTTCTTCAAGACCAGTAGTGGTTTCATATGAAGAATATCACTATATATCCTATCGTATTCATCATCAAGATCGACAAGAAAGTCATACATCCATCTTCTCGAAAGTGTTCCTTCTCGCTTTTCAAATCCAACAAGAAAGACTATTCCACTAGTACACTTTTCCGGGGCCTCCCAAATACTTTTCAATTCAAAGAAAGTATAGATTGACCGGCGACCACTGGCCTAGTTCGAAAGTGGCTTACATCTCAACTCATCAATAGCAAACTCATCAGATCCATCATAGAACATTCCAGACACATCATCCCAAAGCCGAAGTAGGTGGGCTCTATGGTCTTCAATAACCATCCACTCACAATTGCATCTTTGGTACTCCACTTGGAAAAATCGGGATCGATTTTATCCGGCCGAAAGCAAGCCTTTTCTAGTCAAATATCCTAGTTTTCCCACCTCTCGCGCATGTACTCCTCCATCATCTAAGACCAAATTGATAATTGGTGTTAGAGATGATTCCAAATGGAAAATCACATTGGGAATCTCAACAAGCAACATTAAACGAAACCATGACGCCAAGTTTCTCAAGCTTCCTCTCCGATGATCACAGCTGAAAACAAAAGGGTAGGATTCGGTTTAAGGGTTTTGGTACAATTAGTTGTCTAGAACATGTAAGACAACTAACAAAGTAAGGGCCATCATCATGAATAAGTTGCAAGGCACTAAGCATGTTTTCCGTGGTTAAGGTTTTCAAAAATAGATGGGCCAACTTGCTCGATGCCAAGATAAAATTGTAATAATGTTTAGGCTTGAATCATTGTGTGTATTCTTCTCTCAAGGAGGTAATATATATACAAGTACATAGTTGACTAGGGTTACAAGAAAATCTCTTAACAACAACTAATCCCAACTAGTAAGGGAATTACAACAATTACAAAATCGCAGACTAATGAGCCTTGACTCACATGCCAACAGCTAGGAACCGTAATCTGTTTTCAAGGTATAAAGAGAATCTTTAGACCGAGATTAGCTTCACAAATGCTTGACCCAATTTCACTCGACTCCAAATTAGCCTCACACAAATGAAAAAATTGTATAACTAGTTAAAAGAATGAATAAATACCACATACAATACAAATTCAAATGTTGCACAAACAATAACAAATCAAGAACTAGTCTTGTTCACTCGCACTTAAATCCTCCCGCACCGCTATTGCTTGTCTCATTATCATCGTTGAGCAGATTGAACCGAATGACTCTTAACCTAAGAATGGTTTTCATCCCTCAATCAATTTGACAAAGGAGAACTAATCTAAACTTTTTGTGTACGCCTTAAACTCCTTTACCGCATTCCTCCAAACCGCATTGTAGAAAGTTTGACCATCTTGGCCGACACATCAAATGTCGTGGTGCAGTCCATTGTGGCGCTTTTCTTTTTTCTGCATGATAAACATCGGCTTTACTTCTTTTCCGGGCCGCTTTAGCTTCGTCAAGCCAAAGACAAGACTTAACGCCAATTCAGCCCAAGAGTACCGAATTGTTTGGCACGCATTAGAATTTAAACTCACCTCAACATCAATCCTTTGGTGAAAGCATTCCACTTCGTTTTTAGGAATAATCTCGTCTCGATGTGTACCAATTCTTGGAAGGTAGAACGTGATAAAGGTCGCATCAAACTTGTACATGAACCTAAATTTGAGTTCTTGACTCGATTTGGGTTGTGAATTTAGTGTCGAATCTAAGGTGTTGTCGACCCAGAGTCAGGTCATGGACGTTGATGTTGCCTACACTGACCTACGCCTAGGTCTTAACTCATGATAACAGACTAATCACCACGACGCATAATCCCTAAATACAATGAAAAATACCAATGTATGTGGCTAATTTGATTCTCTTCCTCATGCTTGAGCTCATCACAGATTGCAAAGATTCGCAAGATCGCCAATTTTCCCGTACCATGTTATAATTCATTTCTTTTTTTTTATATGAAAGTTGAAAGTCACAAAAGTTATCCGCTTGCTTTTATTGGTTTCTTTATGGGATGAAAGCTTGAAGTGGAAGGAGTTTAGGAAATGATGAAGAGTAGTTTGTTATATATGAAGTATTTAAGATGGAATATGATGTTTGGTGGTATTAGAAGGAAATGTCAAATGTAACCAAACACGCCGTATATCGTAGGAGTTTGGACTTATAATCAATATACACGGTTTTAGGAAGAAGTCTTTTAGAGCAGTTCCAGCCCATGGAGTTGCTCTGGGGTGTGGATGAAATAGGTCGGGGATTGATTGCATGGGCCGAGGTGGATTGGCCGGGGGAAGCGGGGTCGCCTGGGGAGAGGCCCGGCCACCGAGGTGGCTGACGTCAGCGTGACGTCAGCCACGCTGTTTAATTTTTTTTGCGCGTGGCGCGTGCAATGCACGCTCGGCTTTTGGCGCGTCTCCGACAGCGCGGCAGACGCTGGGGCCCGCTGTCGGCCACTTTGATTTCGACCGTTGGGGGAAGCCACGTGGCTTCCCCTGGACCGTGCGATCTCAACGGCTATTTAATTTCAGCCGTTGGATCTCCAACGGTAATAAAAAAAAAAAAATAGGATTTAATCTCAACCGTTGGATCTCAGATCAACGGTTGAGATTAATTCCTTTAAAAATTAAAAAAAAAATGTTTTAAAATTCAGAAAAGTTACCGTTGTGACACGTGGCACAATCTAGAGCGTTGAAATTCAAATTTTGTTAAATCCAACGGCAGAGATTAATTAAGGGAATAAAAATTTTTTAAAAATTGTAAAAAATATGGAAAAATCGGGAAAAATTTTTTAAAAAATTTGTAAACTTTTTTTTTTACTTTTCTATAAATAGCTTGGCAATTTCATCTACCTCACACCACAATTCCATATTTTCTCAACATCTTTCAAGCTTTCTCCTATCTCTCTCAAAGTTTCAATCCAATTTTTTTTTCCAGAAAAATGACAACTGGTGCAGGTACAAACTGGACGCTTCTTGAAGATGTTGCGTTGTGTGCTAGCTGGGTTCAAATCACTCATGACTCAATTTCGGGGAATGAGATGCAGTTGCGAGAAATGTGGAGTCTTATTCATTCCGCATATATTGAGAAAATGGGTGGCCAAAGAACCAAAGATTCATTGTCCAGTCGTTGGAAACTACTTAGCCAATCGTTTAGTACGTGGAGAGACGCCTTGACACAAGCTAGTGCTAATCTTCGAAGTGGAGAAAATTTAGCAGATCAGGTAATAATATATTTATTTTTTTATTTGTATTATTTAATTGTTACCTATTTTCATTATAATTATTTCTTTGTATTATTTATTTGTTACCTATTTTCATTATAATTATTTCTTTGTATTATTTAATTGTTACCTATTTTCATTATAATTATTTCTTTGTATTATTTATTTGTTTCCTATTTTAATATAATTATTTCTTTGTATTATTTATTTGTATTATTTGTATATTTATTAATCTCCCACATTGTATGTGAACTTCAAGCACAAGCTTGGTATGGTGCTCAAACCAAAAAGTAAAAATAAAGCATTCACCCGCTCATGAATGTTGGAATGTTGTCAAAGATTGTCCAAAATTCAGAGTTGTGCCTGTCGGTCCAGAAGTTTTCATGAACAGCACCCCTCTACACTCTACACTCGGTGAAGATGAAGATGATGCAGAAGATGTGCCAGAAACGCCTCCCGTTGAACAAGCTTCGGGGTCGACCCGTTTTCCAATTAGGCCCCAAGGCAAGAAAGCTTCAAAGAGAAGAGGTAATGCTTCCAAGAGTGATTATGCAAAGTATATGGAAGACATTGCCCGTCAAGGTGAATTGTCTTTGGCCCGGGAATTGGCTAGATTTGAGGCTGAAAAGGCTAGAGAGGATGCAAGGTCTGCACTGATTATGCAAAAATTTGAAGCTGATCAAAGAGAAAGAGAACTACTTCGGCAAGAAAGAGAGCATGGCAGACAAGAAAGAATGGCTCAACAAGATCGTGAGATTATGAAGGAGCCTTTAGAAGGGAAGTCTCCAAACTCTAAATATTTTTGGCAATCAGAGAAAGCGGACGTGGTGCGCAGGAGGCGTGCAAGAGAAGCGAGAGCAAGAGGAGATGGTCCTAGCAACACAGATTGGTTAGGTGAAGAGTAGCCAATCACTTTGTTATAACCGGAGCCCATAATTTTCCAATCAATTTGGGTTGTAATTTCTTATTCATTTAATAGAGTGTTGTAGACCATAATTTAAATTAAGAATGTATTTATTTAAAGGTAGAGAATTGTTATTCAAAACACATGGCGCAAGGAGAACGATTAAAAAATTTATCCGATATAACAAATAATATTATTTTGAATTATTTTATAAATAAATAAAAAAATACAAATATTTTATTGTTATTGGTTTTTCGGATAATGACACGTGGCACAACGAGAACGATTAAAAATCTTATCCGAAATTACAAATAAAGTTATTATGTATTATTTTATAAATATAAAAAATAGTAATATTTTATTGTCAATTGCCAGGGCAATTTGTAGGGGTGGAGAGGAAAAAAGCAATTGACAGGGGAATACACTGTTCATTAGAGCAATTACTGTTCATTGGGGTGGATTGAATAGTGATTGCCTGGGGGGAGGTGGGCAACACTGGACTTGCTCTAAATAAAAAGTGTCCCTTTTAAAAATATAAAAATACAACAGTTGGCCAAACAAGTTAAAGTTAGTTTTCCTTTGTCCTCTTTGGGGATCTGGTGGCGTCACCATGCAATGATATTGATATCTACGCTTCAATGCTTTTCACATGGGAAACTTACACAAAAAAATAAAGCGCTAAAGTAATAGTGTTTCAGATTATTCATGTTTAGACATACGTGATATATGAGAATGTTCTAAATCTATTACGAGTTGGGAATAGGCTACAGTGCTCGTAAACATTGAATGCTCATACTGATTTCACCATTAAAAGGAGGGAGGAAGGTGAGATCGGTGTGAGCATCCAATGCTTGCGAACACTGTAGCCAGTCCCTACGAGTTGTTATGTATTTTAACTTTTTCATATAACGTTGCGTGATTAGTTTAGAACGCTGTTACCTATAGAGATAAAAGTGATTAAGAGAGCTCATGTGGGAATGACTTACAAAATGAGTCCCACAAGAACACATTATTTAGGGTTGTTAACATGTCATAATCTAGTAGAATCTAATGAGGTCTGCTTACAATTTTGCAGCACTTAAACAATATGTTAATCGCTATGATTGCATGTGCCATTTGTCAACTAATTCTTTATGGTTTTTTAGATCTTAGTCTTAATCATAGATCTTAGATTTAATCAAAGTCGCAATTTATTTTCCTTTTGACTACTACAAAACCAAGTCGATATGACAAGACATATGGTTGGCAGAGTAATAATTGAACTCGCCTGAGGTTAAATATAAAGCATTGCCTCGTAAAGGAGAATAACTTACATATACCGGAGAATAACTTACATACACCCGAGATAATCTCCGCTTTCCTTATCTCACTCAACACGTGACAGGAAGCACTCATCTTCGGGAGGAAGGCTCAAGGTAGCTATCTTTTCTTATTTCCTTGATCAGAAGCCTTGAGACAGTTATCACAAGGATTGGATCCATACTTGCAGGCATTTTCATCAAAAGACTCTCCAAAGTGTTTGAGTAGCGTTTGTCTCCGGCATTGAGTCTGGAAAATCATCAAAACAAAGAAATCGACACGACATTTCCCATAAGTACACATGATTATATACAAAGGCTAAGATTATACGTCTTTCGTCAAGGATAATCACTTGACGGTTTGAAGTTGCTAACCTTTAGTTCACAGTACGCTTGCATTTTCTGAGCTTGAGCCATAGCGGTCTTGAAACTTTGGCTCTTACATCCTTGACCATTTCGTAACATACATACAACCCGACTAAAATCCTTCTTCTGGTATAGAACAATGCACACTGCAGGAAGATCATCTCTCCCGGCCCTTCCAGATTCTTGATAATAGCTTTCTACTGATTTGGATATCGTATTGTGGATGACGAAACGCTAAACAAAGGAAAAGGGAATAAGAGGATCATTTTCAGTCATTAAGTGCAGGATTGGAAATGACCACGGTAGTACATTCAAAATTTATATAAAAGCGTCAGAGAGAAAATGCGAAGTTTAAAAGGACTTACAACATCCGGCTTGTCTATTCCCATCCCAAAAGCAATTGTAGCGCATACGATTTGAACCTCTCCTGTGTACCATTTCTTTTGCACAGCAACTCTTTGGCGAGCGGCTATCCCAGCATGATAATATGCTGTCTTAATCTTAAATTTCTCATTCAGAAAATTTGATACCTCGACACATTCACTTTTTGAAAGGCAGTATACAATTCCGGACTGGTTTTGGAAACGACTCCTCAATAGCTCTCCAAGCTGCTTCTGTGATTCCTTGGTCTTACCGATTACTTCATATTTCAAGTTGGGCCTGTCAAAGCTTCTTTCAAGGACAAGAGCATGGGGAATTCTTAAAGCTTTTAAAATGTCCTGCAACGCATCCATACAAACATTTTTACTTCCTACAAGATACAGCAGAAACAAATTCATTCGGAAAATCATCCTACCTCACGAACAGAATGAGTTGCTGTAGCAGTTAATGCCATCACTGGAACATCACGGAATATCTGCTTAAGACATCCTAATCCCCTGTAATCTGGACGGAAATCGTGTCCCCATTGGCTGCGAAGTATGATTGAAGAATGTAAAAAAATTATTCATATGGTGAGAAGTAACCCAAAAACCAGACATTCGTAACATGATCTAACCACTTTAGCTTCCCAATCTTTAGATAAGGCTTATGTTCAGTGTCAATGGACTATCAAAAAGGCGTAAAACAAGTTTTTCTCCGGAAGGTTGACAACCCCTGAGCTAAAACTCTCCTGATAATGCTGGAAGGATTGATAGAAACTGGTATAAACTATAACGAAATCAAACAACAAGCATACCAAACACAGGACATACCTTACACAGTGCGCTTCATCCACAACAAATCCTGCTAGCTGTCCCTGTGATTTAGTCCAAGCACTATCTAAGTTCGAAACGTAAAAGCTTTTAAAATCTAATGCAAGTATTTATGGTAACAGTACAATCAGTCAGTAACCTTAGAAACCTAACCTTCGAATGCAGGCATTTCAGGGCATCAAGAAAAGTAGGGTTTCCAACAACTCTCTCAGGAGTCACGTACAGAAGCTTGCATGATGGTTTATCTTTCCTGGAAACAAGAAAATGAAACATAAACATAATAAAAAAAAATCACCAGGTAATCAAGTAATTTAAGATATAAATGTAACAATAATAATCTTATGGTGCATAAAAATTATTTTCGTAAACAAATTGCTGGAAGAAACAATCAAAAGCATATCTTAAAAAATAACAATTACGCATGCAACCCCCACAAACAAGTTCTTGTCAGTTGTAAATAAATTACAAGGGAATTTTGTAAGGAGAGACTTTCTGCTAAAAGAACAAGAAAACTTCCTTATTTAATCATCCACAGAAAAGAGAAGAAAACAAAGAACCTTGCCTTAGCTCTTGGAGGACAGCTGCTGCTTGGGAAGCAGTTTGTTGAGAATTCAAAAATGTTGCTGGTATACCGAATTTGAGGTTCAGCGTTACTATCTGATCCTGAATAAGGGAAAGCAGTGGAGATACAACAATTGTCACGCCAGGTTTCAGAGTTGCCGGAAGCTGTGCAAAACACCAAATAATATGCACAAAATCAGTGACTTGCAGAAATCTTTCCAATGTTGAACTAGTCAATCACAAACATATCAACTAAGCAAAGTATAGCATCTGTAGGCATACTGTATAAGAGAAATAACCTGGTAACATAAGCTTTTACCGCCTCCAGTAGGCATTAGGATAAAGCAATCTCGCTTTTCCATAGCTGCTTTACAAGCCTGATGCTGCAAGGGTCGAAATACCCTATTACCAAATATTACAACATTGGCCAGCTCAGCATCATCCAGAATCTGTAATTCTTCATAACTAAGAGTCTTCATTTCATCTTTTGACGTTCGGGTGCACTGCTTTTTACTAGAAATTGTTGGAATTGAATCTCGACTAATGGTGCTTTTGCAATCCTTCAACACAAACAAACAACTTCAATATCTTGAAAATTATAGTTCCTCAAACAGTAAACAAAATATAGCCATGAGACTAACAATGAACTAGTTCTTACCACGGAAGAGGGATTTGATCCAACTTTTTTTCTCATTGGAGTTCTAAACTCTAATTCTTCGCTATCACTAGAATCCAACACCATAAAATTCGGGTATTCTTCACGTTTCGGCGAATCTTCTACCATGTTGATATTGCCTCCATCATTATCTTCTTCGTTTCTATTCGGAATGTCTCTCCCAAACATATTACTCAAAGCCCCACAGGCTTCAGATTCCATTGCTTGTATATCATCCCATTCTTCAGTGTCTTGCACAGATTCCGCCAGCGCCGCGAGATAATCATCACCGCAGTACTCCACGGTAATAAAATCCAGGCCATCGTCACCTGAATAAAAATCAAAGAACAAGATGACCAAACAGTAATTTGATTCCAAAATTAAAGCCTGTTTGTGATTGTTTCTAGAAAGGCTAAAAGTGTTTTCTGGCAACCAAAAGCACTTCTAACAAAGTTTGGCCAAAGAAAAAAAATTAAAAGCGCCTACGGGTCGTAGAGAAATGTTTTCTGGAGAAGCACCTATCACTTACAAGTGCTTTTACAGGAAGCACTTCGATTTTGAATAAAAAAATTCTACTTGCTTATAATAAAACAACCTCTAGCATAATCACTGCTTCAAGCTGCCCATACAAGAGCCCTTTATCACATTTAAGAAAAAACTAATCATAATTATGACTGGTAATTAGTTACCAACACTAGAAATGCTATGAAATTAATCAAAAATGTTCGCTGCAGCACTAATCTAACCACATTTCAACCAAATCATCACAAAATACCAAAACCCAAAAAAACCCACTTCGATTTCCCACTAAAACTAAACAAAAAATAAAACCCACAAAATTATTTACCCAAACTATATTTTATCGTATTCTATTTAAATTAGGAATTCCACAACAAAAAATAGTAATTATGGAAATTGAAATGGGATTTATGGAGAGCAAATGAGTACCGTAGAGCTTGACCAGACGATCCAAGCACTTGTTCGCCGATTCTTCATCGAACCCGGAATCGAGAGCTAAGCTCAGCAATCGAGCTTTCTCCATTTCCAGATCGCGACCGTCCATTCTTCTTCCTTCTTTTGGTTAATCTCTCTGGTTGATTGGAATGAAGGCTTGCTTAATCTCCCGCGCTAAATTTGCTTTGAAACCTGAAATTTTGCCGGCAGTCGGTTATATAGGGGACGAGAAGAGAGAGACGATGTCGTTTGTGTAATGGACTGTCGCATGTGGATAACGCTTTGTACATGCTTATGGGCCTTAAGATGGCCCGAATAAAAGAAAAGTGGGCTCTCTATTTTTAATAAAATTTGTAGGCCCGAAAGTAATTTCCACACAAATGTTTTCTCATTCTGAACATCTCTATGTCTGTCGATTTTTCTCTTATTTTCTAATCCAAAGTCTATAGAAATAGAAAATATTGTTTACAATTTTGCCTTGATTTTTTTGTGCTTCATTTGATCCAAAAGTTCGTATATAAGCATGAATTTGAGTATGCATGGAAAGAAAAATAGTGCGCTAAAGTCATTTTCTTAAAAACAAATTGTATAGAATGAGCAAATAGGTTTGCAGAAATCATTAAAGTACAATAATACATCAATAATAAAAAAATATTACAATTCTAAATAAATTAAGAGGGTGTTTTTTTTTTTTTGAATTCATCACATTGGACACTTGCAATTCAAACATACATCATTGTTCACAATAATAAATGAAAAGATTCATCTAACTGTAACAACATTTGTAAAACATTCACCTTCCCAAATCCCACAAGTGAAAAACAACTTCTAAAAAATCAGAAGTTAGAACCGACAATAACTTTTCCATTGCATGCATGCAAATTTGCAACCATGAAAAACTTGTACATATATACATAGAATATACGCACATACGTACACGAATTGTATGAAAAACTTAAACATTTGAGCTTTCAATGTCTTCAAACCGATCAAAGTGTTTCAAATGGTACGTACAATCTCGAGACATTTCCTCTTGAACCAACGGTATCCTTTCTTCAAAGACCTCTTCACCCTCCCCTCAGCACCATACAACTTGTACCTAGCCACTCGGCCTCTTCTCTTAATCTCCGGATCGTTCCACCACAATTTCATCGACTTCGTCGACGATGCTCTCTCTGCCCTCGCCTTCATCCCCCCGACGCGCACTTGAAGATCATTGCGTTGTCGTATTTTCATGGGGGGATTTGGATCCCATGACGGATGAAAATGTGACCTCCCCATGTACATTGTCCGGTTTTCGCTTAATCTCCTCACGTTCACCATCTCTAGGTCATTCCGGCAGCCAGCAGCTATATATGAGCGGTATCGAATCTCCTCCATCATTGATATTCTCTCTCCCTCTCTGGAAAGATTTCTCTTTGAAACTTTTTGCGAGAGAGGGAGAGGGAGAGAGAGAGAGCTTAGAGGCTCGAGAAGGGTTAATTATTATTAGGATTTTATTTTTGTCTTTTTAATAAATTAAAGGGTGGTTAAGAAGTGATTAGTTGGTGTTCTTTGTTCTGTTGGAGACAGGCATGAGAGAGACACCAAGATTTTTGGGGTTGGATTTTTGTTGGCCAAGGTTTGTTTTTGTTCACAGTTCTGAGTGCCATGTCAACCTAATTTAATTTAGATGGTTGAACGTTATTACTGTCCTGCCCCGGGAGTGTAAATGTTTTGTTATATTAAACAAGACTAGTGATACAAATAGTTTGCACACCCCACTTCCTTCACATTACCGTCCCAATCGGTTGAAAAATCGTTGCTTTGTTTTGGGTTGTTAATGAGAAATTCTTTGGTAAGACAACGTCACCTCTGCGGCCGCACACACAATGAGGACAACAACTTAGATGGACGGAGTACACCGATACGGTGGTTTTCCTATCTAACAATATAATATCACATGTTAATCTCATTTCACATAACATTCTGCTATTGAAGCAGGACGTCTCCGTGGCAGTATATCCAGTGCGTTTAAATCCTTCTCCACAATAAGATAAATGCCCACATATGAGATGAGATCATCATATAGGCAAGGGAGACCCCAGTACATGCAAGGTCTCGATTGTGTGTGTGGCCGAATGGGTGGTGTGGTCCACTAGCCGGACCCAAGAATTTCTCATTGTTAGAAGGGTGTGCACAACAAAAGTGATTTTTGCATACCTCTTTTCTCATTTAAATCAAAAGAAAAAAAAATGACATAAATAAACGAGAGTGAAAAAAAAGGGGTACAAAAAATCATATCCTTGTCTCGTGCACAATTGAACAGGAGATGGACCCAAGGGGGCCGGGGCCCATGTTAAGGTTTCAGCCCAGCACCCGACTCTTTTACTTGAACCATATTTGGCCTACCAATTTTCTGGTTGAAGGCAAAGCAACGAGTCTCATATTACACAGTAGCTAGGGAGATTAAATTTTGAAAATTAAAGGCAAATGCATTAATTTTAGACCATAGTCTATGATTAAACACCGTCTCATTTGACCAAATGGATAAATTTACAGGTGATTACATCCTAATCCAACGGCAACTGGAAAATGCGACGCGGCTAACTAAGTTGCTGCTCTTCCTTTGCCTCAGCTTCTGATGACTCCTGTTGACTCCCCTTCTTGGACTTCTTGTTATCCATGTGGGAAACCTGTGTGTTAATTCAACATATAAATGGTTAAATGAAGAAATGTTCATCCATGATTACAATCAATCGGAAAAGTTTTTGTGTGTGCACTTACGATGCAGGATTTCCACTCGGGTTTTCCTCCCTCAGCAGTCTGGGAATGATTGCGAACATGGCGAAATATGTGAATCAGAACTGCTGCATCAAGAGCTGCATACTCCAGCTGCACAAGAATATGACACTAGTTTATTAGAACTAAACAATTGGATGTGTGGCTCAACCAATAAATCGTGTCAGATCCTAAAACTTCAACCGCATTTGAGTAATTTACCGACTCAAATTACCATACGACACTTTTCAGGGTCAGACTCAAATTTCTCCTTCACTGTGCTCCCAAAGCAATTTTATAAGTCATTCGAGTTTCAAGTGTGGCAAAACTATATATGTACAAAAACTACCTGATTGGGCGTCAAAGGTCGTTGCTCCCAATTGCTATTCCTTCTTGTCTTGTTCAAACCAACTCCCAATATTTTCTGAAGCAGTACACACAAAGTAAATTGCACATAATAAGCATTGGAATGCAAATAGATAGATCAATCGAGACATAAAGAAAAGATTGTAGTATGTTCAATCTAGTGCTTCTGTTACCTTTGCAAGTCCAGAGAGACCACCGCGAGGTTCTTTGAAAACATTCTCGATGTCCAGTAGCATTTCGTAGTGTTTGAAACACTCCAACTCTCCATACGAATGAGCCAACTGCTTCGTATCACATTGAAAATTATAGCCTACAAGGAGAATTCACAGCATGCTTAATTTCCAGTTTATTTCATGTATGCGCATTGTAAAGAAGCTCTATTTCACCTACTGTATTACAATTTCTCATACCGAGTTTCAGAATCCTGGGAGATTGCATAATGCGAGTTAAGCAATCATCCAGGACATCAGGAACGTCATTGAATAACTTGATCAAGTCTAAGATGAAAACCTTTTTTTCAGAAGCAATTTGCATGATGGAAACCTGGAACATGGAGAAAACACTTCAACAAAACAAACATTTGTACTACACGGAAGGAAACTTGTTAGCCGACTATGAGAGTATCATTTTTATTACAGAATGAACAAGTATTTGAAAATATAAGGAAAAAAAACAGTAGTCTAACAAAGAATGAAAATCAATATGTCCTTATTACCTTGCTCGGTTTGCTGCCTTTTACATAGTTCGGCTTCCATTCGCAATCAAGACCAACAACTTTGCATCCCTCAAAGTGAGAGGTTGCATTGCGCAAGGCATCAACTTCATCAACCCAAACAACACCTTCTGCAGCCAACTCATTGAGATGCAAATAACGATTTTCGAGAAGACTTGCCTTGGGTACTATATAAAAAATATAAACAAATTATATAAGTTTACAACTTCAAATTGCTATCTTCATATATTGTCTTTAATTACTAGAAAAAAGAAAACTACTGGTTGTGCTAAAGAACGAACTCAGATTGTCAAGATTGACAGCTTCACTGCATCAACTCTAGAAAATTAACTCCATAAGGATAAGTGCAAGTATGATGACACGAAGGTTAACGTTAGTTATACCTTTTCCATTCAAGAAACCTTCAAGCGAGTATCGATCACATAGCTCATCAACCTTCTCCGAGTAACCAGCTTCCATTGCTAAGTAAACCTTCAAATTACAGAAAAAATAATATACCAAAAGTGTATAATTAATTTAAATAACAGTTGCTCTCAAAAAAATTTAAATAACAGTCACATATCACTATAATCATATATCCCATGTTTCTCTAATATATACAATATGAAAAGAATGCAACAAAACATACATAAACGCATACATATTGATCAATACCAAAAAAGCCACATACCAAATATTCAAGAAGCTGCCGATTACTGTTTGTCCTTGCTTCTGCAACTTCCCAGCATCCTTTTTCTGCTAGTTTCTTTAAAGTGCTGAAAATTTATGAATAACTCTTATTATTTTAAAAGGAGAAAATAGGTATTCAAGACTAACAAATAGAATTTATTGAAGGAAAAGAAAGTGGAAATAAGAAATTAATTTGACAACCAGGCAGAAATACGAATGTAAAAAAATTACCTCTCTTTATACTTGTGATAAACATTGGGAAATTCGTGTCCGAGATTGTTTTTTTGTATAATGTCATAAGCGTTTTTCAGCATGTTCCTGACAAAGTACTCCTGGACAAGAATACATAACATTGGCTTTCCCATGAATGTTGCCCACTTATCTGCTGCTTTCAATTGATTGCTTTCTATCATACGAAGGAGAAACGATTGGCCAGACTGGCGGATAGAGAAGTGCTCTAATAGAGTAACCGCGGTCATATATGATTGAGACTCTATCAGTCCAAATATATATTGCTCAACAAACTCTTTTGCATTGTCAAATCTGCAATTATTCTTTGCATTCAGGCGCATTACTTTATCAATGTTTGCAAACTGAACATCATAAACTTCAAGTATCTTATCAACTATCCTCTCATCATGGTTGACAGACCCCCCAACAATATCGAGAAATAACTGGGCAGCGAGGTCTTTTGCTTCCATAGAGTCCCCCAAGCACGTTTCCAATTTTAGGAAACGGCGTAGACCAGATATAATCAAATGACTGAACCCTTCACAGTATAAATCAAATACAGGCAAGACATAGAGGCACTGAATAACAAAAGTAGCTGGTCCAGGTTGGGGATCATTGCGTAGTACTAGATGAACCTGTTCTTGAAGAGCTCGGAACTTCTTAGTTGCCTTACATGTGCCTATTACATGTTTCAATTGGAAACAAACAAGCAGAAAAGAAACATTACTTCCAAAGTACTTGCAGAAAAGGCTGGGAAAGTATGATCTTTTATCCAAACTCAGTTCAATTTGCAACCGAAAAAAGTAGCATAGAGCACGAGTAAACTTCTGCAGGATTGCACTGCACCATATTTTAAAGATTCATCCTGGATCTCTAAAGGTAATCTAAACACACAGCAGTAGTATTTCCTCACTCACGAAGGCCAAGTGCCTTTCAAGTTATTTGGAAGGCAGACAGAGTAGATGGTAAGAGTGAACGGTTGGTTCTATCAATACTAAGACAGGTTCTACGTAGAGGCATAAGTTTTGTAAAACAGTTAGGTGACTGATTAAATGTCAATTTTAAAACACGCGGCATGATTTTGAACTAAAACGGTTTAATACACTACATGAAGGATTAATTTGGGGAAAAATTAGTGCTCGAGTAATTGACCACAATGTGGTACACCACTAACATGAAAGGCAGGATCAAGTTCCTCGTCGCAACATAATAATGCATAAAGACAGTGCAATTAGCGATCGAGAACAAAATACTCTTACCATGGAAATAGCACTCTTTCAAGAGGTATATGAATACCAACGGAGTAATATGCGTCAGGTCAGAAAAAGCATGCTGGCAAATCGTCGATGTCTGATTAACTTTGCCTTGATTGCTGTAATGTATGTCAACTCTTTCCTCCAACCCCATGCCAGAATTAGACAGTGATAGTCCTCAGAAACTGAACCAAAATTAGTTTGAGATAGTAAGTGAACGCCGAGTGCCAATCACTTCCAACACTAATTCAATGCAACAAATACTATCTAGCAACTGTGATCCAACAACTTACTCTCTTACTTTCGTATAGAACATTCAATTGAGAAAGAACAATCCACACACCTTCAACTAGGCAGTTCAGTTCATTTTTTATATACCAAAAAAATAAATTGTTAATGAGAGACTGAAAATAAATAAATTATTTTTGCAATGAAGCATAAACATTTTGCAAAATCAAGTACAAAAACAGGCTAAACAGCAACACACACACATTCAAATGTATAGCATAAGTACTATAAATATTACAAAATAATTACAACCAAGTGCAGCTGAACTAGCATTAAGCATTCACCAATTCATTTAAATATTACACACACACATATATATATGTATATATAAATATATGTTTGTTATACATGTAAAAATTACACAAACATTAAGCATTGACCATATATACGCACGAAAAAAAAACCCAAAAAAAAAAAGACTCCTTTTTCTTTTCTTGCGTGAGAGAGATACAAACTATTTTAATCAGCTCAAATGTTTAGTTTTCTAGCAACACGAGAAGAAAAGCAAATGAGAAAACAAAAAATAAACACTCGGAATTTTCTTTTGTTTTCTTCAATTTTCTCAGCAACCAAACAGTGCCAGGAGAAACTTACCCGTTTTTTATCTCTCTGCAAATTCTGCCGCGGAGCTTCCTTGTTTTTCCTCCCAAAATGTATATTTATAGTAGAAAAATTGCCGCAAAAAATTAAATAAATAAATAAAAGGTAAAATATTTAAATAAAAAAGAAGTTCAGAAGGCACTGATACAGTACGGGGTGGCCCACCGGATTTGTTTTCCGAAAATGGCAAGAAAAAAGCTTTTTATTTTTCTGCAGGAGTCGCTAACGGATCTTCTCTCTCTCTAAAAGGCGGGTGAGCCGCTGGGGGCGGATGCTAAAATGCACCGGCTGGTTCGGTGGGCACTGCTCTCCTTGGCAGGGAACGAAACGAGATCAAAGCCAAGGGCATTTTAGACTTTTGGGATTGTTACGGGTGATCTGGTGGGAGAGTGCGCATGCTAAGATTTGTAACTGTGCTCATCCTATCCACTTATTTTAGTGAGTAATGATAGGGTGACTAAATTTTTTAAATTAAATTTGTAAATTAAATGATGTAATAGTTGACGGTTGATTTTTTTTTTTAAATTATTAACTTTTAAAATTTTACTTTATTGACACATTATTTTATTTATAAATTTGGTTTAAAAATATTTAATTTTCTTATCATTACCTATTTTATAAAAGTGGGGGTTGAAATTGAGCATGGATCGTGCATGATACAGGTGCTGGGTATAGAAGATAATGGAAGCAGCAAATGGATAAGATTGACTAGAAATATAAAATCCAAGAAAATAAAATAGTGGTTAGTTAGGATATTATAACATAAACAAGTCGATATAATTGGGTGATCATGATATTGGCTTTTAAAACGCCAAATAATTACTTTTATGTATAATTGTTTTAGAATATTTGGTATCTTCACAAGCAGTAAAGAAGCAGTAAAGGTTACATATATTTGTCAGGCCGGTTTAGAAATGGTTTTTTTTTTTTAAAAGCATTTTTATTTCGAAGCGCTTCTTCTGGTGAAAGTATTTTTATTTTAATACAACATATTTTATTAAAAATACAATTGCTTCTTGAAAAAATAGTTAAAGTGCTTTGTGTTTCTTCCAAATAGCACTTTAAGTATTTTTTTTTTTTAACCTAGTAGCACTTACAACATTTTGCTCCAAATATTTTCAAAAGCGTTTTTAGTTATTAAAAACAGTTCCAAACAAAGTCGTATTGTGTTTGATACTGAATGGTACCTAATTGTGGTTGGTTTAATCGACATGTTCATTAAAGTATCTTTGTAAAATAATTTATGAATTCCCAAGAAAACAATTGCTAATTCTCACACCATCAACTAGAGTTGTTGATTAGTACAACGGAGCTTTAACATCACGTGACATACTGATATAACATTATCCGTTACTCAAACAAATGCATACTTGATAGAGTAATGTACACCACTATACATTCGATAAACTAATGACATCAAATCGACACATTACGCAGTATTATCGTCGTCATATAATTTTAATTGAGTACGACGTGAGCTGCCTCCACATACCCAAAAAAACATCTTATTAGATTAAGGAAAAGAACTCTTGGTGATTTGAAAACTCTATACAAAAAGTCTGGCATCCCATTATGTATGACGATGACGATTCATTGCATCGTCTGCTCTTTTACCAAATTTTGTTTTTTTTTGGGACGCGACTTTAGGCCTTTAGTGACGATCCTGAATATTCAGTTTCACGGTTGCGTGTTTGCTGTTTGCAGTCTGCAAAAAACAACAACAATTGCATGCAGCGTGTTTTCATTCAATAAAAAATATATATATTTGACAACCAATTTTTCACCTTTTCGGCTTTGGGGCGAGGCCCCGAGATTTCTGAAGCCACATGCTGACAAGGTATAGTATTGAGGGCAAGAGCTATGTTATAGGGGTTGATGGAACATACTTGACCAATTGACACGTCAAGTATATGTACACGTACGAATACATGCCTCTATAAAACAAGGGGAAAATACAAATTTGACCCATAAAAACCCTAGTGACGGATCCTCAATCTCAAAACATGATAAAGTTCGCGTGCTACTTTGGCTGGTTATTCATACTTTTGTACTTTGTTTCGTCGTCTTTGAAGCATTTTATCAAATATCTAATTCATGTCATACTTAAGAACATCAAAAAACATAAAAGACGATTTCATGTATAGCATAGTAGGGCTGAGACAATTGCATAACCTAGTTTCTATGTGGACCAACCCTTGAAAAGATGTTGATATATTTAGTTGATTAGCATTGTATTGTGAAGCCGATTTGAGTCAGTCGTCCACAAGTAAGTGCACGACTCCCAATTATTGATGCATTGTAAATTTAATATACATCTTTGTACACTCGTGTATAACAATTATTTTTAATGTTTATCTATCTTATTTGTTCATATCTTAGCTCACTTCTCACTTATTTTCTATTAGAATCTTGGAGTATGCTACAATGCTCACAAGCATTGAATGCTCACACCGATCTCACCATTAAAAGAAAGGAGGAGGGAGGAGAGAGGGGGGAAAGGAGGGTGAGATCGGTGTGAGCATTCAATGCTTGCGAGCACTGTAGCCAATCCCTAGAATCTTAACTAAAAGGAGTAATAAGTACAAAATTACAACACTAATCTAAGACCTTAACGTACAATCTTATTATCTTTAATTATGCTATAATTGATGGGTCCAACTTCAGTGGTACGTACCATTGAATGGTACGTACTGTTAAATGGCTAAGATTCATTTGGGGCCCACTGCAAATTAATCTGAACCATTCAATAGTCGTACCATTGAATGGTACGTACCACTCAAGATTTTTCCTATAATTGATGAAGTTGTTAATAAAAGATATGTGTTATCCACGTCGTGCATGACTAGAAAACATGCAATCGATAAGTTTTGCAGAATTATATGAGACACATATAGGTGTCATTTACCAAACTTTTTACGTGTGGTCAAAAGAAAAATGATGAAATTTCTGAATCTTTTACACAAAGAAAACAAAAGGGAAGCTGAGATGACGTGACCAATTGGTGGTGGAGGTTTGGATTTGATGTATGATATGAATTCTTATGGGACAAATCCCAAATATTTTGTTAAGATGTCGACTTCATTACACTATTCATGTTGTGCTTGTGCCTAGTTCGTGTTGTCATGCACCACCTTAGTCGCTATCCACTTACGTTCAGTACCAAATGATTAAAAAAAATTGCCTTTTATTTTTAATCCGGGACATGACAAATGGCACTAGCATCTGCTACTCAACGTGCATATATAGTGATGACCTCTACAGCTTCCTACTCGATGCGCGTTGTACGTTGTATCATGATTGTAAATTAGAAAACAAAAATATGTCACTATAACATAAGAATCGTTCGGTACACATGATTAGGCTAAAATAGATAATTTTTAAATTTTAAGGTATATTGAAGGTAGAAGTGAATGATTTTTTGTTTGGAGGGGAGTAAAGGAGGATTAGATATGAAGAAAATTCATCCCTTCTAATCATATTATTTTAAGGAGGATTGGAATTGATAAGTTTTTTTTCATGAATAACCCAATTTTTATCCTTTAGGTAGTCATAATTTTATAATTTATCCCTTCAACATACTTTTAATTTAGTAAGTTATCTATTTAAATCCAATCATGTGTACAAAACAAGCCCTTAAGTACAAGGATGCAACTTGGATGGTTTTAATCCGATCAAATATCTTCAACTTAGCTTGCCGATCACCGGTTGTAAGATCTCTACCAATTCGGAGCTCAAATTAAAGTTTCTTAGTTGGAGATCAAGTTACTCCTTACTCGACTCCTTACCTATATAGGTTAAGCTCATTTGTCAAGTCAGCTCATGGGTAGAACTTGTCTCTAAAGTGCGGCTTGTAAGTGAATGGTGTCTTTCACCCACTCATTCAACGTTGTAGTCATTTCCTCTTATAGGTCACCCATTTCGTCACCCATGAGCCGTTGAGTTCAACACGTGAATATATAATATGTTGAATACCATATTATAATGTGAGCATTCATCTTAAAATCAATTGACAATAAGAGAGATTTAAACTATTAGGCAAGACTTTCATTCTCCGATGTGAGATTTATACTTTCAACAAAAAAGGTATCCCGAAACTCTTAAAAATCATTCCAAGATATATGTTACAATTTCGAACGTGCAATATTGAATCCCAACACTCACCAACATTTACGATGAAGATAAGTCCCACGTTATGTCATAGACTCAGCTTGAAAGGTACCTAAGGTCTAGATATATATCTGGGGTATTATCCTAGTATTTCGTACTATTGAATACAATTAGCTTTTATTACTTTTTTAGTTAATGTCAACCGTTAGATTAAACATGAATCAATCTCAGTTGTCTATCATCTTGTAGTGCTCAATAATGCATAACACTAAAGATATTTCGATATATATGTATGTCCTAATGTCCTCACCCAATGCATGGATTATTGTCACAAATTGGGTTTGGGTTTGGGTTTGGGTGGGTTGGGTACGTTCCTATTAATTTCACACACTATGGTTTGCCATTCGCTTCACTGTTCAATCATGTTTGGCCTTTGGAACAACACAAACGACACTTAAAATGTTAAAGACATTGCCCATCGGTGACCTTACTTAGGTACTTGAAAACATCTAATCATCAGTACAATAACACAGAGTCATGCGGTCATGAGGGAATGGGAATGGTTATGGTTGTACTATTGTACATCTCCCAAAGGCCTGACTAGGGTCCCATGTACTAGTTTATCCTCGGCCTCGACTAGAAATTCTTTGGTTCGGCTCGTGAATCACGTCACGTAACCCATTTGGCTAGAGGGACTCTGCATTGGGGATTCAACCAACATAGGAAGAACAACTTGTATAACACAGGTACACTGTCACGGTGACGTCCTGTGCTAATGATATAATGATATGTAAAGAAAAACGAATATATGTTCTTGTATTATTGGCCCAAAATACTACTGTGGCGATGTACTTGTGTCATACAAGTCAATCTCCAACACAAGGGGTGGTCATAGCGTGTGAGGCTGGACTGGACAGATGGATGGGGTGGTCATAGCTGGACTCAAGAATTTCTCCACCGAGACGCCTAAATGCATGGATTTTGGTCTTAGAAACACATACCATATATTTAAGCCAACTTAGATCTCTGATATGGTTTCCAATTCCAAAGCCCCAATGTACATGCACATCTGAAAGGCCTCCAGAGCTATGGCCCATGGCTTATCATCAGAAAGATCAGACTCAAAATTTGAAGGCCCAAGCCTGCTATAACATCATCCATGTCATCTACACCACATCACGGTGGCCCAATGGTTAGGGCAAATTTTCGGCCCGTATTCCACATGACTCGTCTTGGGTTCAATTTCTGACATTAGTGAATTACACGATGGTGGCCAGGGAAAGGCTAAAATGCCTCTGTGAGTCTTTTCGGCCTCCGAAAGGGTGGACTACTGTGACTTGACTACCAGCTAGTCCATTTTTTGAAATAAAATAAAATGTACACCACATCACCACTCTCTGGGTTCTAATAAACCACTGATTGGAGTCACATTGTGGAGCTTGAGGTACCAACAGAAAGCCAAAAAAATGGCTCATGACTTGCTGAATGAGTTAGTAGGGAACTTGGGTGATAAAACAAGTATATGGTAACCCGAATAGTCGTATTTCACATCCTTGTAAACCAGCAGAAACTGAGAAACAAGAAACAAGATTTTCATTTATTTTCTCTTTTGCAATTACTTCGCCTGTACAAATATTTGATCTGTCATTATCTGAATAAAGATTTTACAGTTGTATGGACTATACCTCCCAATTCTCCAGCTTGTGCTGACATCGGTTAGGACAAAATGAGTCTGCATCAGCACCAAATTTCAGCCCACGAGCTACGTGGCAAATTGGCAATGGTTCATAAGAGCTACCCTTCCACTCGGGCAACATAACTGTCCTTTGTCCTTCCATGGCTTGAGCGCCTGTACATTCCCTCAATCAAAAAGTGTGGTTTACTATCGGATCACTAAAATTGTACGGCATAAACTGTTCATATCACTAATCAAGTCTGAAATCTGAAATGCAAAAGGATTAAGAGGTTTTATGGTTTAGAGACAGCATGGAACCTTGTGTAGGCTGAAATTATGGATTATATGGATCTAGAGACGGCATGTTTCTTGATCTAGTGCATAAATCTTTATCTCTCAGATCATCCTGAAACACTTGAAGGAGCAACAATGAACAGTTCTTCGTGGAAAACCTGAAGACAACAAAAATAAGTCCATATTATATCATTTGATCACAATGCAGTTCCATTAGAAATGTTTAATATATATGGAAGATTAAGAAAATTACCATTTTAAAGTGTGTTAGCTCCTGCCTTAGTTCATCTCCAATATCCTCACCTAAACTCCGTACAATGCCAGGTGGAGAACTTTGATCTTTTACACCACTGCATGTCTGAAAAAAAATCGCAAGGTCAATGCTACAGTTAGCCAGACTCAAGAAAAGAATTGGTTTATTTAAAAGCAGCATCGAGGTTTAAGCTAGTCAATAAGCTATGATTGATGAAATCTTGGTATCACATTTTATAGCTTCTGCACACATTCCATGGACGAAAGTTATTACAAAGCCAATGAAAAAAGCATACAAACCGAGCAATGTGATAGTTAAAATGCATTGATATCTTGATGTCCCCCAACCATTTACAATATTCACAACAGTCTAATTGTCTGCTTAACTTCAGAATCTAAGATGAATGTTGTGCTTCATACCATCAATTGAAAGAATCCAAAAGCGACAGCCAATGCTTTCTTTTCTCCCTTGGGCACAAGAAGTTGAATGCGTATGCAAGTATTGATAGTTTTATTTAAAAGAGTAACACAAATACTACTGCAATGTTAATAGTACAGGATATGTTCGACTCATGTAGTTTTATTTTTATAGCAACATTCCACAAATGCAAAGAAAAAGAACCCTACTTTATGAGAAACAGTTCAACTGAAAACCAGATTGAAAATTACCAGTCTAAAACCTTCGTGAGAATGTGAAAATTCCATTTGTTGGAAATCTATGCATCGATGTTGTTGTAGTGCAACAGAAGTACGGATAATTGCACACAGAAATCCGAATTTCTTTTTTACCTGACAACAAAAAGAAAGTATGCCCAATAAACATAAAAGCACAAGTAATTGTAGCTCTCGAAATTTGTATATATTTAGATAAAATGCTACCTCTTTTGGGAACTCCTTAAAGGAAACACGATCCAAGTTTGGTAACTTCTTCCTGTGGTGTTTTGCAAGTAGTGCTATCAGCTGCAGATTCACTAATTGTTCATCACTATAGAGAATACAGATTATGCACCAGGACAAAGCATACAAATAGACACTTGACATACCTTGACCTCCTCAGTACTGTAACCATGAAGACGATCGCCATTCTACACAAACGATTTGGCTCATCAGGATTAAGATCAACAAATAAAACTTTCTCGATGCGTATTGTTTGAATTACTAGGAGGAAAAATATATTACCATGATAATACAATGAGAATGCTTATGGTAACCCTTTTTCCCAACGGAAATCCCAATATTGTGAAGTAAACATGCAGCTTGAAGATACTCAAGATCCTTGTCATCTAAGGAGGCAGCAACTTGATTGTTCGTAAGGTGGTCACATTTTCTCAAACCGTCAAAAATATCCTGCAAAAATCATCTGCTCAAAATCACGGGATATTGCACTACAATTCTACTTCAACTACATTTGTCTTTCACCCACTCATTCAACGTTGTAGTCATTTCCTCTTATATGTCACCCATTTCGTCACCCATGAGCCGTTGAGTTCAACACGTGAATATATAATATGTTGAATACCATATTATAATGTGAGCATTCATCTTAAAATCAATTGACAATAAGAGAGATTTAAACTATTAGGCAAGACTTTCATTCTCCGATGTGAGATTTATACTTTCAACAAAAAAGGTATCCCGAAACTCTTAAAAATCATTCCAAGATATATGTTATAATTTCGAACGTGCAATATTGAATCCCAACACTCACCAACATTTACGATGAAGATAAGTCCCACGTTATGTCATAGACTCAGCTTGAAAGGTACCTAAGGTCTAGATATATATTTGGGGTATTATCCTAGTATTTCGTACTATTGAATACAATTAGCTTTTATTACTTTTTTAGTTAATGTCAACCGTTAAATTAAACATGAATCAATCTCAGTTGTCTATCATCTTGTAGTGCTCAATAATGCATAACACTAAAGATATTTTGATATATATGTATGTCCTAATGTCCTCACCCAATGCATGGATTATTGTCACAAATTGGGTTTGGGTGGGTTGGGTACGTTCTGTTCGCGAGGCCTTTTTGCAGGATGCAGGCTTTGGAATATATCGAGTCGGCCCGAACGCTGGTCTCGAACCTTTCTATTTGGCGTCTGATTTAACAGGCTTAGCTCCTATCCCTTCAGAGGGATGTTCGCAAGGCCTTGTGTTATTATTGATGTTTGTCAGGCGTGCCACTATTGGCTTCTGCCAATAGAAAGATGTGATGTTTATCAGATACTTGCGCCACTAGTAATATAACTTCCGTTCATCGGATTGGCGTCTTATATATAGATAGATATATATATATATATATATATATATATATGAACTGTTAGGTTCGTTATTTGTCTTGCTTATTAAGGACTTTTATTCTCTCTTGATGTTATACCAGAGATAGTTTGAGATGGGATTTCGGTATAACTGGTTATAGCCGAGAACCTCCCACGCTCAAACGTACATAAAAGTAAAGACTGTTAAGTAAAAGCTGAATGTAAAGACTATTAAGTAAAGACTTTTAATTAAAGGCAGTTAGTCAGAACTGAACGTAAAAGACATCAAATAAAGATAAGATCAATTTTATTACATTTCGAGTTCATCAGCGCCTGGGTAATAGCCTGTTGGGATGGGTTTAGTTCCATCGGGATGGTCTACAACGTCTATCGGGATGGCTTTAAACGTTGGTTCCTAGGGAAAACATAAATCAAAGACTCTCTAGTCCAAGATTCTAATCGATACTATCACCAAGTTGGTTGGATAGCAGAGCTAAACACTACTCCTCGCGGGAGTTTTGGATATATGATCCTGGGTAACTGGTCTTTGAACTTCTCAGAATCGCGATCTACACAAGTAGTGCGAACGAGAGCAACAGATAAAGATGGAAATCTAATATCTGTGAAAGAGCTTGAGGGGTTTCCTCGGAGGTTTCTTTCTGTAGGTATGAACGTGTGAGTTCTGTTTTTGATTTGGTTGAGTGTCCTTATTTCTGAATCTTCCCCTTGTTTATATAGGCCAGCAGGGAGCCCATGTCATTGCCGTCACTGCTCTCTGTCTTTAAAGTGAGGAAGGGTTTCATCTGGAAAGCACAGGTAGCACCTCTGATCAGCCTACTCCCACTGAGAAAGAGTTCTTTATTCGTAGTCTGTTTCCCTCCAATTTGCCCAGTGCTTTGCATTAAATGTTGTTCAGACTTCTTTCTGTTTTGTTTTACTAGCCTGGGTTGGGCCTTTGGGTCAGGCCCAACCCAATGCTTAGTTATAAGTCATGGCCCAAAGCTCCTATGGACAGCTGGGTGCCCTACGTGGCTGATGTCGCTTCACTTGGCAATCGTCACCTAGTTAGTCATCCTCTGAAGATTTGATTTGCTTTTCTAATATGGCCGAAATCTTTGCATTGAATGCTCTAGTAGAGTAGGTGCAGGTACTTGAGTGTTCCAGTAGGGATTGACGCTTCCTCCTATCCCTTAGTTTTACCGGATTTGGGCTGGGCTTTGTTTCTTATGCTCAGCCCATTGTTGCAGCAGGGCCTTTGGATATTTTTTAGTGTAAACAGTTGCCCCCTTAAACTTTACTGAAGCCGTTTTGAGATCGGATTTAGTCAAGTTTAAGATTCCTCGATTTGCTTAATATCAGCCTTTGAATCTGTGGAGATCATTTAATTCCTTGGTTGAACATGCACAAGCCGTTAATGATCGGCTTTGGTCAAGCTAATAACTTTTTGGTAATCTCTTCTCACCTTGGAACCCGTGGAAAATCTTCTTTATATTCGAGGGGCGAGCTAAGCCTTAGCAACGCCATCCTCAACATCTTCTAGTATCCAGAAATCTTTTTCTCCTTCCTATCTTTCATCCCTGGTGATGAAAGAGAAACATCCAGTATGTCATTAGCTTTGCACAATCCCTACAAAAATGGGAACAGGCCCTCAAGGCTTGTTCCAATCTTCAAATGGTTTTCAAATCCTAACACACCCTTGTTACTAATGACTGGATTATTAATGGGGATACTACCATGCCCCATCCTTGCCATAAGTCTGGAGTTTGTGCGTAATCTCTTGGGGATCCGGTGGAAACTCCTCTAGGATCCCCTCAGCGATCTCTCCCCTGGCCTCACCTCCGGCCTCACCTCCTTTCCTTGATCTCAGGAATGAGGTGAGTAGGTTTCTCCAGTATTCCAGCCCCTTCCTTCAGGGGCGGAGTAAATAGGCTCCCAAATCTTTGATTGCCTTTCTTGGATAAGGAGGAAGCTGATGAAGAAGTTTGCACTCGGAAGTTTGTACTTGGCTGATTATGATGTAAAAAGTTTCCCTGGAAACTTCTACTCTAGGTTGTAATTAGGGCTGAATGCTTATCAATGAATTTTCTACTTTCTAGTTTATCTTCGGGTTGTATGAACAATTTCTATCCTATAATAAAACAAGTTTATTTTTCTATCCTACTTGTTCAAACAAGATCTCCCAAAAATAATCTAATTGTTTTACGAATTCACTGACTTCGACTAGCATCCCTAATACACCATCGGATTAGAAAATATCCAATTCACCCTTTTAATCCTAAACCAACCAACCGTTTTTAATCGGTTCATTCCAGCTTTAAGACGCCTCGAATCCTGTGATAGACACCATCGTCTGGCGCATTAACACACGTTTCAAAGTAAAACGGTTCCACTAATCATCACGACCGGGAACCTGCTTTTGACGGTTTCTATATGATTTTGTCTTTATAACTGTACCTCTACACTAAATACCCTTCATCCCTAAACTGCTTTCCTTCTCAAACTAGCCTCTGCAACTTTACTCTCGAACCCAACTCTCAAGCTTTCTTGCCCTAATCCTTCGTTCAACAATGGCCCCCTCCAAGGAACCCCAGTACATTACCGGCGAACACCTAGCCGACCTTAAACAAAAATGGGTGGCGGCCCTTCAGGCCTGTCCCCCAAACACTTATACACGATCGACCCTCGTCCCCTTTCACGACGCGTACACCATCGGTCCTTGTTGGTTGTCTCCCAGTGTTCATCCGGCCGTCGATCGAGTTGATATGAAGCCCTGGACGTGCCCCCACCCGTACATGGGTCCTTTGGAGAAAACCTCCTGGAAAATGGTAGAAAGGGATTTTCCATCCCCTTATGTGTACGGAGTCGAATCTAACCGGAGGAATATGGGCCTCACATGGTCCGACTGGGTCGACCATTTGGCGCCGCGCTTCGGGGAGCAGTGGCGCATCAATGGCATATATTACTTGATCCAGATGACCAAGATTCCACAAGAATCCGATCTCGGCCTAGTTTTCTCTGCTGCTATGTATTGGAACACCACCACCAACACCTTTGACTTTAGGTGTGGCCCGATGTCCCCCACGGTCTTGGACATAGCCCAATTGTTTGGCCTTCGTCCATCGGGAAGGGTGGTGGATGTCACTGGAGATTGGAGTGATACGTACAGCCAAACTGCCCAGGCTAAGAAAGCAATCCGATCACAGTTACTTAAGGTTGAACCCGAAGCTGACTTCAGCGATCATACCGCCTTTGGCAGTTACCCGGGATATTACTCCGATCGGTTTGCTCAAGACCCTGCTCGGGAACATGTCCATTTCCTGGTCTATTTCTTGAGCAGGTTTCTCATTCCGAACGCATCAAAATGCGTTAAGTCAGAGTGGTTCCCCTTGGCTTCTGCCCTCCACTCCTTTGGCGACCTGGCAATGGGGCCTTTCGTCTTGGCTCATATCTACCATATGATGCACAGGATGACTTGCCCTAAGCCCTTGTTTCTGAATTTCAATGGGCCTACCTGGATGCTGCAGATATGGCTCCAGTGGTACTTCCCCAAACTCAGGGCTCCAGATATCAGCTTCAGGGATGATGTCGTCCCTGCACTCGAGTTGAAGGCTTCGGCGGCGATGAATTTCCCAACCGAAATAGAAGAGTGGGGGGTTTCGGCCACCAAGACCTACCCCTGGTTTGCAAACCGATCTTTCCTTGAAGGATTGGGAGCTGATTCGACCTTCGCCCGCCACTTCTTCAGCTGCATCTTCCCTAGGGACCTTTCCTGGGGAGTGGGTCGTGCATCCCGACATACCCACGGAGTGGAGGCTTATCACTCCAATTTTCTCTGTCGGCAGTTTGGTTTACTTCAAACCATTCCAGAACCGCTGCACGACAGTTTAAATGGGGCGACTTCCTTCCGAGTCAGGAAGCCATCCGATGTCCAATTAGTTGGAGCAAGGAAGAACTTGTTCATAGTTCAGAGGGCTTTTGTCAAACTCGACACTTTCAATGTTCAATGTACCCATGCCTTTATCACCTGGTGGGAAGCCCAATTCGCAGAAAGGTTTCCCGACATCTGTTGTTTTTCTCACTAGAGCTTGGTCCCATATTAAATAGTTTGAAGCTTGAGTCCTTAGCTTCCTTTCCATCTGTATTGATGGATTGTTAAGATAATTCATCAGTGGAACCCTCCAATCTTCAACTTCGGGTTCTATAAGCATAACATCCATCTCGAACTCTCTATCGAATACAGAAGGAAGTGATCTTGTCTGAACCTCAACCCATTCATTGGATTGGCCAAACTGAACTTGCACTCCAGAGGCAATTTGGGCCATGTCATTGGCAGCCAAATTCTCTTCCCTGGGAATATGTTCTGCCGTAATGCAGTCCTCCCAGGTTTTCACCAGGAATCCGACGACACTCATATAACTAGCCATCACCAAATTTTTGCACTTGTATTCTCCAGTAAGGTGGTTGATGACCAGCTCGGAATCACCGAATATATCCACGCTTGGTGCCCCCAGCTCCATTAGTATTTCCAATCCGATTATGAGTGCTTCATATTCGGCTCGGTTGTTAGTCAGGCCATCAAAGTCTAGGTGAAATGAATAACGATAATGATCGCCTTTAGGACTAACCAATACTATTCCCGCACCCGAGGCTCTACTCGTGCATGATCCATCAAAGAACAATTTCCAAGGTGTAAGCCATAAACTGGCAATATTCTTGGAAATCTCGAAAGAAGCATCCTTTTCTTTTCGGATTAGCAGACTGGATACTGCTGCTTCCGATATCTTAGAAGGTTGTTCTTTCAATACTGTCGGATTGCTTGGATGGGATGCCAGAAAGTCTGCAATAGCTTGTCCTTTAATAGCCTTCTGAGGCACATATTGGAAGCAGAATTCTGACAGAGCCAACATCCATTTTCCAATCCGACCAGCCATCATTGGCTTGGATAACATGTATTTGACCACATCCGTGTTGGCAATTATGTGGACTGTGTATGGCAACATGTAATGCCTGAGTTTGACCGATGTAAAATACAAAGCCAAGCATAGCTTCTCAATTGGGGTGTATCTTGTTTCCACATCAGTCAAACTCCTGCTTAGGTAATAAACCGCCTGCTCTTTGCCGTCCTCATTGTCTTGGGCTAGGAGACTGCCAATTGACTCCTCCGAGGCTGATATGTACAGCTTAAGGGGTTTCCCTTTCTTCGGTGGCATTAACACAGGTGGTTTAGCCATGTACTGCTTGATCTCATCAAAAGCCTTCTGGTGGCCGACTTTCCATCCGAACTTTTCCGTTTCTTTGAGCTTTAGCAGCGGAGATAGAGGTTTAAGCTTTTCGGCCAAGTTTACGATGAACCTTCTCAAGAAATTAATCTTTCCAAGTAACATTTGGAGTTCCTTTTTATTTCTTGGTGAGGGCGCGTCTATGATTGCCTTGGCCTTATTCTTGTCTACCTCTATTCCTCTCTGATGAACCAAAAATCCTAAGAAATTGCCTGCCCTTACTCCAAAGGCACATTTCTTCGGGTTCATCCTTAGCTTGTGCGACCTTATTCTTTCTAGCACTTGCCTTAAGTCTGCTAGGTGTTCTATATCGGATTTAGATTTAACTACTACGTCATCGATATAGACCTCTAAGTTATGGCCGATAAGGTTGTGAAAGATGGCATTCATGGCCCTTTGATATGTAGCCCCGGCATTTTTCAATCCAAAGGGCATAACTACATACTCAAAAGCTCCAACATGGCCAGGACATCTAAAGGCTGTCTTATGAATATATGCTTCAGCCATTCTGATTTGATTATAACCAGCATTTCCATCCATGAAGGACAGAATCATATGACTGGCTGCAGCGTCAATAGACATATCTGACATAGGCATTGGATAGAAATCTTTGGAGGTAGCATCGTTAATATTTCTATAATCAACACAAATTCTTATTGCCTTAGTCAAAACCTTTATTACAGGTACAATATTAGCCAGCCATTCCACATATTTGGCTGATCTAATAAATTTTGCCTTTAACAATTTCTTTATTTCTTCCTGGACTTTTTCCTCTATTTCCTTAGACATCCTTCTTGCTGCTTGCTGGACTGGCTTGTATCCTTCTTTGATCGGCATTCTGTGTTCTACCAAGGCTGGATCTAACCCTGGCATCTCATCATAAGAGCAAGTCCAGTGTTGCCCACCTCCCCCCAGGCAATCACTATTCAATCCACCTCAATGAACAGTAATTGCCCTAATGAACAGTGTATTCCCCTGTCAATTGCTTTTTTCATCTCCAACCCTACAATTAAATTGCCCTGGCAATTGGCAATAAAATATTAGTATTTTTTACATTTATAAAATAATACATAATAATTTTATTTGTAATTTCGGATAAGATTTTTAATCGTTCTCGTTGCACCACGTGTCATTATCCGAAAAACCAATAACAATAAAATATTTGTATTTTTTTATTTATTTATAAAATAATTCAAAATAATTTTATTTGTTATATCGGATAAAATTTTTAATCGACACATCTACACCATACATCCTACCAACAACACTCTGAACACATCTACACCATACATCCTACCAACAACACTCTGAACACATCTACACCATACATCCTACCTACAACACTCCTCGAACACATCCTACACCATACATCCTACAACACTCTGAACACATCACCACCATACATCCTACAACAACACTCTCAACACATCTACACCATCATCCTACCTACAACACTCTCAACACATCTACACCATACATCCTACCTACCAATTCATTTATTCTATTTAAGAAGTAGTTGAACATTCCAACACACACCACCATTCATAGTTTCTGCTTCCTTCTTCACCAAAATCCCTTTCATTATTCATAGTTTCTGCTTCCTTCTTTTACAATGTCTTCTTCTTCTTCTTCAAAGATGATGTGGGAAATCGATCAAGCAGAGGAAGAATTGTTTAACCAATCAGAAGCAACGTTCAATTGCGAGGATTGGGCCGAAAATCTGATGGAAGAGGATGACGAGCGTAGACGGAGAGATGAAGAATCAAGAATGGCAAGAGCTTCACATTCCCGTCGAGTCATCCAAGCTGTGGCTCACACCTGATACGTACTTCCGACGTCGTTTTAGAATGGAACGACACTTGTTCAACAAAATCATGGGCGCTGTTTGCAACCATGATACAAAGAAATAATTATAATGAAAATAGGTGACAAATAAATAATACAAAGAAATAATTATAATGAAAATAGGTAACAAATAAATAATACAAAGAAATAATTATAATGAAAATAGGTAACAATTAAATAATACAAATAAAAAAATAAATATATTATTACCTGATCTGCTAAATTTTCTCCACTTCGAAGATTAGCACTAGCTTGTGTCAAGGCGTCTCTCCACGTACTAAACGATTGGCTAAGTAGTTTCCAACGACTGGACAATGAATCTTTGGTTCTTTGGCCACCCATTTTCTCAATATAGGCGGAATGAATAAGACTCCACATTTCTCGCAACTGCATCTCATTCCCTGAAATTGAGTCATGAGTGATTTGAACCCAGCTAGCACACAACGCAACATCTTCAAGAAGCGTCCAGTTTGTACCTGCACCAGTTGTCATTTTTTTGGAAAAAAAAAAATTGGATTGAAACTTTGAGAGAGATAGGAGAAAGCTTGAAAGATGTTGAGAAAATATGGAATTGTGGTGTGGGTAGATGAAATTGCCAAGGTATTTATAGAAAAGTAAAAAAAAAAGTTTACAAATTTTTTAAAAAATTTTTCCCGATTTTTACATATTTTTTACAATTTTTTAAATTTTTTTATTCCCTTAATTAATCTCTGCCGTTGGATTTAACAAAATTTGAATTTCAACGCTCCAGATTGTGCCACGTGTCACAACGGTAACTTTTCTGAATTTTAAAACATTTTTTTTTTTAATTTTTAAAGGAATTAATCTCAACCGTTGATCTGAGATCCAACGGTTGAGATTAAATCCTTTTTTTTATTTTTTATTACCGTTGGAGATCCAACGGCTGAAATTAAATAGCCGTTGAGATCGCACGGTCCAGGGGAAGCCACGTGGCTTCCCCCAACGGTCAGAATCGAAGTGGCCGACAGCGGGCCCCACTGTCTGCCGCGCTGTCGGAGACGCGCCTCCAGCGAGCGTGCAGTGCACGCGCCACGCGCAAAAAAAATTAAAACAGCGTGGCTGACATCACGCTGACGTCAGCCACCTCAGTGGCTTGGGCTGTCAACTTTCCACGGGCCTGTTGCCCGAGTGCCCACCTTCCCCCCAGCAATTTCCTTCTCCAGCCCATGCAATCCAATCCCCCCATCAATTACTCCCACATTGCCCAAGCAATCCACCCCATTGGACTTGCTCTAATGCCATGCAAAGCAGTCTTTGAACTCTGTTAACAGCTTGATCAACTCTACCCGATAGTCACAGGACAGTAGGCTACTAATTCGTATTGGCCTTGAGTCGTCTTCGGTCCCTAACTCAATGGTCTCCAAGGGATCTTGGACCTCTGGCAATGGTTGGTCTGGCTCACTCGAAACGAACTTTGATATCTCAAAGCTTGGTTCAAGGTCATCAGGCCAATCCAAATCATAAGTGTATTCGGCTGTCTGTGCTTCAGTCTCGATGGCTGATATGTCTAAGGCCTTGATGAAATCTTCCTTAGTCATTGAGGCACTAGCATAATCTCCATCCTCTTCCCTGGATGAAATCTTTTTAAGCGCTCGCCTTTCTTTTCCGTACTCCCCCAGCCTCTGGATCAGTGATCGGATTGCCATCACTCGATCTCTATTCTTGCTGGCCGTGCTTATCATAAAGATTGGAGGCTAGGGATTAAGAATGGTCGGTCCCATTCTTCTTGGGTCATTGATGCACCATCTCCTAGGAGCTTTCGGGCCGTCACCTGTGTAGGGCGGCCATCTTCATCAGCTCTCATGCATCGGAATGTTCCCATGTACGGATTATAAAAGTTCGCCTCTGAAATGCTAGCTGTCGGGAAGACGGGCCGTGGGTTGGCCTGTACCAGCTCCCAGAATCCTTCCGAACCTTCTGAAGGTTCTTCATGGTAGATGGCGATCTGTTGGTGTAGAGTGGAAAGAATGCATAAGGACTGATGTATCCAGTCCCTCCCCAGTAAAGCACTATAAACTGAGGTGCTTTCTACAACGAAGAAGACCACCATTATCTTCTTTGACCCCAAGTCAACCTCTAAGGGTGCAACACCATAGGTCTTGGTGATGCCCCCGGAGAAGTTGGATACTGAGCTTTCCGTAGGCATTAAATCTGCTTGGGTCAGATTCAGCCTTTTTAGCATTTTTATCGGCAAGATATTGACCGAAGCCCCTCCATCTATCATCACTCGTGAGAAAGGGACTCCTTCCAGATGAGCTGTTATGTAGATGGGCCTCATATGCGCAGCCATCTGTTGGTTTGGCCTTGCAAAAATCATCTTTTCGTCATATATCCGCCATGACCTGTTTAAGGTTTCATCTGAAGATTGAGGCTCGACTCTCAAATCTTCTCCCTGTCCTTTAGACACAGTGATCAACGATATGGAAGGATCGCTTGAGACATAATCTCCTTCGAGTGTTCCTTCTTGGTCGGGTTCAGCATGAAAGGCTGAAGAAAGTACAAAAACCATGTTAATGTCCAAACTGTGGGTTTCATCATTGGTTTTGCGTTCCTTCCCAGCTTTCTGATTCGCTTGCCTAGCTTCGTTGTCGGCGGTTAAGCTTCTCAACCACTGTTCTGATTCCTCCTCCTCGATGGCTCTTTGGAAAGCTTCCTCATTGTCTTGAATTGGAAGCATTTCGTCAGGATCAGAGCCATAGTCTATCAATTGTTCGGGTTCAGCAGTGACTTCGTCAATCATGCCTACTGACCCAAAATGGATGTCCAAATCCATGGCTCCTGATCGTGAAGACTCTCCAGTCTCCATCTCCATCGGTTCTGTCCCGATTGTCTCGACATGGATACCATTTACTGGCTTCTCATGTTCAATCGGGTTGGCCTTCTGCCCCTTAACAGGGACATAAGTCTGCACTACCCTTGCTTTCTGAGTAGCTACCGGTTTAGCCTTAGCCTTCTGATCTGATGTCGGTTTGGCCTTGGCTGTCTGAACCGTTGTCATCGATTTGGTATTGGCCTGGCTGGTGGAGGCCTCTGAGGTGTCAGTCTGGGACCGCATGTGCGCCCCGTACCTTCTTTGTATTTTCCTCTTAGCTGTTATGGACAGTTCTTCCTCAGCCCGGCCGTTCTTTCCAGCCCTGTACCATTTCCCATCCACCTCGACTAGTTTTTCTACCTTAGTCGGGATGGGGGTCTTCACCGCCTCCTTGGGGATTTTCACCCTTAGGACCTCTTTAGGGCGCGTGAGTCGTTCCTTCACTGGCCTTGGAACCCATCGTCTGGTTTCCGAGGCTGGTGGTGGTCTGCTCGATGATTGGGGAGCTTCCTGCTGTGCTCTTCTCTTGATACCCCCAATCCGCTCAAAAATGCTGCTCCGGGGAGGTGATCCCCGAGGGCTATGTGGACCGTAATTTCTAGCTGGACTCATCATCTCCTTGAGTCTCAGCCCTTCTTGTTTTCTGACCAAGTCCTGGTCCATAACTGCCCCAGGAGCAGGAATTTGAAGTTCGCATTCGCACTTGCACTTGCTGCACAGTACGACTCCTCCCTTGATATACGCCTTAGGTCTATCGGGTTGAGATTCGACTCTTCCATTCCGACCGGTGCTTGCTGAACTTTTCCCCTTACTGAGGTCTAAGGTTTCCTTTCTTTGGCCACTTCTTGGCCAATTTAGGTTCACCATATTCACTGAAACCTCTGGGAAGGGCTCAGTATCTACCATCATAGTGGCTTGGGGCTTTTCCAAGACCAACTTCCCTTTATTAATCATCTCCTGGATCCAATCCCGGAACGACACGCAGTTCACGGTACTGTGATTCCAAGAGCCATGGGGCTTACAGAATTTCTTCCCTTTCAGTTCCTCAGGCTTGGGCATCCTTTTTTAGGGATCCAACCTGATGCATCTGTTCTTCACTAATTCGTCGAAGATCTCTGACGTTTTAGTGAGGTCGAATGTATAGCTCTGGAACTTAGGGGGTTTATTGGGAATATAGCCTCCCGCTTCTAGGGCAGCCCTCTGGTCTTTTACCGGTTTTACCAACCCTTTGATGATCGTCGGAGAGGTTGGTGGAACCATCTCGACCACGGATATCTCCAGCTCCTCAAAAACGTCACCGCAACCATCGGATTGTTCAACGAATTCAAAATCCAAATGGTTTACGGCGGGTTTCCTGAAGAAATGCACCTTGGAGGAGTGCTTATGCTGGGATTCCTCTGCTAACAGCCTTTCATATTTGGTGGCGGCCACCACGATTTTCTGAAGGTCGTTGAACTTGGCGTCTCCAAACTTTTTACGTAAGGAGATTTTCAACGCCCTCTGAGCTATGACCACAGCTTGGTCATTGCTCATGGGAAACTTGCACTTCATTTTGGTTTGCTTAAACCTCATGATAAAGTCCTCCGTAGTCTCGTGGTCAGACTGCTTGACCTCCACCAGGTCGTTGATAGTGACTTCTGGTTCCATTCTGTAGAACTGGTCATGAAAGGCTGCTTCCATCTGGTCCCAGCTTCTGATAGAGTTGGGAGTCAAATGGGAATACCAGTGCGATGCCATCCCCACAAATGAATTACCGAATAATCGGAGTTTGAAGTTGGGGTTGTCCTCGAACGCCATGCACTGGCTGGAGTACTTTCTAATGTGCTCCAGTGACGAGGCCGATGAATCTTCCCCATTAAAAGTAGGGAAGTTAGGAACTTTGAAGTTCATCGGGAAGAGGTTTTGCTAGTCAATGTAGGCCGGATACGGCTTCTGATACACCGGCCTTTGATTGGTGGCCAGTTCTGGCCTAGCACCCCTGAGAATTAGCCGTCTCAACTCGGCTATTTCATTTCTCAACCCTGCATTATCGCCTTCTTCAGGCAATAATATGAGGTCGGGCTCTTCTGGTCCGTAGTGGAGGCCTCCTTGGCTTCCGTCCGAACTCTGCTCTACGTCAGGATTTCTCCACGCATTAGGATTAAAGCCTCATTTTCCGGCCATATGTGGCCTTTGTGGTTGTGCTCTTCCCCATCCTGCTCTCGGAGTGAAAGCAGGTCTTCCCTTCTGAAGGAAACCGCCAGGGAACTTTTCGGGCTCCGTCTTCTTGGGAATATATTTTCCTGGCTTCCCCTTCGGGGCTCCGCTAGTTGCGCCGTCTGCATGATTGAGGAACAGACTTTCCCCCGCCACTAGCGAAGTGTTGGGCATCTCTAACCTTTCTTCAGATGAAAGGTCTTGTGCCATCGGGTTAGGGGTGACGAATCCCTTGCCCCCATCTTCCAACCTGCCCTTGAGAGGTAGATTCTCTGCTGGAAGTACAAATGGCTTGAATGACTCCATTCCACCCATATTCAGTATCGGCTTCTCGGATGATCCTTTCAACCCAGTCAGTTGATTGGAAAGGAATGAGAAACCCTGGTCTATCTTGCTCTGGACATTATTGGACGGTGTGCACAGATTTCTAATATCTGTTCTGTTGTCCAAAGCAATCATCTCCATGGTTTTCATCATCTGGATCATGGAGGACTGGAGCTCCTCCATATTATCTCTGGGCGTCTGGCTGGAGGCTTGGGTCTCTAGTGAAGTTTGACCCAAGTCTGTCGGGATGGACGTAGCGTCTTTTCCCGTCATTTGAAGCTGTGTTTGAGAAAATGAGTTTCTTCTATCCTTTCTTTTATGCTTGGGCATAAAACGTCAAGAGAATGCATCCCACCAGGCGTGCCAAAAATATGTTCGCGAGGCCTTTTTGCAGGATGCAGGCTTTGGAATATATCGAGGTCGGCAGACACTTTGGTCTCGAACCTTTCTATTTGGCGTCTGGTTAACAGGCTTAAAACCTGCATCCTTCAGGATGTTATGAGCCTTGTGTTATTATTGATGTTGTCGGGCGTGCCACTAATGGCCACGCTTGTAGAAGATGTGATGTTTATCGGATAACTGGCCACAAGTAATATAACTTCCGTTCATCGGTTTGTGGCGTCTTATATATAGATATATATATATATATATATATATATATATATATATATATGAACTGTTAGGTTCGTTATTTGCCTTGCTTATTAAGGACTTTTATTCTCTGTGATGTTATACCCGGAGATAGTTTAAAGATGGGTTTATTTATATTCGGTTATAGCCGAGAACCTCCACGCTCAAACGTACATAAAAAGTAAAGACTGTTAAGTAAGCTGAGATGTAAAGACTATTAAGTAAAGACTTTTAATTAAAGGCAGTTAGTCCAGGCGAGCGTAAAGACATCAAATAAAGATAAGATCGAATTTTATTACATTTTGAGTTCATGTTGCTTTGGAGGTAATAGCATGTTGGATGGGTTTAGTTCCATCGGGATGGTCTACAACGTCTATCGGGATGGCTTTAAACGTTGGTTCCTAGGGAAAACATAAATCAAAGACTCTCTAGTCCAAGATTCCTAATCGATACTATCACCAAGTTGGTTGGATAGCCGAGCTAAACACTACTCTCGCGGGAGTTTTGGATATATGATCTGGGTAACTGGTCTTTGAACTATAGAATCATGATCTACACAGTAGTGCGAACGAGAGCAACAGATAAAGATGGAAATCTAATATACGTGAAAGAGCTTGAGGGGTTTCTCGGAGGTTTCTTTACTGTAGGTATCGAACGTGTGAGTTGTTTTGATTTGGTTGAATGTCCTTATTTCTGAATCTTCCCCCTTGTTTATATAGGCCAACTAGGGAGCCCATGTCATTACCGTCACTGCTCTCTGTCTTTTAAAGTGAGGAAGGGTTTCATGGAAGCACGGGTAGCACCTCACAGTCGACCCCACTCTCCCCACTTGAGAAAGAGTTCTTTGATCGTAGTCTGTTTCCCTCCAATTGCCCCAGTGCTTTGCATTAAACGCTGTTCAGACTTCTTTCTGTTTTGTTTTACTAGCCTAAGGTTGGGCCTTTGGGTCAGGCCCAACCCAATGTAGTTATAAGTCATGACCCCAGCTCCTATGAATGGTATTTGGGTGCCTACGTGGCTGCTGTCACTTCACTTGGCAATCGTCACCTAGTTAGTCATCCTCTGAAGATTTGATTTGCTTTTCCAATATGGCGAAATCTTTGCATTGAATGCTCTAGTAGAGTAGGTGCAGTGCCCAGGTGTTCAGTGGGATTAGCCTTCCTCCCTATCCCTTAGTTTTGCAGTTTAGGCTGGGCTTTGTTTCTTATGCTCAGCCCATTGTTGTAGAACCTTTGGATGTTTTCAGTGCCACGTTCCCTGTCGTTTACACACTATGGTTTGCAGGTGCTTCACTAATTCAAATCATGTTTGTGAACATGAGGACACTTAAAATGTTAAAGACATTTGCCCATCGGTGACCTTTACTTAGGTGACCTTGCTTTAGGTACTTGAAAACATCTAATCATCGGTCTGATAACAGAGTCATGCGGTCATGAGGGATGGGAATGGTTATGGTTGTACTGTGTACATCTCCCAAAAAGAGCTGACTAGGGTCCATGTACTAGCAGTTTATCCTCGCTGGAGCTAGAAATTCTTTGGTTCGGCTAGTGAATCGTCATGTACATCTGGCTAGAGGGACTACGCATTGGGATTCAACCAACATGGAAGGCAACTTGCTATAACCACAGATTTTCTTGTCACGGTGGCGTCCTGTGCTTTAATGATAATGATATGTAAGAAAAACGAATATATGTTCTTGTATTATTGGCCCAAAATGCTACTGTGGCGATGTACTTGTATCATACAAGTCAATCTCGACACAAGGGGTGGTCATAGCGTGTGAGGCTGGGTGGACAGATGGATGGGGTGGTCATGGCTGGACTCAGAATTTCTCCACCGAGACGCCTAAATGCATGGATTTTGGTCTTAGAAACACATATATTTAAGCCAACTTAGATCTCTGATATGGTTTCCAATTCAAAGCCCCCGATGTACATGCACATGAAAGGCCTCAGGCTATGGCCCATGGCTTATCATCGAGAAAGATCCCGAGATGGCCCATGGCTTATCATCCCGAAGATCAGACTCAAAATTTGAAGGCCCAAGCCTGCTATAACATCATCCATGTCATCTACACCCATCCACGGTGGCCCAATGGTTAGAGCAAATTTTCGGTCCATTATTCCACATGACTCGTCTTGGGTTCAATTTCTGCCGTTGGTGAATTACACGATGGTGGCCAGGAGAAGCTAAAATACTTACTCTGGTCTTTTTCGGCCTCCGAAAGGGTGGACTCTTTTGTGACAGCTGCAGGTGGTCCATTTTTGAAATAAAATAAAATAAAATAAAATGTACACCACACATCACCACTCTCACGGGTTCTAATAAACCACTGATTGGAGTCACATTGTGGAGCTTGAGAGTACCAACAGAAAGCCAAAAAACTGGCTCATGACTTGCTGAATGAGTTAGTAGGGAACTTAGGTGATAAAACAAGTATATAGTAACCCGAATAGTCGTATTTCACATCCTTATAAACCCGGCGAAACTGAGAAACAAGAAACAAGATTTTCATTTATTTTCTCTTTTTTTGCAATTACTTCGCTGTGCAAATATTTGATCTGTCATTATCTGAATAAAGATTTTACAATTTTATGGACTATACCTCCCAATTCTCAGAAGCTTGTCGCTGTGTTTGATTGGGTATGGGGTTCAGACAAAATGAGTACGCATCAGCACCAAATTTTAGCCACACAAGCTACGTGAGCAGAATTGGCAATGGTTCATAAGAGCTACCCTTCCACTCGGGCAACATAAACTGTCCTTTGTCCTTCCATGGCTTGAGCACATACATTCCCTCAATCAAAAAATTAGTTTTACCATCGGATCACTAAAATAAGTAGGCTACGGTGCTCGCAAGCATTGGATGCTCACACCGATCTCACCGTTAAAAGGAGGGATGAGGGAGGAGAGGGGGAATGAGGGTGAATCGGTGTGAGCATCCAATACTTGCAAGCGAGCGTAGCCGGTCACTGAGTATGCGGCATAAACTGTTCATATCACTAATCAAGTCTAAAATCTGAAATGCAAAAGGATTAAGGGTTTTATGGTTTAGACAGCATGGAACCTTGTGTAGGCTGAAATTATGGATTATATGGATCTAGAGACGCTATTTCTTGATCTAGTGCATAAATCTTTATCTCTCGAGATCATCCTGAAACACTTGGAAGGGCAACAATGAACAGTTCTTCGTGGAAAACCTGAAGACAGCAACAATAAGTCCATATTATATCATTTGATCACAATGCAGTTCCATTAGAAAATGTTTAATATAAATGGAAGATTAAAGAAGAGTACCATTTTAAAGTGTGTTAGCTCTGCCTTAGTTCATCTCCAATATCCTCACCTAAACTCCGTACAATGCCAGGTGGAGAACTTTGATCTTTTACACCACTGCATGTCTGAAAAAATCGGAAGGTCAATGCTACGATTAGCCGAGACTCAAGAGAAAGAGAATTGGTTTTATTTAAAAGCGGCATCGAGGTTTTAAGCTAGTCAATGGCTATGATCGATGAAATCTTGGTATCACATTTTATAGCTTCTGCACACATTTCGTGGACCAAAAGTTGTAGTCCAATGTGATAGTTAAAATGCATTGATATCTTGATGTCCCCAACCATTTTACAATATTCACAACAGTCTAATTGTCTGTAGCTTCAGAATCTAAGATGAATGTTGTGCTTCATACCATCAACTGAAAGAATCCAAAAGCGACAACCAATGCTTTCTTTTCTCCCTTGGGCACAAGAAGTTGAATGCGTATGCAAGTATTGATGGTTTTATTTAAAGAAGTAACACAAATACTACTGCAATGTTAATAGTACAGGATATGTTAGACTCATGTAGTTTTATTTTTTATAGCAACATTTACGACTAAAGAAAAAGAACCCTACTTTATGAGAAACAGTTCAGCTGAAAACCAGATTGAAAGTACCAGTCTAAAACCTTCATTGAGGAATGTGAAATTTCCATTTGTTGGAAATCTATGCATCGATATTTATTGTAGTGCAGCAGAAGTGGGATAATTGCACACAGAAATCCGAGATTTTCTTTTTACCTGACAACAAAAGAAAGTATGCTTAATAAACATAAAAGCACAAGTAATTGTAGCTCTCGAAATTTGTATATATTTAGATAAAATGCACTACCTCTTTTGAACTCCTTAAAGGAAACACGATCCAAGTTTGGTAGCTTCTTCCCTGTGGTGTTTTGCAAGTAGTGCTATCAGCTGCAGATTCACTAATTGTTCATCACTATAGAGAATACAGGTATGCACCAGGACAAAGCATACAAATAGACACTTGACATACCTTGACCTCCTCAGTGCTGTAACCATGAAGACGATCGCCATTCTACACAAACGATTTGGCTCATCCAGGTTAAGATCCCAACAAATAAAACTCTCGATGCATATTGTTTGAATTACTAGGAGGAAAAATATATTACCATGATAATACAATGAGAATGCTTATGGTAACCCTTTTCCCAACGGAATCCCAATATTGTGAAGTAAACATGCAGCTTGAAGATACTCAAGATTCTTGTCATCTAAGGAGGCAGCAACTTGATTGTTCGTAAGGTGGTCACATTTTCTCAAACCGTCAAAAATATCCTGCAAAAATCATCTGCTCAAAATCACGGGATATTGCACTACAATTCTACTTCAACTACATTTGACTGATCTCTACAATACAAAAAATATTAACTGATCTGATCTCTACAATACGAAAAATTAAACGCCATCAAGTATTAATCAATTTATCCAGAACTAGTTTCTGCTTATCTCAGAAGTACTTTAGAAAATAATCAAATACAAGAAATTCAATTCAATTTGAATACCTTAGCAATGCCAGCACACTGTGCAGCATCTCTCATCCTCTTCTTGCCATTATACCTCATCGCTAGCCGCACGACAGACGACCATTTTCGATTGGCATTCAAATCATAACCCTCATTACCCTTTGCCAAACCCTCTGCAACAACCCCTTCTGCCAATGCATAACCAGAAACCTCCATCTCCTCAATTCCAAGCACCTCAAATATCTCCTCCAACAGCACTGCCCCTGCAACCATAAACTCCGACCGCCTTTTGAAAAACTTCTCCCTCCTAATCCTCTCCGCCTCTCCTCCGCAACACAAACTCCCCACAACACCCTTCACCTCTTCTCTACTCAACTTCCAATCCCTTTTGCTGTCCCCAAAAGAGACCAAATTGCCCACTTGCAGCATATTGCTCAGATTTCCATACCCGAAAAGGACTGCCTTTTCAACGGCCTTGATCGTACCGGAAGATCCCACAACTACTTCAAAGCCGCAAGATTGAATCTTTTGAACCAACCCAGATTCCTGAATCACCTGCCTAATGTGCTCTCTCATATTTTCAGCACTCCCTTCACTGCCCCCAAACTTTTGGGTCAAATTCACATGACCCAGCTTCAACGAATCCCCAAAAACGACATTTCCTTCCTTCCCAATCACGAACTCAGTAGACCCACCTCCGATATCTACACCCAGCACTGATTTCTCATATATCGGCAGAAACTGCAGCATACCCAGATAAACCAGCCGAGCTTCCTCTTCACCCGGCAGCACATCGACCTCCAAACCCACCTCCTTCCTCACGTGTTCCAAGAACTCGGCCTTATTGACGGCTTCGCGCACGGCGGCGGTGGCGACGCAGCGGACGTGGGTTTTGCAGATTTTGTAGGATTTCAGGATTTTCTGAAACTTTTTGAGAGATTCGAAAGCGAGGAGGTGGGAGTGGTGGGAGAGGGCAAAAGGGGTTGGTGCTGATGATGACGACGTGGTGTCCCGGCCGAGAACCACCGGCTCTTTGAATTGGTCGACGGTGAAGAATTTGCCGTCTGGGTATGCTCGGACTATGAGCAGCTTGAAGGAGTTGGTACCCATGTCAATGGCTGCCAAAAGGGTCGAATGGGTTAGCCCGTCCGGCGTAGGAGACGCCATTGCTGTTGGTAGCAATTGGTATCTGGGTTTTTGATTTGGTGGGAAAATTGGCACAGGTACGAATTGAGAAAAGCTTCTTCCTTTTTTTATTTGGTTGCAAATTTTTTTTTTAAGCTATCTTCTGAAGATTTGAGATTTTTAAGATCCAAGAGATGTGATTGTGCATGAATTTAGTGGGATATGCTTTTCTTATTTTCGTCAAGATTTGATTATTTCTTTTGAGATTGGCTAAAACAATTTGATTAATTTTGATAATTAAATGATAAACCAAAATTTATTATTTCTTTGTTATATTTGATTTCTTTTTTGATAAATAAAATAATTACATTACATTCATTTAACTATGATCGAAAAAATTCAAACATGAGCGTATGTAGCACATTACTCTAACAAACTCGATAAAACTCATATTTGATTTTTAGCTAACACATTTTGATTGTTTCATTTTGTATGATATTTTTTTCTTTATTATTAGAATATTTAAGTTTGTTAATTATAAATTTGATTCTTCAAGTATCAAATCAGTATTACTTTTTGTGATTAGGAGCTTTAAACAAGTAGGTTATAATGTGGTTAGTCAAAATTGATGCTTTGATTGCATCAGAACTCAGAACTGTAGATAAAAAAATCTTCCTGGGTCCGGGGACGACTTGGGGAAAGTCTCCAGCTCCATCTCCAGATAGGTTCCCAGAATTTTCCCGGAAAACTAGATTCCCGGAAAATTTCGCAGAACCTGCATTATGCAATCTCCACCAACTACAAGTCAGTCAAGTGAACAACCTTTCAAGTTTCAACAGTCACTCAAATACTCAAAAAAAAAAGGTTTGGTTTTTTAATGTTTTGCTTCTGTTTTCTAGTTTCTATTCGGATCCAATTTGTATAGTACGTATCATGAAATACTACGGGTATTAGATAATTTGAATTCACAAAATCACATCATTCAAATTAATTCACACTATACAATGCTCGTAGTAATCCAATTTCATACTACTACTACTATGTAGCATAGAAGAATTTTCCTTCCTTTTTTTTTTTGGTCGAAAGAAGAATTTTCCTTTCTATTCACAATAAAAATCAACCCTTTACAGGTTGACAGACAAAGATTGTGACATACTAAAGTTAGTGGAAGCTGCAGGCCTGCAAATTATATCATTCCAAGCTTTTAGATATGGTAAGTCGTCAATAACATCCACAAATATATTTGAATAAGATAACGTATTGACATGTTATCGATATATTAGCGTAACTTTGGCTAATGGATTTTTGCATGGAAATTGAAATGAAATTTCAGGTCAAATTTCAAAGAAATGGGGTTATGCTTAAAATATCACATCATGCTGCAATCACTTTAAGAAACATAAAAACAAACGCGTATTTATGGAAAATTTTGTAATTTCTGCACCTTCTAGCAACCTTCATATCATCTATAGTACTCTAAACACGCTTTGTTTTAATCTCTGTCCAGGTGGACTCTCTCTCTCTCTCTCTAAATCCAGTCACTCAACACACAGAGGTTTCTCTCACTATACTTTCCCTGTCCTGGATCTCTTGGAATATACTGTGTTTTTTGAGTACTTTTCAATCAGGACGCGTCTGATTAGTTATCTATCTGAAATTCCAATGCATGAGAATCTTGAAAATATTTGTTCTTTTCTTTATTTCCTAAGAAATGAGACAACAAAAGTAGAGACAGTCATCGATCAATCTTATAAAAGCTCAGGCAACTTTGGTGGTATCTAAAAGTATAAAGTATTAATATCTTAATACAAATTTTGGAGCTAATCTTTGCTTGACTTTCAAGGTTTGGCGTGTTTATCGTTTGTACTATGAACCTTCCTTGTACCTTCTGCAATCAAAAGGTCAATCCAAGATTTTATATTTAAGGAGACAGAAGTCGTTTGATTTCGTTAAACGTTTCGAAATCTTGTATTGCTTTTTAGAAACTAAACTAAACTAAACTAGCTGCTAGCTGCTGCTTTCGGACTGGTTTTTGATGGTCCCCAAGAGGCATTTTCGTGACAAGGGTGGCGCGGAGTTTGAATTTCCGGTACCAGAATCGAAAAGGAGACCTACTTTTAGGAAGTGGGTGGTTTAGTTTGAGTAAAGTTTAGTGCTTTTTTGGTTTATTGAATTGGTTTTTTTGACTTTAAGGTTTTGTGATGTTTGTTGTGCAGTGTTGTTAGGGATGTGATGAGGGATGCCACACTGAATGAACGCGAGTGGGAACGCTTCCTTCGAAGAATTGTAAGTTCAAATCTCCGTTCTTGTCTATACGAATGAATCTAAGCTCAAGCTTGAGACTTAAGAAAGCATTCGGTCATTGTTTTTGTGTATTCTGCAGTAATATAGAAGTTTTAACATTGAACTGTTTGCAGTAATTATCATTAGCATGTATATGTAGGTCTGCCACATGCTCTATAAACTCAACAAAACACATGTAATTAGGTTTGGTTTAGCTTTGTTTTCTCGATTTTAATGACTTCGATTAAGAAGACGGTTTGAGTAACTGCTAACAAGAAAAATCTGATTGACTGTTAGGGTTTGGATTCATTAGCCCTCTTGTAATAGAAAACAAAAACACATGTTTGACTGTTTAAACGCTGTTTTTTCCCATTTAGAACTTAGGCAGGAACATATGTTACGCAAATTTGTTCGAAATCTTTTCCTGGTGAGGTCTCTTGAGTTCATTGTTCATGTATCTTTGTCGTGTATAGGTGCGAGAGGAGGTGGAGCGCTGTATTATTCCCTTCCTCATGGCATCTCCAAGGTTAGTGTTTAGATCAAATGTTTGTTTTCTGTAAAATAACGAATGTCTTGTAATTTTTTCTTAGTCATCAAAGCTTCCAACTGCTGATATAATCTCCACGATAAACACGAAGCGTATCGATGCCACATTCATACCGCACAAATTTGTTTCTTGCAAGATTCAAATTGGATTTGTTGTTAATTTGTCACAGGCCCTCGCTCGAAAGTGGGAGTACATCTGGAGGAAGCGGCTTGCAGTTACGTTTTATCAACAAGCTGCCAAGTCCCATATTCACAGGCAGTAGGGTGGAAGCAGAGAACGGCGCGCTTCTTCAAATTGAACTGGTTGATGCCAGTACTGGTGCTGTAGTCCGTTCCGGTCCCCTATCTTCACTAAAGATAGAACTTCTTGTGCTGAATGGTGAGTTCGGGTCTGATGATCAAGAGGATTGGACCGAAAAAGAATTCAACAACTACATTGTGCGCGAAAGGGAAGGTAAAAGGCCATTAGTGACCGGTGAGATACATGTCACACTAAGAGAGGGAGTTTGTTTTCTCAGTGATGTTGTGTTTACTGATAACTCAAGCTGGATAAGAAGCCGAAAGTTCAGACTAGCAGCTCGGGTTGTGGCCAAAGCTCCGAGTGAAGTACGAATTAGGGAAGCCAGAAGTGAACCGTTTGTGGTTAAAGATCATCGTGGAGAATGTAAGTTCATAAAAAAAACTTAACTCACTACTCTTGATCTTTACTAAAATATAGACAATTTTGGCATTGAACTATATGGAACTGACATAGAAAAAGTTGATTCAGTGTATAAGAAACACTACCCTCCACAACTAAACGACGAAATATGGCGCCTGGAAAAGATAGCGAAAGACGGTGCCTTCCATAAGAGACTCTGCGAGAATGGAATCAGCACCGTGGAGGAATTCCTGCAGTTGTACATGAAAGATGCATCCTCGCTACGAAATGTAAGAGAATCATTTGTTCTGCTATGTAGCGTGCCTACAGTAGTTTATGCCCGTTGTTTATATACATATATATATATATATATCTGTCTAATTTTCTGCTGCGAAAATGTAGGTTTTCGGTGGGATCTCGAACAGGATATGGGAAACAATCATAGAGCATGCTATGGCCTGTAAGTTGGATGATCATAAGTTCTATGCCTACCATAGAGCTGAGCAGGATGTAAGTCTCATGTTCAATTCCATCCACGGGCTTGTAGGGGCAATAATCAATGGCCAGTTCTGTTCTCTGGATGAACTCAACACGCATCAGAAGGTACGCGTACTACGCATTTTCGAGCTCCTTTTCATTTTCTCATCTCTCACACGTATTCTTGATCTGCCGTCATTTGTCGGTTGCTATAACTTGGTTCCGAAGACAAAGAATTGTTGCATGATTGATGGATCAAACTTTAAAATGTTCCTTGGGGTGAAAAAACTGATGAGCTCCCTGGTTATGTTTGCAGATGCTGGTGGAAACTCTGAAGCAGCATGCTTATCGAAATGTAAGAGATTTGGTCCCCGTTGATGCTTCGACTATATTTGGCCTTTCGAGGCCTTTGCCATGTCTACAAGCTGAATCATTCACTTGTCCAAACCCCCCTGATCTGCAACAAATTGAATTTCAGTTCACACATCAAGGTAAAATGTTACTTTGTGTATAAGGTATTATACGCTGAAGAATGCAAAATCCCACATCGGAAACCTGATAAAGTAAAATGCAACTTAGTGAAAGTATCGTTGTTGATTAGTAGTGTCTGTTGGTCCGTCTCTCTGAAATCTTAACATTATAGTACATTTTGCCTTACTTATGCTTTTCCAAGTAACTAAAAACCAAGTAATTTTTCACAGATGAACTAGGTTTCAACCATGGATCAGCTTCAACCTCATGTGCCTACCAAGCAGAAGGCAGCAGCAATCAGTCAATGGTTGCTCTAGGACAACCTAGCCATCCAATGCAACTCCGAAGCAGCAGCTTTTCGATGGAGGATTTTAACTCCGTCATTTACAATGGAGAAAGCAGTTGGCCTCCTCTCGGTGGTTTCCAAGCGCCAATTGTCCCAACTGGTCATTTAGGCACAGAAAACCTTTTCCAGGTTCAAGCATCAACTTGGTCTCCTACAAACCCAATATGGGGACCAGCAGGCGGCTTCTACTTCACTTCAAGCAGCGAAGCAGAAGCCGGGCATTTCCCTCTTCCCGCTTTTGTACATAACGCAGGGACTAGACGAAAACCCAGGGTATGCTGGTGCAAGCTTCGTGCCGCCATTAAATGGTGGGTTTCGGTTAGGAGGCATGTGGCTGCTAAAAGAATGGCAAGGCCTCCTATGTATCTGAACTAGTAGAAGAAATGTAGTTTCATCTTCTCTGTTTTAGTTTGTTAATTACTATTTACTAGTTGTAAAAAGCAAGTACCTAGAAGTAAATGGGGTAAAAACTCCCTCCTAGTCCTAGATGTGCTAAGCTTAGTAATTCACAGGTTATACGTAGTGTCAAAATGGTCTATGTAAAATTTGGCTTCTGAAAAGAAATACAGAATAAAAGTTACTACTTTATGTATCTTAATTAGTTGTTACTTTCACTGCAAGGAACTGTTTAGAGGATCTCATCTTAACATTCAAAAGCCACAAATTTCTCATTTTTTGTGATGATATGAAATCCATTTTGGAGGGGAACTATATATGTAAACTCTATAACAACATGGTTTATAGTATATCCTAAAATCAAAAAATTTTAAATTCGACCGTAACAACGTCACGTGGTGTGTATTGGTCTGTTAAAGTAAGCAGGACGACATTAATTTAAGATGCTAACTAAGTAAATGCAGAAGTGAGGTGCGAAAGCAAACGGGCATTAAGGAATCAACCTAACGATGCCACGTGGTGCGCAACATTTTGTTAAGGAATCAAGGTAAGCTAATTTCGTATGCTAGCATAAGTAGATGTGCAAGCGAGATGTGAAAGCAAACTGGCGACAAGTGGATCAGACTAACAACGTCACGTGGTGTGTAAAAGTCTGTTAAGAAATTAATTGAAATACTAGCCAAATAGATGCACGAGCGATGTGCAAAAGCAAGCAAGCAACAAGTGAATCGAGCTAATGATATATTTATTGGTTAAGCGTTTTTATTAGCAGCATTCTTTTTATGTCAAGCATCATAAACAAATTTAAAAAAAAAAAAAACACTTTTGATTAGGCATAAGATCCGACAATTGAGAATCCGACATGCCTGGACCTTTAAACATAGCCCAATGGCAGAGCGCCGTAATTCAAATTAACTTCAGGCCCTTTGATGAATATTCCAGAAGAAAATATCTAGCCACCGGCAGACGGAGTCAGTTTGCACGTAAGGAAAGAAATTCTCGAACTTTCCCCCTCCGTATTCGTATGCAAGATATTTTCTTCGTCTCCAAACAAACATCACCACCCAAAAAAAAATCCGAGAGAAACGCACAGAGCCTCCCTCTCTCTCTCTCTCTCTTCTTCTTCTTCTTCCTCTTTTCGAAAGGCTCACACCCACAATTCCCCTTTTGCCCCCATGTCTCAGAGAGTAGCTTGCTGTTCTTGAAGCTCTTTGCTTTGAATTTTGAAGGCTCTGTTTTTTTTCGTAATTTCTATTTTTTTATTTTTGATTCTTTTAATTGTTGTTGGGTGGGGTGAGGGTTTTTGTGGGTGTGTGGAGTGATGGATAGGGAAGGAGGATCCAACGGCGGATCTTCCTACTACGCCGTCCTTGGGATTCGCAGGGACGCCTCCTTCTCTGATATCCGCACCGCCTATCGCAAGCTTGCTCTGGTAATTCCCCATAACCAAACGCCGACGTTTTCATTCTCTTTCTTTTCCTGGTCTGCAAATCGAAGCGATGGAAATTTTCGTGGGTTAAATTTGATTTTGTGATTTTTTTTTTGTTTTTTTCATTTTATTTGAAGAAATGGCATCCGGATAGGGCGCGAAACCAAGCGGCGGCGGGAGAAGCCAAGCGGCGGTTTCAGCAAATCCAGGAAGCTTACTCCGGTAACGTTATCACCACAACGACGTCGTTAGTCTCTTAAAAAAGCCTAACTACCTTGAATTTCTGGGTTTTTGCGCTGACGACGCCGTTTTGGTTTGCGCAGTTCTGTCGGATCAGGCGAAGCGGTCAATGTACGACGCCGGGCTCTACGACCCCCTTGAAGAAGAAGACGAGGTGCGTTAAAAAAGTATTCACCGTACAGAATGCGCGGTAAAAAAAGAAAGTAAAAAAACAAAATTACGTCACTTTTTTCGGTTTCCATTTATGTCCCTGAATTTTTGTATTTTTGTCGGCAGGAATTTTGCAATTTCATGGATGAAATGCTGTACATGATGAACAACGTGAAAGACGAGGTAAGGATAATGTCGTAATTTTATGATTTAACTTTCCTTATACGCGATTGTCAAGGGTAATGTGCTAATATCAGTTTTGGTTGTTTTTTTTTTTTGGGGGGGTCTAATTACAATTTTCAATTTTTTAGGGGGACAGTTTGGAAGATCTCCAGAGGATGTTCAACGATATGGTCGGCGGAGATGGGATGATGGGATTCGACTTCAGCGACATGGATCCGACGGCGAACAAGAAGCCACGTGTCGGTTCGTCGAGAGGTAACGTTAGCACAGCCAAGCGCAGCACGTCTCGCTGCTAGCGTGATGTACCGGATCATGTGAAGAAGATGTTGTTTATTTAAAATCTCCCACCCAATTGTATTTTATTTTAATTTTCCCTTTTCAATCTGGACTTGGATTTGAACATTTTTTAATCCTTAATTTCCCAGATTAAGATGTGATTGGAGGTGATTAGGTTAGTGTACGTTCAATCCAGTTTGTGGGTGGTGACATGTGTTTGCTGGTGCTTTTAGTAATAAAAAAATTTCACCTTAATCCCTTTTGTTGGTTTCTTTTTCTAATTTAATGGAGTAAACTGCCGTTTGACTCAAGTTGAAATTGACCATCTGAACTATTTTTTTTGTAAATTAACCCTCTGAATTATTTGAAATAAGCCAATACACTTCTCATTGTCAGATTTAACGAAATTTCATCCACTTTGATGTCAAATACTAGCACATGTCGTATTTTAATTAGTAGCTCTAGTTGACATTCTAACGATTTAACAGCAAATTGGATGGAATCTAGCGGTAAGAGATAAATCAAATAATTTAGAAAAGTTTAAGGGGTTAATTTACCAAACAAATAGATCAGGAGGTCAATTTCAACTAGAATGATAGTTCATGGAGATTTATCCAATTTAATGTGATTGATAATTTGATGATATTGACGTATTCCTTTTTCTCCTTTATTGTACATTAATTGACGTCCGGGCACAAGACTATTGCAAAGACTGACACTCACACTGCACATCCATGAGAAACATGACGGGTCAACTTTTATATCAGGTCATTTTTAATCGATTGATATGTAAACAAGCTACCATTTGCATAAATTATGTCATCAAGGCCTAACCACCCAACAAGGTATCTTCAAGTTCAGTCAAAATTATACGGATTTGATATTTGTTTGGAACAAGTGTGGTAGTTGTTGTGTGTTGTAGGTGTGAGGCTGTCTTAGGTTCTTAAAAAAATCATAGAAATGGAATCTGGTGGGCTAGTTGTATTTTGGTGTGTTTGGATTCGAGATAGAGGTGGGACAAACAACACTGGATTTCAATCAATTATTCTCTCTTAACTTTGGCAAAGTTGCTTTTCTTGGACCCCCCAATCCTTAGGTGACTAAGTCGTGTCTTCCATTTGTTATCATGTCCTTATTTGCACCAACCTCAAATGTTATGTTCTTATTAGACTATACAAAATACAATAATGCAATATTTACTAAATGATATTTTTCTCCAGTTATAAGTAAGAGATTTTAAGTTTAATTTGCTTTGATTGCAAGTTCGATACTAATCGTTATGACTAACTTATTTTGTTGCTCACCCCATATATCCACCTTTTTTTTGTTGATACAAATGATGTTGGGAAAGGTGAATCAATATGTAACCTCGGGTGCAGGAATATATGCTCTTAACTATTTGAGTTACAGACTCTATGTAAATTTTCACCCCTTGGGGCATGTTTAGGTACGTAGAATCGAAATGAGTAGAAATCCAGAGTGAACTTAAATCAGAAATATAAATTTTTGTAAAAGAATTTACTAATTGCCAAAAATCGAAATGAAAAAGAAGTTCAATTTATTCAGAAGGAAGTCTTGTGCGAGGCCTTGGTAAAAAATTGTGAAGAAGTATTTTATTGGGCCCATAATTTACATAAAGCATTGTAGACTAATAATGGTTTAGTCCATTTGACTTGGGCTTCTTTAAAGGCCTTCTTTTTCCTGGGCATATTGGCGGGACTGATAAAGTTCGGTTTAGAGAAGCCCATGAAGTCTATTTTTCTTTTTCTTCCTTTTAAGTGATTTTTTATTATTTTAAAAATATTAATTCTTTTTTTCCTATAAAACAATTCTAACCTTATAAGAAATTTCAAAGAAAGGCCGACACCTTAGTCTTTCTCATATTCATTTTTGTTTTCTAAAATTACCTTTAACAATTAATTCTTTGCCATATATTTTGGATTACATTTTGCTGTCACGCGGATTTAGTGTCTGCTCACATTTTTGCCCCTACAAAAATAGTTATATTACTGTTATTGTTTTACTCATTCTTGTTGTCTCGGCACATGAATGTTTGAAATAATTTTAAGCAAAGCTTAGAAGACTGTAGCCATTTACCAATAACCCAAAAGTCACTCAAATTTGCATAATGAACAAGAACGGATCAACTTGAATTTACATTTATCAATTAGTTCGTATCACTAACCAGTCAACTAGCGTCATTGGTCCGACTTATTCACATCATCGGCCGATTGACCTAGATATCAGGCCGATAGACGACATCGAATCAATTTGCTAGGGTAGGGTCAAATAATAGAACTCTCAATGAAGCGGTTTGGGGTCGGTTTTGAAGGGTGAAAACCATTTTCCATCATCGGACAATCGAACAAAGACCAAAGAAAGTGACACTTTTTCCCTCATCTTCAAATTCAAACCAAGTGGCAATCACCGTAATAAACTGCCGATCCGAGCCCAAAAGCCCAACACCCTCCCACTCCACCACTAACGCTATAAAAATCGTCTCCATTTCCCCATCTCTCTCACTTCAAAAAAAACACACAACACAAAACCCACTCCCAACTAAACAATCCACGTTCTCTCTCTCTCTCTCTTCTTTCTCTCTCCTCTGCACGCTAAAACCCTATCGCTCTCTCTCTCTCTCTCTCTCCTAGGGTTTCGGATTCTTAATTTGAAACGAAACGATGTCGTTGAGGCCGAACGCGAGGGCGGAGGTCCGCCGGAACAGGTACAAGGTGGCTGTGGACGCGGAGGAGGGGCGGCGTCGAAGGGAGGACAATATGGTGGAGATCAGGAAGAACCGCAGAGAAGAGAGCCTCCAGAAGAAGCGCCGCGAGGGGCTTCAGCCTCAGCAATTGCCCTCTAGTCTTCACTCCTCCGGCCTGGACAAGAAGGTAAACCTAATGTTTAGGTGATTTGGGGATTTGATTTAATTTAATGAGATTTGTTAAATTGGGATTTACTGATTAAGATGAATGTATGCTTTTTTGTTGATTTTGTATTTGCTGCTTTAGTTTGTACTGAAATTGGATTGGATTGGATTGATTGATTACTGGTCCTATCAAATGTATTTAGTTTTACTTCACTATTTTAGCTGAAATGGATGCTAATTTTGGTGTATTCGTCAAAATTTATTGTTGAGTAGGTGTCAGTTTTAGGTTTGATTCTTTGGACAGCTAATCAGACTTAGGATTTGTGGGTATGTGATCATGGAGTTCATGATCAGCTGGGAATGGCGCGGGAATAGGGTTCTGAAATGTTTATTAAGTGCATGCTGATTACTATATTTCTTCATTTGAGGATTTGAGTGCTTTCTATTTCGTTGACTTTAACATGTGTGTTAACTTGTTGCCGTTTTATTTAGTCTGGTCTTAGTTTTAAAAGTTGATTAGGTTCTGAAATGTTTATATTTTGAAGTAACTGAAATGTGTTGAGGTTATTGTTCCGTTTTTGTGGCTGCTTAATGATTACTGAAGTTCCACATAAATAATTTACACTACCTTCTAGAGTTTGAAATGAAGTAAATCGTTTCTTGTATTTGTTCCTGTTAAACATATTAATTATGCTTGAACTTCTGATGGTTTTGATGTCTTGTTGGGGATAACTAATAATGGTGGAATATTTTTTGATACAGCTGGAGCATCTACCGTCCATGGTTTCTGGTGTTTGGGGTGATGAGGGCAGTATGCAGCTTGAGGCAACTACTCAGTTTAGGAAGTTGCTTTCAATTGGTGAGTAGACGTTTGTGGCTGTACAATTTTGTTTTCTTTCGTACATTAGACTGTACTTACCTATTGATTGTTTTTTTTTTCCTATACGCTAGAACGTAGCCCTCCGATTGAGGAAGTCATACAAGCAGGTGTCGTTCCTCGCTTTGTTGAGTTTCTAATGAGGGAGGATTTTCCACAACTTCAGGTATGATACTTCCTCTATAATGTTTAGTTATTGATTACTTTCTTATTCATGTATGTTAAAAAATTTTGCATACAATTTCCTGCAGTTTGAGGCTGCTTGGGCTCTTACAAACATTGCTTCTGGGACATCTGATAATACAAAGGTGGTAATTGATCACGGAGCTGTTCCAATATTTGTGAAACTGCTTAGTTCTCCAAGTGATGATGTTCGTGAGCAGGTAAACATTTGGATGATCAGTTGAGGTTTTGCTCCAAATTGTTAGGTTTATTTTGTTGCTCGTCTGGTTTATGTTAACCTGCTGTAGACGTAGACTGTCATTTATTCCTTCCCTTTGTTCTTTTTAACTTGCAGGCTGTTTGGGCGTTGGGAAATGTTGCTGGTGATTCCCCTAGATGCCGTGATCTTGTACTTGGTAATGGGGCTTTGCTTCCATTGCTTTCGCAGCTTAATGAGAATGCAAAGCTCTCTATGCTGAGAAACGCAACTTGGACACTGTCAAACTTTTGCAGGGGCAAACCACAGCCTCCATTTGATCAGGTTAGGGTTTTTAAGATATGTTTAACTTGAAAGATTCTGAACTTAGTCACTTGCGTGTTATATAGCTTTGGTAGTACAGTGTGCAGTAATATTTTAGCAACATAGATCGTATCATATGCATGCAAAGTCAATTCAGGTTGTGTCCGTACCAAGAATGGCAGTTTAATTTTTTAAAATTTTTGTTTCAGGTTAAGCCTGCCCTTCCAGCTCTTGCGCGTTTGATTCATTCAAACGATGAAGAGGTCTTGACTGATGCTTGTTGGGCTCTTTCTTATCTTTCTGATGGTACAAATGACAAAATCCAAGCCGTTATTGAATCTGGAGTGTGCCCCCGGCTTGTTGAGCTTTTAATGTGAGTGTTTACAGTTCTTTGTTCGTATTTCTTCGCTTATTGTTATGTTCTGTGATGTCTGACTTTCCTAAGCATCGTTCCAGGCATCCATCTCCTTCAGTTCTCATTCCTGCTCTCCGCACGGTTGGAAATATTGTTACCGGAGATGATATGCAAACTCAGGTATTGTTTGCTCTTTGGCATTTTGGTTGCTTGTTTTCCTGTATGTTTCTAGATGATATGTGACCCAGCATATTATCCCTTCTCTTTGGTTGCTCATAAAGAGAATGGTGAACATCTTTGCTCTCTAGACAGACGAAATGGAGCTAAAGAGAGAACAATCGTAATTGGGCATAATAGAATTTTAAGTTTAGTGGAATAACAGACAGATTTCCCTTTTGCCATTGTAACATTTCTGTTTCTGCATTTGGAATTAATGAGCTGTTGTTTCTTCCTAGGTTATCATCCAACATCAAGCTCTTCCTTGCCTGCTGAACCTTTTGACTAACAATTACAAAAAGAGCATCAAGAAGGAAGCTTGCTGGACTATTTCAAATATCACAGCCGGAAACAAGGAGCAAATTCGGGTAATGCAAAGATATGCTAATTTCTATATTTATACATTCGTGGAATCATGAAATTTAGCACTTGATTTAGAGTTTCTGTCAAGTCTGGCATCCAAGGTACTGATGTTACCAATTACTTCCCAAATTTAACAGGCTGTAGTTGAGGCTCAAATAATCGGCCCTCTTGTTAATCTGCTTCAAAATGCTGAGTTTGATATAAAGAAAGAGGCTGCTTGGGCGATCTCAAATGCTACATCTGGTGGTTCTCATGAACAGATAAAGTACGAAGAGAATCTTGTTAACTTTACTACAGATAAAGTATGAAGCTTTTTTCTATACTGATTTAATGTCTTTTCGGTGACAGGTTTCTAGTTAGTCAAGGGTGTATCAAACCACTGTGTGATCTTCTTGTTTGCCCAGATCCTAGAATTGTTACAGTTTGTTTAGAAGGCCTGGAGAACATTTTGAAGGTTGGTGAAGCCGAGAAGAACTTGGGTACTACTGGAGGTGTGAATCTCTATGCTCAGGCGATTGAAGATGCTGATGGGTTGGAGAAAATTGAGAGTCTGCAGAGTCATGACAACACTGAGATTTATGAGAAGGCAGTAAAGATGCTGGAGACATATTGGTTGGAGGACGATGATGAAACAATGCCACCAGGTGATGCTGCTCCAACTGCGTTCAACTTTGGAGGGAATGACGTTCCAACTGTCCCATCTGGTGGATTCAACTTCGGCTAGAGGTGAATGCACCACCTTTCACAAATGACATAATTTCATGTTTTGGAATGTGAACGGTGTTATTGATGTTTCGAATTGTAATATTGTACCAATTGCAGAAACATTCCTCAGCAAGGCAATAATCCAGTCAAGTCAGGTCAGGTCGGGTCAGGTCAGGCGTCATGTTATGTTCGAGTCCTGTTGTAGGGTTGATTGTTGTCGGGGGTGGCTGGCTCAGGTGTTTGAACCAGCTGGTTTAAATCGGTTCAGGCTCCCATGGGTTTGATCATATGGACATCAGCAACACAGATTGAAAGAAAGAACCGGAGTTATTTTTCTGGTGACCGGGTCGTTACCAATCCCATGAAGCAAGATGTTGAGTTTTTCTTATTGTCTTTCCATTTGTTTTAGGAGTCGTCATATATTGGTCTCATATGTCTACTACAGTTGATCACAGGTGGTTTTGGAACTCCCAAACTTTGTTTTCATAGTCGACGGTCGAAGGATTTCTGTTGTTGCTTGTGGTCCTGTCTGTTGTTGAATCTTAGTCTTCCCGTTTACGGGTTCCAGATTTGTTGTTGGGTCGGAGTCAAAATATATTGCCAGATGGTATACCTTTTATTGGTTATATATTAAAAGTTGTCTAAAGATTTTTATATGATGGAGACAAAAAATGTTGCATTTTCTGCTGTCTTGCTCTTTATTAGCTTTGTTGCATGACAAAATTACGCATGTAATTAAAAACAAATGAAAATTGCTATTTGGACTTCATTTGTTAATCAGTAATCACCTTGCTAATCCTACGTACGTGGGACTCGCTTGTATTCAATAATACAAGAGGTGGTCTGCACAGATCTCTTGTCGAGGTTTGTTCTTTGCTTCTTCCTTGGTTGCTGATGGCGGCGGCGGCGGTTCCTGCTGCGGAGGACTAGTTAGGGTTCATAGGGTTTGTTCTTTTGTTTTGGGCCTAAATTCATGTATTGGGCCCTTTATTTTGTTGCTTGGCTAGTCCATATCTTTAATTTGTATATGGACCTTTATATGCACCTTTGTTTATGATAATCAATTAGTATTTCCATAAAATAAAAATAAAATAAAAAAAAGAGAGGGGAATTTAGTCAAAATAGTCGGGTTTTAAATTGGGAGTGCCAAAACAAACAATCTTTAGGTTCAGTGCTAATATAAGCAAATTTAGACATTAAAAAGACTAAAATACCCTTCTAATAAAAGAAAATTCATCATCTCACTTTGCAAAAATCCATCTTTTGCAATCTTAGCAACTCTCTCCCCGACTTCTCATCCCAAACTCAAATCTCTCTCGCTCTCTCCCCGACTCCTCATTCCATCATTCTAGCCTCTCTCTCCCCTCCTAACCCTCTGTTATACCCTCCTAGCCTCTCTCCCCTCCTAATTTTCTGCTATACCTTTCAAATCTGTGCCATGCCTCTCTCGAGGTTTCTTCCTTAATTTGGGGTTTGATTCGTGGTTAGGGTAGGTTTCGCAGCTGTTGGTGGGTTGGTTCCATTTTTGTCAGCTTGTTTACAAGGTGGAGATGCTCTCATCGACCGTTTTGGTGGCTGCACTGCCATGCATGCTCATATCCTGTGTCCTTATGCCTTGTGCTACCAAATCTGAGGACTTTGTTATCTTGTGCTACCTGATCAGGGGACTCCACCGTTTTATGCGACCATATTTGATGGTGCCTTGACCAAAAGGAAATTATCCATGACATAACAATTCTATATTGACAACTATCGACACTATCTTAATACCATATAAAAATCGTATCAATAATATCTATACTATATAGACATTGTATCAACAATATCGATATTTTCTCAATACTATATAGACATCGTACCAACAATATCAACAATATCTCAATTTAGTATATATGCAGGGGTAATTTAAAAACTTCACTACTTTTGTTCCTTATCGTTTGTGTCGTTCATGTAGTTTCGTCTATTTTAGCAACAAACGTTTGCAATTTAATGATTATAGCTAATTTCCTTAAAAAAAAAATGGCCTAAACCAATTTTTGGCATGTTAACGAGGAAGGGTTAGCATAAGAGAATTTTGTTTAGTAAATTTCAAATAAATTTAATAACCCTATTAATTTGGAAGGAATGAAATAAAAATGAAATATGGATTTTATCCAAATGATATTTTTGGAATGCTAATAACAGTTTTGTTTTGCTAGTGCCAATAAGATTTCTCTTTCGTTAACATGTTAATATGACACTTTTTGATGATGGGTTTAGCGGCTCAAGAATGTTAGCAACCTTCTCATTTGGACATTTTTCTTTTGTCTTCTCATTTGGATATTGTTGCTTGATAATTCAAACTATCTAGTTGTTAAGCCACTCTTTAAATATCAACTATGTGAAAAGCCAATCAGAAATTGTGCAGTCATTTGATTAATATCGTAATAACTTTAGTGTTTAAATGAAAAATTATAATTTTTCTATTTATTGATAACCGTGAAATGACTCAACGATTTTGAATCTAGTTAGTTTTTTTTGAAATAATCTTAAACGATGACAAGAGAAACACAATTTGAATCGTCTTATAACATAAAAAGAAAAAACAATAGGATTGAGAAATTCAAATGAAAAGATTGACAGGCAGCCTTTCCTACGAAACGAGTTGTCCCCAATTTGTTTCAACACTCTAATAATTCTTGAGACTCCACTCCAACTATGTTATTTGCTTTTGTTTTGGGCATAGTCGTTATATGAACCTCCGAAAACACTAAATCATTGGATAACTAAGCTGTCAAATCCATCAGTAATTGTAGCATACTGCATTAATATTCCAGTACCTAGAACAACACGCTGGCTCCATGCATGCTCAAGATTCCTTCTTGTGTAAAAGACTGAATAATTACCCCACATCACTTTCCATCAAAACATACAAATTTACCTTTCACCCTCTACATTGACAATTTGACAGTAGGGGTGGGTTCGAAAAACCGAAAACCGAAAAAAACCGAACCGAACACCGAACCGAGGCCGAAAAAAACCGAACCGAAGTACAAAAAATCGAACCGAACCGAACCGAAAGTGGTTGGTTCGGTTTCGGTTTCAGTGGTTCAAAAATCGAACCGAACCGAACAGAACCGAATAAATATAAATTAATATTTTATTTATTTATTTTTTATTGGGTATTAATTTTTCAAGCCCAATTCCAAATATTAGTTCAATTTCAACACAAGCTTAATAGGCCCACACTTAGCCCAAGCATTTAAAAAGCCTTATTCCCTATATTAACCCTAGACTACCCTCTCTTTTATTTGGGTAGTGATTGAATAGTGTAATTTTATTTGGGTTGATGGGTTTTTTGTATTTTATTTGGGATTTGAGAACTGGTCTTGTTCTAGTATCTGAAGTATTGAGATTTTTTGTATTGATTTGTTGGATTTTAATGGTTAGGTCCTTTTCTATTGATTAGAATTGTAAGGTTTCTAGGGTATGATTATCCAAACCAATGTTTTAAATTTGTTATTTTGATTCTCCTTCCAGCCCATAATACATGGTTGCCAATCAATAATTGGAACTAATTTGTCCTAATTTTCCTACTTATTAGAATTAACTCTTGATGATTTAATATGTATGTCTTTCGTCTATTTGTTTGGTTGGCTTTGTATAATCATTGGTTGATCAAATTTTTTTTTTTTAAAAACAAAAGAATTTTCGTAAAAAACAAAAAAAACAAAAAAAACCGAACCGAACCGAACCGAACCGGAAAAAAGAGCAGAAAAACCGAGCGAGCCGTGAACGAAATTTCGGTTGGTTTGGTTTTTATTGCTCAAACCAAGAGAACCGAACCCAGCCCTATTTGACAGTGTTGTTATTTACCTTTTTCACCTCTCACCGCCACCAAGGCACCAAATGGTTACGTCGCTGTTACGACTGACTTTAGAAACTTTCATGTTTTGATAACCAAAGAATCTGCACATACCAAAAGAATGTTAGGAACCAGTGGATTTTAATTTCCCCATAAAAATAAACACCACATTTTTTTGGGTTTTCAATGTCACAAACAAACCAAGTAACCAAAAGCATCATCAAGCATGGGTTGACCCAAAAATAAAAATCACATTTGAGTCCCCAAGTACCAAACTCACGAAAAAGTTATTTACGCTCTAGTACGTCACCGCGACATTTTTATAACAACGCGTTGTTATGTGTTTAAAAATATTAAAATATATGATATTCCGTTATTTGATTTAAAATGCCACGGCGACAGGACACTATAACAAGGACAATACTTAGGTACTCACTAGTGAGTACCCCATATACTCACTTTAATGATTTGCCCTAATGATATTTTAACACATATTTTATTGTTTTAAAAAATAAAAATATGCTATTTAATTTTTCTTGGACTTTTAAAAATAAAGAACATGTGTCATCTTTTGATTGGACCAAATCAAAAAATGAGTATATAGAGTACTCACTAGTGAGTACACAAGTATTATCCCTATAACAATATGTGGATAAGTGTAATGCAAACCCGCACTATAAGTGTAATGCAAACCCGCACTATCTGCTCATTCACACACACAACATATGAAGCAGCGAGTATTAGTTCTTCTACAGTCGCTGCGAGTGGCAAAACAAGGCGCATTCTTTAACTGCCACGCGAATGTCCTTGTGCCTGAAATTTGGCTACTGTATGCAGTGCCACCAGAAAACAACACAAACTAAAAGCGAATGGACGAGAGGATCACAGTGGGGATATTTTCGTCATTTCCCTCTATAACCCCTAGGCCTAGGGGTTTTTGCTTCACGATCATATCCACCTGACCCTTCCCCCTGACCACCACCCTGTCTCTGTCACTCACCCTCTCTCTCTCTCTCTCTCTCTCTCTCTCTCATGCATGGCACTCTCTCACTCCTCTAGTTTTTGATCTGTGTTTTTCTTTAAATCCATCTCTCTCTCTCTCTGCTTTCCAAATTATAAAGCATGATCATTAGGCTTCCCTAAAACCCCATTGACCCAAATCTCTCCCTCTTTCTTCCTTTCATCTTCTGAGATTTTCAGGGTCTGTGGATAAAATGAATCTGAGAAAAAAGGTAGTGGATTTAGTTTCTGTATTTGCTTCTGATTGTTGGGTTTTGCTTGATTCTTCGAATTTCAGTAAAATTTATTGACGTTTTTGGACTTGAAAACAGGTAAGATTGCATCAGGATATGAATGTGAAGAGCAAGAGGTGGTGCTGCTCTGCTTGCCAAACCACTGAGACGCCCTTGTGGAGAAGTGGCCCCGCTGGGCCCAAGGTCAGACCCGACCCGACCACCACCACCACCACCACCCACCCCACCATTTGTCCATAATAATATGCTTGTTTTCTAGTCAATTCAGTTCTCATGCAGCATTCTTTATTGTGTTTTGATTTTTGGGAGTTGCTTCTTAACTTTTTGGAATTTTCTTTTTCATGTTATACATTTCTGCTTTTCTGCTCAATGAGCAAAAACCCAGTTGATTTTTGTTGTATTTTGGCAATTGGGTCTGTGATTTTGTTTGCTGGGTCCTCCTGATTCTTCGGACACTGTTAATTTTTCTTGTCAATTGGTTTTTTTTTTGTCAAATTTCAAGTGGGTTTTTTGAGATTGATCTTTTGGGTCCCAAAGTTTGGTTGTATTTTACGATTCTGCACTTGTCTTTTTCCTGTATTCTGCACCCATTTTGTGATTTCACTCCTTTTTCTGTTATCAAACCATTATTTGATTTGTTTTGCTCTCTTTTTTTTTCGCAAAAAACAATCCATTTGGTTATTTTTTGCTCTTTTTTTTTTGGATTAAAAAAAAAAAAACCCCATTTGGTTCTGTTCATACTTCATAATTTTGATGCATCTGCAGCTGTAAATTACTGAATTTTTTTGGCCATTTCTTTCCTTTTTCTTACAAAGTAAAGCCCATCCGTCATCTGTGTTCATAATTCTCTCTCTGCATTTTATGAAATCATGTAATGATTTTTGTGTGTTTTTCCAGTCACTGTGCAATGCTTGTGGGATCAGATACAGGAAGAAATTTCCTTCTGTGAGTCGGTGCAAGGGACCAAAGAGGTGGAAGAGACAGAAGGCAGGTGGCAGTACCAGTACTATCACCACCCCAACTACCACAAACCCTGCTGCTTCTGCTTCTGCTTCTGCCGCCACTGCCGCCACCACCACCACCAGAAAAGCCAAAACTGGTGGCAGTGGAGGTAGCACAGACTTGAGTGAGTCACCGCAGGTGAAGTTAGTGGCTTTTGGGAAGGATGTGTTCCTGCAAGGCACCCCACCAGTGCAGAAGAAGCGGAGGTACCAAAAGAGGAGGGAGATGGGAGAGGTGGAGCAGGCAGCTGTGTGCTTGCTGGCCATGTCATCTGACTCTGTTTTTCGTTAATGGGGAACACAAAATTGTGGAGTGTAATATTATAGTAAAGAATGAAGTGCCCCAAGGAATCAAAATATACTTTTGGATGGTCTTTTTTGGTAGTTAGTTTTACTAATTATGATTAGGGGAGATTATTGTACCCTTGCTAATGCTATTTAGGGGAAGTAAAGATTAGGAGGGAAGATGGGAAGGTCTAAGAAATAGAGGGCGGTGATGGTTTCTGAGGGATTTAGGACAATCCTGTATGTTGGTACAACCTCTGATTGTATTGTACATATTTAATGGAAGTATGAGTAAATGAAAATCTACTGTTTTCTATTGGCCATTTTCCGCAAGTTTGGTGTACCAAAATGCACTCGCATGTTGGAAGTTTGAGGGATTTTTGGACCATTGCAATATGCTGCACCAACTAACTCCAAGAGCGTTAAGCGAATGTGTTGTTCGTATTTCGACAATAAATTAGTGGGAATAGGCCTCTAAGCACGATTGCACTACATAACTCATCAAGGTATATTGGAGGAATATATTGAGGTCAACGTCTCAATTTTTCTAAGTTGTTGATTTTTTATTTTTTTTGAATAAAGCGGCATAATTTCATTAAAAAAATTCAAAGGCTAGAAAGTACAAGAGAGGGAGATCTCCTCCTCAATCAAATCACATATAACAATAACAATAGGAGGTTCCTCAAACTAAGTACAATCATTAGCTAAGCGAAGGGCAAGGCGGGCATGACGAGGAATGTGAAGAAAATTCATCACTTTCTTTGGTTAATAAAATATTGGATAAACTGTCATTTAACCCTCTGAACTAATACTCCACTTAAAATTGACACCTAAACTATTTTTTTGGTAAATTAACTACTTAAACATTTTAAAATTAGTCTCTTATGTTAGATTCCATTCAATTTTATGGACAAACTAGTGTCTTTCCAGTTTTATTTTCAAAACCTAAAAGAAAATTAAATTGAAAAGCTAAAAAATAAAAAAAATAAAAATCTCCACCCAAACCCAGATGATCAATTTATATGGAATGAATTCACGTGACTTTCTAATTCAATAATAAATTGTTGCGTGGAGAAAAACTTAAGCTTAATAATGTATTAAATACGAAACGCAAACGCTACGATGAACGTTCCATGTTTCCCCAAACGAAGGCCATCCTCGCAAAAACCACCGCCTCTCTCTCTGCACTTTCCTTTCATCGATTTCTACGCTTGTTTATCAACGGCTCTAAATCGAATTATCGAAACCAAAATCTCCGATTTTCTTTTGTTTCATACAAAATTAGCAGCGCCCAATTGCTGATTTCTGAGTTTGCATGTTTAATTTTTCAATTCTGAGATCTGAGTGCCCATGTGTTTGGTTTGGATTTTGCTTGTTCATCTGACGATGTCTCCATCTGACAATGACTATGCCTGGGGTTGTGGCTGTGGGTGAGAGAGGCTCTGAACAATTGAAAAATTGGGTCGGTAGGTGTTTATGGCTGCCAGCGAGGGAAGGGAAGGAGGAGTGTTCGGTCGGAATTTGGCATGGCTTATCCGGGATGGCGGTGTTGCAGATGTGGGTTGTCGGGGAAGTAGTTGAGGTCTTAGACTGCTAGTGGGGAGCTAAGTGAGAGGGTGACGATGGGGAAGGGGAGGGATGATTTGCGTGATGAAAGGAAATGGTTTTAAAGGAAATGGTTTTTATCGAAATAGTTCTGAAATTTACCTGACTCATCATAATTCATCATTTCGGTCTTTCAATTTGAAAATCGATTAATTCCGTTTCTTAAATTGGTCTAAATCATCAATTTAGTCCAAGTCGTCTAATTATGTTAAATTTTCTCTTAAAATGTTGATGTGCCATGATGTGGAGACCACAAAATCACTCATTAAACAAAAAAAATCAACGTTTACTAATTTTTTAATTTAAAAATTAATGCATTGACGGTTTTTTATTATTGATGTACCATTTTATTATTGGTTGTGTAGGGTCTATGTGTGCCACGTTAATACTCTAATGGAAAATTTAACAAAATTAAATGGTAGAGACTAAATTGATGAGTTCAGTCATTTTTAAGAACGAAATTGATTGATTTAAAAATTGAGGGACTAAAATGATGAGTTAGGTCAATATCAGGGACCATTTACGATAAAAACCCCGATAAGAAATGAAAGGTTGGGGTGACAGTGGGTCATTTGGGTTTTGTTCTGACATACTGACATGCAATAAAAAATTGGATGAAATCTAACGATAGAGGGTCAATTGACTAATTTTAAAAAGTTTAAATAGTTAATTTACTAAAAAAATAGTTTAGGAGGTCAGTTTCAACTGAAATATTAGTTCAAGAGGTAAAATGACAGTTTATTTAAAAAAAATTATCACTTTCAATTCTATTATTTTGTGAAGTTCGGCAGGGATAAGTTTACCTAATGACTAATACATCATGTTCCTTTTTTATCAGATGTCCAATCCATCAGATGATTCCTTTAACTCGGACAAAATTTGTAAGTTCGGCAAATTCCCCTTAAAGTCTTTCGGGACATTAATGTAAGCTTGAACATTAACCCTTAATTAACCTACACGGGATTCAGTACGGAATTAACCTGTTTCATTTGAAATTACCCTCCAAAAGTGACATGTTGGGCATGGCAAAAGGACTAGTGATGCCCATAGTTTAAGGACTGCCTGTAAGTAGAAGGGTCATGATGCCAAAGCCAGGCCCCTACCGCCCTACGGCCCCTACTGTATGGCCCAAATATTTAAGTCTACTGAGATTTGATATATGGGCAGGTACCTTTCCTGCCTTACAAAGCTGCCCAAAGATGCAGATACCAGTTCTAGCTCAAGTCCTCTCAATTTGTCACCTTCTTGACAGCTTTACCCCTTAATATATGGAGAAAAGGAATCAAATTTCAAAGGGGTTCTGCTAACTTGTACAGCAAAATTGGAATTACAATACTGGTATTTGTACCACATTTGGGTACATCTTGCTTGCTTGCTTTACCATCTCATGCAAAGAAAGAATGATAGCATATGATGTTCTACGTGTGTACTAAGGTTCGTTTGTAAGTTCTTTTAAAATGATTGAAAGTGTTTTTAAAAAAAATATATTTTTGGTTTCTAAAAGCATTTGAAGTGCTTTCTGCAAGAAGTACATAACTGGTGCTTCTTGCAGGAAGCACATCAAGTGTTTTTTCAGAATTCACTTGCGTTTTTACTCAGGATTGGTTTCAAAAATATTTTATCAAAAACGTTTTCAGTCATTTTAAAAGTACTTCCAAACGAGTCCTAAAATGTCACTATTTACTTGAGGGAGGTACTCCATGAAGGATGGGCAATTTGGCATTTTATTTGCAAGGTTATATTGGTCACATTAAAATTGAAAACATTTTGTTTTAATGTAGTCCAATTGACTTTCAAATCCCTACATACAAGATAGCCCTAATGTTTTTTTGTTTTTGAAGAAATGGCTGGCAAGCCTAATGTTAAAAAAAGAAAAGAATATTATCCGAAAGTGTGTACTCAATTTTTGGATAATTTCGTATGAAAAAAAATCAGTTGGAAAAAGGGTTTGGTGCAATGAGCAATTTGAAGGCAATACCACGCAACCTCAAAGAAAAGGAGTGATTGGAGCCAAAACCGGATCCAGCACGCGATCCGCAAGTGCTCCATTCCCCATTCGTACTCGCAATTCCCACCACCTTCTTCAAAGCTTCACTTTGGTAGCACTCCACACGGCTCATTTTCCCATCTCTCTCTCCCTCTCTACAAAAACTCCATCTTTGACGTTTCTGCTAATCCATTCAAATCATTTCCAATCCAATACCAGGCAACTCTCTCTCTCTCTCTCTCTCCCCCATTGCTTTGATTTAGAGTTTTTGAGGAAGATAATTGCAAATTTCAGTGGACCCTTGTTGTTTTCTGAAGTTTTGTATGCCATTTCCATAGGAATCAATGAGCTTTCATTATTTGCTAACATGGGTTTCTTTGCTTTGCGGTGATATGATGAATTGCAATCTTAGTTGATACATATGAGCGTAAAGGCAGCTTCTTTTTCTCCCCTCTGATTGTTTTGAATTTGTCTAAATGTTAATTTTGAGATGTTACCGATAAGTGTTTTGATTTGGGGTTGTTTTATATCAATTAAATTCAATGAAATTGAAATTTCAGGATTCGTTTATCCTTTATTTGATGAGGATGCACTTCAAAAGTTATGAAAGTTTGAATATTATGGTCATACTGTAGTTTCAGAGTACGAACTTACGCGATATTTGCCAAATGGTTTAACGCAATTCATGGTTTTCCAGGTTCAAAATAAATGGAATTCTGGTATTACCATGTGAGACTTTGTGTGTGTGTGTATGGAGAACGTAGCTATACTATTACTAAGTGCCATTCGTATTCATTTATCAATTTCCCATGGAAAATTCAATTATTGTTTGCTTGAGGTAAAACTGGACATTGGTTGGATTCCATGCCGAAATGTATGATGATTTACGTGGTGAAACTCCTAGAGCCAGCATAAAAGTATGTTTGTTTGTCCGTGTCTTCTTAATTTCGCGGTCAGATTTGATAAAATATGCAACCTCTGATAGCTAATCTAAGCTTAAACTTGTTCTATATCCTTGGTAGAATTGTATGAATTTAATTCGCTGCTTTGTTTATTGATGTAGTAGTTTGATTGGTTTTGGTTATTGTCATTATTTTTCATTGGCGGACTTTTTTGCATCTTAATTTTCAGGTCAAAGCCAATTGCTTTTTATGGTGGGAATTTATCTCCTGGTGTAACTTTTCCTGTTCATGATTCTTGAGTTCAGATGAGAACTTTGTCGACGTGCTTTTCTCCTTTAATGCAAGTTCCTAAATGCAGTGTTTATAATTTATCTCATTTTTGGAGCGAAGGTTTTCCCAATTTGAGTAGGACTTGTAGATACCATTCTAGCTCTAAGCTACATGATTCCAAAATTTACGCGGTAGATGGAGGAAACAGTAGGAGATGGACTAGACGATCTCTGACCACAAAAACAGAAGGAAGAAACAAAAGCGCCCAACTTACCGATCCCATCAAACTTAGGCATGAAATTTTAGATGTAACGGTTTCAACAAGCGCTACATTAAATATAAATAAAATTGAAACAAGTCAATACCAACAGACTCAACCCTTAGACTTTCGACAGGCGATTGCTCAGAATAAAGATTTAGCCAGCCTAGTGACAGTTATTGTTTTCGATATTGAGACTACTGGATTTAGCAGAGAAAAAGATCGAATCATAGAAATTGCACTTCAGGATCTTGAAGGGGGTGAAAACAGTACTTTCCAGACACTGGTAAACCCTGAACGCAGTGTTCTAAATTCACATGTTCATGGAATTACAACCGATATGGTCAACAGAGCTGATGTTCCAAGGTAATCCTGCCTGACTGCTTTTTTACTTTCTAGAAACTTTTACTCGCATATAGGAATCAGTTCACTAGTCCCTAAAGCCTTTTTGTTTATATGAGGCCTCATTATTCAGAAAGTATATTACATGCCGAGTGTTTTCTTAATTGGAAACGCTCCTGGTCTTTTCTGCTGGGTTAAATTGGTTTTCCTGAAGTTCATCAAGTTTGCTAGTGGATTTGTTCCTTGATAAATTTAAGAAAGCGTATGTGTGTGTGTGTGTGTGTATAACATGTACAAAGTATAAGCTTGTGAACATTTTCGGAAATTCTACTTATGGATTTTCTGTTGTGAATATCATGTAGGTTCAAGGACCTAATACCAATCTTAGTCAAGTATGTCAAAAGCCGTCAAAAACCGGGAGGTTGTGTAATGTTGGTTGCTCACAATGCTCGTACTTTTGATGTACCCTTCGTTAGAAGTGAATTCCTTCGATGTTCTGTTGATGTTCCTTCAAATTGGCTGTTCAGGGATACCATGCCTTTGGGACGTGAAGCGATGAAGTCTGAAGGTCAGTTTTTGTGTGTGCAATGTGCATGCTCAAGCCTGTAGAATGTGATTGATGAGAAACCTAAGCCTTTAAAATTTATTTGTGAACAGGATCATCTTCAAGAAGTATATCGTTGCAAGCCCTTCGTGAGCACTTTCAGATTCCATTGGATGGTACAGCTCACAGAGCCATGGCCGACGTGAAAGTGCTGTCAGCAGTTTTACAAAGGCTGACTTGGATTCTGAAACTCCCGCTTTCTGGCCTTGTTGGAGAAGCTTTCTTAGCCTCGGAAACTGGCAGTGCAAAGAAAAAGAGTTCCAGATAGGCTTGCATCTTGTCATTACTGAAATACATTCTTGTAACCAATAATCAAATGATCCGGTGGCGTGGGATTCCTCTTGCGGAGCTTCAGTTCGGAGCTGTGGATTGCTCGAGGATGATAACGGCATCTGTTAGGGTTTAGTTGAAAAAGAAAGCAGCTGATCATTGTAACTGTAATATACATTGTTATAGATAATTTATGCCCAGAATTTATTCGATCACAGTGATTGCCTGGTGCATGCATATTGCGTTTTCTTATCGGCTTAAGTTCGAATTACCACCCGTAGTTTAGATTAGATAAGAATATCGCTTCTCCACAAAACCCCTCGCTTGTCCTACTGTCAGGTCGGGATCACATTTGGAAGTCCTGCAATTTGAATTTTTGCACACCATTTTCTGCTCCCGCACACCTTGATTATTTATGGCCTTTGAATTGAATAAAACTAAGAATGTGTAAGAGGAGAAAAAGAGTGCAGAAATCATTTCCGTACATACAAGGTGTACATGGGAGCTAAAATTGATGTATTTCACTTTATTTATAAAAAAATGATCAAACATATAATGGAACAAATAAACGCCTCATCTTACACGAGTTCTGGGGAATGAAATCACAAAATCCCGGCAAATGAAAATCGGAAGAATCAACATGTATTTTAAGCTCTATACAGATTCCGGGGCATTCATTCCCCGCTGAAATTGAATCATTACCCCTTCCCCTTCCCTTTTTCTACTAATACAGTAATACCCAGAAATTAGGAGGAATTCACAAATAGTCACTTGACGTAGCACGTAACTAGGGCACCCCAAAACTTGTCTAATCTTCTGCCACGGAGAGCATCTTTGCGCATTTAGAAGTCCGAAGGGAGGGTTGACAATTAGAATGAAACCAAAATCTGGAATCAACTGCCCTTTCGCTTGCAGGTCAAAAGAATATCTCCTTGAGGATTAGGAGGACCAACATGACAAAGCACATGATAATGAGTACGGTTGCACACATCACCATTCCTCCTTGTTTCTGTGTTCTCTCAGCCTGTAAGTCCCATCCGTTAAACATAATATTCCATAAGAACAAACACACAAAAGAATCTGAAAACAGCATAGTATGATGATTGATGTAAGAAAGGGACCTTTTGCAATTGCTTGAGGCCCTCATCGACTGTACTTGCTACGTTCTGAATGTTGTAGTCTATCCTATCAACAATAGTTCCCTGTTTAAGAAAAAGATATTTAGTTAATGGCTGATTTTCTGATAATATTCACGTATTGACGAGAGTCAAGGACATGAATACTAACCTGGTCTATCACTAGTACTGACAAATCCTTCATAATCTGAGCAAGCTCATTCACAGATTCCACAACCTATTGGAAAGAGAAGAGTATTTGTCAACTGTGAACGAAGCAAGATCAAACACCGGTCAATGTAGAAACAACTAAAAGATCTTCACTTGCCTGTTGGATCTCTCTTTCCCTTTCTGCTGTGAATGCCTCGTTTTTCTTTATCTTGGCCATCTGACGCTCATTAAACATCTGACAGGATATGTGTATTATTATCATATTACGTTCATCTATGGTAAAACTTGCCTTCAAAAATTTGATCTCTCAACCACACTACAAATACACAGTATAGGGAATTTAGTGTACTCATATTTGTCATGATCAATGTTTTAAAAGGCGAAGGCAAAGCCAAGGCTTTTCATGGATAGCCCCGCCTACGCGATAGCTCGAGGCGTGAGGGGATAGCCTCACGGTACCTAAAATTATTATAATACTTATTATATATATATATAATATAATACTTTGTAAAACAAATATCCATTGTCATTCAAACAATTCAGCAAAAAACAAACACATAATTCAAATAATAGTCAAGACAGCGTGAGACTTGAAATTTTGAAGCAAAGAAAAGTGGGTGGAAGGGTGGAAGAGTCGGCTGGTGCAGCTGCTGCTATGCTCTCGTGCAGGTGGCTGGTGCTGCGCTCTGCCTTTTTTTTTTACGCAAAGGAAGAAGTGAGAGAGAACCCCTGGGTTTTATAAAATCCCTACCCAAAACGAGGGTTTAGGCTTAAAAAAAAAACCCAGCGCAGGTCGCCCCGCCATCGCCTTAGGCGCGCCTCAACCACGCCTCACCGGAAAAATCACCTACTCCAGCTGGGCAGAGGCGTTTTCCTGATCGCCCCGTCCAAAAAACCGCCTAGGCTAGTCTTAAGGCTAGTTTTTTAAAACACTGGTCATGATTGACAAGATCTTGAGAAAATGGTTATGAACTGGAGAGAAAGCTTACCATGTCATCCAAATCATCACCGTCCATTCTCGATGTACTTCCATTTAGGTTCATCTCTAAATCATCCCCATCTTGACCCTGTAACATGAAAAACAAAAGGAATGTTTGAAAATATATTACTAAAAGTTTAACTAGTTTCCAATAACATGTCAGATCACACAGTTACCCTCGGTAGACAAACTGAATGCATGAAAACACAATTCCAAGTTCCAAAAAGTATATGGAAATATTACATATGAACTAGATTATCAAGCCAGAGTAACAACAGAATGTTGAAACAAAGCTATGATGTATAACAATCCACTAACTTGAATGGTTAAATTAAAAGGTAAAATTCTTTTCGGACCTCTGTTTGCAGCCTGAGTCGCTTCAAATAAGTTGACTGTTTCTTGCGAAGGTCCATTGACAGGGTCTGAAGGTCAGTGGCAAGAGATCGCTGCAAAAGAAACATGCAGACATTAGCACTGCTCTTTGGGATTAGCTGAATTATAGATAAAGCCCACTCAAAGAGTGTAACAGTCCAGAATAAACCAGACTAAGAAAGACCTAATCACTTACTGCGCTGCCAAAATTATCTAGTGGCTTCTAATTCTTACCTGCACATTTTTTCTAACATTTGAATCTTCAGAAGGCCCAGCTGCAGAAAGTCTCTGTAGTCGCTTCTCGGATTTCCTTATCAAATTAGTTATCTCTTGCGTAAGACTCTCAATCAAGCGTTGATCTTCTTTGCCGTCTCCAAAAGAAGGCATTAAAGCCTTTGCATGAGCCTTTGTTAGCTCAGCCATTTTTACCCGTGCACGCTGCACGTTTGATGCTATCTCTTCAGATAGATCCACCCATGCTGGCGGTAGACCAACAGTAAGTGCACCCCGACTGCAGCAATAAAAACACAATGACTTTCACACTACAGAAATAAATGAAAAAAAACCCGTACTTGCACCCGATTCATTGCTTTTCTGTGCATACAACTATACTACTAAGAATAAAAAAAGGATAATGTTCCCCTGAAACCAAATTCATCCCCCATTTTCTTGCAACAAATTTGAGTAATTATGAACGTCTCACACTTACTAAAAAGCTTTCAACAGACCTTATTACAGATTATCAGGGTAAAAGGAGGGCCAAACCATTTCGGGGACTCACATTACAAACGTCTCAGAACTAAGTCAAATATGAAAACCCACGAATCATAATGCTTATATACCATTTCAGGGACTCACATTACAAACGTCTCAGAACTAAGTCAAATATGAAAACCCACGAATCATAATGCTTATATACAATGAATCACCTTGATGGACCACAACCTTAAAATCCTAGAAGTTCATCACTGCAAGCTCTGAATTGTACATTTGCATTGCACCTAATGATCATCCACGCGACATCAAATGCCTAAACGTCAGTATCTCTGATCTAAAATAAACAACAATCCGGCCTTCAATTTTGCTATCTAAATGTCACAATTCAGTGTGACCTAATATGCATTCAGCATACTTCAGTTCAAGGCTTTTCCTTTCTCCCCAATCTCAAGCTATCATTCCATTGCTACTTTGATCTACGTTTTTTCTCCTAAACAAAACTAAACTTTAACTTCATTAAATCTTAAACACTTCAATTAAATCATAAATTAAACAGAACAATTCAATTAACATACACAGAAGGAGAGAGAGAAAGACCTTGAATTACCGGGATCTTCAGTACTGAGCGGGGCATAATTCCGATTGGGATTCAAAAGCGAAGTGCTGACCAATTCAATGACCGGACCGCCTCCGGCGCCGGAGCTCGTGGACGGCGAAGCGGCGGAGCTCGTGGGAGCGCGGACGGACTTCAACGCATCCCTATACTTTCTGTAAACCAAGGTCCGATTCCTCGTCGCCATGGAAACGGAGCTCCTGATTCAGATTCGCACTGGACAATCACAAAATCTATGGATCCAACGGACAATCAGAGACGTTGATTTCGCGCCTTGTCATGCAAAATGATGGGGGAAATGGAGTGGAAAATTCGCAGGGTTCTTCTTCTTCTTCTTCTCTCGGGCGGGTGGGGGCGGGGGTCACGTGATCGGAGATCCGGAGAGGAGGGTGGCGCGGACGGCGAGTCACGTGCCCCGGCGAATTTGGAATTTCGGATTTATAATTTTTGGTTGAGAATTTGGAGAGAGGTTAGGGGCTGTTGGAGTTGGTAACTTTGTATTAAGGCTTCTTCGTCAGTTGGTTTGTAAGTTCGCCGGTGTTGTTTCAACTTTCAATTACGACCGCGGTCTTCTTCCAGTTCGAGCTTTTGGGTTTTTGGGCCTTGGTTCTGGTTCTGGGCCTGGGCCTGAGGAATTAAATGTATTCCATTTTGTCGGCGTCAATGACATATTTGTCCCCTAAACTTTTGAGACGTTTCACTTTGGTTCTTAATTTGTTTTGTTTTGTCCCATCTCAATTTTGATTTTTGAACTTTTGAAAGTTTATGTAATGAAGCTAAATAGCTAAAGACTTGACAAATTTATCACGTGCATGGCACATGAGCATTTTTCGAAAGCCATTTCGAAAAAAACACGTGGGGCACACCCCTAAATTGCACTTGCATATTCGGGTGAGCAACAATTTGTTAGTTAAAATTTATATTGGGATAATATCATAAGCTACCACCAAACATTAAATCGAAGCATAAGACATGTTAGTAGAACAAATCAGTGATATATCGAAGCATAAGACATGTTTATAGAACAAATCAATTATGCATTGATGACTATGACAAGTAAAATGTCGTAATGATTTTCTTTAAATTTTGACTTGTCAAACTTTAGAGAAGGAAAAGAGCTCAACAACAATGTAAGGAACATCAATATTTGTTCTTATTCAATACAATTGCAAAACAGAATGTGGTTCAATATCTTAGTGGATAAGGTGTTGAGTTTCTACTCATGCGTTACGGGTTCAAAACTCCCTCTTTTAAATTAATGTAACAGTTTTGAATCTTCCCCTTATACTTAATGTTAATATTTAAAAAAAAACACACACACATAATTGCAAATGTTTAAGGCCTAACCTATACGAAATAAAGAGTCTTAATGACCAAAGTGGAACAACTCATACAGATTCAAAGTTTTTCTATTTAAACTCCACACCCTATCTAAGTTCAACCCAAAATATTTTTTGGCATCTTAAGTTCCAATTTTACCCTTACTAATACAACACACTTAACAAAAACTAATAAAATAAAATAAAAAACTTAGAAAAAAGAAAAACCATCGCACAACTTCGCCCTCACAGATGATCGTTATCTTTGTTAATCTTCGTTGTTCTCCATCATTTGTCGCTCTCCGTCGTTTGTTAAGAAGTGACGCGTGGAGGGATGTCGCAGAGGGAAGGGTGTGGAAAGAGAGAAAAAGGTAAAGTGAAGCATTCCGGAAGAGTGGAATTCTGCAACATAATGAAGAAGAGAATTAGATTGAGAGACATTGACAAAACACATTGGGGATTAAATAGAAAAAATCTAAATTCAAAGACAAATTCGTAATTAACTTTGTTGTGAGTCTACTGTATAAGGCCACGTGTCAAATCATGAAAACTACCGAAGTGAAAGTGGAGGTATTGAAAAGGAAAAAAACTCACTCTTGAAGGCGCAGCTGTGTGAGAAAGTCACAACGAACAACGAGCTGTAAAACAGTGTGCGCCAGCCACTGAGAGAAACAGGAGAGAGAGAGGCTTTCTCTCTCTAGATTCAATCTCTCTCTCTCGTTTCTCTCTCCTCTGTGTGTCACTGTTATTTCATTTTATTGGCCATTTGTCATATTCACCGCACATTTCTTTTACCTCGAATAAATTCCATTTTTTCCTCCCCAACAAATAAATTTGAAAAAAAAAACTAAAAATACAGAAAATACAGAAAATTACAGAAAATATACAGCGTAGAGAGAGAGATAGATATATAAAAAAAATCTGGTAGGAGAGATTAAATACCTCCTCCTTCTCCTCTTCCTCCCCTTCCTCCTTCTTCTTTCTCCAGAATCACCACCACCGCCATCGCCACCGTCGCCGCCTTCCTCAGCCCTCGTCAGCCTCAGCTCCTCCAGTTCAACCAGCCCCAAAAGCCGATTCCTTTTTTTGCCAAATCAATAATCCCATTCCCAATTCTTCATTTCTAGGGTTTCTGAATCTGAGAGATCAGACCCAAAGGCGAATCGCACCCCAAAGACCTTACCTTTTCGTTTAAATTCGTAACGGGTAGCTAGCTATGGACGGTGATTCCTGGAGCGCTCGTCTTTCTTCTGGCTCTCGGCGTTATCAATCCGCTCTTCAATCTCGATCTGGTCAGCTCACATTCATTTCTTCCCATTTTTTTATTGATTTTTGTGTAATGCCTTTTTTGGTAGGTAAACAAAAAGGAAAAAGATTTTGTTTCTTTTGCTCTGAATTTTTTATTTATTAATTTTTTTCGTTTTGGGGTTTTAGAGCTTCGGAATTGGGTAAATGCTGCTGTTTGTTTGTTTCTTCCTCTAATTTTTTGGTTTTAATCTGAAGAATATATATGGTACAGGAGAGAAATTAGAAAGCTTGATTCTTTTTCTTTTCCAATAATTGTATTATTAAAAATTGGGATTTTACCATTTTCCAAATTTTTTATGACCCACGAAAATGAAGTTAGTGATTAAAACATTTCACTAAGTTGAGCTGAATCCAACTACTTGGGGCGTTATTTCTTTCTCGAGCTTTTGTTTTACATCAGAATTTTGGGTTTTTCAATGGTGAAACCCCAATCAATTGAAGTTCTTCAGTTTTATGGATTTTGCACCTATTGAAACATGGCATTGTGTAATGCAGACATGTTCATGGGGTTTGAAGAAATTGACGGGGATGATGATATAAGGGAGGAATTTCCATGCCCGTTCTGCTCCGAATACTTTGACATTGTAGGATTGTGCTGCCACATTGATGAAGAGCACCCGGTGGAGGCAAAGAATGGGGTATGAATCTTTTTTCATATCTATCAGTACCTAATTTCTCTTAGCTTCCTTCTTAAAGCGAGTAAAATCTAATTGTTTGGTGCATTTAATTTGAAATTATTATGCCACTTGATGCTTCAATTTAGCTTCTCTTAAGAGTCTATTGCATGATTTGTTTTATAAAAAACTATGTTCGTCTCAAGGCATCACTTAAGTAGGGGAAAACTGCCAAGACAACCTTTGGTGAACTATATTTTACAAAATGCTTGAATTCAAAGCCATTTGTTTTATGAATATCATGGGAATCTCGTTGATCCCAGCTTCTTAAACAGTTGGGATTTTAGCCCTTAAAGAAATGTTGTGGTTTCAATGCTTTCTTATTGAAATACAAGGTTGTGATGTGGTGGGAAATGTGGGAATTAGGTTGGTGGTCAAGTTATATGAACTTGCTAAGATGTTTCATTTGTTAGATGTTACATTTCTATTATTTTAATGAGGATGGGGTTTCTTGGAGCTTAATCTTACTAAAAAAGAATGTTATTTATGTGCAGGTATGTCCGGTTTGCACAATGAGGGTGGGGGTTGATATGGTTGCGCACATTACCCTACAACATGGAAGTATATTCAAGATATCCTTTTCGTTTGAGTTGTCATCTGTTGCAGATGTTATGTGTTATCTTTTTCTGTCGTAATCAAATTTGTTGTTCAATGCAAATTTATTAGTATTCCACATGCCATCTGTTTTTAAATAACTTTTCTATGGATTCTGGCATATATGCTAATGGTATTGTTTGAGTCCTTTATGGTTTAAACTAGTAATTTATCATTTCTTGCATGAAAACGTACTCCATTATCCCCACAATTCTGATTGAGTGTTACGAGGTCTCTCATAAGGCTGTTTTCTTTTGGTTTCATCATACTGCTGAGAGTTATTATACATTTTATCAAAGATTGATCAGATTGAAGATTTCTCCCAGTGCTTGATTCCTTAACTAGTAATTACATGCAACGCAAGAGGAAGACGAGGAAAAGTGGAGCTCATTCAACTCTAACTTTGTTGAGGAAAGAGCTGCGGGAAGGAAATTTGCAGTCTCTTTTTGGGGGCTCTTCCTGTTTACTTTCCTCCTCCAATGCAGCGCCTGATCCATTGTTGTCACAATTTATTTTGCCTATGGTGGATGATTTTGTTAGTACACCACCCATCTCAACTGAAACAAGCTCAGCCAAGAAAAGTTCAGATGGGAGAGTATCAGAACGGTACATTAATTAATCTTAAAAACTCCTTTTGATGGGCACCTAAAACCTATCTTCCTATCTTGCTTTAATTCTGATCCTGTAATCCTTGGTCAAGCTGAATGCCCAAACGGTCATGATTTCTTGCTAATTCTCCTTTTATGCATAAGAAGTTTGGGCAAGGGTTGTTCTTGTTGGTTGGACACAATTGTATTTTCATACAGTATCTAGGCACGCACGAATGCGTGTCATATGCTGCAGAAAAAAAGATAAATTAGGGAGATTACCGCAGTCTTTAGAATCACTTGTCAGGATCCTTACAAGGAAATTTGACTAATTGCATACATTCTTTTAAGGGGGCACTCTACACAAACTCTTGTTGTGTTAATACATTTGTGTTCTATGCTAGACTCTGCTCAAGTTTTTTTCCATGCAAACTATATCATGCTTAATTACATGCTGGAAAGAACGAAAAAACTTCATACAATTGTTATTGATGCTAGATATTGTCAAATTTCTACAAAAAGCATGCTATTCCCCTGATTACGCTTCAGTTTCGTAGGTCTAACACATTTGTTTGGTCACAGAAATGTGCAGTCGCCTCCTCTGTCCATCAAGGATAAGGAAGAGAAGACGAAAAGATGCGCGTTTGTTCAGGGGATGTTGTTGTCCACCATTCTTGACGACGGTTTATGAAGTTCCTAATGGCGGCAGCTGCTGGATTGGCAGTTCTCACAACCAAGAGTGAGCCCCTTTGCATTCTGTGGTTGGTTTGTAGCTGAGAGTATTGAGCACAAGGAGTGTGGAATAAGTTGTAGGAATTTGAGTGTAATTATGTGGCATGTGAACCTTAGTTTATAGGCCTGAACAAAACTTTTCGTCATTTGTTATTTTCAGGTCGTTATTTAGTTCTTTTTTAAAGAAAAAAGAAAATAATTCTCTTTTCATTCAATGCTTCTCCCTCAAACCCCTTTAGCATTTTGTACGAATCTTTGTTTGTTAGGCCAATTTGTGGAGAGCAGTTTATATGGAATGGAACGGACTTACCGTCACGTGACGTTCTGATCCAATAAAATATTGTTATGTGAAAAAAAAAAAACTTGCACATGTCAATACATTATTAGATAAGAAATGTTACGTAACAGTGAATTTATTTCATGTAAATTCTTCTTCGGTTGGTTAGTGGAGTGCGCTCGCCGTTTACACCTTGTTCGTATTACTAACTTTGTAGAGTAGTTTAAAATATCATTTTGTGGAAGAAAAGGTTGTTTCATAAAGGGCCTTTTGTTGACTCTTTACTCTTTACCAATGCATTGAAGAACTATAAGAGTGAATGGTAAGAAAAGTAGGAGATCTAACATGTGACCACAGTTAATGGCAGGAACATAATTTGGTGAGAGATGCAGTCAATCTCCACCCACCTACTACCAACTAGAAAACAAATGGTCCTTTAACTATTTATAAGTTGGGAAAGGATCATGGGTGGGTGTGAAGCATAATTGGGAAAGGGTATGTGACATATGGAGCCAGTTCCTTCGTATTCATACAGTTGTTGAAGAAAAGGACCCATTGGATGTATAAAAAGTGAGAGAGAGAGACATGTTTGTCGCTCATCACCTGCAGATTACAGTTTCACACATTCACAGTTACAAAAAATATGTTTTTACACACGTCAAACTGTAATCCGTCAGTAAGGAGAAACATTTAATTAAAAATGCAAACAGCCAAGTATCTTTCTTAATCAAAAATACAATTTCGCCCGGAACAAAAACATTTTTTCGCATGTAACGAGTCAGATATTTTCCATGGTCTCGAGATTCTAATTTGTAAAAGGACAAGTGGGATTGACATGTGCCATTGGGTTATTGTACTAGAAAGGTGGTGTAGTGGAGGGCTGAGTCGGATGACAAACAAAGGGCAAACACAAGATGCAAGAAAAGGCTGGTTGGTGCTGTGTGAGTGGTCAATTCCAATTCACCCACTGCCACACTTTATAATTACCACAAGCATCATTCTTCCCAAATAGTAAATGCATAAATAACTTCCGGTAAAAAATAAAAAAAGTGGAGAAAGAAACGACCGTTAAGAAAACATCTAAAAATAGCCAATGAGCAAAAAGGGGAAGTGATAAATACGTAGCAATATTAATAAACGTGAATTAGCCTAATCTAAAAAATTAATGTAAAAATGGGATTGAATAAGAATAATGGAGTCTTTTGTGACTTCAGTGCTAGTTAAATCTATAAACAAGCTAAACAAAACATGGTCTAAAATTCCTAACAAACAAAGGATCGAAAGGGAGGGGGGGAAGAGCAAACAGACACGTGTTGCATCGAGGATCCTCGATACCTAGAGACCTAAACTCAACCACTGCTGGAGCTTTGTATCGAGGATCCTCTTTACGACCCCCCCTACAAAAGATTCGAAACAAGACGAACAACAGCCTCTCATCAGGCTCGTCATTCCACCCACCGTTAATTCAATGTGGGTGCAGGTTGAAGGGGGAGGCACGGCAACTACCTCATTGCTTCTGTGCTCGTGTCCACACGCAGCCAAGACAGTGTGCGTAGATCTCCTTGCAATGTCCTTGAAAGTATCTTTGTCTGAAACACACAAGAATACAAGGAGTTAGAACAGTTCCATTGGCAGTGTAGATCATAGGCACTTTAGGCTGCCTCACATATGATAATCATAAGAATAAGAAAAAGCGGGCAGATTCAGATCGAAGGCATTTTCACATATCAATGTAGAAATGCTCGAGTCTGGATCAGTCCAAAATGAACCATGTGATGTTTCCATACAAGTATACAAGTAAGTTGAAAGCTTCGCATACCTAGATCAACGTCTCGGGACAACTTATCCAAGTGGTTTTTGACCATCACTTTCAGTTGTTCCTTTGCTAGGTGAAAAACACCCTGTTCTATAGCTGTATTATGGGACACACCAGCATCACATCCACTAATATTTGGTCTACTGCTGAAGTGATGGAATTGTCCGTAGTTTGGTACTGAATTCATCCCGGTAAGTGCAGGCCATAATGCTCCATTTAGAGATCTAGCAGCAGATGTTGTAGTTGGATCCTCGATTGCTTGCCTTCTCTGACGGGTTGATGCTGATGAATTCAAGAAATCAGTACTCAAATTATCTGGCACCAGTGCTAAAGGATTGTCTTGTAATCTCTCCTCAAAGAATGTGTGATAAGATGCCTCCGTCTCGTCTGTCCTGGTATGTTGGACTGTCATTTCCCTCGCCGAAGCAGCTTGAGAATTTGAGAAATCATTACTCAAATTATCGGATGAGTTCCTTTCATTTATACTGGCCATATAACTCGTCCTATTAAGATTAAGGAGTTGTTGAATATGACGCTGTATTAAGCGTCTCCCTGATAGAGTTGGTGCTCCGGCCCCAGATACCGAGGAAGGTGCTAGAAAACCTCCAACAGGAAATCTAGGGGGAAATCCTTGAGTAAATTGTGAACGAGGTGAGGACACCACATTAAGGTCTATCCCTTCGTCAAAATTTACAGCAGGTGATGGTCTATTAGACAAAATGTTGTTTGTAGTTCTTTGATCAGACGACCGACCCTGAGCCTGTGAACTTGAGGATCCCATAGCTACAGGTCTACAACCCTCACAGTACCAATTACCTTCAGGTACTTCTCGCCCAAGACCAACACAAAAGGTGTGAGCAGGTGAATCGCATAGATCACACAGTAACATGAGGCCATCTTCCCCTCCTTCGTGGCATTCTGTACATATCACATTCTCGTAAGGATCAAGATAACTCCTGAGTTCTTCTTCTGTTGGTTGATAGACCTGCATAAAGAAATAAACCCATTTTGAACAAACAAACAGAAAAATGAAGAAGAAGCAAACAAAATGCAAGATAAAGCATGGCATAACAAGTAAAACGATAAGGTACCTGATCACGCTCAGGGACCTGTATCACCACTTCTCTCAAATCAATTCCTGTCGTAGATCTTGCGGGCTTACTAATTGTCTTAAACCTCTGCTTGCACAAAGGGCATCGAGATTCCACTTTTCCCCATTCCATGATGCATGCAAAACAAAAATAATGAGTGCAACAGTCTAGTGTTCCCCTCACTCTTCTTTTATCTTCCTCGGAAAGACAAATTCCACAGACCTGCTTTACAACCTCAGCCTTCACTTGCTCAATCTTCTCTTTGCCCTTCCTTCTAGGAGGCTTTCTTGGCTGCTGTACAAGCGTATCCTCCTGGATGCTAGTAGGCACTGATGAACTTTGCAAATTAGTTTCCAGTTTTTCACACAACTCCTTGGCTTCCCGTACTTGCTCTCTCTCTTCCTCGGAGATGGTGTAGTCATATTCAGATGCTCCAGAAGGCACAAAATCTGAATCTGACGGTATAGACACTCTCCTCTTTTTCCTAACCATTTTTTTCTCATTCGTTACTCTCACGGGCACAATACTATCCATAAAATCACTATCACTTTCAAGATCATCATCACTTCTTGCCTTCCTCCTCGACGCCTGACTCGTTCTACCTTTCTTTCTCAAAGGCTTCTTTGAAGCCATAGATTTTCTCCTTTTTTCACCTCTTACAGGACGACCCTTTTTCTTCAAACGCCGCTCGCCCACTTTCCCATTAGTTTTCTTCTTTTTCACTACTGATTTTTCTTCCACCTCTGAAAATTCATCTTCATCTGGTGTAAATTCCTCATCATCATCATCATCATCATCTTCATGATTATAATCCTGATCCTCCACCTCACGATATGTAATCTTTCTCCTCTTTTGTGACGGTTTAACCCCATTTTTCTGCCGACCAGAAAAACCATTTCGGACTTTTGACCTAATTCCCTTCCTGACCGGTTTCACTTCCTCTTCTTCTTCTTCCTCCTCCTCCTCCTCCTCCTCCTCCTCATCCACAATAAAACCATCAGAACCCCTTTTCGCCCTTGATCTAGTGTTCTTCCTCACCCTTTTCACTTCCTCCTCTTCCTCCTCCTCCTCCTCCACAAAACTCCCAAAGCTCTCTTCTGACGCATATCCGTCCAAAGAAGAACAGTAATCCTCCTCTAAATCCTCAGAAACTTCATTTTCTTCACCCGAAATCACATAATCCTCATCCGAATCATCGGAACCCTGATACTTTGATGGAATCCTTGTCTTGATTTTTCGCTTGGAACTAACCTTCCCTCCCTTTACCATCTGTTCCTTGCACCCAAAAATCCACATATTAAACCAAATTTCATCCACATATTAAACCAAATTTCAGATTCCCAAATCCAGCTAAAACAAATCAAATGACCATCTTTCCTCACTATTTTTTCTATTTCCCATCACCGATCTGCTGTTTTCGGCATTAAAATTAAAAATTAAAAAAACCCCCGATTCGCTTTCCTACAAATTTATTCAATTACACCAAAATCCATGAACACTACCAAGAACCTCCATTTTTTAAATCTCTCCCCTCTCACCTTCTATTTTCCATTTTTTTTTTTCAGCTAAACCTTATCCAAATTATCAATAAAATTAAAAAATATAACAAATACCCAATTCAAAAATCAAATCCCTAGAAAAATATCAACAGCAACCCATCCTAAAAACCCAGAAATTCAAATTCAAACCAGAGCTGGATAAAATATATATTTTTTAAATCAAATTCTAATACAAATAACACAGATTAAAATACCTATATATACAAACACAAAATACAGAAGAAAAAAAATTTCTAGAGGGAGAAAGATAGAGGAGAGAGAGAGGGGGTGTGTGGTGGGTACCTGAGAGAGAAAGCGAGCACCGGAAACAATGGAAAATGGTCCGAAATTTTTCTGTATTTCTTTCTTTTGTTTGCGTTTTTTATATTTTTCTTTGTTTTATATGATTTTCGCGTTATTTGTTTTTATAATGCTCTCAAGAGGGGGGGGAGAGAGAGAGAGAGAGAGAACGTTGCTTCTCACGGCGTGCGCAAGTTGAATGAAGTCCCGGTTGGATGTTTCCTTTTCTGGAGTGACGGAATTGCCCTTGTGCTTGCCGGGGCTGTTATTGGTACAGACATGGATGGATTTTGTAGGTTTGGTATATTTTGTTTCACCGCGTAGGACTGACTTGAAAGATTTGATTGGCTTTTAACCCAAAAAAGAGCGTCGCCCCAAAGGACTTACTTTTCCGTACCATATTGGTTTCAATTTTTAAAAAATTGAAATCAATATGTCATGAAAATCTCATTTTTCTTTCGTAATACATATTACTAAGTGGTCCGCAGATTAAACGGTTAGATATTGTATATAGAGGTCTAATGAATTTTTACAATGGTTAAATATTGCATAAAATTTGTATCACAAAGTGAAATATAGCATTCTAGTCGGATCCATAAGTAAATTACATTTTATACTTTAAAATTTGACCAAAATTTCACTCTTATTTCATTTTTGAAACAGTGCAATGTCATAACCAAAGTTATTGTTTTGTTGTCATATTAGACCTTCGGTACCTATTGTTAAATTGGTTGTTAGTTGATGACGTGACAAATGAGTCCCAAAATATCTCATTGACATGTTTACTTGCTCGTAATGGGCAAAGTAAATTGGGGATGGGAAAAAAAGAATTTCTATATAAAAATACTATGGTGCTCCTGAGTACATCTTATACTCTAAACTTTTTAATTATTAGCTCTTAATTTTTGTGTTTATAACCAAAGATCTAACTTTTAAAAAAATCTGATACTTTAGAATACCATATAAAATTTCATTTCTATATGACCAACTGGCCCCACCAAAATGTAACCCGCATTTTTTTTATATTCTATACGTGTTGGTAAATAATACATAGCTCTTTCCCTTATAAAAAAACTCTTATTTTTTATTACAAATTACAATTTAACATATATGTAGAATAACTCATAACAAATCACAATTTGACAACACAATAAAAATAACTACTTTGGATATGAGGGGCAAAGTATTTTCCATTCTTTACTACGCAACGAAAAGAGAAAATCAATATCATATAAAATCTTGTTTTAGGAAGCTTAGTGGGCAACATTATTTTGTAAATTGAAGTGACAAATTGAGTTCACATACAAAGATACATTTTGCAACGTCCAAATCTGATGGAGAATCACAACCTGAAATATACATTTCAAATTAATTAATTTAGTAATAAAGTTAAAGAGTTAATTATTTAGTTTTTTTTTTTGTTTCTTTATTTTATTTCCCCATCATTATTGTTGTTAATTAAAGGGTTTCTTTCTTTAATTGGTGAGACCCCACCAAAATGTGTGGTAAGCTCCACCATTAGAAATCAGCCCTGTAAGGAAATGCACCCAAAAATTCTAATCACAAAATGCCATGAGCCAACAGCTCAGGCAAGGTACACACTGTACCATTTTCTTTTAATGCTTTGTTGATGTGTATCCACTATCTTAACATTTCCCCCCTAATTCAACCATTCCTTTTAATCTTCGCTCGTTCATTTCACATAACACTGATTTCAACATGGTATTGTAGACTTTTCGCTTAACAAGAGCCATAAGAAAAAAAAAACAGACATTTATTGGAAAAGATTATGGGGTTTGATTTGTCATGTGGATAATGAGTTTAACTTTTAAGCTTTATGCAATTTCAACCATTCATGCTCAATTAATGGTAAAGTTGTTATGTTTAGTGGATAAACACACACTACATGTGTCAATTAGGGTTATTGGTGGTTGGGCTTTGGAGAACAAACTTGAACTTGGACCCAACCAGACATTGGACTTCTTGCAAAGATACGGGTGGAACTTGGGCTTGGGTTGACATACCAAATTTGGGTCGTGATTACTGTTTGAGTGGTTCTATGGATATTCAAAATTCATCTCTGAACACTCATAAATTGTAAATTTTTATAATAACATTTGTAACCTAATATGAAATGACAAAAAGGCTAAGTTATATGTCAATACAAACAGTTTTTTTTTAACTTAAAAAAAAAACAAATAACAAAAAAAATAAAATACTAGGGTTCGCAGCCTCAACCCACCTCCTTCCTTTCTCCGTCCTCAGTCTCCCCCTCCCCGCCGTATACAACTATCTCTCCTCCAATTGAAACTCCTCACCTTGTTGAATGTCGCCTCTCTCCTCCAAGACGTAACATTGTATTATCTTTTATCTTAATTCTTTGAGAGAGGGAAGAAGATATGATATGGGAGGAGATATGAAGAAAAGATATATCAAGCATTCATGTTTAATTCTTTGAGAGAAGGATGAAGGTTAGATAGGGGAGGAGATATGGAGACAGATAGATTGAGCATTCATGTGGAGAGTGGAGGAGAATCGAGGAGTGAAGAGGGCGCCGATGATGAGAATCGAGGGACAAAAATTGCAGAACTAAGAAGTTTTCTTTTTATTTCAATTTTTTAATTTTTAGTTTAATTTTTATTTTTAAAGGATAATTATGTTTTTGGGTGTCCAAAGATGTTTAAAATTTTGATACGGATGTCCAGAGACACTTTTTAAGTGTACAAAGAACCACTCTTAATGGTTTTGTGGGTTAGCAATTGAACTTCTTGTTTGGGCCTTCTAACTTATTGGTCTTGTGTGTTTTTTTTGAAGGAAAGTAATTTCCGCACTCTTAAGGTTTAAGTGATTTCTGCACTTTTAAGATCCCGCACTCTTAAGTGATTTCTACACTCCACTTCTTCGAATCAGTTGGGGAGGACTTATTCAAATTTAAGGTTTCTTCCAAATTTCAGAAGACAAGTATCACACTACATCAAAGACTTAGTTGATCCAATCCAACCGTACGAGTTTAGTTTGCCTATATGTTTAGGTTGCTAAAAGCCTAAAAGACACTTACATTACATATCTTATTGCTTTACAATATTTTGAAGCATGGAAATTGGAATCAACCAATCATCTTTCTGTTAGGTTTAACAACTCATCAACTTCCTTCTTTTCCCCACATATGATATGACTTGAAGAGTGTTGAGTTGTCCATTTCAATGGCATTGGCTATTAGGCCTATCCCCTAGCCACTCAAACTAATTTTTATTGGGAATAAAGATAACATAATCTTGGCCCCTTAAAGAAGAACACCAATGCTTTAATCCCCTATCTCTTGAATTAATGTGCTTATCTTTAATTTTCCCAAGCTCCTCCATGCTAGATTTAGTGTGAGATCAAAGGAGGGTAGACATAATAATTTAACAAAATCTTTAGCGCACAAAAGTTTCCTAGCTATTACTTTGATTTACTTTTTTTTTTAAAACTTTTATGTTTGAGCAATATTTAATCTAATCTAAATTATAAAGAAGGTGATTCAGACTTGAAAACAGTACAAAATTTAATAAAAATGTGGACGAGTATAAGCCACCGAGTCATTTAGTCAATGCTGCTTATGCTCGCCCGAAATCTCATATGATAAGTTGTATTTATGTTGTTTTGGAAAACAAGTTTCGGCAGCACCCTTTGTTGCCGTTACAAAAAGGTTCCCTTCTCTTTTTGCCAAGAAAAATTGAAGACGCATACATCAACGACTACATATAGGTGGAACGCCCACAACTTCGACATAAAGAGTTCAAAATGAAATTTCTTTCCGTCTGGTGTGTGTGTACTAGACATTATAAATTAATATATTAGTCTTGTGTGTGATAGCCACATTGTTCTAGCAAACTTAACTACGTGATATTTGCATTACTTTGGTGTATATTATTGGACTTTTTTTTTGGGATTATTTTCCCAATTCCTTTCAATCTGCAGCACATGATGCTGGACCATTAGACAAAACAATGTGGAGAAATGTCACCAAGTGAAAGCAATTTACAAGTGGTAAACTTTGCTTTTTACCTCCATCTTATTTTGTTTGGTCCAAAAGAGGCGAGGCAGCAAAAGACATAAAATTTTGATCCTGTCATGATTTAGGGGGAAAGTGCCATGACTCGCTTGACTCACCAGTCACAATTGCAGATGATGGCCTCACTTTTCAACCTGTTTTTTTATATGCTTCAAAATTATGATAAGTTTTGGGTCCAGTTAGGTTGAGATTTTTTATTTCACAAAAAAGGGATCAGATCATTGGACTTTGGACATTGTACCTTGACGTTATTTCTAAGTTTCTATGAGTGCAGATCCAATGTACAAACTAAAACCCTAAATCCCTGAGCTTGAGGTAGGGGTCGGATATTTAGAATCAAATGGCCAAAAGTGTTGGGTAGGTGAGCGGAAATTGGAAATTGAGAGAAAAACTTGCATGCAACTGAGATGAGAAAGATGGAGATATATCTCCACAGACAGCCAAAAACTTCTCTTAAATAAGGGTTGTTCTTGGAAGCTAGCGATTTGATGGAAATGGGGCATCATTGTACTATTTATGCTAAGTAGTCTTAATCTTGAACCAACTATTCTTAACTTATAAGCTAAAGCCTGTGATTCTTTGAACCTTTTCAATCTATAGCTGGTTATGGTGTCAAGAGATGATATATATATATATTTTTTAAGTAAATGAGGATGATGAAAGATTAGATGAGTCAAACTACTTTTAAGACCTGATCATCGCATTACAAAAGTAGCCTTACTCTCTAACAAGCACAAAGCGGTAAGAAAAAACCTAGACATGAAATTTAGCCATCAACTACAAAAGTAGACTACTTCATTTCCGCTAAGAGCGATTAGAAAGAGCTAAATTCCTAATAGAACGACTCCATGTCCCTCATCTATGAAAATTTATTAAAATAATACAAAAAAAAATACAAGCGGAGGAATAAAGCCAAGACCCGCAAATGGAACAAAAAATAAAAAAGGTCAATGAAAACGAAAAGAAATGTCACAAGGGCAGATGCAAAATCTAGAACTGTGGACCACTAATAATAGGCATTGCAAGCCGCACCAAAAGAAGCTAACGTATCAACAACTTGATTACCCTCCCTATAAATATGTGTACAAATAAAACTCATCTGACGAAGGCGCCATAAACAATTGTTCCAATCGACCAAAACAAACCAAGGAATAGTAGGGGCTTTAAAAAGATAATGCAGAACCAAAGAGGAATTAGTTTCAATCCAAATGTGTTTCCAATCTCGAACCCAAGCAACACGAATTGCTTCGATGAAAGTTAGTATTTATGCGGTCACTGAACTTACAAACTTTGTATTCGAGGCAAAGGCACCAAGCACATGCCCCTCAGAATCATGAAAAATTCCTTTAAAACCGGCACGACCATTAGCACAAGAACCATCAATATTAGCCTTAATCCAACCAAATTGAGGCATGCGCCAAACCACTGGAATGAAAGAAGGAACAACAGGAGAAAACGAGGATATACCCAATAATGAATAAATAGGCAACACAACATAAGAAGGGCTGCTACGAGGGAAACCCACGAGCTACTTCTCGAAACCAAGCTATAAGCCAACACTTAGCATAATCTAACAGGGCTAGTTTTCCCTCAAATTTCCCAAACAAAAGTACAAGCCACAAAAACCCAAAGCTTGAGAGTAGAGCTAGAAAAATTAACAATAAAAGTCTCAGAAAAAACTTGCATGATGAACTCTACCACAAGTGACGGATGACGTAAGAGAGCCAATAACCACTGCCATAAAGCTAAAGTCCATGGGCATTTCAAAGGTTACCAACAAATATAGTGATCCTAATCGCAAACAAATTCCAAATACATGAACGAGTGACAACTATCGATGACTAGTGCATTATTTGAAAAGGTAACTCCTTATCATGCAAATCAACAAATGACATGACATTAAGAAAAGAAGACATTATCGCATCACGATTCACTAAATATTGTGGGATTCATTAAGATGTGTCCCTTGAGTTTAGAGATTCTAGTTAATTCAAAAAATAAGTGTCCTACAAAGTTAACTTTAGACAATGACTGACTTGTTTGGAAATGGAGGGTCTCCCAAATTGAAAAGTATGCATGGTCTATTTGCAAACTAAACATGTGCACAGTTGCTTTCGTCCATAGGGAAGAACATGCCTCTAGGCTCTATCTCTAAGATGTCATTCATTCACATTCGAATTTGAACTATAGCTCACCCATGTGTACTTGATTTCGTTCCAATAAGGATAAAAAGTTGCTTCCGTTTAAAAAATAAATAAATTACACAATGACACGTGACTACATTTTGTTGCGTATTCAGTAACTCATCTACTTTGACGAAAATGCTCGCAGTCTATTGACACGTGACCACTTATTTCTAGTGCTAGACATTTATTTTGAAAGAACAAACAATAACAACCAAACATGAAATGTCTTTTGAAACTTTACTAGATAGGAAAAACTAGTTTTCACCTTCAAAAAGTTCACTGTAATCGACTCCATTGATATGATCTAATATTTTTGTTAAATGTGTAGCTGTTTGAGTGGTTGTTTTGATGTTACATTAATCGTAAAACACCTTATCAATCCTATAAAGCTAGTTTATCCCATTTGAGACATGCAAGTTAACCCTCTCTATGCTCCTCTTTTTCTCTCTATGGTTATCATTTTGACAGTTAGGTATTCGTCCGAAAGTTTATATGTCAACATAGTCAACACTATTGTGCTTGTTTGACACATTTAAAAGTTTAAGGATCAACTTATAACGAAAATAAGTACAAGGACCAAAGTGGAACAACAACTAAAATTAAGGGGACAAATTTATAATTAACTCTGATTCAAACAAACTTATGATGTAATTTTATTGTCATGTTGTATTGGGCAGGTCTTTAGCCGGGCCTGTGGAGCCCACTTGTTTTGATTGTTGGGCTTGGGCCGGCAGCCTGATGTTCTTAACTAATATTACAAAGCCGGCATGGTGCTATTGGGTCCTACCCGTGTGGACCTCTAACTTTTGGGCCCCACAGTGGCTTTTGTCAAATCTCCGACTAACGAACATTTAAAATTGGCGCCGAACCTGTTTAGGCTCGTAATCCTAACCGGGTAAGTTTGAATAATTCAACCGTTGGAGGGAACGGGAGTCTGCATTGACAACAATACCCTTTTTCTTTCTTTTAAGTTTTCTTCTTTTACAAAACGATATGGTATTTACAAATATGCTTTTATAACATGTTGTTAAACCAATCAAAAGAAGCCAAAATGGGCCACAAACTTAATATCGGACTCATAATAAATTTACTCAATATATATTATCATCTTGCATTCGTGTGAACCAAACTTAAAACTTTCTCAAACCAATTAAAAACTGAATAATGCTAAAACAACTGAAAATATGTCTTCGTCTTTCATTTATTTACCATGATGCTCCTAACAATTATTTTATCATTGCCAATCTCGAATTTAATTTATTCATTTTTGGGGTCATTCCATGCAAATGGAGTTTGGATCATGAATTATAAGTTACTTACAATAGACCCAAAAGAAAAAGACTTTGAGATCATGTGCATCTTCACCTTATCCCACCCCACCACAATGACAAAGCCTAAAAGAATCTTGGACTATGAAACTTTACCATAAAAACATTAAAAAATAAGTGAACCCAGAAGAAAAAAAATATTATTAGCAAAATTTAAAGATATTAATATATAAGCTTCTAATAGAAAATATTTCTTTTTTAATGTGACTACGAATGGCCTAAATCATGAAGTGGTGCACATATCATGTGCTATTCAAATGGGTCACCAGTCATCTTTCAGTGACAAGTGGAATGAGGGGCAAAGAAGATAGGGTGGTGTTCTTCCTCTTTCAATTTCTTTTTCATTAGTTGGGGTTTTATATTTTGATTTTTGTTTTCATGATTGTGAGTTTGTTTATATGGTGTTTAATTAATTAAATTAAAGTACTTTATGAAGGTTTTGATTAAATGCATGAGAGCTAGCAACTGAATAATATTAAGTTTAATTCAAGTAACATTATCTAAAAAGGCCAAGTTCTCAATTTTTGGGTATGTACAGTGGTCCTAATGATCATATCCTAACTTTTATGAATTGAATTATTTATTTTTGAAATGAATTATTTCTCTAATAACCATGGTCACATTTTAGGCTTTACACATAAGTAATGGGGTGGTCTATGACTATATGTTATTGAGAGAACATATAGACTAGGTCATTTCTATCAATTAATACCTAATGTCAAGTAGATGATTAGGTCATTTGAGAAGATATAGAGATTGTTTGAAAGTGCTTTTAAAATGACTGAAAGCGCTTTTGATGAAAGTGCTTTTGGAACCAATTCTTAGTAAAAATGCAAGCGAATACTAGAAAAGCACTTAAAGTGCTTCTTGCAAGAAACATATAACTAGTGCTTTTGGAACTCAAAAATAATTTCACCAAAAGCGTTTTCAGTCATTTTAAAAACATTTTCAAACGAGCCCATAGACTTTTCTAAGACATGTTGGAAGATTGTATTAGTATTTGGGGACTGGCTACAGGGCTCGCAAACATTGAATGCTCACATCTATCTCACCCTCCCTTCCCACCCCCCCCCCCCCTCCTCTCTCCTCCCTCCTCCCTCCTTTTAATGGTGAGATCGGTGTGAGCATTCAATGCTTGCGAGCACTGTAGCCTACTCCTAGTATTTGAACATAAAGGTTTTGACTACATTTTGACTCTTATCAATGCAAGGTTTTATTGATTTTGCTTGTATTTGAGAGTAATTTTTCAGACACCATACTGGTATGTGGTGTAATAAATTCGCTTACGTTATAACATGTATATCTATTTATTAATATTATATACTAGGTTCAAAACATATCAATAGTATCATACACTATATTAAAACACGTAAATTTGTGATAGCAGGAACGATATTAAAAAATTTCTCATCAATCTAACTTACACAAAGCCACACCCTCATTTTTAACCAAAACGTGAGAAACAAAGGCAAGTCAAGTTTGTTAGAGATAAAAATGTTTCATCCAATACCAATCCAATTGACCAAAGAGAAAGGCAAGAATCAAATTAGTTTTTATGTTACCACAAAATTGAAGAAATATCCCATTAATCCACTTCCAACAAAAAAAACAACTCCCTCCAAGAATAACTTATATGGCACGTATATACTGTCACAGTCGCGTCCTGCGTTAATGAAATAAAGATATGTGTAAATTTTTATTCACATATCCTTGTTTCATTGACACAAGATATCACGTGACGATATACTCGTGCCATATACATTGTTGTCCCCTCCCACAACCAAAAATGAAATAAAAAAGTAACAAAGAAATGTTAATTTTAGAGGCAAAAATATTTGACTCAAGACCAATCCAATTGACCAAAGAGATTCTCTCTTCTTTTAATTATATTTCACATAAAAAATTTATAATATTGTAATTGGTTAAATTTAAAAGATTTTGTGACCCGTTAAATACAAACCGTTAAAGCCAAGTTCCCCCGAGAGGCTCGGAACCAGGTTCGGTGTAGCATTTTTCCTTCAATATTAGACAAACCCAGAAAACAGAGAGAGAAGGAAAACAAAGCTAAAACCAGAGAGAGAGAGAGCGAGAGAGAGAGAGAGAGAGAGCGAGAATCTCAAATCATCCGAACCCAAAAATGTTCTCTCTCTCTTCACTTTCCCAAACCCATTTTATCTTTTTCTATCTTCACATCCAAGTCTCCCACTATTTCTAATTTCACTCTCTCCCTCAGAGATTTCCCAAAAAATTTCATAAACTTAACGTTTTTTCAAAGAAAAAGATTCGAACTTTTCCGAATTCCCACTACGATTTCGGCTTCTGAATTTTGATTTGGGTAGTTTGAGCATGTTGGATTAATGGGTAGGAGTTGAATTTTAACGGCCAGATATTTGGTGTTTTTGTGGGTTTTTTTTTTGGCGGTAAATGGCGACAGAGCAAGTGTTGCCGTTCTCCATAGCTTCTGTGGTGGAATGTGTTCTTCAACAGCATGGGAGTCGTTTAAGCGATATCGACTTGGCTTCTAGGAAGGCCGAGGAAGCATGTAATCATCATTTCTTTAATCTTTAAATTTAGATTAATTTTTTCAATTTATCTATTTGATTGGTTCTTGCATTTCTTGAGGTGGGGGTTTTCTGCTTTAGATTCGATTGAAACTTATGGAATTTTAACTAAAAATGTGGGGGTTAAATTTTCTTTTGGCGAATATGATTACCAAATTGCTATAAAATATGCAATAATATTAACTCAATGCATGGCTTTTCTTTTTCTTAAAATTATCCAAAGAATCCAATTTTTTAGGAATGATTAATTTATTCCCTCTCTCTGTGTAATTTTCTTGATGATTTTTGGCATTGAAACACTGAGCATTTGGTTGAATGCAAATTCTGGAATTAAATTAGCAATCACAAAATAAATTCTGTGGCTTTACATTTCAATGAACTTGGAGATATCATGGCCTCAAAAATTTATGACAACAATTCTATAGCAGAAGCAAAATCTTCTGATCCTATGAATGTTGCCATGTGTTATTGTGCAGCCTTGAGAAGGTATGAAGCAGCCAGGTGGCTAAGAAAGACGGTTGGTGTCGTTGGGGGTAAAGATTTGCCGGCTGAGTCTTCTGAAGAAGATTTCCGGCTCGGATTGCGCAGTGGAATAATCCTTTGCAATGTTCTCAACAAAGTTCAACCCGGAGCTGTGCCAAAGGTAATGGCCCAACTTGGTTTTCACTTTGCATTTGTTCAAGCCCTTTTATTTATTGACTGGTCTTGATAATGTTAACTGGCGGTTTGCTTTTAGGTAGTTGAAGGCCCTTGTGACTCCGTTATTATTCCCGATGGGGCAGCTCTATCAGCGTATCAGTACTTCGAAAATGTCAGGAACTTCCTTGTGGCTGTGGAGGAAATGGGGCTTCCAACCTTTGAAGCTTCCGATTTGGAACAGGTTTGTGCTCAGGAAATGTACTCCGAAAACAATTATGTGTTGATGAATCCATATGATTTAGGATGAAAATGCATTAGTACTTTGTTTATTTTGTCTTTCGGCTGTGGCATTTTTTCACATTCTGAATTTACAGGGAGGGAAATCTGCAAGGGTTGTGAACTGCGTTCTAGCTTTGAAATCATATTATGAGTGGAAACAAGGAGGTGGAATTGGATCATGGAAATATGGTGGAGCTTTGAAACCACCTACCTGTGGGAAATCGTTCGTGCGAAAAAATTCAGAACCCTTTTCAAATTTCTTTCCAAGGACCTTATCATGGGGTGAAAAGTCACATGATAGTTTGTCCAGTGAAGATCTCAATGAAGCAGTTAGTGAGATTAGATGTTTCTCAAATTTTTGTTTTGCACTCATAATATTGCAGGAAATTAATTGTTTTGCTTTCTGATCTTCAGAGTTCTTCTCATTCTTTACACGCACTAATCCGTGAAGTGCTTTCTGACAAGAGGCAAGAAGACATTCCAATCGTAAGGGTTCTTCTACCTTTTATGTTGATTATCTTAATAAATCATACTAATGCAGATGGCAGTTCTCTACTCGTTCAGCCCGAGCACTCTGTTTATATATGCATATATGTATAACTTAGAGAAACAATTTCCTGTTGCTTTTAACAGATTGTGGAGAATATGTTGAGTAAAGTCATGGTGGAGTTTGAGCATCGGTTAGCAAGCCAAGGCGAACTGGTAAGCAGCAGCATTTCTTCAACATTGGCTTACTATTTCATATGTACATTGCTTTTTTCCCAAAGAAAGCTCATTGCCTCCTTTCGAGAAAATATGTTATATGTGGGATGATTGAATTCTTTATAACATGACAGATGAAAACAGCTTCCAGAGATATGACGTTGTCAGGCCCTGATAGATCTCTTTCTGACTGTGCCTCTGAATGTGCTTCTGGTGATATGAAGGTACAAGTTTTAGATTCACCATAGAAGTGACAAATCTGTGTCGTTATGATATCGTTTTGTGCATGTGTCTCGGTTTTGTTTGTATCTTTTATCATTAGCACAATTGGGTGACATTTTTCTTTCATTGATGGATGATTAAGATTGAAGAGAAAGCTGCCTCTGAAACCAAAGAGGAGGAAATATACAACCATGAAGAGGGATCAAAAAGTCAGTCTCTAAAGCAGATAACGTTGGTTGACCGACAACAGAAAGATATTCAGGTAAACTGCGGTCGTATCATATTAGCAGCTACAAAATTTTGTTTATCTGCCCTAAGGTACTGGTGAAACTTATGTTAATATGTACTCTGTAGGAATTGAAACATACTCTATACGATACAAAAGCAGGAATGAAGCTTCTACAAATGAGGTACCAGCAGGAGTTCAACAGCCTAGGTATGACTTTAAACAAAAAACGATATGATATGCTTTTAATAAGGCTCACTTAGCTCATGTTTTGTCGAATACTTTAACGTTGTTTCATGTTCTCAATGGAGGACCATAACTAGTTTCCCATGCATGTAGGCAAGCACCTCCATGGTTTGGCTTCTGCAGCAACAGGATATCAGAAGGTTCTTGAAGAAAATCGCAAGTTATACAATCAAGTACAGGATTTGAAAGGTAGTATTTCCGATCTTCCTTAAATTGTTCAATATTTAAGAAACAAATTGTGCTGTGTACGAGATTAATTGGTCAATCAATTATTTTGGTTAGGAAATATAAGGGTATACTGTCGAGTGCGGCCCTTCTTGCCTGGGCAATCAAATCGGGCCAGTACTTATGATCACATAGATGACAGAAGTCTTAAAATTATCACCCCTTCCAAATATGGCAAAGAGGGAAGGAAATCTTTCACTTTCAACAAAGTTTTTGGTCCCTTTTCAACCCAAGGTTAGCTACTCTCGATATGGTTTCGTTCCTAATCTATCATATTTGTCAGCATTTTTCACTGCCACTGTTCTTTTTCTGCAGAGGAGGTATTTTCAGATACGCAGCCTCTGATTCGGTCTGTTCTCGATGGTTACAATGTCTGTATATTTGCTTATGGCCAAACGGGATCGGGGAAAACATTTACAATGGTAAAATATGTGCATAGATGTTTCTTCATATAATCTTTATTCTTTGGCCAACTGACTCCTGACAAGTTATAAATTCATATTGTTCACCGATGTAGACTGGACCGAAAGAGATTACAGAGGAAAGTCGAGGTGTAAATTACAGAGCACTCAGTGATTTATTTTATCTATCAGAACAGAGAAAGGACACCATTTGTTACGAAATTTCCGTTCAGATGCTTGAAATTTACATTGAGCAAGTCAAGGATCTCCTTGCGGTGGAGGGTTCTAGCAAACGATATCCTTCATGAGTCATGACACTAATTGATTTTTCCTTTACTATTGTTTTCTTTACAATGCATATCATTTTGCAGTGTGTCCTTAACTCCAACATACATTAGAAATTCGCAACAGTTCTCAAAACGGAATTAATGTACCCGAGGCGAACCTTGTTCCTGTATCATCGACTTCTGATGTTATATATTTGATGAACCTTGGGCATAAGAATCGTTCAGTGAGTGCCACAGCCATGAATGACCGGAGTAGTAGGTCGCACAGGTAAGATTAATAATGTCCTCTTAGATAAATTTTGAGTTGATCCCTTCTTGTTTCACTTTACGAGTAAAATTCTGAGTGATCATGAATTCGTCTAAACTAACTCCTATCACATTTCATAAACAGTTGCTTGACAGTTCATGTTCACGGAAGAGACCTGACGTCAGGAAGTATTCTTCGGGGTTGTATGCATCTAGTTGACTTGGCAGGAAGTGAGAGAGTTGACAAATCTGAGGTGACAGGAGACAGGTTAAAGGAAGCGCAACATATTAACAAATCTCTCTCAGCTTTAGGAGATGTCATTGCCTCTCTTGCTCAAAAGAACGCACACGTTCCTTACAGAAACAGTAAACTCACGCAGCTGCTCCAAGACTCACTCGGTAAGATTGTTTAATAAACGCGAGCACACACAGACATTTTTCTCATTTTTGTTGGTCTCCGTTGTAATCATTTGATCCATCCTTATTCCATCAGGAGGGCAAGCGAAGACGCTCATGTTTGTTCATATCAGCCCTGAGCCTGACGCTCTCGGAGAAACACTGAGTACACTCAAATTTGCAGAAAGGGTTTCTACAGTTGAACTTGGTGCCGCTCGAGTTAACAAAGACAGTGCAGATGTAAAAGAGCTCAAAGAACAGGTGGTTAACTTATGGCTTCTACAATTATATCCAATTATAATGTACAATTAAACCTCTTATTTACCAATTTTTCTTACTGTCCTTTCCAGATTGCTACACTTAAGGCAGCCTTAGCAAGGAAGGAAAGCGAGGGAGCGCAAACGCAACTTAAATATTCTCAATCCATGAGCCCAGAAAGATCTAGAATCAAGTCTGCTGGGTCTTCCCCTTTGCATTCTAATTGGAAAAGCACTGGAGATTTGTCCGGGGCTCGCAGGCAAACAGCAGATGATTTTGGAAACATAGAGGTATTGGCTAAGTATTAAATTGATAAGCCGAAAACTTTATTTTATCCATGCTATTTGATGAATCTAACACTGGAGAGGTTCGTCTTAATTGCACTAGGTTGGCAAAAACACTGCATTGAAGCCAAAAAGGCGAAGTTTAGATCTTCAAGATATGATGATGCATGCGCGTTCGCCTCCCTGGCCACCTGCTCGTAATCAAGGACTAAATGCAAAGGAGGAATCCGATAAGGATTCAGTACTTTCTGGAGATTGGGTTGATAAGGTCATGGTGAACAAACATGAAGGTGCAAATAGAGAAGAGAATCTATTAGGAAGTTGGGATATGGACAACAGACAGTTGCCGGAGATGTTTGGTCCGAGTAGCCTCCCCGACCCTCCGAAGTTATACATGGAACAACACTTTGGAAAATTAACGGCAAGCAAAGAGGACAGCCAAGACTATGATGTACAAGGGAGTCGGAATGAGATGGCCAACACCGATGACTCTGATGATCAGCTTGATGCTGCAACTAGTGATTGTTCAGAGCCAGACATGCTTTGGCAACAAAACCTTCCGAAAGCTACCAGCATTCCAAATGGATTGGGAGCAAAAGCAAAGAAAACTAATTCGAGGCCAATAAGGAGCCCGGAAACTAGGTAAACTCCGATCGCATTTACATTGTTTTCTTTGATCTGCACTATCAGCATATTGTTTCCTATGCAAAATCTCTTATATACCTTGCTATGTTCTAATAAGATGTTTCCACTTATATATCTGCTTTGTCACCAGGAGTATGATTCCATCATTGATTCCTTCACCGTCTCGGAAACCACCCAATGGGGTTAGTCAACCTCTGCACAGGACCGCAAGTGGAAGGACCGGTGAAGGGAAGCGAAGACCTGGGAGTGCAAAGTAATATCGATGGCGAGGTTCTTTTAATGGTGTGTTGAGGGAAGTTTGCTGTATGATTCCTTTTTTCTTTTTTGGGGTCATTTTTGTGTGTTCATATATACCTAGAGAGAGAGAGAGAGAGTTTTTCTATAAGTGGCAATAATTCTGGTTGCCTGAGTTTCTCCGGTGGTGGTCATAAGATGTATGTTGTCGATCGCACCCCGTTCCATCTCAATTTTTTTTATATGAGTGTTGATATTACAATCAAATAACAATAATATTTTTTTTGCCCTTTGATGTGTTTTTCAAAATAAAAATGAGAGAAAAATGTGGTTTATAATTTCAGTTCCAATGTCTGTTTCTAATTAAATACTTTGAGTTTCAATTTTTGAGCTCAATAATAACAAAGACGTACAGAAATCACACTCAACATTCTGATGACCTACAATTTGTTTACACCGAAAAATATTTACTGGGCTAGAATGGAGTTATGGGCAAATGGGCTAAGCATGAGAAGAAAGGCCCATCCCAGTCCAGTAAATAATGAAGGATAAAGGCTGCGTCTACCCCCACTAGAGCATTAAATGTCTCTGCAATATGAGGAAAGCAAATCAAATCTTCAGAGAACAGCTAAAGTCTCCAAGTGATGGCTGGTGAAGCGAGGTGACAGCGATCACGTGATGCACCTATTGGTCTATATGAGCTTTGGGCCTAAAAAGGGGAAAGGCCCAACCCAGGCCAATAGACGAAAATGGAGTAAGTCTGAATAGTCCTCCACTGACTACATTTAATGCAAAGCACTGGGCAATTTGAAGGGAACCAGACTATGAATAAAGAACCTTTTCTCAGTGGGAGTAGACTGATCAGAGGTGTTACCTGTGCCTTACGGATTAAGCCTTTCCTCACTAAGTCTTCAAAGGTAGAGAAAAGTGACGGCTATGACGTGGGCTCCCTGCTGGTCTATATAAACAAGGAGAGAATTCGAAGACAAAGACACTCAACCAAATAAAAAACAGAACTCACATGTTCAGAAAGAAACCTCTGAGGAAACCCCTTAAAGCCTTTCCCAGATACAGACTTCGTCCCTATCTGCTACTTTCTCATTCGTACTACTTATGTAGCCAGCGACTTCGAGAGGCCAAAGACCAGCAACCTAGGATCATATATCCTAACTCCCCCGAGGAGTAGTGAATTTAGCTCTGCTATCCAGTCAAACCGGCGACAGTATCGATTGAGAATCTTAGGCCAGAGAGTCTTTGATCATTTCCCTTAAGGAACTAGCCTTAAAACCATCCCGATAGAATAGAAAACCATCCCGATAGAACAGGAAACCATCCCGATGGAACAAAACCTAATCCGATGGACGTTTGTTCAGTCTGTGACGAACTTAAAATGTAATAACATTGATCTTTTTACTTAAAGTCTTTCGTTATCAGCTTTTACTTACTGTTCTTTACTTACAAGTTTTTTACTTTCAAGCACTTCAATTATAGTCTTTACATTCCGTCTTTAATTATCGTCTTTACCTTTGTGTATGCGCGAGTGTGGGGCATTTTGGTTATAACCAGTTTATAACAAAATCCTATCTTAAGCGATCTCTGATATAAACATCGAGAGAGAATAAAGTCCTTAACAAGCAAGGCAATAAAAAGAATCTAACTGCACTTATCTAATTAAGTCGCCCAATCCGATGAATGGAAGTTATATTACTTGTGGCGCAAGTACTTAATACATATTACATCTTTCTATTGGCAGAAGCCAATAGTGGCACGCCTGACAACAACCATACAACAGAAGGTCTCACGAGCATCCCTCCGAAGGGATAGGAGTGAAGCCTGTTAGAGCAAACGCCAATAGAAAGGCTCGGACCAGCGGACGGGCCGACCCGTGTGCTCCTAGCCTGCTCCCTGCGAAAGGCTCGCGAACACAATCCGCTTGGATTGAAGTGAGTCTTTATTTTTCTTATACTTGGGGATGAAGAAAACTAAACACAGATCTTGGGTGCATGGTAACCGCTCTTAACAATTTGAGTTACATGCTCTTCGCGCATGATTAAAGTCATACTAGTAGAATAACCCTAACAAAAAACGCAAGTAAGACGTTACTTTCAAAAAGATAGATTATAGTTCATGAAATATCTAGTTCATGCAAGATTATCCGCATTATCAATTAACACAAACAAATCAATGTCTAAATTTAGAAGTGTCATTTCATCAGAATTCAATTCCTACTAATTAATTAACTACTAAGTACACATTTGATCAGGCTTTCTGACTGGATCGAGAAAGACTGGGTACTATATATCTTCCTCGTTAAGTTCTTGCCTCCCTTAATCGAAACTATGTGAATATGAAATGAACAGAAGCTTGACAATGGTCCAAATACACGTCGTTATCGGAAGGTACTTAAACTTTCCGGTGCAAATATGTTGAAGAAAATCACTGCAGATTCCTCCTTGCAAGGTAAAAAAGTTTCGTCAAGTGTTTTGTGACGCAACAACTCCAACCAATAGGCAATGGGAGAGAGGGGGAGGAGGGTAAAATTGGAGTTGGTGCATGGCTGCCAAGTCTCTTGTTTAACAACCCTAACTTGGCAGCCATGCTAGTTTTCATCAGAACTCTAATTCCTATACTAATTCAATGAATACATCTTTGATCAAGCTTCCTGACTGGAGCAAGGCTCTTACAATTCAAATTAATTACCTCTTAAACTTTGTTGTCTTCTGAAGAAATCTTCACAATGAATTGTTTTGTATTTCTTAAGTTTCAATTTACACAAGTATGCTTTACATATAGAAAAGAAAGAAACAACCCAGTTACCAGAATAACTTCTAGTGACCGGGTAAACCTACGCTTTAATCTAATCCTTAAATTAAGGAGATTACACTAATACCAATACACGTCACTAATCAGTCATCTTCCTTTAATCAAGGGAAGATGACTTGTACAGACAGCAGAACACTCATGTACATAAAAGTCAGCGCAGTAGAGAGCACGCAGTAGTTCAGTGGACAGAGGAGCCAACCCGATGAAGGTTATACAGCCAACCCAATGAGAGCATAACTAATCTGATGAATAAACAGCAACTTGATACAGCATTCAAACCATCTCGATGTGCATGCCGATCATCTTGATGTACCATGTAGCTGTTTATTTATGTATCTCAACACTCCCCTTCAAGCTGGATCTAGTAAGTTAGTAGATCCAAGCTTGCTTAAAAGACGATGTAGATGAACAGATGACAGTGGTTTGGTGAAAAGATCTGCAAGCTGATCATGACTTCTTGTAAAAACAGTGCTGATAACTTGAGATTGAACTTGATTTCGAATGAAATGGCAATCCACCTCAATATGCTTGGTTCTCTTGTGGAACACAGGATTAGCAGCAATGTGAATAGCTGCCTGATTGTCACATATAAGAGACATGGTGCATAATTAGGAAAGCCTAGGTCAGAGAGCAAACCTTTAAGCCATATTAATTTGCACGCTGTGACCGCCATTGCCTGATATTCCGCCTCTGCACTTGAGTGAGCAACAACTTGTTGTTTCTTGCTCTTCCAGGTGACGAGATTTCCACCAACAAATGTACAGTAGCTAGTTGTAGATTTTCTATCGACTTCATTCCCTGCCCAATCTACATTTATATAGCCGGAAATATTAGTAGACTGATTGTTCTTCATGAGAATTCCTCGACCGATGGAACTTTTGAGATAACGCAGGATTCTTTTGACAATGTGCATATGATGCACAGTAGGTGCATGCATGAACTGACTGACCATGCTAACAACATAAGTAATATCTGGTCAAGTGATTGTGAGATAAATGAGTCGTCCCACCAGTCTTTGATAGTGCTTTACATCCGGTATGGCCTCTTCATCAACGTTGAGCTTTAGTTTGCAGTCAACAGGTGTGAAGGCAGGCTTGCAATCAAGCATTTTTTTCTTCCTTGAGTAGATCCATCACATACTTTTGTTGATAGATAAACAGTCCTTTGGAGGAAGTTGCCATTTATATACCCAGAAAGTACTTCAACTTCCCCAAATCCTTGATGGCAAAGGTTTGTTGTAGTGTCTGCTTCAGGTCTGCAATTTCTGCAGCACTATCTCCAGTGATGATCAAATCATCAACATATATAAGAACCACAAGTTTCCCTTTCCCATTTGTGCGGACAAACAGGGAAGAATCAGCATTACTGTGTGTGAAACTGATCTTAGTCAGCACAGAACTAAGCTTGGCATACCAAGCTCGAGGTGATTGCTTCAACCCATATATTGCCTTGTGTAGTTTACACACTAGGTTATCCTTTAGAGGACCATAGCCTGGAGGAAGTTGCATGTAGACTTTTTCTTGAAGTTCTCCATGAAGGAATGTATTTTTTACATCCATTTGGTAGAGAGACCATCCACTATTTATCGCCACAGAGAGAAGAACCCTCACAGTGTTCATTTTGGCAACAGGAGCAAATGTTTCTTTATAGTCGACCCCAAAAGTCTGAGTGAAGCCGCGAGCCACAAGACGAGCTTTGTACCTTTCTACAGAGCCATCAACTTTGAACTTGATTTTGTATATCCATCGGCTTCCAACAGCTTTCTTTCCTTGAGGAAACGGAACAAGACTCCACGTGCAGTTATCTTCCAAAGCCTTGAGCTTTTCTCTCATTGCTTGTTTCCACTGAGGAAGAAGAGCTGCTTCCTGGTAGGTTGTTGGTTCACAATGCTCGTCTAGCGCACTTACAAAGGCAACATGGGAAGGAGACATTGCACTAAAATTACATGTGACTGGATACCGCGAAGCATAAGTCACATAATCTTGTAATTTTGCCGGAGGCTTTCTTGCACGGGGAGGGTTTCTCCTGATCACTTGGGCTTCTTGATTGGAATTGATCTCTTCATTCTCTATACTGTTGTCGGATTGCTCCGAGGTGATTGATTCATCTTGGGGTTCTCTCAACTCCTGTAGATTAGTTGTAGAATCTTCTTGTATCACTGGATCGGTAAAGGTTTGAGGCAGTGGTAACAAATTGAGTACTTCCTCCCCCTGAGTTGTAGTATGCTCAAAATAAGAATTGTTTTCTTCAAATTGGACATCCTTAGAAACAATGCATTTCTTGGTGAGTGGATCAAAGCATTTATATCCCTTTTGAGTGGAGGAATACCCAATGAATATGCATTTAGTTGCTCTGGCATCAAGCTTATCTCGATTTTTGGCTTGAATGTGTACGTAACAAACACAGCCAAATACTTTGAGGTGAGTCAAGTCAATTTTCCTGCCTTTTAGCACTTCATATGGAGATTTGAACCCTAACACTGAACTTGGCAGCCTGTTGATGAGGTAAGTTGCCGTAAGGATAACAGATGACCAGAACCTCTTTGGAATACTCATATGTATCATGATGGATCGAGTTTTTTCCAAGAGATCCCGATTTTTTCTTTCTGCAACACCATTATGTTGAGGAGTACCTACACATCTTGTTTGATGGATGATGCCATGTTCACTTAGATATTGAAACATATTGTTTGACATGAACTCAGTGCCATTATCTGATCGAAAATTTTTGACATTTGATTGAAATTGGGTTTTAATGTGAATGTGAAAATCCTTGAAGATATTGAAGACTTCATTTTTTGACTTCATTAGATAAACAAAACTAATTCTGGTAAAGTCATCCACAAATAAGACAAAGTATCTAAAACCTTCCATTGATTCAATAGTAGGACCCCACACATCACTGTGTATAAGTTCAAATGGTTTACATGTCGAAGTTTGAGATTTGCTGAATGGCAATCTGGTGGATTTCGACAATTTACATGTTTCACAGTCAGTGAGGGGCTTACAATCATTTGGAAATTTTTTTGACATTACAAACTCCGAGGGGTGAGCTAGTCTCCTATGCCATAACTGGTTTTCATCTATGGACTTTAACTTGGCTTGCAATGCTTGATTTTTTGTGTGGTTTCTGCACAGATAATAAAGTTCATTTATGAAGACCCCTTCACCAATCGTCTTCTTGGTGAGAATATCCTAAAATATTACATTATTGGATGAAAAAATTGCACGACAATTTAAATTGTTGGTGATTTTCCTAACAGACAACAATTGGAACGGAAAAGATGGTACATATAAGGCACTGGAAGATGTTTTGGTTGAAAAATGTTGATTTTTCCAGTACCTAAAACAAGAACATTTTTTTCCATTCGCAACAGACACACGTGATGGTTTTGAAAAAGATTGAAAATCCTTTAATTTTTTTTATTTTGTTCGTCATATGATCAGTGGCACCAGAATCAATTATCCAACAGTCTTTTTCAATACTAGTTAATAATGCAGTAGAGAAAGCTTGTAGAATACCTGGTGCCTCTTTACTCGGTACCCTCTGATTCCCAGAAAGAAAGCCCGCAAATTTTCCCAACATAGCTGTATGTTGGTCTCCTTCACCATTAGTGGACCTAGAAGCACCTTCACGTCCCTTCTTCTGTAAGTAGTTCGCAAACTCATTGATGAGAGTAAGTGGATTGGTCATAAACTCAGCTGATCCATGGGGTGTGGAGGAAGAAGGTTGAACCGCAGCAACATGAGCCTTGAACTGACTTTGCTGAGAGGATCGCGATATGATCTTTCCTTCTTTGGTGAACTTTGGGTTAATCTCAGGATGGAGTTCCCAACATTTATCTTCAGTATGCCTAACAGAATTGCAGTATTTGCACTTTAGGTGTGGGAATCGTCCCTTGTACACCTTTGCTTCAGTATGCTTGGCATGAGACGCATATGCATGAGAATCCGTCATCCTCTGGCTTTGCTCAATGGTCATTACCTTCCTTCGTGCTTCTTCTCTCTGAACTATAACACATACATTGTTGAAGGAAGGTAATTCTTGGCTCATCAGAATGTGGCTTCTCAAGTCCTCGTAGTCTAGGCTCAAACTTCCCAGCAGATGATAGATTCTATCTTCCTCTGCTATTTTGAGAAGTACTGCAGGATCAGTAGTATGTGGAAGGTACACATCTAGCTCATTCCACAGAGTTTTGAGCTTCCCGAGATGTTGAACAAATGATTTTCCTTCTTGCTGAAGGCTGACAGTGTCTTTCTTTAGCTGGAACACTCATGCATAGTTGTTTTGGTTTCTGTACATTTCCTTCAAGCTTTTTCATAATTCTTGAGAGGAATTAGAATAGCTGAAAATCTCAGCTATATGCTTTTCCATTGTGTTAAGTAAGAGAGACATAATCAGTTGGTCCTTGCATAGCCATCCACTGTACAGAGGTGAAGAGACGTCTGGAACTTCCATGCCTCCATTAACGAAACCGAGCTTTCCCTTGCCTCCAAGGGCCAACGAAACAGCTCGAGACCACGGTAAATAATTAAACTCGTTCAGAAGAATTGAACATAGTCGTTGATTGGTGTTTACCTCAAATTCTGAGGTACCTGAGTATGTAAAATTTGAGGGGGAAGCATTTGAATTTTCCCCTCCCAAATTTACAGATCCTTCCTCAGCCATTTTTGAAGAAATGAAATTTTACATCGGAAAAATTAGAGTCAGGTTAAGATTGAACCTGCTCTGATACCATGAAGAAATCTTCACAATGAATTGTTTTGTATTTCTTAAGTTTCAATTTACACAAGTATGCTTTACATATAGAAAAGAAAGAAACAACCTAGTTACCAGAATGACTTCTAGTGACTGGGTAAACCTACGCTTTAATCTAATCCTTAAATTAAGGAGATTACACTAATACCAATACACGCCACTAATCAGTCATCTTCCTTTAATCAAGGGAAGATGACTGGTACAGACAGCAGAACACTCATGTACAGAAAAGTCAGTGCAGCAGAGAGCACGCAGTAGTTCAGTGGACAGAGGAGCCAACCCGATGAGGGTTATACAGCCAACTCGGCCTGATGAGAGCATAACCAATCCGATGAATAAACAGCAACCCGATACAGCATTCAAACCATCCCGATGTGCATGCCGATCATCCCGATGTACCATGCAGCTGTTTATTTATGTATCTCAACATCTTCCTTGTTTGAAACAGAAACTAAACTGTTCACGCTAACAGCAGCTTCGGTACGAAGAAGAAACACACCATTGACCGAAAGATTCTTCAAGTTTCTACTACAAATGTTGAAGAAACTTACTACACATGCATCTATCATGGGCGACCAATAAGACTTGCTCATCCGAAATTAAACTTGAAATGTCAAATATATTTTCATCAGAATTCTAATACGTACTAATATAGTGAATACATCGATCTTAGATCAAGTTAGTTTCCATGCTAGAGCTAGGGTATCGTACCTCTCTTAAACTTCGTCGTCTCCCTTGATTGAAACTATACTGTTCACGCAAACAACGGCTTGAGTATCATCTAGAAACACACCATTGATAGGAAGATACTTAAACTTTCTCCTAGATATGTTGTAGAACATTACTACACAATCGTCCCTGAGAACCAATACAACTTGGTCGTTGCTCTTCCTTAATGCCAACGGCACTAACCGCACTTCCGGCTCAAAGGTGAAGTATTTAATCCACAAACCTTTAACACCATCAGAGTCATCCATTACCCATATATCCACGCAACCAGTCTCGAGCGTATGGGTCGACAGAGCAATGGATTCATTCCACACTGCAAACGTTTGATCTTCATTAAACCAAACATCCGGAGGATACGGTATAAAATCGAATACCTCATCACTGAAATCGAACGAAAGGATCCCTGAGTTAATCTCCTTTGGCTCAGCATCCTCATCCTCATCAACATCTGTAAAGTTAACTTCATCATATTCCTTCTCATGCTCTACTGCAACCCAATAAAGAACACCCTTATGGTATATTGGGCTAGCTATGTAGTGAGGCAAAAGAAATCCAGCTTTGGTTTCTATATTACCGATCTCGATTTCTTTCCAAGCATTTGTACCGAGGGTGTATACTTCTGCTCTCGGAGGATAAAGCTCGCGATGATCATCACCGTGATCTTTACATCCACAAGTTACAATTCTGACAACTTTATAATTTTTTTTAGCACATGTGAGGTGATGATCATAACCAACACCTACACCAACAGTGGGAAACTGATCCGGAGTAGAGTCAGGAAGAAGCTTTTTTTTTTTTTTTTTGTCAAAGTCAGGAAGAAGCTTGAATTCCTTAATTGCTGGATTGCATAAAGCAACAATCTTTTTGCGATCAAATAAACATACAATCCCATCACAATGATTCGAAATTTCTGGAGCCCTGACGCGCATAAAATTTCCCCTAGTCTTCAGACCCATAGAAGGCGGAATTTTGAGGTCTTCCAAAACAGAAGGGAGGTGATCATGATCATGATCACCACCGTCCGTATCAACATCATCAAAAACATCAAAGCAAAGATTAAAGGATGACAAGAGAATTTCCTTCTTGCCTGTGTTGAAGTCTTCGAGGACAAAACGCCTGAAAAGGATGGTCGTAGTGGAGGGGCAAAGTTTGTTGTTGGTGGAATTAAAATTGGAGAGGTGCATGGCTACAAAATTAGGGTTTGTAATCAAGAAACACCATGACTTGCGGACGCACTTGAATCGCATCAGAGATTTTGGAGGCAGCCTCGACAGGATCTCTGCCGTCAGCTCTTCTGACATTTTTGAAAAAATTGCATTTGCCATTTCTGCTCTGGGATCTCCTTTTTCTTCTTCTTGCTTTAATCAATTGAGATTAGGGTAACTGTGTGATTTGCAAATGAACAAGGCCAATCTCCTCTACATACCCACATATTTGAAACGAACAAAGGAGATTGAGGATGACGATCTAATGTGCTTAAAAGCAATTGGAGTCAATTGAGTTTACTTATGCTCCACAACCTTGTAACGGAGCAGCGTACACGGTGCCGGTGACTTCATTTGTATCGAAGAATAGAGGTTCTTATAGATAGGATATGTTTTTCCTCGAATGACTTTTTAATACCCTTGGTAAGGATGTAATCATTTCCTTTGCGTATTTAATGAGAGAATGTGATTTCTTACCAAAATAAACATTCTTACCACAGAAAGAAAAACCGTCTGAATACAACATACCAAATATATATATATATATATATATGTATATATATATATATACATATACATATGTCATTAAAATCCGTGTGGCTACAACTTACCAAAAGAAAAATTCTTACCACGGAAAGATAATTTTCTGAATCTATATATCTTCTTCTATATATTATAAAGGGAGAAAGACAAATTTGGTAAAACATTCATAATACCAAAAATGTTCCTCCCTTTACAACTTTTTAAAAAAAAAAAAAAAAATTTTTTTTTGAACTTTTTAAAAATCATAATTTGTTTATTAATTTTTTTTGAAATAAAATTAAAATATCAAATAAAATAAAAAGAGCCACGTGTGGCAAGAGGCCAGTACAATATAATATGCAAATACCTCATCACCCCAATATCAAATGAAGTGGAAAATTTTTCTACAAAAGTTGTAGTAGAAAGTTTAAGCATCTTCATATCAATTCAATGGCGTGTTTCTAGATCGTATTCAAGCCATTGTTTGCATGAACAATATAGTTTCAATCAAGGGAGACAATATAAAGTTTAAGAGAGAGGTAAAGATACATACCCTGGCTCGGGTCAGGAAACTTGATCTAAGATCTAATTATTCGATTAGCAGGAATTAGAATTCTGATGAAAATTTATATGATATGTCTAGTTTAATATTCTGAGCTGATAAGTTATATTTAATTTTCCGGTAATGCTAGGGAGACCAAAATTTTTAAATTAAATTTGTAAATAAAATGATGTGGCAATAAAGTAAGACTTCATGATTTAATGACTTTAAAAAAATAAGACCAACCGTCAACTGCCACATCACTTGGTTTACAAATTTAGTTTAAAAAATTTGGTACTCTTATTTTTCATGCTTGCAACTTTTTTGCTTGTTAATCTCTAACAGTTGCAAAAACTAGTTAGCATTGTTTATCTCCATTCTCAATAAAAAAAAAAAGACAATGTAGACTTTTCTAAAGAAAAACGAAGACTATATTAATGAACTACTCAAACACTACAAAGTTACTCTAGAACATTACAAATGCACTACAACGACACTAAACAAATCTCTCTCAAATTTATAGCATCTAGTCATTTTCAAAGTTCATTCGCATAAATTTGTAGTGCATTCCTTACTTATCTAATTAACCCAAGTTTCATGAAACTTTAAAGTGCCTCGTCCAAACGCATATGGTTTGTCTAACTTTTATCGTTACATACCACAGAAAAAGAAAATATATACTTTTGCCCATATCTATGCCCATATATAACTATGATTTTGCAATCAAAGACAAATAAGTTCTGGCTTTATGAAGCATTAGATTTAACTTTTACAATTACAAGTTTACAACTATTTAAAAAGGAGAGGAAACAAAGAAATGATATATAGAAGTTTGATACTTAATAATCTTAAAAAATGGTGAATCCTACAGAAAGAAAGATTTCTACCGTTCAAAGATCGACTACAATCCTTGAAAATTCTTATTGATGCAAAGATTTAGCCGCATTCATCATATAATATAACAAACAATGTCCATGCCGAAAGTATCATCCCTTGATCGAAACTATACTACTCGCACAAACAACAGCTTGAATACGATCCAAAGCAATGCCATGCACGACAAGATACTTAAACTTTCTACTATTAACGTTGTAGAAAATCACCACACATCCATCCGTGCCAACCAGAAGAACTTGATCGTCACTCTTCCCTAATGCCAACGGAATTAAAGCTGATTCCGGCTCAAACGCCATGTATTTTATCCACGAATCCTCACTGCTGTCAGCCCCTTCCTTTACCCATATGTCGATCGGATCTCCGGCTAGTGCGTGAACTACAATAGCAATGGACTCGTTATTCCACACTGCAAACGTCTTGTTATGGTAACGGTTCACGTCTGGCGGATACGACACAATGTCAAACACCTCATCGCTCAAATCAAACGAAAGGATCCCTCCTAAGTTTGTCAGATATTTGTCCACCTTCGGATCGTAGTTGCCATCCTCGTCGTAATCATCTTCATCGTCGTCCGTATAGTCACCGAGGGAATATTCTTTCACTTGTTCCATTGCAAACCAATAAACAACACCCTTGCGGTATACCGGGCCAGAACAATGAGGCAAGAAGTATCCGGTTTCGGACACTATGTTACCAAGTTCGACTTCTTTCCAAGAATCTCCGCCGAGGGTGCATACTTCTGCTCTAGGAGGATGAATCACGACGCGATTATCTTCTTGTTTCTTTCCGCATGACACGAGTCTGACAAGTTTATAATTTCGGGTGTTGTGTTTGAGATAGGACCCAAATCCAACCGCAATTATGGGAGATTCGTCCGGAGAAGCACGAACAATTTCTGAGTCGGGAATAACCTGGAATTCCTTGATTGCCGGATTGCATAGAGCAACATATTTTTTGTAGTCAGTTAGGCAAAGAATCCCATCACAATGGCTTGAAATTTCTATACCATTCACCCTATCAAAATTGCCCTTGCTCTCCAGACCCGTAAAAGACGGAATTTTTAGGTCTTGTAGAGCATGAGGGAGGTGATCATGGTCGTGATCACGACCCTCCACATTCGAACTGATGTGATCAAAACAAAGATCAAACGATGACAATATGATTTCGGTTTCACCTGTGTTTCTAGATTCGAGGACAAAACGCTTGAAAACGATGGCGGTGGAGGCGGAGGATAGTTTGTTTTTGGCGGAGTTGGCATTGGAGAGGTGCAAATTTGAGAATTTAGGGCCAGTGATCAATGCATGCCACGACTTACGAATGCATTTGAATCGCATTAGGGATTTGGGAGGCAGCCTTGACAGGATCTGTGCCATCATTTCTTCTGACATTTTTGAAAAAATTGCATCTGCCATTTCTGCACTTTGGATCGATCTCCTTTCTGTTCTTGCACTTACGAAATGAAGATATATCAACTGAAGTTTGAAAGAGCAAAATCTGTTCGCATAGGGGAGCTGGATTGATGCTTTTCCACAAGCCCCTTTGCCTCTTTGTTTCTCTCACATGTGTGTGTGTGTGAATTTCACATGCAATGCTTGGTTATATAAGGAAAGTTAATAAATTTTTTTTTTTCAAATTGCATTAGTGGTCTCTATAGGTTACCCGAATTTTACTTTCGTCTAGTTTTCTTTTTGGTAGTTTTGTCTTTTTGTATATTTATGTTGGGAAAATGGGATATTGCTATAATATTTATATATATTTAATACAATCACTATTTCAACGACATCTCGACAATCAGATGGTAATTGTATTAAATTCATATATTTACATGAATTATATCTAATCGTCAGATGATAATTGTATTTAATACATGTAAGTATTGTAGGCAGTCCCAAAATTTATAATTGTCCTCTCAACTTTCATCTTAGTTTATAATTAATTTCTGACGTACAAATAATTAGTTAAAGTCTTTAAATTGAATAAAACGTATACTATGAGTCTATGCAGTTTACTTTCATAAATCTTTTTTATTAGTATGATAATATGATACTCAGGTAAGTTCCACATATCCAATTTCAAATATAAGTTCATGTACTAACTGTAAATTAGGGTAACAATTTAAAGACCAATTGTACGTCCTATGTACTACCAGTCTACCACTTATTCAAATTGACGGAATATCTAACACAAAAACCAATGGTGCACATAGTTTAATTTTAATATTGGTGGAACACTAATTGAAGTCACAAAACTTTCTCTCAAATTTTAATTACGAAATTAGGTGCTACATTAAAAAAAAAAACTTATAATGTCATCCTAGAAATAACTTTAGGTATGGTGTTTTTCATTAAATTTAGATCTTGTATACAGAGATTAATAAATCTTTGCAACGGTTAAATATTATCTAAAATTTGTACTATTAAAAAGTACGTATCATTGTAGCGAACCTTATTAATTAATCTAAATTACATTTGACGTTTGCAACAAATGTAAATATTAAGTCGAAATTAAAAAAAACAAAAGATACGATCAATGTGGCTCCCCAGTCCCCACCAGCCGATGGATCATGCAGGCAAGCACATCCAGCTGCATTAGTCAAAGGAACCCAACTGTCAACCAAACGCCACTCCATCAAAGGTCACTTCCGTCATTTCCCCTACGAATTTGCAATTCTCCGCCGGAGAATTCGGACATAAATGTTATTTCAATAGAAATTTTGCCCAAAAATCACACCCGCTCTCTGCACATCTCTCTCTCTCTCTCTTAAGCTGTCTTTCAATCAAATCACAGAAAAAGTGCGACGCGCTCTCTGTCTCTGTCTCTGTCTCTCTCCTAGGGTTTATTTCCGAGCAATCAGTGCGAGCTCAATTCCGATGAAGGATTTGTAGATGGACTTCAATGTCAAATCCTCCCTGCTCGATCCGTCTCTGACTATCAGTGTTTTTGCTCTGCATTCAAAGGTACCCAATATTTCCCCCTGATTTTTCCATTTTTTTGCTATTTCTGAATTTCCTCAATTTTGTAATTTTTATGGTTCATATAGTTGGTGGGTTGGCTCAATTTTACTTATTAGGAATTCAAAAGACTTGCGTGTGAGTTAATTGTAATGGGTTCTGTAAGATTGCTTTACTGGGATCTTTCGATGGATTTCGGGTTGTAAAGGAACTTTTTTTTGGTTTGCATATTTGGTGAAGTTTTGTATTTGAATTTGCATTTTGCTATTTAGGGAAGTTGAAGATTTTGATTGGTAGGTGGGTGGGGTTTTTGTTTTAATTGCTTGTACTTTATATAATTTTCTCATTTTGTTGGTGTAAAATGGCTTCTCATTGGTTGTTGTTCTGAGAAAAAGGTACTAAATTTCTAAAAGTATACAAGCAAGAACAACCTTTTCTTTTTCCTCTTTCGGTATGAATTCTGTTAGTTTTTATTTTCCCTTTCGAAATTGTATCTAGCTCTGTTTCGTTTGTAGCTTTCCGGTTTTTTGAAATATGTGCATACAAGCACTGGATCAGTTTCCGGGGATTGTTTTAGATTCAGTAGCCCTAGACTCTAGGTCTCGAAATCTTTTAACGTTATTTTACGTTGCATCTTATTTGACTTAAAATTTTAGTGTCATATGCCCTGTTATCTGCAAAGTGTCCCGTACTCCGGATTTTTTAACTGTTAGATCTTGATTTTTATATTTTAAAACAAAAATCTTGCGGTTAAAATACTCGAAGTACGAAATACTCCGGGGTATGCAAGAAAGTCCCATCTGCAAACTGATTATCATTTAAAAGTTTGATGTGTAAATCATGTAAGTCAGCTGGTGGACATAGCCGGTTATTTTAGTACATATAGATGTGCATGTATGCAATGAAGTTCTGACAAGATTTTGTTTAATCGTTTGGTGAATAGGGTTTTGGCACTTGGGTCTTGGAAATGTCACAACAGACACTAAAATGAGCCAGATTGAAGTATCGGCGATGAAATCTCCTCTCACTCCACTTGCGACTCTGATTGGTCGTGAGCTTAGGGGTGAGACAGTTGAGAAACCTTATTTGAAGTATGGGCAGGCTGGTTTGGCGAAGAAAGGAGAAGATTACTTTCTTATAAAAACTGATTGCCAAAGAATTCTTTCAGATCCATCAACGTCATTTTCTGTCTTTGCGGTACTTTCCCGTTCTATTTTCTGTCTTTGTACCTATATAAAGGACAAATGATCTCTGTTTGGCTGCTGAAAACTGAGGAGAAGGAAAAAAAATTTGAGAATCATTAAAAGTGAAAAGATTACCTTTAGTGAATATGATAGTTGCATTTGTGTCCGGTTAAGTGGAACATTATTTTTTCTTCTTTTCATACATTTGTCAGCACCAATAGAGCATCACCTCATACCCTCACTCTTTCTGATACAAATTTGAAATTATTTGTCTGCAGATTTTTGATGGGCATAATGGTATATCAGCTGCTATTTTTACAAAGGAGAATTTATTGGCTAATGTTTTGAGTGCCATTCCTCAAGGAATCAGTAGGGATGAATGGCTGCTTGCCCTTCCTCGGGCGCTGGTTGCAGGTTTTGTCAAAACTGATATAGAATTTCAGCAGAAAGGTATACATCAAGCCATTTGATTTCCAATAATTATTTATTTTGTTTGCTTGATTTTATTTTCTTAGCATTCTGATTTAATATCAACCTCAGGGGAAACTTCTGGTACAACTGTGACTTTTGTTGTGGTCGATGGTTGGACTGTGACTGTCGCATCTGTTGGGGATTCTCGATGCATATTGGACACCCAGGGAGGTGTTGTTTCACTCTTGACTGTTGATCACAGGCTGGAAGAAAATGAAGAAGAGAGGGAGCGAGTTACTGCCAGTGGGGGTGAAGTAGGAAGGCTCAATGTTTTTGGGGGCAATGAGGTATATCCTAGTTTATTCTGTTCATCCTTCTACCTTGTAAACGGAAAGGTATTTCAATTTTCAATGGAACAACATTTGTTTGATTGTCTTAAATTTCTTATGTTTACGCGGTTCATAGGTTGGTCCCCTCCGCTGCTGGCCTGGTGGATTATGCCTTTCTAGGTCAATTGGTGACACGGATGTGGGAGAATACATTGTCCCAATACCGCATGTCAAGCAAGTGAAGGTAAATTCAGCTTGTGCTATTAGCAATGGTTCTATTTACTATTCTTTTACAATTTAATTCTCAACAACTTATTTTTTCGCTGGTTATGTAGCTTTCAAATGCTGGGGGAAGACTTATAATAGCTTCTGATGGCATCTGGGATGCTTTGTCTTCTGATATGGCTGCTAAGTCATGTCGAGGATTGCCTGCGGAGCTTGCTGCAAAGCTAGTCGTTAAGGTGATGCGCCTGAAATGCAAACATTACGAACAGTCCAAGAGAATAAGCCTGACTTTACTGATCTAGTCCCGATTTTGTTTTTTCTGTTTTAGGAGGCTCTGAGGTCAAGGGGACTGAAAGATGATACAACCTGCGTAGTTGTTGACATAATTCCTTCAGGCCATCCTGTCTTACCTCCAACACCAATGAAGAAACCAAACATGCTTACTTCACTTATCTTTGGGAAGAAATGTCAGAACTCTGTGAACAAAACAAATAACCTTTCTGCTATCGGAGTTGTGGAGGAGTTGTTTGAAGAAGGTTCAGCAATGCTCGATGAAAGGTCAGTTCAGCATGGTTTATTATCTAATTGCTAATTATAAGACTCTATTTCTAGTTTGAGTACAACCCTAATTTCTCTCCTTTCTTGACGGAAATACAGGTTGGGTAAGGATTCTCCTCTGGATGCAAATTCTGGGATTTTCCGATGCGCAGTCTGCCAAGTGGATCAGCCCCCAGTGGAAGGTTTATCAGGAAACTCTGGGCCTTTCTTCTCCCCAGCATCAAAGCCATGGGAAGGCCCCTTCCTCTGCGCAAAGTGTCAGAACAAGAAAGACGCCATGGAAGGAAAAAGACTGACCAGACCCACAGTGATCTTGTAGTAATTCACCCGATTACGTATTCTAAATGGTATTTTTTATCCGGCAGTGTGAGCATATGCTTGGTTTTTTTCCTTTCCTTTTTCAGGTGGTGACTATTTATAGATGTGTGTAAGAAATGAAGTTGAGATATGCAGAGTAAAGTAGGTGTTTTGCAGTTTGTCGAAAGTCTGTCGATTCGGCTGTTGGACTGACTAACAGAGGGTTCAAGTGTTATCGACTTATCATCGCTAACAGCTTTCATTTGTAAGTAAATCCAAGGTTTGCGTAATCCTTGTGTTAGAACGAATCTAACTCATTGTCGTTCCCTCTCCTTCCTTTTTGTGTTGGAACAAATGAATATATAATCGATAGGCACATTTTTTATTTTATTTTTTTGTTTAGCAATTGTTTGCCATTGTCTACAAATGCTTGTTAGACTTGCTTTGATTTTTTCATGTAACGGGGTTGACACCGTGTATTACATAATTTATTATTTATTTATTTCTTATAAGATTAGAGCCGTCTTTAATTACCCTATTGTGTGTTACTCCAAATGCGCTTAAATGAAGAACAATTTGCGTGAAACAAGATTACCACTACTGTAGTGTCTACTGTAGTGTCTTGGTCCATGTAAGTTTTCCTCGTTTAATTGTTGTTTTGAAAATAAGAGGGATTTATAAGCACCACAATTTTTCGTCCTGGACATTGCTGAGATGTTAAAACTGACAAATTTTATCGATTTTTTTATTTTCTGAATTGAAAATTAAATTGAAAATACTTATGCGACTCAATAAATAGTAAGTCTGTTTTTAAATGGCTTCTAAATTGCTCTTTTCACAAAAAGGTTCCCTCGTGGTTTTAATCGTGTTTGCGAAAAGCTACAAAAACCGATAATTTTAGTAGAATTTTCTTCACACCATTTCCCGGGCATTTCAGAGGGTTTAGGGTTTAGAGTTTAGAGTTTTAGGTTCTATTATTTTAAACCCTAAATCTTAACGAGCGTGCCAATTGGTTTTTTTGTATTTTATTTATTTTTTTGTTAGATTTTTAATTCTTTATTAGAAAAACTTAATTTATAATTTTTTATTTATAATAAATTCATAAAAAAGGTTACTAACTTCTTTAGGTGGGTGAGGATGTTTCTTTTGTATTTATATTTAAAATTATTTTACTATTTTTCACTTATTTAATTAAAATTATTTTACTATTTTGCACTTATTTAATTAAAATTTTCTTTTTATTCTTTAAAAGTGGTACGAAAGGAGGGACATTTTTGGTATTAAATATTTCACCAAATTTGCATTATCTCTTTATATATTTATATATATATAGAAGATTCATCCAGGCCATTCTAAAAATATTCTACCATAGGAAAGTCCGTTCTTGCTATGTTCTCAGCCGCACTAGTGGTTTTTTATGGATTTTTTTTATCACAAATGATCCTTGAAATTAGCTCAAGCAATCAAAATAGTCCCTGAATTTCAAAATCAATTAATGTCGTCCATAAGATTTAGTGATGCATATCAATCAATCAATGTCGTTGCAGGGTAGGAGACGAGGAAGTCGTGAAGATGGTGGGAGGTTTTGGAATGTTCGGATTCGAAATCGAGTTGGGGTTGTACACATACGGCGGGGGCGGTTAGGGTGGGGGGAGAGTGGGTGATACGGCGACGTTTGGGGAAGTCGTGGTGGAGGCAGAAGTTGGAGTTGTGGTGGTAGATGTTGTTGTGACTGGCGGTGAGCAGTTACCCCGATGAAGACGATGATGTCTTCATTTTTATTTTTTCTTATTGTTTTTTGTGTTTGTAAGTTTTAGGAGTTTCGATTTTAAATTTTAAAATCAAAATTTGTTTTCCATTGTTAATACACGTGGCATTTTATGATTGGATTGGTGGACTCACTTGTGTGCCAACACAACACATTAATGGAAAATTTGAAGGAATTAGATGGCAGAGACCAAATTTATGTGTGACACTAAATCTCAGGAACGACATTGATTGATTTTGAAACTCAGGGACCATTTTGATTACTTGAGTCGATCTCAGAGACCATTTGTGATAAAAACCCATTTTTTTAATTAATATTTATGTTTTTCATATCTATAAAACTACATTAAAAATACTCATATGACTCAATAACTGGTAAGACCACTTTCAAATGAACACCTAAGCAACACATGACAAATTTAAACATGAACCATGCATAGAAAGCAACTGAAAACCAAGAGAAAGAAAACAACATTATTTTGGGAGAAAATTGGATCTATGAACTTTGGTCCAATTGGAGCTTTGGTCCATAAATTAGAAATTCGTGTGTATTGTTCTCTGAACTTATTATAATGTGGAGCAATGATTCTTTTGACTAACTCTCATCCAAAATAAAGGGTTTAAAGAGGCAAAAAAAAGACCATTGCTCCACATTATAACAAGTTTAGAGACCAATACTCACAAAATTTTAGTTTAGAGACAAAAGCTCTAATTGAGCTTAAATTCATGGATCATTGCTCCAATTATCTCTTATTTTGGAGTAACTTGCAACATCATGATGAACTCAGTTAGGAGGCAACCATTGCAGCTCAATGCCATAGTTCCATTTATCAGCAGGATCTTGAGGTTGAATATCAACCACAGATGTATAAGCAGTGCACCCTCCAACCCTAACCCTAATCACATACGACGTCATGTGCGAGTCTTTCAAGTAATGACAGCAAAGCCTGCCTTTGCATGCATTGTTCCGACCCTCCAACATTTCCTCCTCAAAAACCCTACAAAGGCTGTTCGAGGAACAGTTGAGAGGCGATCGGAGAAGATTGTCGGAGCAGTTGAGCAATATGACGGTGTTCCGGGTAGACACGTTGAAGGGCAAGTGTTCATCAAGTCTCAGACCTTCTGAAGAGAAATCAGTAGAGCGACACGTGTCGGCATCTTGTACCAGATCAGGTGGTTTTATGATGAGCTTGTGAGCAGCTAGGTCAATGCTGAGGATCTTGTAGTTGAAGCCTTCAGCTGACTGGAACTCAAGAACTCCATTGTTGTTGCAGTGGAGTTTGTACCTTGAGTTCCCGCACGTGTCGTCTGTGCTAAAAGGGTATGGAATTTCCATGTTGCCACATTTAGGGCAAGCACCAACAGCTGACACATGGAATGTTTTGATGGTGGTCGTGAGGCTCATGACCATGAACACAAAAAATTTCAAAACCATTGTAGAAGAGAGATAGAGGGTGCAAGAAATGCTGAGAAATAAATGTCTATTTATAGGGTTTAGCATCGCAAGGACTAATTAGTTTATCAATATGGGAACTTAAAATATATGTAGTTATTTATGTTATTATCGGCATATGTGAGTTAGAATAGTTGGTTAGGGCCATGTATCTGTTTCCTTGTATCTTGAATTCTTAATTCGACTTCATTTTTTTTTTTGTGTGGATACAACGATATTAGGGGATTCCCTTACTCGTGACCGATACACCTGGTTGGACTTAGCACAAAGCCTTGCTCAAAGGGTTAGCTCCGGGGATATAGTAACTCGAGATGATTTCAGTATGCTGCTAGACTAGTTGTAGAATCCGGGCAATGAATTATAGGCTAAGCCACACAATGGGTCAACCATTATTAAGTATTGAACTCACCATTTATGACAATTGAACTGAAACCCCTCAATTACAAATGATGAGCAATACCACACACATAGTGTTATTGGCCTCCTTTCCTTAAATTCGAGCAGTTAGATATCACTTTGCCAAAAAAAATTGTATCATCAATTATATGGGTGTGAAAGTAAAGTCTTTTTTGTGATTGATTAATGGTTTGTGAAAGGTTGTTTTACAATCATCAAAGGTGTGCCAACAGCTGTCTGTATTAAGATTTGGATGAAGAGATTAAGAAATGGCTTGAATATTCAAATCCTAATTACCAAAAGCATTGATACTTTTAAGTCTATGGTACCCATGAATGGTGAAGCTAATTAGCTGATTGCACCCATTCGAATATCATATATTGTATTGCATCTAGAATTTTCCTCCACCATACCCCTGCTTTCGTATTCATTATAAACCAGAGAGGAAATAGCAGGTGGCAACTAATTTGGGAAGGAAACAAGAGAGAAGGCAAAGGGTAAGATCAATTAGGTCAATCGATATTCAAAGACCAACTAAATCTTCCCAATATTAAAAAAGATTTCGAGTCTGAATTCACATTCTCGTCTCATTTGTAAGAATAAAAAATTAATCTTCAATTTGTCAATTTGGGATTTGCTAAGTTAGCTACAACAATGTGCTTCTCTCTGTGCGCCCAAATTCGAATCCATCTTTTTGTAATTTAAATTAATTTAGTATAGAATATAGTTTTGTCAATGCGTTTGAAGGACATAAATTTGGGTTAAGATCAATGTCACGACTCACACCAATCCTACTTTCCAATTTCAAGGAAGTTTTTTTGTTTCTTTTTCCCTTTGAGGGGCAGTGGGGTACCCATTTCCCAAAGTGGCCTCCATAAAGCAACATACACTTTGGGATCAAGCAAAGGACAAACATTAGGCCACGACTCCTACATTAATCTCACATTCACCTATTAGTGCCCATTTGAAGCAATTTAGTACTCTTTTTTTTTTTTCTGATGCACGTTACTGTTTATTTATAATTTTTGAGTTAAATACATTTAAAAAATTGACAGAAATAAACAAATTAGTGTGTAGAAGAAGAAAAGAAGAGCGTACTCGTTCCTTGGTTGTTGACGACCATGTGTTGGGTTGCCATGTGCAAAGTCTACTGAAAATTGTATCCTACATTGTAAGGGATCAAGCCAATGGTACGATCATTATTTAAAAGAACAAGTGGTTTATACCCGAACCCCGTAAACCATCCACAAGCAACCTTTGTTAATTAAATTTTCAATGCAAACACTAGTGCGAGGAACTTGTAGTTCAAGTAATTAAAAATATTTATCTTTATACCAAAATTTTGAGTTTAATTCTTCCGCCTTTAGTATCACTTGTATAAAACATATGATTTAAAGGTGAGTATACGAGTTATGAGGAGAACATGGATAGGCAACGTATATAGAAAGTAAAGTGTTCTTTCAATTTTTGAGTCATATAGTAAGAACAATAAGGGTCTGCTTAGAAATGCTTTTAAAATAACTACAAGCACTTTCAACTCATCAAAAGCACTTCTCACAATGTTTGGCTGAAAAAGTTAGAAGTGGTTTTGAGTTACAAAAAGCACTTGCAGTGCTTCTGAGTAGAAGTGCTTTTTAGAAAAGCATTTCGAAACGGCCCTAAAATAGTTGAGGGAACAGTAAATGACTTCATTTAATGGAATTTAAGAACATTAATAGTCTTTACCTAATGATCTCAATCGTTAAGCACGCTCTCCAAACGAGAGGAAAGGATAAATGGCTTCATTCATTTGAGTACGAAAGCAATGAAGAGCAGACTAATAAACTGAGTGATATATCAACACATTACAAGAACAAAACTCCATCGATTTTACTTTGCCGGGTTACAACCAGACTAGACAAGCAAAGTTAACATATGTTTTCTACAAAAGTGGCTTCAGCTACGTTCCGTTTCCAAAGCGGAGTTTTCCCTAATGTGCCAATCAACTGTTCCGTCAGCTAAAGCAAATCTTCTCCTGCAAGTAATGAACGAGCACATTGATCAAAATATAAATGTCAAAAGATGGAATGGTATAACTCAAATAACTACGGAGGTTGGTCTGAAAAACTTTAGCGGAGCACAGAAGTAACAATGATTACACGTAATGTTAGTACCCAACCACAGTCTCAAAACTGGGATGCACATGAATACATTACTATTTACTAGTTGGGCGTGTCATTAGTTGCAGGATGTTAAAAAAGGTGAAAGGAACTTACGCAGATCATCCAAGGATATACTGCTGATGCTTTCTCCAGTCTTTATAAGACGAAGCTTCCCTGTAAGATATATCACACTATTAAGAAATTTCACAATGCCATTATGGAAGGAGAACAGTTGAATAATATAGCATTTACATGACATGAATATGTTTTCTATTTCTATACTTGTTTTTGAAAAACTGGAGGGATGGGGTAGACCTTTCAACTATCTACCGAATCAGCCTAAATATTGATGTTGATCCTTTCAATCTTATTTGCCACATCAACAATATGGGGCATCAACAATATTCTATATTATATTCATATATCCTCCCAAGTTACCATTGCAATGTAATGTTGGAATACATATATAACTGATGCAAAAGTATATGTACGAAACACAAGTCAATCCAGAAGAACTGCAGAGCAAAGAAAACCAATCTAAAAAATAACATATAGTAAAATAAAAGGAAAAGAAAATGCTGGTTTTTATACCATCGTGACGAATGCATATCTCTGGAATATGTTTCACTTCACCATTGATGCTGTCATTGTAAACTCTAGTTTCAATGTCACCCTCGACATAAATTGATGCACTGCAGTAAACCTCCACTCATTAGAGAGACAACATATAGAGACATTCATTCATCTAAAAAATTGGACACATACTTCTTAAGCAATTGTTTAACCGCATAAGCCCCAAGTGTTTCATTATGCACAGCAATTCGATGCCATTGAGCAGGTCTTGGCAAGTCCTTTGCTCCCATTACCCTTTGGTCAAACATGCCTCCCGTCCCAACCGTGAAGATGGTTACAGTTCGACCATTCCTCAAGATCTTTTGCACAGGGGCTTGCCCAACTTTTCCACAGATGATTGCCTGCAAATTCAGCAGAACCTAGTATAAACATATGGTAAAACATACGAAAAAAAGAATATCACTACGACCAAAAATGCAAGGAAATATTACTCGATCTGATTATTTATGTTCTTTGTGTTCGAACATCCCCAATGGAACCAATAGGTTTGAGAGGCTTATACATCTAGAAAAGTCCTTTTTTCTATGACATGATGCACTTGCATAACACCACATACACAAGAAAACTTGATAACATTGTAAAGGAGTAACAGTTACATTTTCTTTTTCTATTGAAACGACATATGAAGTACCTTGTGCACACCGCGAAATCCCCAGCCCCTCCTGGGATCAACACCTTGGGGTTGCAAATTCACATCTTTCTTCGCACCAATAAAGTCGTCAAAATCATCTTCTGCCACATTGTTCTTTGTGTCATCATTGCCAATGTCAGAGTCAGATGGGATGCTCGAGAACCACAACTTTGAGCTTCTTTGCACACCCGCTGCTGTAATAATGGTCAAAAATCAACATAAACACCAATTAATCTACCTGAAACACTCATTCTTCACTATTCGAGAAAATTGTTCTTCGAAAAACATGTAATCATGCCGAATTTAATGCAACATGTTATTGAAAATGCTTTTCTGGACTAAACCCATCTCTGGAAACATAAGATTGAAAACAATACAGCAAATTAACCAACAAGAAGATCAAATTTTGCAGAAATTTGCATTTGGGAAAATTATACTCCATTTAAAAGGGGTTTGAACTCAACCCATTAACAAAAATCAAAACTTTAAAAAAATACCAAATCAGAAATCAGAAATGAGCACTGCAAATAACACATTCAGGAATTATATGCACAAATACAAAATAATAATAGTTTGGGAGAGAGAGAGAGAGAGAGAGAGAGAACCAAGCGAGGGGTAGGGCGAGGAAGGAACGGAGACTCGCATAAACTTGGCGAATCGCGCAGCGACTGAACTCATTTTCTGCCGAAAAACTCGGTCAGTGCAGGAAAAGCGAATTGGGAAGGAGTGTGGAGGGTTCAAGGAGGGTTTAGGTGTGAGAAGGCGAGAGCGAGAGCGAGAGAGATGCGAGCTAAACGAGCCTCCTTAATAAAAAATAAAAATAAATGTTGTTATCCCTAACTTTCTCCAATTTTTTTTTTTGTTTTATGGTTACTACTATTTAGAGGTCTGAAAAATTAACAGTTTGATCTCATAGATAAAAAAATCTGATTAGTCTTTATAATGGTCAGATCTTTTGCATAAAACCTGCACTACAGAGTGAGACATAGCATTGTGGAGTAGACTACAGTGCTCGCAAGCATTGTAGCCGGATTTACTCATCTTACCTCTTTCGTTTTCTTTTTCAAATTTTATAAACTAATTCTGCTCTTGAAAAGAAAATTCGAAAACCAAAAAATTTTTTTTTTGAATTTTGTAGCTAAAGTGGCTAAAAGCACTCATCCCTCCCCTTTCTCGCTTGTAAAGAAAAACCTTTTTCATCGCCCTGACTCTTTTATCTCAAAAGTAATTTGGCAGTTTTTGATAAACCATTAGCTAGCACGGGTCACTCGACATAAAATTAGTAGTTTTCTTTCGTTTTATTTTATACGAGCGATACCAAAAGAGGGAGAAATCAAACTCGAAACTTAAAGTAAATGCTTTTAATCAATTTGAGTAGCTTGCTAAAATTAGTGTATCCAAGTTTACTAATAACATGAATAATAAATAAACCCTTTCAACAACCAAATTATGTATTGTATAACTTATTACGTGGTTAGATGATTTCTTTGTTTGTGCAGGCAGTACCCTTACGGGATGGGACGACAAATAAGTTTTCATTGAAAATATTAGAAACCACGGGTGAGAAGCAAGCTTTGCAAGAATCTAAACATGCATGGTAGACTAGTGAGAACAAAATCTCAAGTCCGAACTTTCAAGATTACAACGAGCGAGCATTCGACCGAGACTAGAGACTCGTACGATGGCAAAGAAACAGGCGAAAAAAGAATTTAACTAAACGCAGAGGGTTATATCGGCTCTGGTATGTCTAGTACTTCAACTTAAATAACCACTTCTCAGTCCACCCGGGAGCACTCCCAGCGTAAACAAAATCAAAATGCCCCAGTATCAAGAAATGCGACCAAAACTCACGCATGATCAGCGGGTTGGACCCCTGGATGAAGACCACTTTGAGCCACCGCCACCAAAGGGGGTGGGTTTGCGCTCATCGCTGCCGCTGCGCCACCTATCACTTGAAGGCGGTAGGCGGTCATCTGGCCTGCTTCCCCTTCGGTCAGGCTCTGGAGGAGCCTGCCCAGGGGCCTCAGCTCCCCTTTGCCGAAGGTGCCTCGGTACATATTTCCCAGGAGCAGGTGCTGCAGCAGCAGCAGCAGCAGGAGGAGCAATAGCAGGCTCGGCACGCGGCTCAGCAGGCCTAGGAGGCTCAGCTGGTCTCCCCAAAAGTGCTTCTTTCCTCAGCCTTTCTTTTTCTTCCAATTCCCTCTCTCTTTGCCTCTGCTTTTCAGCAATCTCATCTAGTTTGGCCTTACGCTCAGCTTCTTCCTTTCTCTTTCTATCAGCTTCTGCATGGTTCAAAAGCAGCAATGATGGATGCACGTCAAAAGACAAGAACAAAACGCAAGGGCCACATAGAAAATAAAGTTACTCAACAATGTTTCACTAATCAGCTGAAAAACAACTAGAAGAATTGCAGGAATCAGAAACAGTCAAGTAGTCAATAATCAGGGAGGACACATACCTTCACGCTTGCGTGCTTCCTCTTCTTCATGAAGCTTCCTCAGTCTCTCCTCTTCAGACCGCACGAAGAATATCTTCTTTCTCTTGGCATCCCTCTCTTGCTTCCTGGCCCGAATCAATTGGCTAATCTGTTCCTCTCTCTCTGCCCTCCTCCTCTCATATTCTTCATGCCTGCGATGCAACACCCTTTCCTGGAAGATAGTCTGCCAAAGAGGAAAAAAACTCAGAATAAGTTTGTTGATGGTAAAAGTTATTCTTGTGCATGCATATGTTCTCTCTCTCCCCAGGAATTAGAGCATGCACATTTTTAGGGCAGTGTATATAATATAAATCTAGACATATCCTTCTGTGTTAAAAATAAAGATCAGAAGTGTAACTCTTTTTCTGACAATCATCCATGGTTAGGCCAGATAAAACGGTAAACTCACCTTATTGTTCATCATCCGCGATAGCCTATTCTTCTCCTTCAGATCTCCTTCATGGCGCTGTTGGCTTAGCTCAACTTCCAGCTGCAAAGCACAATATTGAATTACGGTTAGCATACAAAGCAAAAAGACAAAATAAAATGAAATTTAAGGAGAAAGAAAAGGAAATGATAACGCAGTCATTAAATGGCCAAAATCAGCAGAAATAAAAAGGAAGAAACTGCAGGCCATGGCCAACATTGAGGAAAGATGCAGTTTAAAGTGAAAACTGATTTTTACAAAACTGACGAGCGTTATATGATGGATAAATTTAGTTGGTAAGCTAAATACAAAATGTAACCATAATATATACCGTTTGTTCGCGTTCATGAAGCAACTGCTCTTCAACTAAACGTTGTTGATATGCAGCTTCAATCAGAGGAGCGGACTCTTCTCTTTTTGCTCTTTCCAAGTAGTCCATTGTTTTTCCGAGTTTTAGTAACTTCTTCTCCATTTCTTGCCTCTCCCTGAGCTGCTCACTCAGGGCCAACTCCATTAAAGCTTGTTTAGTAACCTTTTCCTGTACACAAATAATATAGATAAAGATCGGGTCTTCCATTTAGACCATAATTAATGAGAACTTCCACTTACTCCATCCAAAATTTTTGTCTTTCCTCCTTTCTTTCTACTGCGTGCTTCCTTAAGGAGCTTCTCTGCTTCTTCAATTTCTTTCTCCTCTATTTCCTTTAGGATCCTTTGATTCTTCCTTTGTTCTGCTTCTTCAGCAAGCCTCTTCTGTTCTGCTACTTCAGTTATTTTCTGTAGTTTGAGCCTCTTAGACTCTTCCTCACGTTCCTGGGAAATTGAAAGCTTAGTCTATGATTTGTCCATTTCCGTACTATTACTAATTGCAACTCAAGGTAGATGTACGCAGAAACTTACCATTTCCAGAAGTTGACGTTCTTGCTCTTCCTTCCTTTTCTCAATGATTGATTTTCTAGCAAGAAGCCTTTTGTGTTCCTTATCAACAGTATCAGCTAAAGAAGGCAGAATTTCAACCAGTTTTGACACTTCCTTAACTGGAAGGTACATCATAGACCTAGCCTTATTTAGAGACTCGGCAAGATTAGTTAGGTGGTGTCGAAGCCCATCAGATTCCAGACCCTGAAAGAGGTAGTGAGAAGAAGTCAGATTGTGACTTGTACAGCATGAAAAAATGATGAAAATACAGAGTATGCAAGCTCTTACCAAGTTACCAAACAACATAACACCCTTCATATGGTCAACTTTCATAGCTATGAAGTTATGTTTAACAGCATCCACATAAATCTTCTCAACAACAGAGAATTCGTAAAATGGGATCATCTGAGATAAACATTCAATCTTCATTATCTGATACACTTGGGATACCTGAAAAGTGTGGAGGGAAGAATCCACAACTATGTTAAAATTTCATATGAATTGACAGGTACTACTTCGAGTCATTTAAGATAACAAATATGTAACACACCTGCTGGAGCAACCTCAGAGTACCAAGCTTTTCAAGGGCGGGAACATATTGAGACAGTTGCACTTCTGGAACAGAAGATGCTGAGGACAGCTTACCCCCAAATTTTGAGATTTTGGTCAACAATGGTTGCATCTTTATAGCAAGATCTAGAGGTAGGAACTCATGCTCCAGGAGATGATAAAGATCTTTAACTTCCTGGGTTGCACAGCTCAACACACCTTTCGAGACCTGAAAACAAAACCAAAATAAGACCATATGGATTGCAAACTTAACATAAAGACAAAATGTCATAAGGTGCACAACACATACACATTTAGAAACATTTGAAAAGAAAAGCTAATTGAGTACTCATAAGTAATAGCACATACGGAAATGATATCATAGCAAGATTTATAGAAACAAAAATGAAAGCCAACTTTCATTCAAAGTACGAAAAGATTAAAATCTCAACATGATACTCCATCGCAAAATTGTCATGGTATGGAAGTCACAAAATATATCAGAGATGCAATCGAAGCATTGCCTTTATTACTAAGAGAAGTTTTTGCTAACGTCCATCACAAGAAAAAGGAATTAAAGCTCAATTGACTGTAAATAAAAATAACAAAACAAACTTACTAATTCCGAGAGAAGAGCTGATCTTGAAAGCTGCACACAAAACGAATTGTCAGAATGGAGAATTCATTAAAACGGAACCATAAGAAAAACACTCAGAAAATGGAAATACCACATCTCCTCTGTCAACTCTGGGTTCAAGATTAAACCCGATGAGATTAGCCATTCTCAAATTGCGTTCTTTCTCATTTTCCAGTTCCAAATGTGATGCAGCACGTGTTTGGTCATAAGGTGCAACTGAGAGTGCAGCCAAGACAACAGATGATGCAATCAATTGCAAATCCTTCTGGCTTAAATTCTTGTTAAAGCTTTTTTGCAGTGCAAACAACTTGAACCATGCATAAGCATGATTAAGATGGCTAGCTGAAATCCAAAAGATCTCTGTCAATTTGGCATAATAAACCACCATTAAGGACGCTTTGGGTGTTTTCTTGACCATGCACATCAAGCCATGAATATCTTCAACAGAACGAAACGCTTCCTGCAGACACATTCATTAAAAATTTATTGTGAGAAATAGACAGAACTTACAAGCAGATACAAAGATTTTTCAATTTGTTCACAGAATCCACGCATAAAAAAACCCTTAAAAACAATTTAGACACCTGCCACAGTTCAAGCTCGGTGGCTATCTTCAACTGCTCAAATCTTGTGTCCAAATACAGCTGCAAGCTCTCAGCTGCAGATAGGTCAGGTCGGTCTCTTTGATCTCTATATTTGTTCAGATTTGCAAGATGATTCCTGATGATTTCACATAACCTGCGAAACTCCGTCGTTCTCTTATACTGTTTGCAGAACTGGAAGGCTCGATGTGCCGTCATCTAAAAATTAAAGATCTCAATAAGACTCAATAGTTTATTTCATGTAACAGAAATCTTAATTATTACAGTACCATCAATTGTACAATACTATTCAACACAAACCACAAAAGTAGATAATGATAAAAATAAAAATAAAAGAATGGCACCATTATGTGGAAAGCTCAAAAAGAAATGGCAACCACTAAATTTTTGACAAAACCTAGCTAACAAAATCCAGGTATAAAGCAACATTATAAAGTATATCCTTCCAACTCCACTGGCCGCTGGCATGAGAAAAGGTCCCATAATGGGACCTCTGCAAGAACTATAAAGTGTTAAACAAGTTGTAGTAAACATCAGACAGGATTTTATCTACTGATTGATTGAATTCCTTTATTTTGGTCATTTGGAGCAAGAACAAGGCTTCTACTAAAATTTAGATAAACCTCAACCAATTAACCTTGGAGAACACCTAATAATCCAGAAATGAATATTTAATTACTGAGTTGATTTTAGTACTAGAACCTTGGAGAACATTAATATTCCACAACAGCATTTTCAGTTACCGAATGGTTTTAACTGCTAGAATCCTTACAACTTATGGGCGAAGTTTTTTACGGAACAGAACAACAAAAACAATGGAATCAAAATTTTGTTCCAAGAAATACATTACCGCGTATAGAGCCTCCAACTTCGAGTTATTTCTCAAGATTTCCAGCACTGTCCTATAAGTTTCCCATAGAAACTTGAACCAGGGAGTAACAACTTCACGATCTGACCTATCTTTTCCTTTCTCACCACTGACATAACTCAGCATCAAATCTTCTGGCCTTTTATCAGCTTCAAGGTCATCGACATCAAGTGCTTCTTCAAGGGCTTGGGCCTGAGTACGAGCCTGCTCGGCTTTCTCAGTAGATAGATGCATGAAATGCTTGATAACTTCTTCCAAAGAACTAACATTAACTTGCTGGCATATAATACGATATTGGATGAGACCATCTTTGGCGAATCTACCCTTGCGCAAGTCAACACAAAGCTCTACATATTTGAACATGATCTTTTCAAGTGGTTTTTGCCAAGCTCTGTATCTCTTTGAAGTGATAAGATCATGAAGCGATTGTAACGCATCCTGCTTCTGCCCAACATTGATCAACTCTGCATCCACACATTATAATTGTCAACTAAGGCATATAGGGCAATGCTGAAGCCAGAAAATTGATACGCAATTAACTTCTTCAATTGATATCCCAAATTCCCAATCACTATAATAAACCAACATACAATAGCAAGCCACTTGTGTGTTAAAAAGAATTCCTGTCATTGACATCATGATTTAATCAAATTTATTCGTTTACTAATTACTGTAATATAGTGAAACAGTAACACACTAACAATAAAGGGTTAGGGCAATTCAGTGATAAAACTTATAAAACAAAATTCGCCATGCATTCTCCGGTTTGGCAAAATCAGCGATATCTCACCTTCCGCTCGCTTCAATGCATTCTCCGGTTTGGCAAAATTCGCCATGTTGAATTCAAAACTCCAGCCTCCTCACACAATGCAACAGTCACCTGAACCACAAAATTTCCTTCTTGTCAAAATTGAACTCAGGAAAGCAAATCATCTAAATCCAATCAGTCTGCTTAAACCACCAGTCAATCACACAATTCGAAAACATACGCAGATAAACTGTAAATTTCAGGGCACACTTGAACGTTTCATTTCCCAAAAAAATCGTGATATCGGGCACCCGATGCAGATACAAACATTATGCATCTATCATCAAACAATCATTAAAAACTTCACAAAAATGGGCAAATCAGATCTTTTCTGGAAAAAATTTTGACTTTTCATGAAACCAAGATCAGAGAAATACATGGGGTCAAAGATTTCGCGAAATTAGATAAAAAAAATCCAATCTTTTTCAAGGGATTCATCGTGAAATTTATATGTCGAGAAAAAAGAGAGAATATTCGTACAGATTATATTGCTACCAGTTGCACTTACGAACAGAAGAAGGTACTGGAATCGAAGTGGGAGATAGATAGAGATGGAGAGCGAGAAAGAAAGTACCTGAAGTGGCCGCAATTGTATGCACAGAGAGAGGAGCGAGAGAGGAGGAGAGGAGAGGGAGAGATGTGTTAGGGTTTTAGGTTTGTTGTTGTCCAATTCGAGATTGGTTCAGTCAGATTGGGCTCTCTGTGGATATGGTGGGCTAAGTGAATGCTGGGTGGTGATTTTTGTCTTCGGGTTGCAGAGTTCGTGCTGTTATTATATTGGGCTGGGCTTTCGTATAACCGACATGCTATTCCTCTTGGATTTTGGATTTTGGATTTTGGATTTTGGATTTTTATACGAGCAACTTCTCTATTTGGAAGTACTTTTAAAATAAGTAAATTATTTTTAAAAAGGCAAGCTCTTTCAGTAAACAAATAAGAATTACTAATGTTTGACAGAAAAAGAAAAATTAAAAGTACTTTTGGGGTTAGACAAGCATCTAAAAGTGAGGAAGCACTTAAAACAAATTTTGACGTGCTTCTAATAGAAACGCTTCTAGTAAAAGAACTTAAGAGCAACAGTGCTTTTTAGGAAAGCATTTTGAAATGATCTGCAAAGCAATCATGTGGCCCATTTACATTGCCAGATAGACTTTATTTTATTTCTTTCAACCATAGTCCTTCATGTGGATTCTAGATCGATTATTTGAGTGATATGACTCTAATGTTGATGTGTGAGAGTCAACCTTCGTAATATCGCCTATCAAATCAGTATATAATTTGGGTTCATAGCATGTTATTTAGTAACGGCTTATATATTACGAAAACAATAAGAATTTTGTAATATCAGTATGAGGTGCATTGGTCACAGTGTCATGCAGTTTCTTATGGTTGTATTTTGCTTGTCAACAATGTGTTCAACTATTGTTGAAGGTGATATCTTATATTTTTTAGGCAATAGGCACAACATACTTGCTTGAAGATTGTGCCCCCGCCGTACCATTTCTTGGGGGAATTTATCAAGTTATTTGGTTCATTTGGGGATCTTAGTTTTCTGTCTTTTGAAGACTAGCTTCAAATCCTATCGCAATGGTCGTCAATATATTATATATTTGTATCACCATCTTTTGAAGAAGGGAGAAACATCAAGATCTTAGGGCTCGTTTGAAACATAAGAATGGATTGTGATGAATAAATTATTCTATTATTTTCAAGGTATATATGTTGAAAGAAGAAATGAAAAAAATGTGTATAGACGATGAATTACTTGTGAAAAGAAAAACAACTTATGAATTCTAATCCCCTAAAATAGTAGATTAGAAAGAAGAAGTTTTCTTTTATGTCTAACACTCATCTAACCCACTTGACGTGAAAACCTACTGAGTCATTTGTTCCTAACAAAGAATTTAAGAAAGAAATTCCACAAGCAGAAAGTATCAATAAGAAGACCCAGAATTTCAAGGCGGCATGAGAAAACAGTAGCACAAATAATAACTAAAAGGCAAACCCTTATGCAAAACCTTATGGTGACCATTGCTATAAGTGTGGTGGAATTGGCCACTGATCCAATCAGTGCCCTTCCTGCAAGTCTGTCAATCTCGTAGAAGCTGATAATGGCATGCAAGATGGCTACAATAGAGGCGACGATGACGAGTATGATGGGGCTGAATTTGCCTATGGGGATAGTAATGCAGTTGTTAACTTAGTAGTCCAAAGACTCCTTCTGAGTTCGAAGCAAGAAGAAGGGCAGCGAAAGAAAAATTTTCACTCTTTATGCAAAATCAATGATAACGTATTTTCGTTAATAATAGATGGCGAAAGTTGTGAGAATCTGATTTCCAAGAAGGTCGTGGAGTATTTGCGGTTGCCTTCGCGTAACATGAGCCACAATACTCATTAGCTTAGGTTCAGAAGGGACTAACAGTTCGAGTTTCAGAGACTTGCAACGTGCCTTTACCAATCGATAAACATTACAAATATGAAGTGTTATTCGATGTAATTGATATGGATGCGACTCATGTGTTATTGGGAAGGCCTTTGGCAATATGATATAGATGCTACCCACAAATGTTGATACAACATACATGTCTTTAATTGGGAGGGGCGAAAAATTACTGTTGCACTTTTGGGAGAAGAGAGTAGGCATGAAAACTCACCAAAAAAGTCAAGTTTTCTTACGATTGTAAACAGTGAGAAAAAATGCATAGAGGCTGCGAGTGAAACAGACATTGTGTGTGCACTTGTGATGAAAGGGTTGTTTACTAGTATTCTAGAAAATGTGGAAATTCTCAAGGAAATCCTGAAGATATTGCAGAGGTTTCAAGAGCTAATTGCAGACAAACTTTCTGATCGTCTTCCTCCCATAAAGGATATACAACACCAAATTTATTTGGTGCCTGGAACCGTCCTTCCTAACCTTCCACATTATCAAATGAGCCCAAAAGAGAATGAGATATTGAAATAATAGATTGAAGAGTTAACGAAAAAAGGTTTTATTCGAGAAAACATAAGTCTGTGTGCCGTTTCAGCCTTACTAGTGCCAAAAAATGAAAAGTCAATTCATAGCGTATGTGTGTGGACAGCAAGACCATCAACAAAATCACAATCAAGTATTGGTTTTCGATTCCTTGCTTGGATGACATGCTTGACGTTTTAACGGGTTCAAAAGTATTCTCCAAAATTGACCTTCGAACTGCTTATCACCATATTCTGATCAAACCGGGAGATGAGTGGAAAACGGATTTCAAAAGTAAGGATGGATTGTATGAGTGGTTAGTGATGCCATTCGGGTTGTCCAATGCACCAAGCACTTTCATGCGCTTCATGAACCAAGTATTACGACCCTTCATTAGCAGTTTCGTTATGGTGTATTTCGATGATATTTTGATCTATAGTAAGACTAAAGAGGAGCACATTTCGCATTTGTAACAGGTTCTTGAAGCGTTGCAACAAAATCAGCTTTTTGTAAATTTAAAAAAGTGCTTTTTTTGTACAGACAAGCTCATTTTCCTAGGATATATCATCAGTTCGGAAGGCATTCATGTGGATGAAGAGAAAGTCCGAGCTATTCGAGATTGGCCCTCTCCGAAATATGTAAGTGAACTTTGAAGTTTCCATGGTTTAGCTACTTTTTATCGGAGATTTGTTCGGGATTTTAGTACTATTACATCACCTATGACTGAATGTTTGAAAAAAAGGAAAATTTAATTGGGAATACGAACAAGAAAATATTTTTGCCTTGATTAAAGAAAAGCTTTGCACCAGCCTCGTTCTACCTCTTCCAGATTTTGAGAGGATGTTCGTGGTCGAATGTGATGCAAGTGGGATGGCTACAAAAACAATGTCCATAACGCTACAAGGAAGTCGCGTTTCTCTTTAGTTTACACTTCTGTTCCTAATCATGTTGTTGGTTTAGTCAAGCTTCTTAAAGCTCAAGGAATGAGCATCGCAACTGAACATATGGTGGAATAGATTCAGGCTGGTTGGCAAGAGGTGCAAGAAAGGTTGGCCAAGACCAATGTGAAATATAAAGTTGCTGCAAACAAACACCGACATGTCAAAGTGTTCAGTGAAGGCAATTTTGTCATGGTTTTTCTGTGAAAAGAGCGGTTTCTCGTTGGCACTTACAATAAACTGAAACCACGTAAGATTTTGAAGAAGATCAATGACAATGCATATGAGGTGGAGTTACTAGCTTCAATGGGGATTCCCAACACATTCAACATTGCTAATTTGCATGAGTACCATGAAGAGAGTTTTTGTATCCAGATGATAACTCGGGGACGATTTCTTCCGAAGTGGAGGGGACTGATATAGAACGGATGGCTGAACAAATTGAAGATCAGCTCAAGAGGAGCAAAAGTTACAGCAAGGTTCCTGAATTGTAGGTCTGGTCATCAATGTTAGAATCAGGCCCGTAATATGTCGTTTCAAAGAGAATGACGCAAGGATCAATCCTCACAAGTTGTGATATAGAGGCATTTTTTGCCAAATTCCTTCGTTTTCTTCCCCCAAAGCAGCATTTAAAGTTTGAGGGGTTGTTTTCGGAACTTTGTTTATTACTTTATTTATTTCCTATTTGATCGTTAAGACTTTCTAGGGTTTGGTTTTGTATTTGGACATATAAATACACTTTTTCGGCGTGTGAATTGTCATCTTGGACTTTTATCAATACAATTGGAGTTTTCTCTCAATTTTTTCCTAATGGATTCTAAGGTTGGCTAGTGGATTCTAGCTTCAGGGTTATCGTTCAATTTCCCTTCATTATACCGCCGAGTCAAGTGTGGACCAAAATACAATAAGGTGGTTGTTTTGTTTCAGGTGAACCTGGTCTGAGCAGCCGGACCTAAGAATTTATCCTTGTGATGGGAACTATACTACTCACATATACAACAACTTCAAAGGAATCCGAGTCCATGCTACGAATGGGAAGATACTTGTGCATTTCTGTATCAAGATTATAGACGACGATACTCCGGTCTTTGGAAACCATAAGAATCACGTCGTTGTTCCAATATCGCAACGGTGTCTTAACCCCATCCAAAATCGAAAATGCAAATAGCTTTGCCCAAGAGTAGCCCTTAACTCCACAAAACCATCCATCGTCCATAGTGCCATGAATTCAACACTGGAATCAGTATATTCATAACCCCGGGCCAAAATGCAACAAATTCATTCCACACAATAACGTGGGCTATACCAATACACCAATGATGGCTCGTACATACAATAGCGACAAAGTATGGTACAAGATTATTATACCAATACAAGATTATGATTTCAGGCATTCATTGCAGAGAGATGGAGAAAGGGAGAAAGTACATGTAAGGTTGAAGAGGGAGGGAGGGAGCGAGAAAGACGGTTAGAGTTTGGGTTTATTGCCCAATTCAAATATGACATTAATGTATTTGTATAAGTGATCCAATTTCTTGTGGTGCAGGTGTTTTACACCCAACCCAACATTTTTTTTCTGTTGTAAAAAAAACTCACATTTCTTGAACTAATTACAAAATACACTCTAAAGATTTGAGGTCACTTTCATAAACGGACCCGTGTTTGCAAACAATTTTAACATTTATTATGAACCACTATAAATGAGGGACATCCTTCTAAGTCCCACTCTACATCGAATTTCAACAATCTAATATTGTATCTTTTAAATCTTCTCTTAAAGATCCAATGAACAGGATTGAAAATGAAGAAGGAAACTTTATGTATTTCTCGGTAATATGGTCTGTTTACAAAGACTTAGTTACTTAACTTCTAAACAACCTCACATCTTACTAACAGTAATTTTAACAAACATATACGTGACATGGCATTAGTAATAGTATGTCAACCATACTCCCTCGATCTAAATTGGGTATCCTTTAAGATTGAAACAATGTTTTTGAAAATTAGAATTGAGTACACGTACCACCAGATTTTTCAAAAATTAAGGTAAGTTCTTTAGTTAAGACATTTGTCACTTGATCTTTTTGTATTTCTTGTACTTCCAAATCTCCTTTTGAACTCTTTCTCGACAAAATGGAAGGATTAGTCTCGAATGTTCAATTCTTGAAGTGTTTCGATTGATTGAGGGCGTGCCTTAGAAAGTTAATTTCTTTTGAAGTTGTGTAGGCTGAACCCATTGCAATCTTTTGAATTGATAATTGTTGCCGAGATTGCAGTTTTTTAAGGCCAATAGCCATTTCTTTCGTCAAATTCATCGTGTCTTGTTTTGAAGTGCCTGGTACATTTGCTGAGAAATTCCTTAGTGGGTTTTCGTGTGGGTTCTTTTATCAAGATCTCGATTTTGCTTCATCAAATTGGTATTTCTTCTACAAGATTTGTGATTTTACGTTGAATTCTTAAGCAATGACGACTGTCAAGATTGAAGGGATAAAATATGGCGGAAGGCGACAATTACAACAGTGTTCAGCAGTGTGGCTAGGTGTGGCACTTTCAAACCGATTATTAAAGGGCAAGCAGCCACAAGCTTCAACCTAGCTCACTTTTGTTTCAAATTGCTTGGAAACATAATCAAAATGAAATAGAAAAGAGTTGAAAGAAAAGGACTATTAATTATTATCACTTTAAAAAAAAATCATCATGCACTCGCTCTTTTGCCAAAATTCTAGGAGAAATTAGACATGGATGACCCTTAGAAATTACCGAAAACAAGCTTGTGACCAAACCGACTTATTACTTTTTTGTTTTTATATTAAAAATATACACTTTGATGGTTAATATGATTTGGGTTCATAGCATGTTTAGTTAGGTCTTGTATTTATGTAAATGGTGTTTAATTTCATAAAATTTTCATTGTAATTTTTATTTGATGATGAAGCTAGCGGAATGAACATTCGAATATTTTGTTACTTTCTTTTTGCCTTTAGTATATATTACGCATTTTTCAAACTCAATCTTTTTCCAAGTGAACCACAGAAGCATACTAGGCGAGATCAGGTGGCAAGACAATTTACTACTTTAGATTCTTGAACATTTCTCTTGCTTCTTCCTTCGTAGCATGGAGTGGGAATGGGAGATGATGGATGAGTAGTAGTTTTGTTGTAAACATTTAGAAAAATGAATTTGATTGTGTTGAGAAAAATGTTAGAGTGCGAGATTTTCAAAACATGAAAACCCGGGATAATTAATATTTATGTTTTTGTTTTCTATAAATGAAAAGTATTCTTTTTGTAATCAAATATTTGATAAATTAATTTTAAGCGAGAGAAAAATTTTGAATCTGCCATTTTCACTTTCGGTTTGTAAGATGTAAAATGGCTACGAAAAGCCCACTTTCTCTAGTTCATGCTTTACTTTGTTAGTTCTTTGTTAATTACAGAGAATAGGCAAATTTCATACTAACTAATTATAATTCTTGAATGTTCATTAACCACTTACATAAGCTCACACAGCCATATATAATTAACACAAGAACAGAAACAATTTCAATCGAAAATATATTAAAACACAAGAATGAAGGCCTTTAAATAAAAATAGGAAGGGCTAGGGTACTAGCTAATAATACTCCTCCTCTTTATGGCAAGGATCAAGATATTACATTCCATCATATGACGGTACATCTTCTAGTTGTCAATATTTTTGACATAAGACAAGGAGAAATTATGCAGTTCAACTATCTCTATTCTCTCTAGCATGCATTGCTTCGATTAAGGAGAAGTTGTGCCATGTGATAAAACACACAATTGGGTAGGACTAGCATGAAGTTGGTGTGGACCAAAATACAAGAAGGTGGTTGTTTTGTTTTCGGGTGAACTGGTCAAAGCTGATAGGACCTAAGAATTTATCCTTGCTAAGGGAACTATGCTTCCCCCACCAGGACAAGCAACTTCAAAGGAATCCGAGTCCATGCCTACGAATGGGAAGATATTTGGGCATTTCTGTATCAAGATTGTAAGGACGATACGCCAGTCTTTGGAAACCATAGAATCACGTCGTTGTTCCAAGATCGCAGCGGTGTCCCAACCCCTCCAAAAGCCTAGGAAAGGCAAATAGCTTTGTCCAAGAGTAGCCCTTAACTCCACCAAAACCATCCATCACCTTAGTGCCATGAATTCATCAACAACGGAATCGATATCATAATAACCCGAGACCCAAAGTCTATGATTCATTCCACACAATAACACTTAGGTCAAACCAATAAATCGATGATTCCTCACATATACAATGCGGATCTGGTATGTCCAAAGCCATCATCACTCATATCAAATGAAATGATCCATTCCACAATGGAATCCACTCACTCATTGATCATAAACCGATTGAAACTCCTTTAGTTATAACGTCATGATCAATAACAAAACCCTTTGTAGTACATTTGGAAGACACGGGGCAAAGGCAGTGGTTCTACATTTCTAAAGTGTCAGTATTGATCTTTCTCCAAGAACAAGAAGATAATGTGTATATATTTTACTATGGGAGGACTAAAAGGACATGCTCATCATTGACAGCGTTTGCACTTGTGCGGGATGTTCGATGTGCTTCTTTATAATCCCGATTTGAGATCATATCAGGCAAAGCATTTACATATGGCTCGGGGGAAAAAACTTTTGAATTCACGATTGCGGGATTCCATAAAACAATGTGATAAGTATCGGCTGAACCAAATGATCCCATCGCAATGGCGTAAAACCTTGCGGCTTCTAGATCCTCAAACCCGAAAAATTGGCCCAGAAGCTATGTCTTCGCAACGTATTGAACGTTGTTGTGCTCTTCATCATCATCGCCATCAATGTATCATTGTATTAGGTAAAGGCGAGCAATGAATAGGGTTTCCTTGTGGTCCGTTTCGGTGTTATTGAGGGACGGAACGCTTGATGAGGAGACATGTAGGTGGTGAGGTTGTTGTGGGTGAAGTTGGAGAGGTGCATTATTCTGGCAAGGATTGTTGATCATGGAATGCCGGGATTTGCGTACGCATTTGAATCGAAACGGGGATTTGGGTGGCGGCCTTGCGAGGATCACGACGCCATATCTTACGGCATATTGCAAAGATCTTTCATTTCTTGCTTTGTTTGATCATTGCCCCAAAGTTTGGAACTTTATGTGAACTGAGATCAATGATGCAAAATTTGCGTCAAAATTTTAATGAGTTGTAAAAGACAATATTATAATTTCGGGTATTCAAGGAAGAGATGGAGAAGAGGAGAAAGTAGCGAGAATTTGAAGGGAGGGAGGGAGCGAGAAAGACGGCTAGAGTTTGTCCAATTCAAATATGACGTTGCGATTTTTTTCTTTTAAAATTTATTTGAGAGGCAAAACCTAAACGCTACATATATAAAATAGAGAATTAACAATTATATATATTCATAGAATAAGGTGACTTTCGGAACATCTCACAGTTTACCAATTTTTCGACATGTGAGTGAAATTATTCTCTAACATGCGTTATCTCGTAAGGAGGAAGTTTCCCACCGCCCGTGGCGAGAACACACAATCGGGTGGGGCCCAGCACGAGGTTGGTTGGACCAAAATACGAGAGGGATTGTTTGCGTCGGGGTGACTTGGTCGAGACGGTGAACCTAAGGAATTTATTATACCAATACAAGATTATGATTTCATGTATCTATTAGGAGGGATGGAGAAAGGGAGAAAGTACACGGAAGGTTGAAGAGAGGGGAGGGATGGAGCGAAAAGACGGTTAGAGTTTGTGTTTATTGTCAATTTAAATATTGACAATAATGTATTTGTATAGGTGATCCAATTTCTTGTGGTGCATGTATTTTTGACCCACATTTTTTTACGGTGTTGTAAAAAAACTCACATTTCTTGAACTAATTACAAAATACACTCTAAAATTTGAAGTCACTTTCATAAGCAGGACCAATGTTTGCAAACATTTTTAACATTTATTATGAACCACTATAAATGAATGACATCTTTCTAAGTCCCACTACACACCCTTCAATTTCAACGATCTAATATTATATCTTTAAAAATCTTCTTAAAGATCAATAGAAACCATATAACCATTAAATAAAATTTTCATAACGGATTGAAGAAATGAAGAAGGAAACTTTATGTATTTCTCGAGTAATATAATTACATTTTACAAAGACTTAGTTACTTAACTTTACAAGCAACCTCATATCTTACTGTGATAATTTTAACAAACATATCTTTGACATAGCATTAGTAATAGTATGTCAACACCACCACTCAATCTAAATTGGGGTATCCTTTAAGATTAAACAATGTTTGAAAAATTAGGTGGGCACATACCACCCAAAGATTTTCAAAAATTAGGCGAAGTTCTTTAGTTAAGACATACGTCACTTGATCTTTATATTTCTTGTACTTCCAAATCTCCTTTTGAACTCTTTCTCTGACAAAATGAAAGGCATTAGTCTCCAAATTTTCAATTCTTGAAGTGTTTCGATTGATTGAGACGTGCCATAGAAAAGTTAATTTCTTTTGAAGTTGTGTAAGAAATTTGAACCCATTGCAATCTATTGAATTGATAATTGTTACTTGTTTTTGAAGTTTTTTAAGGCCGATATAGCCATTTCTTTCGTCAAATTGTTCATCGGCTGTCTTTGTTTTGAAGTGCCTGTTGTTCTTCGAAATTCCTTAGTGGGTTTCGTGTGGGTTCTTTTATCAAGATCTCGAGTTTTACGCTTCATCGGGTGGTATTTTCTTCTACAAGATTTGTGACTACGTTGAATTAACAGCAATGACGACTTACACATCCAAGATTGGGGATCAAATACATAGGCGGAGGCAACAATTCCACAACGAGTGCAATGATATGGCGATTGATACTTTTCAAACCGATTATTAAAGGGGCAAGCATGCAAGCTTCCAACCTAGCTCACTTTTGTTTTAAATTGCTTGGAAACATAATCAAAATGAAATAGAAAAGAGTTGAAAGAAAAAGGGACTATTAATTATTATCACTTTTTAAAAAAAAATCATCATGCACTCGCTTTTTTTATAAATTCACAAAGGAGAAATTAGACATGGATGACCGATGCAGAAAGTACCGAAAACAAGTTTGTGACCAAACCCGAAGCTTATTACTTTTTGTTTTTATATTATTAAAAATATACACTTTGATGGTTAATATGATTTGGGTTCATAGCATGTTATTTAGTTAGGTCTTGTATATATGTAAATGGTGTTTAATTTCATAATTTTCATTGTAATTTTATTTGTTGATGAAGCTAGCGGAGATAGACATTCCTTTGAATATTTTGTTACTTTCTTTTGCCTTTAGTATATGATAATGCTGCATTTTCAAACTCAATCCTCTTTCCAAGTGAACCACCAAGCATACTAGGCAGATCAAATTGTAGAATAAGTTCCACTGCTTTAGATTCTTGAACATTTCTCTTGCTTCTTCCTTCGTAGCATGGGTAAATGGGGAGATGATAGAGTATTAGTTTTGTTGTAAACATTTAGAAAAATGAATTTGATTGTGTTGAGAAAAATGTTAGAGTGCGAGGTTTTCAAAACATGAAAACCCGTTGATAATTAATTTCAAAACATAATTAATATTTATGTTTTTGTTTTCTACAAATGAAAGTATTCTTTTTTTAATCAAATATTTGATAATTTTAACCGAGAGAGAAACTTACGAATCCACCATTTTCACTTTCAGAGTTTGTAAGATGAAAAATGTAGCGAAAAGCCACTTTCTACCACATTCATACTTTACTTTGTTAATTACCGGAGAATGGGCAAATTTCATACTAGCTGATTATAATTCTTGAATGTTCATTAACCACTTACGCGAAGCTCCCTAGCCATATATAATTAACACAAGAACATCAATTTCAATCGAAAATATATTCAACACAGAATGAAGGCACTAAATAAAAATAGGAAGGGCTAGGGTACTAGCTTAATAATACTCCTCCTCTTTATAGCAGGATCCGATACTACATTTCCATCCTTAACGACGGTACATCTTCTAGTTGTCGATCTTTTTGACATAAGAGAGAGAAAGTATAACAGTTCAACTAGCATGCATTGCTTCGATTAAGGAAGGGGAAATTGTGCCCGCCACGCCGGCAAAACACACAATTGGGTAGGACTAGCATGAAGTTGGTGTGGACCAAAATACAAGAAGGTGGTTGTTTTGTTTGGAATTGAGCACAGTCCCGAGCGAGTAGAACACAGAATTTATCCTTGCTAAGGAACTATGCTACTCACAGACACTTGACTTCAAAGGAATCCGAGTCCATGCTACGAATGGGAAGATACTGTGTATTTCTATATCAAGATTGTGAAGGGACCGTCTTGCCGAGTCTTTGGAAACCATAAGAATCACGTCACATTGTTCCAAGATCGCGGCGGTGTCTCAACCCCTCCAAAGCGGAAAGGCAAATAGCTTTGTCCAAGAGTAGCCCTTAACTCCACCAAAACCATCCATCACCCTTAGTGCCATGAATTCAACACTTTGAAATTAGTACGATCACAACCTAGGGCCAAAGAAGTGCAACGGATTCATTCCACACAATAACACGTAGGTCATACCAATACCCAGGTGATATCTCGCTATGCTTAAATTTAGGTGCGGTAAGAGTACGAAATACCTCATCACTCATATCAGTGAAAATGATCCATTCTCTAATGTAATCCTCTTCAATTGATCATACGCAGATTCGAACTCCTTTAATTGCTCACGTCCGTCCAATAACAAAACCGCTTTGTAGTACATTTGGAAATACTCGGGCCAAAAGTTGGTAGTTTACATTTCTAAAGTGTCCGTATTAATCTCTCAAGAATCGGACGATAATGTATATTGTATTGTGGGAGGAATAAAAGAAGGACGCACGCTCATCACTCAACAAACTCTTCCCATTTGTATGGGACGTACAGTGGCCAACAACTTTGTAATCCGGATTTCGAGATCATTCAAACCACTAAAACATCACACATTTGACTCGGGAGAAAAACTTTGGAATTCCCTTTGATTACCGGGATTCCATAAAACAATGCGATTAGAATCGGCTAGACAAATGATCCCATCGCAATGGCCGTAAAGCCTTGCGGCTTCTAGATCCTCAAACCCGAAAAAATTGGCCCCAGGCTATGTCTTCCGTGACGTATTGAACGTTGTTGTGCTTTCTTCATCATCATCGCCATCAATATCATTGTAGTAGGTAAAGGCGAGCAATGTGAATAGGGTTTCCTTGTGGTCCGTTTGGTGTTATTGAGGACGGGGCAGCAGTGAGGAGACATGTGGAAGTGGTGAGGTTGTTGTGGAGTGTGGAGGCTGGAGAGGGTGCATTGTTACAAGCAAGGATTGTTGATCATGGAATGCAGGATTTACGTACGCATTTGAATCGAAACAGCGATTTGGGTGGCGGCCTTGCGAGGATGCTGAAACGCCATATCTTCGGCATATTGCAAAGATCTTTCATTTCTTGCTGATTTGATCTGTTGCCCCAAAGAGTTTGGAACTTTATGTGAACTCAAGATCAATGATGCAAATTCGTCCAAAATTTTAATGAGTTGTAAAATACAATATTATGATTTGGAGTATTCATGGAAGAGATGGAGAAAGGGAGAAAGGGAGAAATGGCGCCAAGAATTTGAAGGGAGGGAGAGGGAGCAGAAAGGCATTAGAGTTTGTCCAATTCAAATCATATGACATTGCGATTTTTTGTTCTTTTTAAATTTATTTCCAGAGATCAAAACCTAAACATTACCCCATATATAAAATAGAGAATTAACAATTATATTCATAGAAAAAAGGGAGCTTTGGACATCTCCTAGTTATCAATTTTTCGACATGTGAGTGAAATTATTCTCTAGCATGCATTGCTTCTCATTAAGGAGAAGTTGCCATGTGGCGGAGACACACAATCGGGTGGACTGCTGAGGGTTGGTTGGACCAAAATACGAGAGAGTTGTTTGCGTGGTGACTTGGTCAGGCGGCCAGACCTAAGAATTTATCCTTGTTAAGGGAACTATACTACTCACACAGACAACAACTTCAAAGGAATCTGAATCCGTGCTACGAATGGAAAGATACTTGTGCATTTGTGTATCGAGATTGTAGAGGACGATATGTCCATCTTCGGAAACCAAATCACATCGTTGTTCCAAGATCGCAATGGTGTCTTAACCTCCTTCAAATCCCCAAAAACAAATAGAATAGCCCTTAACTCCACCAATACCATCGATCACCCATAGATGCATGAAATCATCACCGGAATCAAGACCATTTCGATTACAACTCCGGCCAAAAAGAGCAAATTCATTTCACACAATAACACTTAGGTCATACCAACACATCGATGATGTCTCGTATATACAATCTGAATACAGTATAGTAAACCAACTAACATTTTTAATGAAAATCTAATTGTTTTTCAGAAAACACTTATACAATTCATAAACACTTTTAATTTTTATGTCAAACATAGTTAAACGCTTTTGATTGTCAAAAAAACATTTTTAACTATTCCGAACACATCATCTCTCAAGTAGTAATTCGAAAAAATTGAAACGTTGAGTACCTAATTAAAAAGTGGTACCAAACCTTGTAGACGTAATTAGTAACTAGTCCTTGCCCCTAAAATTAACTGACACAAAAAGTAGAAAAACGAAAAAAGAAGAAAATCACACACAGCTCCACCCACGTCTCCCAACTGCTCTCCACTTTTCAAATCCACTTTCTTTTGATTCAACTCAACCTATTTTCTCGGAGGCCACGAAAAATGCTGCATAAAAATGGATATTTTGGCAATTGGCGTAGAGAAAGCATTGGCCATTTGAATTTACAGATGGAGAAAAATATGAAAGGAAACAGAAACAGTAGCTGTAGCTGTAGAGGTCTTGATTTTGCAATGGACCGGAATAAAATTCCACAAAACCCCCCGTTATCATACTTTATTAGGATCTCCATTCCTCTGCCAAAAATAAAGTTGCTAGTCAAAACCATGCAGAAACGCTTTCACTATGGATGCAACACTAACAACGCCGATGGAGATAATGAGCAGAAGCAGCATTGCACGAACAAAATGAGGAAGACGCCCGGAAAGCTTCTGACAACGAAGATCCGTTCGGTGTTTGTCAATGCGTTCGGCAGCATGAGGATCAAGTCAGCGGATAGAAATGCTTCGGCCAATAGCGAAAACAAAATGGAGAGGGAACCCAAGAGCAGCAGAGGCAATGGCGAGACTAACATTTGTGCTCTTAGAAGAGTTGATGTTGGTGTTGCTAATGGTACTTTCCGGGTGGTTGGCGAACATGGAATAAGTTCCGGTAACTTGAATCGGGTTCAATCGAAATTAATGGTAACGGATGGCCGGAAATCGAGAACGGGAAGGTCCCTAGGGAAGATGTTAAGTTGGGAGTTTGATGAGGAAGATAATTCAAAGCAAGAAGAAAGAGGAGGGGAGGAGTTGTGCAAGAAGAGGATTCTAATGGGAGGCAAGTGCAAACCATTGAGTTTTTCAGGAACTCTTCAGTATGATGAAAATGGCATTTTGGCAACTGAGATCATCCCATGATATATATATATATATATATATATATATTAGCATTTTATTCTGTAGCATTTTATTCTGTTCGTGAATATTTTCATTTCGAACTCCTTGTATTTTTGTTAGAGGGAAGAATTTATCATATTTCTTTAGTTGTCAACGTAAATGCAATCAGGACGCCAAGGTAGCAGAATCCCAAACCAATCACGCTACCAGCGTGGGATAGGCGCCACCTTGGATCCCTGTTGCATGTCCGTTCTCATCACGAGGGCAGTTGATTCTCAAAAACCACTGTACACAGTAAGGCACAAAAAAGATAACTCAAGCAAAGCATGTATTAATCGTTAAATCAATCTCTATATACGAAACTTTGGTGCTAATTAATGGATGTACAACAGATACTGAAAGCACCGACAGTAGAAAGTCCACAATGTAAAAAGACAGTTCAGACACATTAACATGAACTAGTCACCAGGATTATCACTACTTCAGGGGTTTCAACCCAAGAGATGCTCGGAGTCTGTTCGCTTCAGCAATCTCTGGATCCGGATGGTCTGTGCCATCATCCTTCTTCTCCTTCTTTTCTTTCTTCTTCTTCTGCTCCTCACGATCAGGTCTCCTGGGACTAATGCTGCGGACGTGTCTCTTGCGATCTCTATCCCCACCATCACGATCTCTACTACGACTTCTGCTCCTTGAATGGCTCCTCCTGCCACGATCCCTCTCTCGCCTGTCCCAATCCCTATCCCTATCACGACCATAATCCTTTTCGTCTCTTAGCCGATAATGGTCCCGATCCCGATCCCTATCCTTGTCTCTGTCCCTATCTCTTTCACGGCCGCGTCCACGTTCCCTGTCATAGTCTCTATCCCTATCATAGTCTCTGTCATAATCTCGGTCCCTGTTTAAGGTAAAGAAAGAAACAGAAATGACAGTGTCAGCTTAAAAACGACAGTTCCAATCCTTTAACAAGGGAAAGGGCATGTAGCAGAATTCAACATTTACAAATGAAAGGGCAGCACTAAAGCACAGGTGACACAAATCACAACCACGGCACCACGTCATGGAATTAATTCCAAAAGAACTTATGATTCTTAAATTTTACATCTGGATCGCAATTAATCAGAGCCATAATACAATAAATTATACTCAGATGCCAAATAAGAAAGACACAGCAGACTAGGAAACCACATTTACACTGCAAGCAAAATGTATGATCCATCATACTTCTCACTGCACACTGTCAGTGCAGAGAAACCTGGCAGGATCACGGATATCACTATAGGAAGCCATTATATAACACCCATGGCCTAAAATGCCATGGTAGAAACCTCAATTACATATGAATGCACTAGTCTGAATTTGTATAGTCAGGCAACAGCTTCCACTTCAAAAATAATATACTCATGAGGTAAAACAAGTCTAATAAACCTCTCACAAAAATAAAATCGGTTTCAACCTGCCTTATTTTCCTTTCCAAGTGTTTTCTTATGCCTCACCTATTACTTCTTGTGTTCTATTTTTGCAAAAAAATTCACTTTACCCCAAAAGAGTTAAAAGCAAAAAACATCCTAAAACCATCTCCATTCATATATAATAGCACAGAGAATAAGAACCTAACAAATGTAACATTCTTAAAAATACCAATCAATCTAACATTCTCATAAACCATAAACAGGAAAACGAACCTGTATCTGTGACTTTCGCGTCTTCTATCCCTGTCTCTTTCCCTAGCAGGGCTTCGACCACGATAATAATCCCTATCATGGACATCTTCATCCATTCCATCAACTTGATCATTCTCCTCTTTCTCTTCCTCCTCCTCAAAGTCCTCCTCCAAAGCACTTTTCCTGAGTTCCAATGAACCAGTTGCTTCGAGAGTCCATCTGTATGTGTATAGAAAGGAATCACATATACAAACCTAAAGTTCAAGGTAAAGATTGGTGGGGCATACAACTGTCTACAGCTAAAAAACAGGAAACGAAAGAGACCACCATGATAAAATTAACTTGAAAAATTGTTCCAATAAACAAACCTTTTTTTAATTCGTGGCATTGCAATGTCACATGAGTAATCTTTTGTGAGAAGTTCATCAATAACCTCATCCACATGCGTCAAGGTAAAATCTGATACAATTAGAGCAAGAGATTAGCCATATTTGTGTGAGCATGCTCGTAAATATTCAATAGTACGTATGGTAGCATAGACCAGTCATGAAAAGTAATCAAGGAACATTTCAGAGATGGATCATATATCTTACTCCCATCAGGCAGTTTCCTCCTCAACTTCCGATAGTCATTGTACAAAGGCTCTAGGTACTGGTAGACATCAGTATCAGTTCCTGTAAGCCGCAAATAAAATGCACCAAGTATCCGGACGTACCTGAAACCCAAATAAAAAATGTTTAAATCACATTTGAAAGAAGAACTCGAAAATGTTCCACACCCACATGAAATTCGAAAATAAATATATTCAGCATTAAGAATCATAAAGGCTACTTCAAACAGAACACAACAAAAACAATCTCCACCGTACTAACAAACTCACACTATTCTCTAAACCCACTCTGTTTAAACCTTCCTAAACCAAAATTCACAGAGAAAAAACACCAATTTGTACTGTATACTATACAAACAACAAGACCCGATTACTTCCCGCCTTCTTCCTTTACCTTCACCTAACACAGCAGAAAATATTAAGGTTATTCCTTTCATACTCCAATGTATCCAAACCACCAAAAATATCCGATTTCAGTTCATTTTCTCTAATATTATACTAATAAAACAAAAACCGGAAAAAAACTGTTGACATCCGCATCCGAAAGAAATCAATGTTGAAAACACAATTTTAGGATTAGGGTTTCTCAGAAAAAGATCACAAATTCGAAATTCCCATCCCCCTTTAACTCTCCCCGCTACTAGAGCAGGCACATTGCTAATCATATAAGCATACCCAAAACAAATTACAATAATTATAACAAGCAATTAATTAATGAGACAATGAAACGCACTTGTAATCGTCGTTTTTGATGAACTCGATAACGATTTCCTTCTCCGGCTGGATCTGAAGCATCTTCATGACGAGGCACATGAAAGGCGTGGGCTTGCGGTTGCCACCGAAGGTGCCGCCGATGTGGTCGAGCTCCATAGCTTTGTCGACTAGGGTTTCGGCCGTCAACCCGAAGCACTGCTCCTTCCAGTACGTATTCTGGTATATCTTCGTCCGTACGATCTTCTCGACGAGGTTCTGGGGGTTCGTCCCCCTTATGCTCTTCGCCGACGGGTCCGTACGGTTCGCCATCGCTGGAAGGCGTAGAAATTGAAGTGCACGAGACTGAAGATTTTGGGAGCAGAGCGAGGGACTGATAAAACCCTAACCCTAAAATCAGAGTGAGAGAGTAATATAGTTGCCGTTGGGGAGTCGGACGGTGCGTTTAGATTGTCCCCGCCAGGTTTAAAACGAAGTGTCGTTTTACTTTGCCCAAAAGAAAAGGATTGTGAAATATACGACTCGTCGTGTACTCACATGACAGGCAAACCCTTAGGCCTCATTTGGTACGCTGTATAGCGCATCGGATAGTACTAATAATTCGGTATCGGGTGTTTGGTGTGCTTCGTACTAAAATAGTCGCTCGAATATTTAAACCGGGCCCACCATTTAGTACCCCTCACACCCGACTAATTATACGCCCAAAAACCTCTGTATAATTAGTCGGGTCCGTCTCTCTCACTCTCTTGGTCTAGCTTAAAGGAAAATATTTGAATTACAAGTTCATTTGAGCAACACTTGAGCATGCTATTAACAAATTAAAGGCTCTTAGCTAGCATATTAGTACTCAAAAACAAAACTTTGCTAATGACTTTTGAAGCCTAAATGTTGTGAACCAAGACACAACTCAAAATCACATTAATAAGTTGTAGCATCCTATACCTTTGTAGAATCTTCTTTGCATGAGCAAAGGTTAAATACTCAAGAGGGCCTTCAATCTCATCTTGGATGAACACCTTTGCTTGGAGGAGTTGTGGTTGCACCTTGAATCAAATTGAAGGTTACCTACGTACTTCGTCTCCTACGAAGATCAAACATTTCGTAGTTCTTGCATTTGATGAGAATTTGAGTGAGTTTGTATGAAGAAAAAATTGTGTTCTTCACACGCACCTAGGCCCGACCAACACAGTATAAATAGTCGATATTAGTCCGATACTGCACCAAACGCCCGATTAATTTAGTCAGTACTATCCGATGACAGATTATCTTATCCGACTGAAATAGTCAATCCAATCTGAGCTGCCAAACGAGGCCTTAAGCTAATGAGTCGTAATTGCGTTAATTTGCAAATATCTTATATCTATACGGATTAAGGGTGTTCTTGTAATATCCTATCCATTTTTTCGTTTTTTGTTTTTTGTTTGGAAGTTATTTTAAAAAATTTTGCTCACAGCAGTGATTTTTGAAATTCTATGAGATTTTAATAATCAAAACTTCTAATCACGACCAGATCTAATAATATGATTATAAATGAATTTGGATTTGGATTAAACTAACCCGAACCAAATTTGACATTTTCCAAATGAATTCGGACTTGGATTAAACTGACCCGAACCAAGTTTGACAGCACAAACTTGACATTTTCAAAATTTTGTTTCTCGCAAGTGTCTTTTGAGTTTCTCTATGAGATTTGGTAACCAAAAGTTCCGGTTATGATCCAAGTCCGATAATCCGAACATGAATAGACTCGAATTTCGGATTAGACCGATCTGATCCAAATCCAAGTCTGTTACTATGTCAAATCAGAAAAAAAAAAAAAAGCAGGGATTTTTATGAAAAACAATCTAACACATAGATACCCCTTAAACTTAAAGGAACATAACATCGTCTTAATTACCAAAATAAACAAACATCATATAAAAACACATTCGATTAGGAGATGGCCCCACTTTCTTTGGCCTAAATCGAGCTGCCTACTTGACTACACCTAAATGCTACACTAAATGTCCACAAATACCTTTGATAGGGGACAGAAGGGCAAATTAACCTAAGTTCTATTCTAATATATTACAGCCGAGGACTTGTCTCAAGAACTTCAAACTACTCTCGTCTATGCTTTTGATCGAGCGCGTGGTTGCTGGTGATAGACGACGGTGTTCTTCCATTAGGTATTCCGTTATCAACAGGCGGACTAGAACCCCACTTGCCTTCTGACTCGTTGGGTTCGATAACTTTAACAGAACCATCGCCCAACCCGACAGCAAACTGAGTTGGTTCTTGTGGATGTACTGCAACGACCAGCGGGTACATAGCTTCGCTTCTACAATGTGGTGCACCCCACGATTAATTAATAATGACTGGATTAAGAACAAAATAATAACAATCTTGAAAGTTCGTGGTGAGTTTTCGACAGCTTACCCATTCAAGACCGCTTGGGGTAAGTATGCTGATGGAGCAATACGGCATCTCAGTCTTAGGCTATCGGCATCAAACACCCCAATGTTACCGTCACAAAAGGCGGCATATATTAGTTGGCTGTTGCAGGAGTATGCTGCATGAGATATTGGTGCATGAAGTGCATCTTGTGGAAGCCACTGAAATGGAAGAACAAAGTCACAGTAAGCAAATCTGTAATCAGCCCTTGTTTATGTCAAACATTTGAGAGAATTTTCTACCTGTCGGATGCGATCCATCTTTGAGGCATCATATATTGCTAGTTGTGTCTCGTGAACCACAAGCAAGCGAATTTGATCGGAATGGAACTGCACTCGAGTCTCACCAACAGTTGCCTTTGCAGAAACCATATGAATTGCAACTGATTTCCTCTTCTCCCATGTATCAATGCTCCACACACACAGCTGCAGGTTGTAGTTAAAAGTATACTTTAAATTTGGAAAAGACAAAACCATCAAGCATGGCAATGGGTCGATCGGCCTTTTATCAAAGTTGGCAAATAAGAAACCAATTCATTTGGCAATGGTAGATTAAAATAAGCCACGAGGGGACAACATATGCACAAATATTGTGCACTAGTATACTGTACTTAAGGATTTACACCTGACATTTATAACAGTTCTAATAACACAAATTCTCAGTGACATGTGATAAACAAAAACAAAAGAGCCGAGATTTTCACTTACTTGAGCATCAGCACCAGACGAAACAAGTATATTAAGATTGGTTGAGAAAGCTAAACCAGTTATCCGCCTTTGGTGACCCTTCAATTTTGATTTTACCTAAAATTAACAGATAAATCATACAGGCCTTTAGCAATGCAACACGCGAAATACAAATCTTTGAGGCTAGAAAGAAAATAAGACTAATATGTAGAAAATGGAAGTATTACCTCATCAACTCGAACATTGTAAATGTGGATGGTAGAATCTGCCATTCCTATGGCTAGGATGTTATTATCCTGAGGATGGAATGCTAGGAAAGTGGAAGCAGGTGGAGGCGCCATGAATGTTGTCATTACCTACAATTCAAATGAATTCACGGGGAACCATAAAAAGGAATCCCATTTTTTTTTTAAAAATAGCTAGACATGAATGTACAGAGTAACAGATTTACCTTGAATGTCATCATGTTAAATAATGAGACCCTTCCGCCACAAGCTGACATTACATAAGAGTCATTCTTTGAGAGCGCTATGCATGGAATTGCTTCTTCAAGGTCGACGCCTGAGATGTCGTTGGCCATAAGAAGACCACTATTTGGTTGCCAATGAAGTGGAGCGACACTGGCCGTGGCCTTTAAACACACAAACTTCAGAAGATTGCACTTACGAGAAAGAACAGATGATTGAACTTTTTCTAAGTTAGGTGTTACCTTTCCACTTAGATTTTGTTCATTACGGACCCACTTCCACAGTTTCTGCACACCATTTGACCCAAGTGCCAAAATGCCAGCACCCGAATTTGTATATAGGAGTCGAACGACCTAAATTTAAATGCATTTGTTTAAGAATTTCATAGCAGATAAACATCTCAATAGAATATCATGGGCATGAAGTACATAATAGACCTTGCTAGAAGTATCGGTTGTGTCAGGCATGGTAACTAGCCTGCACTGTATAGGATCCTGAATTTCAGTCAACAGCCAGGGTTTAGGTTTATCCATTGCATCCTCTACACTTCTCAGTTTGTCGAAACTTCTACTGAGGTGATCAACTCCAAGCTTGAAAGAGAGCCAAAGTAATCAAATCACTCCACACCACTTTAGAAAAACATTTTTTAAAAGAAAAAGATATTTACAAAAGATCGACTGACATACAATAATTGGAGTAGACCTAGCAGGCGAGCTCCTTTCCACTTTACAATTGACCGCATTAACATTTGTAACAGAAACCGAGCCAGATGCCTGAGACAAATAAAATGGTTCTCAAAGATGTAAATGAAGAAAAAAATTGGTAACAAATTCACAAAAAGCAGACTAAATAAATGATTGAAACCTTGATAGCAGTAGATTCAATGGGAGGCCTTAATCCCTCAAAAGATGTGGTGGACTCGATAGCTTTCAAAGTTTTAACTCCAATAGTATTTACAAGTATTTTGAATCCGTTGTCTGCAGTTGTGACAGCAAGAAGATTTCCTTCCTTGTTGAATCTCAAGCGAGGGAGGCTCTGAAACATATAATATGATAACATCATGCCCTAATTCGACAGCCACGGGAATTTAAGCGATAAACAAGAAATTACAAAAATATACTGACCGGAAGTCCACCCTCAGCGTCTATGCTAGTCATAACATTGCTATTGTCCATATCCCAAATCTTTATATGGCTATCTTCACCCACAGCCAAAAAATGATTCTGTGTTGTGTCGAACTGCACAACGCCTGCTGATTTCTTTCTGAGTCCAGAATATGTTCTCTTTATTGCTCCTTCACTTTCATTCCATTCAACTAGATACGAGTCACCCTCTTTACTTGTTCCACATGAGAACAATCTGAAGGATAATTGGAGATGATGGAACTCACATAAGTTTTGATAAGGCATTTCAACTATGATGTAATAACTCTTACGTTCACAGAACATGGAGTAAAATTTTTTTTACTAAATATTCAATTTGTAAAGGTCCATCTTTAAAAATTTTACATACCGACTTCCATCTGCACTGTAAAGCATTGTGGTACACGACTGGCCAGGAGCATCATAGTCAACTCTTGAACCCAAGTTGTCGTACAGCCAGGCCTTTATTTTCCCATCCGTAGCAGTTGAAAATATGAACTGAAAATTCAAACATACACCAATTACTGCATGTGATAATGAACAGAAGACAACAAGGTGGCAGGGTAGTTGACCAAACGTTCAAAAGAAGTTTCAGAAAGAGCCCCTCAACCAATAAATCTAAGTAATTAGTTGTTTCAGATAAGCAAAATCCTGAAAAAATATGTTTTATAATTCCCAAATAGTTCAAAATTCTGAAAATTCAGTAAATCAGAAAAATCATATGAATTTAAGCTACCTTACTCGAACCCATTTGCTTCCCAAAAACTAGCAAGAAATTGATTAAGCACACGAAAACATTCCCTGTTTCGCTAACATACCTGAATATTCTCCTTGTAATGAGGACAGATCGAATAGACGGGAGCATCATGACCTTCAAAGTTATATAGCTTCCGTCCGGTTAAATCCCATACCTGTTTCACTTCGTTTAGATAAAGTGGAAACTTTGTAAACAAAACGAATCTTATGATGAGAATTCTAATTCTACCTTTATTATCTTATCGTCTCCACAGGTCACAACACACAGTTGTTTATTTGGATGAGCAAAAGCTAAGTCATTCACAGCACCATTATGGGCATCGACCTGCGCAGATTAAGGGATGCAATTTGAGCAGCTGTTACTAATTTAGCCTTCTTGACAAATTATCCTAATATAATCTGACCTCCAAATGTTGACGTAGATCATTAGGTCCAGTATAAGCATACAAGTGAATCAAATGTTTGGTAAATGCAACCCCTGCGGCAGAAAAAAAAAAACAATAAGATACACAAACAAAAATTCAAGAAATACTTGCAATCTTCGAACTGTACATACCCACAAAACTCCCATCTTGACTCCATGTCACACGGCTGACAGATATGGCCTGCATAAAAACAAAATTGTTACTATAACTGCATTTCAAATCCCCAAACACTATATAAACGTATAGGCAAAACCCAAAACTGCTTCCATAAAATTGCTTTATTTAACACCAGACCATAAAAACTTCATAGCAAGCAAAATTTTAACAAGAAAAAAAGAACATAACTTAAAGATGACCTGAAATTGCAGTGAACATGTTGACATATCCCATATCTTGAATGGCTTTGAAACCAACCTCTCCCGTGACATAAGTTGCCAAAGAGTAATGTCACCATTATTAGAGCCAACTGCCAGACATACAGTGTAGAAGACTCAGAAGAGAATGGGGACAGCCCAGGGGCGAGGCAATGTATTAAATAGGACCTTATTCACAATACTACTCAAAGTTTAAAAGCCAAACAAGATGACAAAAAGTCACACCTAGCAACAACGTATGGAGAGACGGGTGAAAGTCCATGCTTGTGACAGTAGATCCTTGATGCAAGGTAAAAGCCACTGTTCTGGGTAGATCATCCAGTGACCAAGAAGTTTGCTGTCTAGACGTTGGATATGCAACCTATATGTAAATCAGTGACAAGATTATTGCACAGAGAAGAAAAAATAAACGACAACACCAAATATTCCAAAATTAGATACGAAACAGAATATTGTCTAGATTACCTCCTCAATAGATTGAACAGGTCGCAGTCGTTTCATAAGTTCATGATCAGCACTCTGATAATCAACCATACTTGGGGCAGCTGGAGGTGTTCTTGGACGTTTCAAGATTGCAACGCCTTAAATTCAAAAATAGATTGTTACGACATAGATATGCTAGGAAATGAGTAAATCTGCAGAAAGGAAACTCATACTCAAAAAGATGAATTCCTTTGATCATGATATCAATTGAATAATACTAGAACCCGTAATGTAACATTAGACCTAGAATTGCTAAGAGTTTCCAATTTGACTAGCCATGGAAGTGAAACTTGAAAATTTATTCCAAGTTCATTCCACAATATGTGCAACACGGAACTCAAATAACATTGTAGAGAACATCAACATCACACATATATCCTTTTTCCTTCTAGTTCTCTTTTTTCCCAAAAGAAAACAAGAGAGAAAATATATAAAACAAAAAACAAAAGCCCAGTCAAGTTCTTACCTTGGTTCTGTGGAACGGGCATGGATGATGCATTAACAACAGCTGCTTGCACAGATGAAGAGACTGAGGAATTGACCATCCAACCTGCTAAAGCATTAGCATTCGCAGCGGCTGCACCAACCGAAAAGGGCTATACAAAGAAGACAATTATTAGTCCACACTTTTAAATCCCTAAAATATAATCAAGAAGGCCAAGAAACAAAAGATCAATGCTTATAAGATGTATAATATCATACAGCATGAGCTCCGAGTGAAGGATAAGCAGTGGGTTTTGCAACTGCGGCAACTGGAAGAGTAACAGGCGTAGGAGTAGAAGTATGAGGGCCATTTGGGGGTGTACATGTATGATCAGTGAATAAAGTTTTGATGTCTGGATTTGGTCTTGGATTTTTGCATAACTGGTGCTGCCAGTTCAAACTACATGAAAGTATCAGATATCAGACAAATATCAGCTTAGCACGATAACCCGAACCATAATGACAACTTTACAATACAAAAATGTTAAAAGAACTTCACTAGCCCTTCAAACCCTTACCAGGGTCCCAGACTGCTATACGACCCAAAAGAAGCACAAAAGGCCTCTACTAGCTTATGATTTTCTTTCCCTTTGGAAAGAAGAGAAAGAAAACATGAAAAAACACAAATGTTATTGATTGCCGATTGGGCACAATTTCAAAATAAAACCAGCTTCAGTCATTCAATCGTTGTTCATAAAGGTGATACAAGTGCTAGAAGCAACCTGTGCTTGAACGAAAGCAATCAATTAGCCTATAATGGATAAATAAGACTTTATTTGAAAATTTCAAACCAAAAAAGAAAAACAACACTGAAAAGCTGAAGCACAAGCAAAGGGAGTCAAAGCTTTAGCTAATTTACCGAAGTATGGGAGTGGTAAAAGTCTTTACTTCAAAAGAAAAAACAAGAACTAATGTTTAAAACACCTATGAGGGGGAACAGAAGGTGGAAACCCAGCTTTGTTCATCCAAGAATATAACTCTCACCTTTGATTGATTAGAGTCCGCAGTCTTGATGCCTTCAGACCGGGAAAAACAAGCTTATCGCGAAAGAGGGGATTTGCTTCTATAAGTTTCTTAAGCTCTATCAGCATTATGCTGCGAGCTGTTTTGGTGTCGCCATACTTGGAAAGCTGTTCGTTTTCCCTGGTCGTTATTTCCAAAGAAAGAGATTAATTACATATATGTACCATAAATTAAGAGTTCTAGAGTATCATAGAAAAAAAAAAAAAGCAATCCCATATAGCTGTGCATTTTCTTTTTCCTTTTTTCTGATAAGTTTATGACATTTGGAAGAGGAATTTGAACTTAGCTCATTAGAGAACAAGTCTGACAAGCAATTGGCCTACGCTCTGGCCACCCTAATTCTAGATCTCAATTTTCATGAATACACATTGCGTCTCCATAAAGTAAAAATCCAACTACACGATGGCCCACTCAGTTGATGACAAAATGTCGAATACATAAAATAACTCACTTCACTCCTCAATCAATTCTTGTCTTATATGCCTGCTTTGGCTTTGTCGTAATAAAAATCAACATCTGCCAAGACAAGCTTTAACTGATCTTCGTTGGGCAATTGGTAAGTATTGAACCGATCCATCAAGGAGATTTCACCCCAGTACACAATGTAATCTACTCACTCTTTTTTCTATCCTTAGTCATCAGTTAAGATCATAGAAGGAAGCATTTATCAACATAAACCTTTGCTAATAAATCAACAACCCAAATATAGGCAAGAAATTACCTGAAATTTCCAAGAGTTAGAAGCTGCGTGATTTCTTTGAAAAGTTCTTCATTAAATGTGGAGAACACTCTCAAATCACTAACTAAGATTTCAACAGCCTTCGGCTTGTCTTGCCTACACAAACAGAAAAAGATTACTCTTCCTCTTCCGGAATAAAGTCAAAACGATATTTTTCAAAATGCAAAGAAAGCCTAACAACAATAGTAGACTTAAATATTACCGATCAAGTGCTTCGAGATATTTCTGCTTCCTTATTTCAAAAAATATCTTCATTGAGTATCTGTTGTCATCAACTTTTGTGAATCCTGATAAGTACTTCTCTACTTCGTCCCATTCTCCAGCCTGAATTTTCTCTTCAAAGTACTTCATGTTGAAAAAGAACCCTGATTCTTTCTCAAGCCTACAAGATAAAGGTGTCAACTTTTATTTTTGAATGAAATTTACAAACTTCAAAATAGAACAATTTGGAGAGTAAGAAAGAAAATAAATGTTGAAACGAGATCTTTAGCTAAAATTCAATTACACACATGGAAATCATTTTGAAATTTTAGTCAAACAAGTGACCTCTGAATCTTGCCTTAGTTTTCTACTGTCGTTATTGTTTGTTTCCGTTACATCTCGTTATCATTATTTACCAAACTAAATCCCAATCAAAACAATTCGCTTGCTTGACCAAGCTTAATAAACCAACTTAGATAAATTTCTCTATCATTATTGTTTGTCGTATAATTTCAGATAGCGACAGAGGACGCCTTATTGACTCTAATCCTCACTAACCAACTAAGCTTAAATGCTACTATTTTGCGCAAATTAAGCAAAATGTACCTCTCTCTCCCCCCATTTTCTGCGCAATCACCACCAAAACAAGGCAATAAAAAACCGACAACAAGGGACTTTACACACATATGTTTATCATTCCATCTCTCAAAATTTACACCAGTGATGCATATAAGAACCTCAATTAATCCCCTAATGCGTTCGTTACGAGTGAAATCTCCATTTTTAACCACTAAGTCGGAATAAACATCAGTTACTTTCATCAAAAATTAAAATTAAAGACATAAACTTCAACAACCAAAATCTCACAACCAGCACATAAATCCAAAACCAAAACCAGGCTCAAAAGTACGTATTTCCGTACATGCATGTATAAAGCCGTACATACACACGTGCACACGTGTATAAATGTGTAAGTACAGAGGAATTGGGAAAGCTTTCAGCTTACCTGTGTACGGACTCCTTGAACTTCTCCTCCTCCAGAAATTGGAGTATCAGAAACACCAATTCTCTGCTCAAAGACGACATTTTTCGATCCTCAAACTTTCAGCCCCCAGAAATTCCTCTGTTTTTCCCGAACAAAAACCAGACCTTTCAAATTTCACTACACAAACAGACACAGATGAACGTTAAAACTACACACTCAAGCTCCGAATCTGAATTCAGAGAAACCTCAAAATCCCAGAAACCATAGATATTTATGAGGATTTTGTATCTCACGCTTTGAGGATTTCTAGGGTTTTAAAGACTGCATAGGGAGGGAGAGAGAGAGAGAGAGAGAGAGAGATAGATTTATAGAAGTCTCGCTGTGTTCGATGCAGGAGTCTTTCCTTTTCTACTGATGTATCAGTGATAATCAAAAGCACTTATCGATAAGTTCTTTCACGTATTTAGTAGTTTTTAAACTTAATACCATGCGTGTGTGATGTCGCGGATTCGAAATCAAAATATAAAACATAGTTGAATATTCTGTACTCACGTCCATTCGAGCACCATGCCTTTACTTTACTCTACTTTTCGTACAGTCGCTTTGGAGTTTTGGGACATTAATTGGAGTTTAATGAAGGGAACTGACTGTCTTTCTGTCACCGATATATCGGGAAATAATCGGGAAACGAGATGAGTGGAGTTTCGGATAAGGTTCGTTTACTGGGACTCAGCAGGCATGAATGGACGAGGTTGCTTACCTCATGCGAGTTTTTATCGAACTCGCAGCTCGCCTCGATATCTTACAAGTGCGCTGTCGTAAACTGTCTGTGTCTGTGTTCTGTGTCGGCACGACTCGTCGCATTTTACCTTAATTTCTTTGGGCCAGGCTGCCCAAAGTAGATCTAATCTACAAATGGGCTGGGCTGCTGCTGCTGCTGCTAGCCCAATAACACGAGGGAAATCTGATCCCTTACCAATTTTTGTGTGTGACCGTTACGGGAAAAATATAATTTCAGATTTCTGCGTTTGCACTTCCGCTACTCTATCTATATTTTGCTGCCCTGCCCTGTCGTCCGTCAAATTGGCACTAGAGCTTAGTTTCGGTCTTTTAGGAACATGTTGTTTACACTCAAAATTGTCATGTTTACCCCTATTTTGGTCTAAAGCCAAATTATGGCATTATATGGGGGTTATTGTGAAATTAGATCAAACTTACACCAAGATATTTTGGGTATTTGCAAGTGGATAGTTAATTAATGTTATCTATCTTTGTGCAAGTGGATAGTTAATTAATGTTATCTATCTTTGTGCAAGTGGGATTAGGTTGAGGTGCGTGCATCAAGTTGGGTTGCTTTCACATTGGTTTTGCTCTCTATATATAGGAAGCAAAGGCAGAGAGCTGGGGACATTCAACCAATCAAACAAAATTCAGAACATACATGTTCTAAGGAAAGCCAACCTTTCAAACACCAAAGAGGAAAACCTCTCTCTTGAAAGCCAAGAAGTGGCATTCATCAGTTCATACAACCCAGCAACAAGCTTTCATAAGCCTATATAAGGCTTTAAGCAACCAACCATTCACAAAGCTTTCGACAACTTGTGTTAAAGCTTTTAGATCAGGAAACCCCCGATCTTAGAATTAGCTCTGCCACTTCTCTCTGTGGTATCGATTAAGCCTGGGAAAGAATCTCCTTTAGGCTATTCTCTTCTTCCCAAAGAGTCGATGGGCATAAAAGCTAATTCGATGGCTTTGTCGATGGCTTTGTCTTCAAGTCAATGGGCATAAAAGCCATCCCGATGGCTTTGTCGATGGCTTTGTCCTCAATCTGATGGGCATAAAAGCCAACCCGATGGCTTTGTCGATGGCTTTGTCCTCAATCCGATGGGCATAAAAGCCAACCCGATGGCTTTGTCGATGGCTTTATCTCCAATCCGATGGGCATAAAGGCCAATTCGATGGCTTTATATGCAATCCAACCACACTTTGGTTGATGTTTACAGCTTTGTTTACTTATTGTATTTACTTATTCGTAAACTTTCAATTCAGTTTATATATGTTTACTTTGATGCAAACTGTATTTTCTTTATTTACTGCTTACTGTCTTTATTATTAAAGCATTCGGATTGAATATAACCAGTTTATATCCAATCTATATTTCAAACATATAAGCCTTGTTATATATATCTACATAACAATTAAAGTCCTTAACAGGCAAGGCAAATAAAGAACCTAAGTTGAGCTTCTCACTTAAAGGCACAATCTTTTGGTTATAAGTTAAATAGCGCAATCTCAAATCACACACATACACCGTCTGCTAGCGGTACCTAGTAGTGGCACGCTCGCAATCTCCCAATCAGTGTTCATATAAATCACTAAGCCTACAACTAAGCGCCGTGTGAATTTATTTGTCGAACACATGTATTTTTTGAGTCTTGTCCTTCTAAAAGCATATGATGGATTGTGCGCGTATTCTTCAACTTATAGAAAATATATCAAAACAATTGTCTTGAATTAACACTTTTATAAAAGAAGAGACCGTCTACAACAATACTCCATTTGATTTTCGTTTTCTAGAAATAGGAACATCTATTCGCCCTAAAAAAGTGATTATGGATAAGGTTGCACCGTCATAAAAAAGTGATTATAGAAAATCTGTCAAAACGGTTGTCTCAACTTAACACCTTTGTGAAAGTAGAGACTGCCTACTGAATAGCAAACAATGCAGCTCTTGATCGTCATTTTTCCAAAAATAACAATATTTATTCACCATATAAAAGTGATTATGGACAAGGTTGTAGCGTCATAAAAAATGATTATAAAAAATATGTCAAAACGGTTGTCTCGACTTAACACTTTGTGGAAGCAAAGACTATCTACTAGAAGTGAATAGCAAACAATGCAGCCTTTGATCGTCGTTTTCCAGAAATAGCAACATCTATCCGCCATATAAAAGTGATTATGGATAAAGTTGATGCATCATATGTTTGTTTGATGAATTTCGAATCTCAAGAAAATCAATCAACAAATAAATCGAAAGGTGATGAACAAGGAGAAGATTTTCAACATGACATTAGGGATAATCTAAAAGAAATACCAACACATCAAGATGGTACCGATTCAACCACCAATATAGAAATGCAAACTCTAATTTCGTTTAATTGAAGAAGTCTACACGATGGAGGATACATATAGCATATTAGCGACGCAAGATTCAATTCTTCCAAATATGATGAGCCTTTAAGTTAAGGAGTCCAAGTTTTTATTAACATTTTTTTAGTTCTACCACACTGCAATCAGACTCTAAATATGGGAGTAGGCTACAATGCTCGCAAGCATTGAATGCTTACACTGATCTCACCATTAAAATGAGGGAGGAGAGAGGAGAGAGGGGGGAAAGGAGGGTGAGATCAATGTGAGCATTTAATGCTTGCGAGCACTGTAGCCAGTCCCCTAAATATGATTGTATCTTAAAACTTAATTTAAGAATTTAGGAATTTTAGGAATAAGTTGACGGAAACACCGAACTGTTGGATTGAAACTTGAACCAAGATCTTTTTCTTGCGCAATTTCCTAAATAAAAGTCTAATAAAAATCAAACTACAATAAAAATTACAATGATACAAGATGAACAAGGAAGAGCGAAGATTCTGCATTTGTTATTTTGGGGTGGCAATACTAATAGGGTGGACTTGCTGGGATTCAGACAGGGGGGAAGTAGAGTGAAAGAAGAGGCAAATGGCTGAAATGTCGTCCATCGCTATTCCCCTCCTCTTCCGCTTCCATGCATGCGCAGCGAACTCCACCAGACGCTTCGCAGCCTTCGCTCGGTCTGCGGTCGAACCTACAACCTGCACGGCTTCTTGATTTGAAACGACATCCCAAACCTGCAAGCAAAAATATCAAAAACGTCTTGAGAGTCCGTGGGAAACGTCTCTCTAGAAAACACTTGTGCTCATAAGCACTCTTGTTGTAAACACGTTGAAACTTTCATTAAACATTCAAGTGCTTCATGCAGAAAGTGCTTTTACAACTCATAATTACTTTTGACTTTTTACCTTAAAAGTAATTAGAAGCACTTTTGGTTATCTGAAAGTCGTTTTAGTCATTTTAAAAAACGCTTCTAAAAATGAATTTTATTAGAAGAACAATGCAGTACATACCCCATCGGTTGCCAACACAACAAACTGATCTCTGCTTGTTATATTTCTATGTGACACTTCAGGAACAGAAATGAGACCAAAGTCCTTCACAAAGTAATCTCCAAAGGCTCTGGACATTGCTAGTCCTGGTGACTCTCCGTCCGGCTGCCACACCCTTTGCACTCCCGGTTCATCATCTAAACAGAAAACGCGTCCGTTGCTTTGAATTATTCTCTCCGCCTCCTCTACAAACAAAACCATTTAAAAAATGTAAATATGTGTAACCATATGTTATTTTCTTCAGTTTTATGTATTGGGAGAGAGATAGAGACTGACGAGGTAAACTAGGCTTGAAATCGACAGTAAGCTGAACCGGCATCAAGTTTCCGTCATCTAAAGTTGTAGCCAAAACAGCGCGAGAATCGCCAACATTTGCTATGAAAATGAGCTCACCCTAAACAAACAAAAATTCAGATATACTTTCATGTCAATGCCGATGAAAACTGCATAAGGTCATTAATTTATACTTGATTTTTCTGGTAAACATCCAGCTACAATTGCAAGCCTAACAGCAATTTGAACTAGTTCAAGTGAAAATTAATCAATACCTGTCTGACAATACTCAGGGCAGTTGTTCCGCTGTAAAAGGAATCGATTCTACGATGCTGTTCAAGCTCGTGATCAATGGCAGCACAAGTTTTGATATATGAATCCTTCCATATATTATACCTGTGACACTTTTTATCCGAATCCAAGTCCGTATCCGGGTCAATAGAAGTTTGAGCTAGTGTCTCTTGCCAACTGCACAACAAAGAGGGTGGCATTGTTTCTCTTATCTGTTTAGCCACAAAATGTCCCCATGGACCGTGCCCGTCAAAAATCCCACAAAACATCATGTCTTCTTGGCACCCAAATTCCTAAAACCAAAACAAATGAGTTAATAGGCTGTTGTAGCTGATGTCAAGATTTTAGAGAGACGGACAAGTGGAACCTCTTGCTTATATATTGTATTATATTTTGTCAGGTTTTCGACATCCGATTCTACATTCTTCAACAGCTGATCCAACAATTTAAGTTTTTTTTTTATATTCAATTTCCTATTAGTACTAATTTACTGAATTGGCAACAAAATGGAGCATAAGGTAAGAAAAATGGGCAAGATTTGCTTACCTCCCACACAATGCAGCAATCCTGGTTGACTCCTTTCTCGCCTCTCTTCGAGAAAATGGAAGCAAAATTATTTGAACCATCGACATTGATAATCCCCGAAGAGCGTAGGATCATGTCATTCTTCTTGGCCTCCTTCGCCATGGCTTCTGCAGCTCCTCGGGCACCAGAGTTCCCACCATTGTTCTTCCCTTTCTTGAATGATAGCGACCTCGCCAATCCGCTGAACATGGAGGATAAGTGCCCCATTAGCTACTCAATTCCACTTCTCCAAGCCTCCCCCCAATTGTGTTTGTAGACTCAGAAAATCTGGACAATATTGAGCATTTAACAAAACAATTAAACATCACTTAAGACAAGTAAATACTTGACATATATGTTAGTTTTTTATTTTCAATTTTTTTTAAACATTCTTCTCTGAGAAATTGATCAAGTTGAGCAAGTTGAACTGAGTAATAGTACAGTGACTGAAAAAAAGGACATGATCTGACTCAGAAAGGTTAAAGAGTCTCAGAGTTTAGGAGTAGGCTACAGTGCTCGCAAGCATTGAATGCTCACACCGATCTCACCATTAAAAGGAGGGAGGAGGGAGGAGAGAGGAGAGAAGAGGGAAAGGAGGGTGAGATCAGTATGAGCATCCAATGCTTGCAAGCATTGTAGCCTGTCCCCAGAGTTTAATAGGAAAAAGCGGTAAATAAACAAAGAATGGGAAAGACACTAAAGAGAATATTCAGGCTTGAATGGAATTCCACCATGGAATTTACAATTTTTTTTACAACGTTTAATGAGAAAACCCTATCTGTAACAGTTTGAATGCTATTTTTATATTTTCTGAATCGAGCGATGTTTCTAATCTAATCTAATACTACGGAAAAAAGGTTAATTTTTGCATTAAAAAGCAAAAATTTATAACACACGGGTATAATTCTTGCATTAAAACTGGGAAATAAAAAAAAAATTGTTCTCCTTTCCTTCATTTTCTTGGCTTCCATAAAAGTAAAAGTTCTGCCGTTCGAAACTTTTAACCCTTTACCCACAAAAGTCACTACAATCTAAGGAAAACTTGATTAAAAGAGTATTAAAAAAAAGTTGGGTTTTGAACTTTCTCAGTTACCAAACAAAACCCAGAAAGGAACAATCGTAAAGGAAGCAAAAAACAATTCAATTCGAGCTTCTCAGCAACCCAGAAAACAGAACTTTTGTCTCATTTTCTCAGCAAACCAACACACAGAACCAGAAAGCAAAAAACACAAAGTAGACGTAGAGATTAAAACCTTGATATCAACTCCAGCAAAGTTTGACTAGAAAATTTCAGAAGCTATAAAGCTGTAACTTGACGGAGTTGTGGGAAAACTGGTTTTTCCGACCGGACCCCGGCGCAATTCCGACGAACACAGCTGAAAACTTGAGGAAGTGAAGTCGGAGACGATGAGAATCCATAACATAACACCCCCGTCTCTTCCTCGTATGATTTGTGTTCGTGTTTTTGTTTGGTAATGGTGAAAGTTAAGTGATATTTATCTGAGGAGAAGATAACAAAGCACAAAGAGCACTATGCATACAAAAAACACACTATTTCTCGATACAAACTCTACGAGTCCATGTCGTGTAACCAAAAGGGTTTTGCTTTTTTAGCTCGCAAAAGCTATTTTAGTTTTTTTTCTTTTTAATTTATATAGGCAATTTGCGTTGTAAATACAGGGAAATTATATGTAGTATAAAAAATGCTTGAATGATCTTCGTAGATATTTGGCCTTCTATATTTTACATTGTACACATGTGATGTGCTTGTATAGGGTCAACAATTTGTAGCTAAAAAAATGCTGAATTTTCTAGATTTATGGGAGGCCTAAAAATTCAATATTTTTTAGCAGCCAAAACAAAAACCAAGAAGGACGAGAAAGATGTTTTATTTTCCAGTTAGAAAATCAATAAACTGAGTTAGGTTTTATATGCCGACTCCCCTGGCTTACCGTTTCTGAGTTGCTTTCTTCTTCTCGCTCTAAAGAAGCGAGAAATTTGTGAGTGACCGTTATACTAGCATATGATATTATAGTATTATTAATTCACATTATGTGTCATAATTTGATTGGCATGTCGTAACTTTAACGGAATGTTCTAACGGCGTTAGAGAATATTCCGTTAATGCCATTAGTTTGAAGAAGAAATATATCTTGGAATATTCCATGTCCAATCGGATCTGGGCTGGGTTTGATGATGTCAGAGCCGGGTCTGGATCGGCTCGCCGCTGCAACTTTCGTCCGCCAGCTGGAGTTTGGCCAGAATCTGGGTTTTTTGCCGAAAAATTTTACAAAGTCATAACAAGCACAAATCTCAACCATTTAACACGTATAATATGTCAAAATGAAGTTTAGGAAGAGAGAGACTCGAATTTACCTAAAAGAATTCTGATTGGTAGCCAGAGATGGCCGGAAAATGGCTCTATAGCCTCGGTCCAAAAAGTGGCCATTTCCAAACTTCAAGCTTGGGGGCAGATTCAAGCGTGCACGACTTGGATTTTAGGTTAGGACTCACGAGGAGTCGATTGGTGGTGATAACGAGGTCGATTGAGTCTCGAATCAACGGGAAACTCGTCAGGAAATTCCTCTTCGCCGGAGTTTGAGTTTCCAAAGGTAAGGGCTTCGAAATAAGCAAAATAAAGGGCATGGTTGTGTTGGGTTTGAGGAGGAGATGAAGATGACATTGGTCTGAGGACGTGGTTCGCCCGAGAACGGTGGCTCCGCCGCCGTAGGGTTTGTGGTTGTTTAGTCGGAAGAGGGAGAGAAAGTGAGAGAATTGCAGATAGAGTGAGGGTGCACAATGAAGGGAGTGGGTGGGTCCTAGTGGGCCCAAAGCCCAATCAGGAAACACGATTATCATAAAATCACGAGAATGCCCTTGAACTTAACATTCCGCATAATCTTCATTTCAACTCCGAATTCCGTTTTGTTCAAGTCTATGCATTCGTAACGACGAGCACAACAAGAACAAGCTAAGAGAAAAGGTCGTACATGTCACTACACGGAGGTCAAAGAAAGTCAACCATTGCCTAACCAGAGGCATTTTGGTTAATTCACACATTTGGGAAATAAAATACTATAAATTTCGAGACGGGCTGTAACAACATAGCACTATGACGGGTCACAAAAAATTACTTAAAAGAACCGCCTTCTATATACCATTACAATTTTTTTATATATACAAATGACATTGCGAGAATGGAGATTCGCACACAATACCTTAAGTGGGGGCATAAATGTTGGTAACCACTTAACTTGAGCTATATATCCCTTGCAGTTTACAAAACAATACGATTTAGAACGGACAAGTATGTCTCATTCATGAAGTATTGCATATGCTTGGTTTAAATATAGTTATTCTTGTCTATTACTCATAAAATAACTAAGAACATTTTTGTTCTTTAAACAAAAATTAGATCGAAAATAAATTTTAATGAAATGGTCCAGAACATACATGCAATTAAATAACCATACAAAAATAAGACCCACGGTCGATGCTAATTTTATAGTATGGAATCTGTTCATCTCTATCAACCAAGAGTCGTCTACCGTACATATATATTGCTGTATCTTGGCCAGCTGCAGCCATGGACGAATGCAATGTATTAAAATAAAAATTTAGTAAACAATCATAATCATTGGGTTAATTTATTAATTCTACAAAAATGAATATAGTAATTAGGTCTTAGGTGTGCATGGAAAATAATAATTTTATTAGCTCAAGATATAAAAAATCAGCTAAATTTAATAAGTGTTTAGTAAAATTATTCGGCCATGCGGTCGTCAACTAAATTTTTAATTCCATGAAAATCATTAACAATCATATAAATTAAAATTCTTAAATAATTCAAAAATATGATTATCACCAATAAAAAAGAATCTGATTATTAAATTTGTTATGATAATTTAGTTTATAACTAGCATGACCCTAGGACCTTGTCAAACGAAGAATTTACAAGGAGTTTGCAGCTCAAATAGTTACGAGATCAACGAATTTGTTATGGCTGGCTAGTATAGAGAGCTTAGTCAAGTAAGTCTTGATATTAAATCATTGAGTAATGCTAGGGATACCACATATTTAAACTACATTGGTGTACTACATGATGTGGTAAATGATTTATATAATCATTAGCGAATGAGATGAATTCATTAATTGACGTATCAAGTACACATCAAATGGTACAAAAATGTGATCTTCCTAGCATTTTCCTAAATCAGTATATTGTACTAAGAGTACATCTCAATTCATTCAATAAAACAAACATTTAAGGATCTTTATTTTTTCTCATCTTTATTTTTATGAGATAATAACACGGAATTAGAGCTTTCATAGATTACGCTCTCTTAATTTTTGTTATGAAATTCCAATTCTTCAATATTGCTTTTTTGCTCTCTTATTCTTAATCGTGTTAAACCAAACCAAGGCGACAGAATTTTGTTATTTATTGTTTTTTTTGTTGATAAATACATATTATATGGGGGTGGGGTGGTTTTCGTATATCCCTTCCAATTATGTATAACCATACAAAGTCCAACAGAAAGTTTCGATTAAAAAACTCCTTTTTAATACCCTATATATGGAAGGAGGAACTACATATGTATACACAAATCTATGCATTCATTTGTTTATTTTCCCGTTGTGGTAACTGGTAAGCTCCTTTCCAACTTTGAATATATCATGGGTTAGGTAAAAACAAGCGCAACTTCCACAGAAAACAAACTTATTTAAAATGTGAATGGAAAGCAGATCATAGGGCTTACCAAAAGGAAGAAAAGGTTGCACACAACACAAGTAATAGTTGAACCTCACCCAAATCCACAAAATCTATCAGACGAAATCTATCAATGTCCAAAAAAGTAAAAGAGTATAAGACCCGTTACAATGTAACATGCACATCCGTGTTGTTGGACCTCAAAGAAATGGAATATATGCCGACATTGTAATGTTCTGATCTAATTATATAATGTAATATTAAGTTAATTTTTTTCTGTATAATATTAAATTATTGAATCAAAACATCACACGAAGATAAATTCGTTTTATAAATGTTGCTCTTCTGAAAAAATCATTGTCAGAGGGTCCAACTTACTTCCTCCTAGAATATGATGGTCATTTGACCATGGTGTATTGGTTTCTCTTAGTGATACCTCCCATTTCCTCTCAAATAGTGGATTTAGATTTCCATAGTATTGTGGGTCCAAGGAGATTCATGGCGGTGGATTATATATATTGTCGGCAAGGCTTTATCTCCACCATAGGAAATTATTGGTGAATATTTGGTGACAACTTTTTACAGTAGGAACTTGGGTAAGTGGTCAGATCTCCAATGTGTCACACCAGAGGATTGTTGGGAGATGAATTCTTACCCGCAACCAGATGTGTATTTCAAGTTACTATTTCATGTTAATTGGTCAAAAGATAGTCATTGTTACTATTTCTCCCATTACGTATGCGACGAAATTCTTTAATGTAATTATGGGCATATTAGTATGTTATTATTTGTCGTTACGTTACTTGATGTGATGACATTTTTCGAGTAGTATTCCTCTTATTACATGACTCTCATTCTATGTGACCATTGATATATTTTCATGTTAGTAACTTCCTCATCATTGGCCTTATGTGATCATGTATTAATTTTTGGTCATCGCCTGACATGATTTAGTGCGCTAAATATTACATGCATTATGAGAGATAACATATATGTATTCTAATTGTAGAATCAAATCACATGATGACTAATAGGGGATGGGATGTTTCTCAAGACTGTATGGCATAATCTAACCTATTCACGATGTTATAATGATTTGCATTTAATGTGTATTTTTCAACTAACAATTGTCATCTTTGACACTCGAATTAAGATATTTTTTTATGTCAATGCATATTTTATGTCGACGCAGAAGCCAAATATCGTTAAACAAACTAATCATTAACCTTTAATTCTTTGTTTTAGAGAGCGATTTTTTTATTAATTAAAAGTTTAGGGAGGTGTTGAAGCATATCTAACTCTAGTATATGAAATCTGAGCTTCAGCATATTCTTACCAAAGTTATTGAAACCAAAATTATGAATTGAATTATTGGAGGAGGAAAAGAGAAGAAGATATTTTCACTACGAGAGCATATATATACTGCATGCATGAGACACGAGTCTATTACTTCGCTGCTGTTTCACACGTGATACTTTGAACAACATTAGCCTGTGCTCCGCACCGTTGGCACACATGATGAGGTCGGTGCAAAGGAGCATCGATTACATGGGGTCCAGCACCGCGTGAATTCCAACAAATCAACAGCTGCCACGTAAGAGCCAGCAATCAAGTGTGAGGCGGTGCACTCGATAGCGACATGCATTGCCAATTGCCAAGCTTCCAGAGAAAACGTTAAAAGTGGGTGAAGGACTTGGGCCATGCACGGACCTGCGAACAAAGTTCATTAAAAATTTATGGGCCCCAATTAATTATTTTGTTTGCTTAAATAATGAAGTGGTCATTTGCCATATGCTTTGCCCTTTTTACCGTTAGGATTTCAATTTGCATCGTTTGATTGGTTGGGTGTGCGGAGTAACTTGGTCTTTAAATTAAATTTACAATTAAGAAGGAGAGAAACGATTTCCGCATACTCCTTATCCCTTATGCACACCTTATTTATTTATAGCATTTGAATTGAATACTCAAAAGATACAAAAGCTGTAAAAGAAGAAAATATTTGTTTCAGACCAATTACGCACTACCATGTATTTTAATCTTTTACTAAATGACAGTGCGTTATTGGCTTAGGATATCGCCACAATGGCATACCAAGTGTAGGTAAAGTTCGTCTCAACAAAAACGTTTGTACGGAGAGTGACACCAAAATGTAATATTTCTAAAGAGCTCTCTAATTCATAATATGAAGCCTTTCCAAAAGTACAGTTGTATTAAGTTGCTGGTTTCTTCAAATGATCGGCCTGAAATTGTCTTAACAATTGCAGAGACTGATTATAGAGATTGAGGTCAATGCCGTCGACATTCCTCCCCACACGTGCCTGCAACACTGCCTGAAAAGAAAGAACAAGAACACTACAGCTTTATTGCTTTCACATTCATGCGTTGTGACTCGTGGAAAAGCCCGGCACCAAGAAACATCAAGTGAATGTAAATGTAAATTTACCACTTACCTCATTATCCGGTTGAATAAGCAGCTCCCCGATGAACTGGTAGATGGATCCAACTCGAAAGCTAAGCTCCCGGAGGTGCTGCGTATTGATTTTTAACCTCTCACTTCCATCGACAATTGTGGCAATGGCTGTCTCTACAGAATACTCTTGTAACCTATGAACGAAACAAGGGATACTAATTAATAAGCTTCTTAGTGATACTGAAGAATATATATAAGAAATGCACAATTATTTGAATAAGTTGACCAATTCCCCAATGCTCTTTTGTATTAGTGTCATTTTTCTAATTATTAAGCTCACTCAGTCTAAAGTCTTTCGGATTATCTACTTCATGCACATCATGCTACCAATGTGCCGTAGTCATCCTCCTCAATGCACCAACCGGAGATGCCATATTTGCCTCAAGAAGATCTTCTCGGACAGTTCTGCATCCATTCCAACACACTACCATCTTGATGATCATCTAATTAAATCAAAATCAAACCTCAAATGTTCCGAGCAATATTGTCACAACACTGAAAATACTGAAACTATCAAAATCAGACTACATAGCCTTCATGATATACTCCACCTCTAGTTCATCTTTCTTTCATCTCCTCATCTCCATCAGTATTGTCACCAGTTATGATCCTCACGGAGAAAAGTCTCCCTGCAACAGGGTGCATGTCCAAATGTTCCTTTAGCTCTCATTAAGTGACATGGTAAGTGATGAGAGCTAAAGAAACACGGCAAATATGGCCCTGGGATAGGCAAGTTTCCCTCGTCCTCAAGACCAACAAAGCCAACCTTAACTATAAACTACTTGTACCCTACTATGCCACTATAAATAGAGTTATGAGAATAATGATATCAAAGAATTGAATGTATATGTTTCGAACCTTCCAAGTTTAAAACTATGAAAATGTCAGAATTGGATGTCCTAATAAAACTCGGAGATTTTATTTGTTACTGATGTTGAAGAGTAAATAAAAGAGGAACACGATCAATATTTACATAATGCAATTGAAAGGGCAACTAAACATTGGAAGGGAAGAAGTCTTACTTTCCGGTTACTCGTAACGAAGCTCCTTGCTTGAAATATGGGGAGGATGGGTGCAGGTCTTGCAATGTAACCAATGCCCCAGATTTTATTTCAGATGATGCCATCAACTGAACTCTCTAGCTTCAAAAAAGCATCCAAATCTCACCTGAAATATGAGGTGGACTGCGTGCAATTAATTACCAAAAAGTACTAAACGGCAACCATTTGAACAATAACTTGGACCTTTAAACAATTTTAACAACCTATCAAAAGAAGTAAAAAGTGGGAAAATAGAAAAAATAAAAAAGGTTGGGGTTAATGCTAATTGCCTAATTCCAATCTTTTACACATCACACTAAACAAAGAGCAGAAAGCATATATTTGCACTTCAAAGTTCAAACCGACCAACCCATTCAAAATATACCCAAAATCTTAAATAGGTTATAAATGTAGCAGAAAACCCATCTCCAAAATTCACAATTCAAACTATCTGTAGCTCAAAATTCACATATTTCTCCTTTCAACCCATTCACCCAATTCAAATCAGCATAAAATTCAGTTACAGAATGGCAGAAATTAACAAAGTGACCCAACCCAGATACCCAAATTCAAAGAATATAGTGAAAAATTGAAACGTACCTTAAAGTTTCAGAGTTTGGTTTCAAAGGCGGAGGCTTTCCTTGCTTTCTGTATGAGGATGTGAAGGAAAAGAGGGAAAGAGATGATCATTCGAACACTGTTAGTAGCTGCTCCGTACAGAACAGCAGTAGGCCTACCGCCCACCTCGTCTTCTTTTTGGGCTTTTATTAAATCGAATCAGTCGGTTTCATTGGGCCTTGCTGAAGGAAAATTAAGCTTTGATTTGGGCTGAAATAACATCATGCGCAAATCAGTCCGAACTTGTTTGGAATTAAATTCACAGCCCTTTTTAAAAAATAATAATAATAATAATCTCCGCACGCTTTTTTTTTTCACCCTCTCCACACACACACTGTTATTTGTAACATTGAGATTGAATAATTCAAAGGAAAGCAGAAGGACAAAAATTATCTCTTATAAAATTACTTTTCTTTTCATGTCTACTAAATTCTACACTGGAAAGAGCTTCAATATCCTGTGAATAATTTTTATTAATTAACAACTGATGTTCATACAATTTGAGTTCATGACGTCGTTCAAGAATTGGTATCGAGGAAAGATACAAATTTGGTACATTCCAAATGAACAAGTGTTGTTTAGTTACAAAGTCAAAGATTGAGAGGAAGAAACGAAAAAAGTTGGAAAGTCAAAGGGAAAAACCAAGACAAAAGTGAGATGCCCCAATAGGAAGGATAAGGAATTAAACCCAAAGTGGCACAACCGCTGCCCACCCAGAGTAGGTTGGAGATGGGGTGGTGTCCAAATGCCCATGACGACGATTGAGGAGGAGCTTATCTTTCTCTTGAGGTGGTTGACAGCTGAAGAAGAAGAAGAAGAAGAGTAAACATTTAAAACTAATAAAAGCTTTTTGTGACTCAATAGCAAGGCACCGCCACCAATAGGCGGGCGGCTGTGATTGATATTGATCGAGCATTCACCCATGCCCTAGTATGCCCACTCAATTCGTGAGTTGACTCTTCGTATCTCTTTCTTGAAAGATTTTTTTGGTATGATCGTCACACTATTAAAATGACGACATAATTTTTTATAAAACTATTTGATTATACTAGTTCACACACTGAGTAGGACTAACTATCTTGGTGTGTAACTTTATACAAGTTTTTCTTGTACAACGACTTATCCACTCATGTTGTAGATATAAAACATATATCTATTGTATTCTAGGTCCACGTGTCCTATCATGCGTATTTTTACATAAGAATTAACAATACCAAATATGATATGTGACCATCACATAAAAAAAAACTTGAAAATTTTTCGAGCACCATTACCATATTAATTGTCGTTGGATAAAATTAAAGTTGGAGATTTATATAGTATATTAATTAAATCATACTCTCGTTTTCGCGGTGAACTAAATTCAGTGTACACAAAAAAGAAAACAGACGGCTGGTTTTATGTGTGACAATGTTGTGGAGTGCCAAACGTTAATATCAGGGGTCGGTTCTGGTATTAGTTCTTTGTATTAAATGCTCCTACCAATAAGCCACCAGAACCCATTAATTGCAGAACAAAAAATATAGCTGTATAGATCATCTTCTTCTCCCCACAACCATCTCTCAGAATTCACAGATTCAAACTCTTTCTCAGAAATGGAAAACCGCACCAACATAAATTTAACTCCTTTCTTTTAAGCAGTTTCTGATACCAAAAGATTCCAACTTTGAACACGCTCGTTTTGCATGGGAATTTCAAATTTCCATTCTTTGTAACCACCTGCCAGTCAAATTCACACATTTCTCATTTCTTCACTCACACCTTTGATTCCTCATCTTCCTACATAAACACGAGCATAAATCTCTTCTGGGTCGTGTGCAATATCGGGATTGAGCTGTTTTCGAAGGACTAATCGGTTAAAGTTTCGAGCTAGCTGAGCGAGCTACTGAGAAATTAATTAACATGCCATACGAAACAGATAAGACAATGAGCTCAGCTGCTGCAGCAGCAGGGCATGCTATGATGGAGATAGAGGCAGGCAAGCCCTCCGGAAATGGGGTTGTGGCCGGAGGGCTGAGCCCTCTGAGTGAGACTCTGTGGAGGGAGAAGACAAGTTTGGAGATTGTTGGGGATGTGTCTGCCAGGCTGACGTGGAAGGATCTGACGGTGATGGTGACTCTGAACAACGGTGAGACGCAGAAGGTGTTGGAGGGTTTGACTGGTTATGCTGAGCCTGGAACTTTTACGGCTCTCATGGGGCCTTCTGGTTCTGGAAAATCTACTTTGCTTGATGCTCTCTCGAGTCGGTTGGCAGCCAATGCTTTCCTTTCTGGGACTGTACTTCTCAATGGCCGCAAACGGAAGCTCTCTTTTGGCACTGCTGTGAGTAGCAATCTCTGTCTCTCTTAATTTGAATGATACTGTCAGAAAATGTATTTAACATGTCGATACATTTTTATTGGTGATGGATAATGAAAGGACATTTGTTCCATAGCCGACTAATGTTTAATTATGCTTTTTATAATTTGATCATTACCTTTTTGTCTACTTGAGTTTGAGTTTTTGCTTTACGTTTGTTTGGGATTGTTTATGTAGAAAACACTTCTGCTCATAAGCGTTTATGTTAAAAGTGCTCTTTTTAAAAAGTTAAAAACACCTTATGTTTGATCAAGCTAGCTAGGCAGGCTTTTAAATGTGATATATTGATGATGCTGTTTTTGTGGATGTTGGCGCAAATTTAAACAGGCCTATGTGACCCAAGATGACAATTTGATTGGAACTTTAACGGTGAGAGAAACTATTTCTTATTCGGCAAGACTGAGGCTGCCGGATAAGATGGCTTGGTCAGAAAAGCGGGCACTTGTTGAGAGTACAATCATAGAGATGGGGCTACAGGATTGCGCTGACACAGTTATCGGAAATTGGCATTTGCGTGGGATCAGTGGAGGAGAGAAGAGAAGGGTCAGCATTGCTCTCGAAATCTTGATGAGGCCTAGACTGCTCTTTCTTGATGAGCCAACCAGCGGCCTTGATAGGTATATTTGTACGCCTTCTATTTAATTGGTATGAAGTGCTTTGCATTATTCTGTTGTAGGGTTAATTCTTAATGATCATTCGGTTTTTTTGTGGCAGTGCTTCGGCATTTTTCGTGACTCAGACATTACGTGCCCTGGCACGAGATGGAAGGACTGTCATAGCCTCAATTCACCAGCCTAGTAGTGAAGTGTTTGAACTATTTGATCAACTGTACTTGCTTTCTAGTGGCAAGACTGTTTATTTTGGTCAGGCGGCAGACGCATACGAGGCAAGAACCCTCAGTCTTTTACATATATTGTTGATTCTATATAAATATAACAGAGCTCTTACGAATACATTCGTTGGTGTTTTCAGTTCTTTGCACAAGCTGGCTTTCCCTGTCCTGCTTTGAGGAACCCATCTGATCATTTTCTTAGATGCATAAACTCCGACTTCGACAAAGTAAAGGCCACACTGAAAGGGTCCATGAAACTCAGGGTATGCAAAGTACTTTCTCTTTTCTTCCTCTATGTTATTTAACTTCAAATGTTATTGTTAGCATGTTTATTCTGTCCTCTTTGTTCACACTTGTAGCAATAGTTTTGGACTTCTGATAAAATTCGAAACTTTTTGTTTGCTGTTATCAGTTTGAGGCAAGTGATGATCCATTGGAGAAGATTACTACTGCTGAAGCTATAAGAGTTCTTATTGATTACTATCGTTCTTCTCAATACTCGTATGCAGCTAGAGAAAAAGTTGAGGAGATATCAAAAGTTGTAAGTGTTTATATAAACCGGGATATGTAACTAGTTGATCATTAATCCGATGACCCTGACTGATGTTGCCATATGCTTCAGAAAGGAACTGTGCTAGATTCTGGAGGAAGTCAGGCTAGTTTCTTTATGCAGGCCTTCCAATTGTCCAAGCGTTCATTTATCAATATGTCGAGGGACTTTGGATACTACTGGCTCAGGCTCGTCATTTACATTGTCGTCACAATTTGTATTGGAACCATCTATCTGAATGTGGGAACGGGTTACAGTTCGATTCTGGTATGTAATATTTGCAAAGCGGAACCATCTATCTGAAGTCCCAAGTTCATTCATGCACTAATACTTTCTCCTCTTTCATTATGTGACAGGCAAGGGGTTCGTGTGCATCTTTCGTCTTTGGTTTCGTCACGTTCATGTCAATTGGCGGGTTTCCTTCTTTTGTAGAGGATATGAAGGTTTGTTCCTTAGACCCTTCACCAGTTCGCCCCATGCGAAAAGACCCTAAATATTTACTTGAATGGTAATAGTCTAATTTTTCACCACCAAATTTCCCCAGGTTTTCCAAAGAGAGAGGCTGAATGGCCACTACGGCGTTACTGCATTTGTCATCAGCAACACACTCTCTGCAATGCCATTCCTGATACTGATTACCTTTCTCGCCGGAACTGTTTGTTACTTCATGGTCCGGCTCCACCCGGGCTTCGAGCATTATCTCTTCTTTGTGTTGTGCCTTTATGCAAGTGTCACCGTCGTCGAGAGCTTGATGATGGCGATAGCCAGCATCGTCCCCAACTTCCTCATGGGCATTATCATAGGGGCTGGAATTCAGGTTTGTAACAACTTCGAAGAAGCTAGTGAAAATCGCAGTATCATTTTTCGTATACTTGAACCATGCTTGATGAGTTGTATGGCTTTCTTCGCATGTCAGGGAATATTCATGCTCGTCTCCGGGTACTTCAGGCTCCCGAATGACATCCCAAAACCCGTCTGGCGTTACCCTATGTCATACCTCAGCTTCCACTTCTGGGCTTTACAGGTAACAAAATACAACATTTACTGATTGACAATTACTCAAACAGGTGAAATGTGCTGCAAAAAATTGATGACTATAAACATGTTTCGCCTTCAGGGACAATATCAGAACGACCTGAGCGGCTTAATGTTCGACAACCAGACACCGGATCTTCCCAAGATTCCCGGCGAGTACATCCTGGAAAATGTGTTCCAGATCAACACTGCCAGATCAAAATGGATAGACCTGAGTGTGATCTTGAGCATGATTGTCGTGTACCGGATCATCTTCTTCATCATGATCAAGTTCAGCGAGGATGTGACGCCGTGGATTCGAGGCTACATGGCGAGGAGAAGAATACAACAGAAGAATGGAAACCAAAACACAACAGTTGCTCCTGATGGACTTACACAGTCCCCTTCTTTGAGGAACTATGCAAGAAGGTAGACTGAGATCTCTGAACACAAATTCCACAAAATTCAAAAGCACTTGAGGGACTTTGAATTTAGAGATTGTAGCATATGTTCTGTAATTTAGTACTTCTTCTGATGCTTGATTTCTAAATATGTTTTCAGCCAGAAGGAAGATGAGTGATGATGTTTTAACTGAAAAAATATTGATTATAATATTTTACCATTTACTTACCTTGACGGGCGATATCTGCGTAAGTAAAAGATGTCAAAAAACACTTGGGGCCGGTTTGAAAGTGATTTTGAAATAACTAAAAGTGCTTTTAACGACGTCGCATTTTAGGAAAACTTAAAGTGCTTGTAAATATAAAATTATTTCGACTTTTATTAAAAATTCAAATGTGTTTCAAAGCGCTTATGAGAAAACTCAGAAAATAGTATTTTTTTTCATAAACAATCTGGAAGAGAAACTTCAATAGGGTTACTGCTATAGGGCACCTCCCTCAAAAGGGTGGGATTAGTCCTCAAAAGGGTGGGATTAGTGGGTCAGATGAGGCTGCCAAACTCTGTTTTGTGAGAACAGTCACTGTACACGTGGCCTGGCTGTCCTACACAAGTTTTTTTTCTTCAGAGTCTAAATTCTAAACTAATAAAGAAAAGAAATGTACATATATACATTGTTTACAAATAGCAATTAGTCTTGTACAGTAAATACTAATTTCAATTAGTCTTGTACAGTAAATACTAATTTCACTTTCTTTTTTGGTCTAGTATTCTAAATAGGGTTAGTGGCATGAATTTGGTCACTATTGGTACTTCTCCGTTGTCAATATCTCAATCGATTTTTGTGTGGAATTATGTACAATTTCAAGTCAACAAATAGTTCCCACTATTTACACATATTTCAGATTTTTGATGCCTCCTAGCCCTAATAGAATCGTACACCTAACGAAATACTTGAGGAGCTGTATAAAATTCACTTTCATTGAAGACTGGTCTCAAATCTTCTTTCTGCATGAACTCTAAAGGGAAGGAAACAAGATGTCCCCTTACATGCTTCAGTCTTTCCATTGGATCTATTTCTTTCACCTCTCCCTCCTCACCGGACTCTAGTAGCTTCTCAGGGGCTATTCCCAAATCGATCGTCGTGTGGCCGTGCTTCTCTTTCCAATGAGCCCTGCATTGCCTGAGAGCAGACCTGTAGTTTGATGGCAAAAGTACAGATTTTAGATTTTAGAAAACCTTAGTATGGAAATTATCTGTGTAGGCAATCCGTTATCTATTGAAGAACGGACATGCAATCGATATTGTATCAAGATATTGACACAATATCGATGGCATAATGTCCGTTCCATAGCCGGACTAAATCTTGGTGGTACTGTACCTTGAGTGGATAGAGTCATTTGGGATACAAGAAAAGACATCTTGGTAAACAATTGAATTTTCCTGTAAAAGAGTAACATGAATTAGTAATAAAAATTACAAAATACTCAACCAATACCGGAACTAAACAGTAACCGTATCTTCTCTTAGAGACTTGCAAGTTTTTACCTTTGCAGTTTCTAACCACAGATCTTTATATGTTGTGTCTGATACAGGATCACTGATTTGATTTATCTGAAGAAATTATACAAGATCACGAAACAAAGTTAATATTTATCTGAGGAAGATATGCATAAATAATTAATGAGAATTAGTGATTGTTTCGTCGATGTTACCAACCTCCTCCGCATGAAGACCCAGGTGCTCGGACCACAGGGAGCACCGAAGACTATACGCAAATTTTCCGGCCTTCCAAGGTTGTCCATTCATAGATGATTCAAGAAACTCTTTATCCTCAATTACTACACCAATCTGCAACAAATATAACATAGATCATGGTTAATGTGTCTGAAGGATCTCTGTCCATCCAAATTTCAGAAAAACTAAACAATTATCCAAGTACAACTACTGAAAACAGTGAATCTGACTGCTATAAGAAAACTATCCCTTCGAACTAGAGCTATCGAGGTTGAATGAACAACTCATTTGAGCAAAAACTTCTTAGCGAAGCGGGAGTATTACACAACTAAAGAAACACTATACTTTCTTCACATTTATGTCTAGATGTCATATAAAAAACAACTTTTATGCGCAAGGATCTGCAGCACACGATAGCTTTTCTGGTTTATGGAATTACAGTACTTGAGAAATTTAGTTGAGATGAAGTCACAAATATAAGAACGAACGAAATCCAATAAACATGCCGCAACACTTACTACTTGAAAAAGGAGAGAAATTTACCTCAGAGTCTCTTGATCCGAGCAGACTTCTGTCATTAATATTTGATGATCCAATCAAGGAAATACGATCATCGATTATCATCACTTTGCTGTGTACATAAACCTGATAAATACATACAAAGAATGAAATCCAGCAATCAATTGACAAACAAAAGCATATATCATATGTAATGCAGAAGATTACCTGACTTGTGGCCACCGGGCCACCTTCGAAAAGTCTTCCATATGTCCTCAGACCAAAGAAAGAAATGTAATCATGTGTCTTAGTACCAAGCTTAACTTTAAGTTTATGCAGTATTGAGTGTTTTTCCCAGCTAATGGTTCGGTACTGCCAATGCATTAAAGCTCTAACGGTAGCTGCACCACCATCGTCCACACCACCCTATCATTTGTAACCAGAGTTAAAAGAAAGGGAAAACAATGTAACTGAAAATTCACAGAAAAAAAGATGCGCAATCAAATCAAGAAAATAAAACCAAGAAGTGTACCTTAAAGCCAGGTAATAGCGGTATGACAACAATAACCCTAAAACACTTCTGTTCTTTGTGTGCTAGCACAATACGCCTGTACAACGATTCCAGGACACGATTCTGTATAATCTCATCCCCTGAAAGACCTGATATAAAAAATTGATTCTGGAAGCAAACAGAAAGGAAAATAGCAAAATGATCAATATATATACGAACCGAAAATCAGTACTTTGAACAGAAAAAAGAAAAGTGAGGACAGTGGGGGAACCTCAATATAGACAAAATGTTCTGCCTTCTCGATGAGAGAACAATAAGCGCTATGTATGCTTTCTTCTGTTTGACTAGATCCAGCAGACCACTGGCTCACACTTCTGACAACCTATACATCACGTATATATGAGATAGAACTATATTAATACCTAGCAAATCATGAAATCTAAACAAACCTAAATTTCAGGTATCCAAGAGGCATTGCTAACCTGAATTTCGCATGCAGTACGAGGACCTATTTGTCCATAATCATCAGCAGCAACAGCATGATCGCCATCGTCTGAACTTTCCAACCGTTCATTTGGAGTTGTTGAGCCAGATTGTGTCACCATGTTTAAATTTGCTTCACTTTTAAGATCCCTAGAATGAAGATCATCTATGAAACCTTTCGTCTGCGGATCTGAGACTAAACCATCAGTTGGCTGGTCGAGAAGATTATGATTCGAGTGCATGGCGCTTAACTTTTGGTCTAAAATAGGAGCATCTAAACCATCAGCCTCTTGAGGCAAAAGCAATGGAATATCTTGCATCGGTGATAGCGAGGAAAAGGAGTTCTCTCTGTAGATTCCATTCTGGTTTTCTTCTTTGTTTTTCTTCTCAATGTCTATCTCACTAGTTCTTCCCAAGTAGTGGGGGAGAACCATGTGGTGCTGAGGCATAAGTAGCGGAATTGTTTGTTCATTTGGAGCTTTGTTTCTCTAGAAATGGTTCGTTTAGTCAGAAAATTTACTTAATTAAAAAGAGAAAACTTCTCCACAAGACCAGAGATAGAAAAAAATCAACCTTAGCATGGTTCCAACGCTGAACAAAGTGCCGAGCAATGTCACGACAGGGCGGTCCCCAAAGAGCACATTGGACATCATGCCATGGCATACGCGGATACTTTTCACGGTCCAATTCATCTTGCATTGCGTCCTCCCAAGAATTTGGTTCGGATTCTCTACCCCCCCCCATCAGAAAAAGGAAAATGAGTATGAGTTGTATTAAGCAACAATGACAAGTTTGATATCCCCTTTGGTTTAGAAAACTATATGATAATTTTTGTTGGAAGAAACAGAGAAATACCTTGGGTTATAATAATCCTTTCCTGGCCATAAATGAGGAGGGCAGTCACCCACGTTGTGTTCAACCGTGTCGTAGCGGCCAAAGCACAAATCTAATCCTCCCATGAAGCAAATCTGGTAATCAACAATGACAAGTTTTTCATGATGTGACCTGTACGTTTTCATAAATAATTTACGGAGAATCATCATGAAACCAAACAAAAAACATGTTAATTGAAAAAAATGTGGAGAATTTTTAATTCAATCTTGACATCAGATGAAATCCGTTCAGAAAGTGCATACCATAAATAAATGCCTGTGGGGAAACGGTCAGGATAGCGCAACACTCTCACATTCTCATGAATGTTAGAAAGCAATTTCTTGCTGTAAGAACTGTTGATTTTTAAAGCAATAGAAACCTCCTTGTAGAGAAGAATGAAAATCTGCATATAAACCAACATTCGACCAAAAAACGCGTCAAATAAACCCACTAAAACAGAATAAATACCAACAACAAGAGAGAATAATTGTGTTTGCACCTGAACTCCTTGCTTAGCCTTTTTTTCTAGTAATGCATCAAGCCGAGAAGATGAATTGCTATGAAACGGACGTCTAAGATACAGTTCTGGGCAAAGCCACCAGCCAGTAATGAATATCTGGAAGCAAACATTTTACGGTTGAGTCCTCTAACCACTAGAAAATTAGAAATACACTTTAATTGGGGTAAACAAGGCAAGAAACAAACCTCGGATTTTGCACCTTCAATAGAAGAAGCAATTGCTTCAAATGCTGCTTCGCCATCTACAAACCATTGAGCTTGACTCCCGCCATCGGCCAAACCCCTTGGAGGAGCAAAGGAACCAAACCGGTGAGGATGACACCAACCTTCATGAGGCCTTGAAACAACATCATTTATTGCAGTAACCCATCCTTTAACTTTAGCATTGCTGGTGGTTCTTAACCTTAAGCTTTGATTTCCACAAGCAACCTTTTGACATTCACAAATCAATGTGCTCGGCTGTCAGAATTGAATAGAATTATACAGCAGCTGTTTTGAAGTGGACTGCTGCTAGACTCTCAAGCCATATATAAGTAAAGTAAAACAAGGCTCACCCTAAATGTATAACGTAGAGGATTACGTTCCTTTATTTGATTAGCCAAATATATTTGAGACTGTCCATTTCCCTTGGAGTCTGGCAGTACATTGAAAACAATAATGTCTAAAAGTTCGGTGTCAAAAGGGTCCTCCAATATGGCCAGGAACCCAGGTTTCAAAACAGCCCACACCTGCAGTTCGATAAAAAAAACAACAACATGGTAATCAAAATGTGATTCTTTAGAAAGAAATAGACAAACTGTTGGAAAACATAGTTTGATTTTCTGTAATAACCAGCAAAGGAGAATAGTTCATTGAAAAAACCTTTTGCCAGTTGTTGCTGCACCAATCAAGATAGAAATATGCACACGACTTCACATCAGAACTAGCCCCGCTAAGTTTTGGTAGATGCTTCGCCAGTACATAACCTTCTTTCAACTTTGGTCCATACTCCTGTAAAAAGGAGAGCTTCGAGACCTCCAAAAATTTGCAGACCTACAATTCAAAACCACTTCTTATAAAATGTGAAAATGAGTACCACCGGAGGACAGCACTAATAGAAAGGGATCGAACCTCTCGAGAATTTACTAGATCCATGTTTCCCAAAAAATGGTTCAAATAGCCCTGCATTGCCACCTTTCCTCTGTCTGAAATGGACTGCTGCCCTCCCAATGCTGGACGGAGGATAGGCAAAGCAGCACGAGATGGAACATATCTGCATAACAACCAAGTTTAGAAAATCATAAGTACTATGGTATTAAGGCCTAACTTGTGCCCAAGCACAAAAGAGAAAAGTGGATACGAAGTTTGAAATCACCTGTTTTTAACACTTTCGTCGTGATGTAAGGGAACAGCCCCATCATCTGGTTCATCATCATCTTGCACAACCGCTGTCTGGTCGACTATTCCTATGCTATGAAGCCATTCTTTAACCTTTCATGTAAAGTTCCCATGAAATTTATATGAAGATTAGCCCAAATGCATATGAGAAAAATCCTCTACACATAAATGTTACAAATAATAAAGAACGCCATTGACATATCATATGCGATTAGCAAACCTGCTCTTGCTTCTCATGAAACTCCTCAATTATCGCACGTTTCTTCAAAGCAAAATGCAAGTAGAGAACTTGTGATGCTTTCTTTAGCAACCGCCACTTGAACTGTTTAAAGAGGAATACAAAACAAATATTTTAGCGTGCCATAACAATATTTTCAAACCATCGGACAATTAAAGAGCTGGCAAATTGTCAGATGAGACAATTGTGTGCAAAAAGATTATCCCAAATCTTGAACAAGTGTACCCAAAAACTACAGGTAGTGATTTTCACACTTTTGTTTTCTCCTCTGTACTCATTGTCTCGATTCTCCTTTAATTTATTCAATCTAAAAACTAGAAAAGACGGAACAAGTGCATGGAGAGAGAAAACCGGAGTGTGAAATTCACCTCCCAAACTATATTTATGACACAAAAATGCTTAGTGGATGAACAATGCCAATAATATGATCTAACAACAACAAAAAATTGGAAAACATTTACCCAAATTGAACTACAATTGATTTACCAAGAAAAGAAAAGAAAATCAACTTCAGTTCTTAATCAGTCAACAACACAAAAAAATGTGTTTTCAATCTCAAAAACTAATCTGATACTATATTTTTTTATTTTTTTATTCTAAAAACTTGAAATTTTGAAAGAGAAAAAAAAAACATCCTAAGCAGAAAAAATAAGTTATACAGAGAGAGAGAGCTTGCCTGTTTGTACTGAAACTCAATGGTGTAAGACAGAAGCATGGGGCTAATATCTCCTGTATCGGGCCTCGACACCGACACAATGGTGGCCACCGGCAGCTCTTCGAAAATCGGGGTGAACGAGAAAGACCTTACATTCATATTCACTGCATCGGACTGCATAAGACCGTTGGCAAGGAGCTTCTCCGACGACATCCGACAGTTCTTGCTTTCGGAATCCCAATAAACTCAGTTCCTGAATATCCTTAAAAAAAACCAGACCAAAGATTGAGACTTTCGGATTTTTTAACAAAATCCGAAACAAATTAAGAAACAAGAGCTTGATGGTGAAATGGAGCGGTTTTTATAGTTTACAGAAGTCCCGGGAAATTCAGGAAGGTGGCTTTGGGTTTAGGTGAAGAGCCGTAGTCGCATGGGCTTTTTTATGATGTTTGGTTATTGGGATGACACGTGTCATTCTCATGTTTTGAAATGTTCTACTACTCCACGTGGCAGTTGCTAAACTAGATAGTATGCAGTTTGGGTGAGCTGGGTGGTCATACGAAGAGTGGAAATTAAAAAACAATTAGCAAAACTAATTGGAGTTTTGTATTTCATGATGATGGCCATGGCTACTTGCCTACATAACGTAAATAGAACGTATGAACTAAGACCAAATTGTCCAAAATAACCTTCTAAATTATTTTTGTAACTCCTCACTTCAGAGACCAAAATTCCTATTATATACTCTCTTCCATACTTGAATTTGTAAACATACATTTTTCTTTATAAATAAATGTTTTTATGGGTGGACATTGTTCGGATTTGATCAGTTCAATTCAGCACGTGTAAAATAGAATAACATAAAGATAAATATAAATATGGTTGGTCTGATTCAATTTAAGGTAATTTTAAAAAGCTCACAGTTGAACAAACTCATTATCATCTAGTTCGATTATAGACCATTTGACTTTTTTTTATCAAGACCACCATGGTTTGGATCAGCCAGTTTGATCAATGATGTCCGGTAGAATCATGCTCCTAACTGTTGTCCATGAGATTTGAAGTCGGAATTTGAACTTTTAATAAAAGAAAGAACTCTATGGGTAAAAGCCAAATTTCATGAAAGAACTTGAGGGCATTTTGGTCAATATATATATTTAGAGGCTCATGGACTCATAATGGCAGTTGCATACGGCACATCCCATTGGCGGATCACTGGAAAAAAAGAATATTCAAATTTATGTGCTTTACCTCTGCGAATATGCTGAAAAGGGATATAGTGGGTATCTTTCAAAACACTCTCATTAATTATTATGCATATATGTATGAGAGAGATTATACTACATAATTAAGTATAATTAAGCGTAATTAGTAAAATAAGGCATGCACATTGTTGTTGGAGATTCTATTATTCCACCCACTAAAGGAATAATACTCTTAGGAAGAAGATTAATATTTATTAATATTTGTGACCAACAATTTGTCGTGCACGGCTAGATTGTGCAGTTTATGTGACAAGTCACACAAATAAAATTGCAATTTTTGGTTTAATAATTGCGTGATGGTTGCATAATTTGACAGTTCTTTAAATTTATTTATTTTTGGTCTATGACGCATACCTGACTATAACTTAACAAGCAAGAAGAAAATAGTCGAAATAGTCAATTTATAACCTGAGATTTAGGATCAAGCTCGTGTGATTTGTATGGACAAAAATAGAAGCTCATTTTGATCTTTTTAACTATGAATATTGGAGCATGAGATTTATCGTTTAGTTGATTTAAAATATTTTTTATTGCACTTGAAGTTTCGAGTTCAAATCCTCCTCCTCTAATATCGTTTGTGTCAAGAGTAATATTGGACAATTAGAACACAAATCACATGATTATAAAGACAATTGTGTTTGGTGAGAGGCAATACCTCTGATTTAATTCAAGACGCCTTGTTGAAAAATTTTGTGAGTTAAGGTCAGGTCTCATGAGCAAATTAAAGACTCACATTGTATTCCGTAAATTTCAATTATGAATAAATTCTCCCTTGTTCGCAGAGGCAATGGCGGATCCACCATTAATCTAGGGCGGGCAAAACTTGGGTAATGAATTATTTGGTGCTAATTCTCATGAAGTTCATCCATTTTATATTTAACAACTCCCAAAACAATAGCCCCAGTGGTTTCAAAGGAGTCAAACTTAAATGATATGCCATTTAATAGTACGTATTGTTGAATGGTTTAAGATTCATTTGAAATACCGCAAATTAATATGTATCATTCAATAGCCGTGCAATTCAAGTAGTACGTCTTAAATTTTCCATTTAAGTATGGATAGGGAAGTTTTGATAAATAAGAAAAACATCAATGCAATGCCAAGTATGAATAGTAAAAGTTTTGATAAATAAATAAAAAAAAAAAACTAAAAGGCCCAATCCGCAAATAGAAAGGGATTCCCTTAGCCCGGTAGGAAGAAATCTGACGTGCTTAAATACCAAAGCGGCATTCCATTTCCACCAATCAGTTTTACCCTTCTTACCAGCAAAGCTTTAACGAGGACCAGCACAGATTAGTTCGTAGCCTTCTCTTTCGCTTTTCTTGTGTGAGGATCCATCTCCTCCGTCGACACCACGATGAAGAACCTCCGGGCTCTCGCTTTTCGGGCGTGGTCCAGCTCCTCGAATGCAGAAAAACGGAGAAGGCGGTTGCTAGAATACGAATACTGAAGCAAGAGATACAAGCGTTGGAGGAAACTAGCAATGACGGTGCTCTCGTGACTGGGATGAACGTGTGATAGGATTCAATATCATAGAAAATCTTTTCGATGCGTATGAATTGATCGAGCTTCTGCGAATCGGTTCTGGACAACCTGTCGATCCGCTAGAAGAACAAAGGAGTGTCCGACTGAATTGAGAGAAGCGATCACCAGCTTGATATTTGCAGCTCCGAGCTGCTCTGAAGGTTCAGAACTAATGAAACTTGAGATGATTTTCAAGAAGAAATATGGGGCAAATTTTTGTATCTGAAACTAATCTACTCGCCGGCGATTGCGCTGTGAATCTGATGATGGTTACGAAGCTCAGATGCTCTATCTACGTGGAAGCCTAAGTGTCGAAAACCACAAACTTAGGGCAAATGTTTAGATTGATCAACTGTTATGAAACATGTATAATGTATTGCCTTTTTGTTCATGTAAAACTCTTTAAAATTTTCATCGTTCAAAATAGTATATAATTTCGGATTAAATCGTTACTTTATTTTTCTAATGCAGCTCATCTCTTTTTCTAAGTAAGGCATCAAATACAATTATACAAAGAACAAGTAAGACATCACTCACCTGCATATATGATTGAATTGTTGTGGAAAAATAAATGTATCACCACCAGAACTTCTAATTTCTTCTAGGAAAAGCTATGTGTTCAGAATATGTGAAATACTACAACCATGTTTAAGAATGTAGCTGCACGATAAACCAACTTGCGCAGAAGATTGACAGAGCTTGAGCCAAATGCTTCACTTGGTCGTCCAATTTCGACAAAGTGAACTTTGTAAGAAAAATATATAATCATCGGATCTGACACGAGCAAAGAAATCAAATTTATTGATGTAGGAACACCTAATCTGAAGTTGTTGAGACTGTTTCTTAACCTTCAGATTTTATATGGAAAATATTTTGAATTGAACTTCTAACGTGACTGGGATGCAGCAACGTGAAGTTTGGCCCCATCGAGTTTCTTCTGCATGGACGAAGAATAGCTAGTCAGCAATCACACTACTTAATTAGTTTCACGCACTAAGTTCAGTTCAGCCAGTGATTTCTCAGCAGCAGTTCTTAATCAAAAGCATCGGATTTCCAATCTAGGGTTCTTGCAACAATTAATGGACTAGAGAGAATTTATTAGAAACCTTCCTTTAAACACTTCAATCCCCATTGTAGGTAAACACGAGATGAAATAGCTAAAATAATGAACTGATATATAGGAAACAAAACGGAGGTAATTTAGACAATTAGTTTTTCTCTAAATGCTTTCTTTTCTGAGGTTTTAGAGCTTAAAAGTAATGTAACAAAACACATGATTTCTGACTAGATCAATGGAGACGCCTTCTCCCCCTCCCCTCCTAGATCCAACACGGAGAAGCCAAATATTAGTCAAATTATTGTATGAAGTTCCGTTATACCAATAACTTCTTGGTGACTTTTCTACATATTCTTTCAGGAACACTCACATTCAGTTGACATACAAGTATTTGAAAAGAATATCAAAAGAAAATTATCATAGTCTGAAGCAAACCTGAGATTCATAATAAAGTCCACCATATAAATAAGCGTAGAAGTAATGACTGTCTCGGCCGTTCAAGAAATGCAGCAGCAAGCTAGACGTTATGATCAGTCAATCACTTAGTCAGAAGAATCTTGGTATGCAAGAAACTACATGACTAGCTCAAATACGAAATAGTTTGCCCAAAAGAAGAAAGTTTCGCTCAACACCTTTTCCGGATCACCACCATCTTTAAACATGTTATTGGATTCTCGCATGACTGGGTCTTGGGTCTCGGCCAACCTGCGTTCAATCAAGTAGGTAAGGTAAAACAATTTTAGTCAACTTTCCACTTCGTACAAGGAGTAAAAGCGCTTCAAACAATGTCCGGTAAGAATTACAAATTCCTTTATAAATAGACTTGTTATGCTCCAAAAGAAATCGCGAAAAGATTCAAAAGAAACTGGTTTATAGTTTAAAGCTTAAATCTAATTTAACTTGGTCTCATTGACTTGCCTCAAGAAATCGTTCCTTACTTCGTTTTACTCCATACAACTCAGCTTCACAGAAAAAGCACCAAATGGACTCCTCTGTGTCGTTTTGGATTATCTTTGCTTTGTTTAACCGGAATTGCTCTGCCCCATCTTCGAGCCTGTGCAAAAAAAAAGACACCCAGTTGAAACATGAATATCTTAACCAAATCAGTATGTAACAAAAAAAATTTTTTTTAAAGACATAGCCCACTTCAATAAATTTTATTCTAAAAACGGGAGGCGAAAATATGACTTTAGCCCTTGAAATTTAATTTTCTTTATAAAACCCGACATAAGTTTTACTCGAATATAACCCATTGACTAAACTCCCACATAAGCAAATTCATTAATTATGTTTGACTTTACACATTTTAAATTTTTGGATGCCTAAAATACCCATATTTGAATGTTTGATGTACACAATTAATTTCGTACGGGTAGTAAGGGAGAATTAATGACTTTCAAAAACGAAAAAAAAAAGAAAAAAAAATATTAATATTACAAATTCATTGCACGATATATAACAACAATAGAAACATGCCTAATATATGTAATAATATGCTTAATTAATGTCGAAAATTATATTTTACATATAAATGTAGATAAATTATTTTACACACAGGTATAATAATAAAAAAACATGCCTAATATATGTAAAAAATTCATGCAATATAATTTACCTACAAAATAAAGAAATGTTATTTGGTTCAAAATTAATTTACACAGATTTTACATAAAAATATCGTCAATTATTTGCATATAACATAATAATAAATGCAAAATAAATTTACCTACAAAAATAAATAACGTGCTTTAATCATAAAATAAATTTATATATGAGTAATTAATTAGTACATATAAATTTATATATAAAAATAAATTTATATATATGTTATTTGATTAAAAATTAATTTAACTATATTTTACATAAAAGTATAGGTAAAATTATTTGCATACCATAAATTTATAATTGTGAAGTCAACTCTTGAAAGAATGCAATTTTTCGCTCCAACAAATAGTGCACCTACTATTTGAATTTTAAAATGTTAAGTGCTTCATTAACATAATTAAGGGTATTGTGGCATAAGTTGTAAATAATTTGTAATAATAGGTTACTTATTTTCCCACATGTCAACAAGTTTGAATTTTGGGTTTTATTTGAATGTTTAAAGATAGATGGGTTTAAGTTTGGAAAACAAGAGTTACGAGGGCCTATATCTAAAGAACCCAAACGGAAATGCTAAAGTGAGACACTTTTCAATTTCTTCTACATGAAGTAATTTTCTTTAAAATAAAAGCATATGGAAACAAGAACACAAAAGAACTAGTACCTATCAAGATAGTAAAGGTGATAGTCCCTTTGCAAAGATACATTAACAACCACCATAGCCAACACTATGTAGCAATTAAACAATTAAATATCCCAAAAACCGTAGGTAGTAATATAACCAATAGACTTACATGCCTTTTGGCTGGATCAACTCAATTGCCTTGTCAAAATTCTGCTAACGATCCTGAAACATCACCCTTCACAAATACCAAAGTTGAAAACTTTCAATACCAACTATGAGAACGAGGTTTCAAAGAAAGTTATGGTGTGTTTGCGATTGCTTCTAGGGCTTAAAATGTTTTTTGACAATCAAAAAGCGATTCTAACCATGTTTGACATAAAAATTCAAAGCACTTATGGGGCTTTTATGTCCTTTTCTCATAAAGCACTTTCAAATGTTTTAGGAAAACACACAGTGTTTTTCTGTGTAGCTTGACTTGGAGCTACTTTTCAAAAGCGCGTGCATTTTTAACAAAAATTTGGACATGTTTATAATCATAAAAGCACTTGTAGAATAATTTTCTTTTAAGCAAAAATGGTTCCTATCGGGACAATCCCAAATGAACCCGGAGTGTGGAAATCAGTTGAACAAATGTAATCATTTTCCATCCCAAATTTGGCTAAAGCAGCCATATTATAGTGTTCAGACGTTTAAGACACATCGACCTAAATTTTTAGGTCCACATATTAAAGTAAGAGGAACTTTACAAAGTTGTGGTCCCCAAAGCTTAGTGTATGTTTTGAACATGGAAAACAAGACATTAATGGTTCGGCATACTCGCAATACTTGAATTAATAAATTGGATTTCCTTCCAGATAATTTCCTTGCGACCTTACTAATCAGATCTTTAGTAGTAAGAGTGTTATTCCCATGTGAATTATTATTATTATTATTTTTCCGTTGGATATGTGGACTATTAATTTATTAGGGTTATTTTGGGTTTTTAGCTACGAATACGATGCTACCGTTCTCAAAGCGGGAAGGAAACGCTTTAGAAAAAACATCAATGCAAATACCAAATGGAGAAGTTTTTGATAAAATAAACTTTAAAAAAAAAACTAAAAAGGCCCAATCCCAAAAGAAAAGGGATTCCTTGGCCCAGTGGGAAGTAGAATTCCTAAGCCCAGTAGGAAGAAATCTGACGTGCTTAAATACCAAAGCGGCAGCATTCCATTTCCACCGATCAGTTCTACTCTTCGTACGAGCAAAGCTTTTGAGAAAACAGCACGGATTAGTTCATGCAGCCTTCTTCTTTTCTTTCCTTGTCTGAGGATCCATCTCCTCCTTCAACACCACGATGAAAGACCTCCGGGCTCTCGCTTTTCCGACCTGGATTCAACTCCTCCGAATGCAGAAAAACAGCGGAGAAGGCAGTTGCTAGAATACGAATACTGAAGCAAGAGATACAAGCCTTGGAGGAGGAAACTAGCAATGACAGTGCTCGTGACTGGGATGAACGTGTGGATAGGATTCAATATCGTAGAAAATCTTTTCGATGCGTATGAATTGATCGAGAGCTTCATGAATCGGTTCTGGACAACCTGTCGATCATAGAAGAACAAAAGGAGTGTCCGACTGAATTAAGAGAAGCGATCACCAGCTTGATATTTGCAGCTCCGAGCTGCTCTGAAGAAGGATTCAGAACTAATGAAACTTGAGATGATTTTCAAGAAGAAATATGGGGCAAATTTTGTATCTGGGAAACTAATCTACTACGCGCGATTGCGCTGTGAATCTGATGATGGTTACAGCTCAGATGCTCTATCTACATTGGAAGCCTAAGTGTCAGAAAACCCTGGACTTAGGGCAAATGTTTAGATTGATCAGCTGTTATGAAACATGTATATGTATTACCTTTTTGTTCATGTAAAACTCTTCATTTCATCGTTCCAGATTTTATGTAATTTCCGATTAATCATTACTTTATTTTAAGGTTCCTTCGACATATTTTTCTAATACCGAAAATCATTTCGTTTTTATACGTAAAAGCATCAATACAATTATACAAGAACCAAATGAACATCACTGATCACCGGCATGTAGGTGGATTGTTGTCGAAAAAAATAAATGTGTCACCAGAGCTTCCTAATTTCTTCTATAAAAGCCTATGTGTTCAGAATATGTGTAGTACACTACAGCCATATTTAAGTGTCCATGCACACAATAAACCAACTTGCGCGGAAGATTGACAGAGCTCGAGCCAAACTTCAACTGGTCGTCCAATTTCGACAAAGACAGTGAACTTTGGCAAGAGAAGCCATGTAATCATCGGATCTAATATGAACAAGGAAATCAAATTTATGTTATTGAACGGGTACTTAACTGTTTTTATTAAGAAATTAGTTTCGATTGAACTTCTAACCTTTGTCCATAAGGAGACTGGCATGCAGCAACAATATGAAGTTTGGCCCCGTCGGGTTTGTTCTGCACAGGTTAAGAATAGTTAGTTAGCAATCACACACATAATTTCTCAGCACCATTGTAGCCTAACGAAAGAGATTGTGTGGCTAAATACAATTAAACAATATATAGGCAACGCAAACGGAAGATAACTTGGACAATTAGTATTTTCTGTAAGTGGTTTTGGTTCTGTGGCTCAAGAATTTAAAAGGGATGTAAGAGCACATGATTTCTGATTACAAGATCAATGAAGAGCGGTTTCCCGTCTGTATTCTTGTAGGGACACTTAGATTCAGTTGACATACAACATTTGACACCAAAAGGATATCAAGAGCAAATTATGATAGTTTGAAGCACACCTGAGATTCGTAATAAAGCCCAGCGTATAAAGAAGCGTAGAAGAAGTCACTCTCTCGGCCATTCAAAAACGTAGCAGCAAGCTAGGCATGCATTAACATCAATCACTTGAGTTAGAGGAAAGTCTTGAACCACACAACAAGCTCAACTAAGAAATGGTTTGATCAAAGAAGAAAGGTTTTACTCAACACCTTTTCTGGATCACCACCATCTTTAAACATGTTATAGGATTCTCGCATGACAGGTCTTGGATCTCGGCCAACCTGCATTCGATCTAATATATAGTTAGAAGAATTTTATGCAACTTTCCACTCAGTACAACGGAGAAAATAGCGCGTCAATAACGTCTGCCAGAATTACAAATTCCTCATAAATACACTTGGTTATACTCCTACAAAAATCCAAAAGACACCAGTCTATAGTGTCAAGCTTAAAGTCTAATTTAACTTTGTATCATTGACTTGCCTCAAGAAATCGTTCCCTTGCTTCGTTAACTCCATACAACTGAGCTTCACAGAGAAAGCACCAAATGGACTCCTCTGTATCATTTGGATTCTGCGCAACATCTAACCGAAATTGCTCTGCCCCGTCTTCAAACCTGTGCGGAAAATATACCCGGTTTAATCCTTGACATGAATCTTAACCGAATCAGTATGTAACAAAACAAAATTTTGAGCATAACCCACTTCAATAAATATTTATTCCAATAACAGATCAATGCGAAAGTAAGAAACTTTTCAATTTTTTCTACGTAAAGTAATTTTCTTTAAAACAAATGCATATGGAACAAGAACTAGTACCTATCAAGATAGTAAAGTGATAGTCCTCTTTGCCAAAGATCTGATAACAACCATAACCAACAACACTATGTAACTTAATTAAACAATTAAACATCCCAAAAACCATGATTAATAACTATAATTAATAGACTTACATGCCTTTTGGCGAGGATCCAACTCAATTGCCTTGTCAAATTCTGCCAGTGAACCTGAAACATCACCCTTAACAAATAACAAAGTTGAAAACTTTAATTACCAAACTATGAGAACAGGTTTCAAAAGAAAGTTAAGCAGTTACAAGTGCTTTTCCATGAATCACTTCCATTTGATATTTTAATCATTTTTCCATGAAGCACTTCCAAGTGCTTTTCCCCGAATCACTTGAATTTCCAAAACATGATTATAATAAAAGCACATGTAGCAGAAATTCTTTTGAGCATAAGTGCGTGGAAATCACTTGCCAAAATGTAACAAGGAGCAGAACTTACCTGCCTAAAAAGCACCATTCCGCGTCGAATCGCCGCAACGGCTTCACGGGGATTGTTGCCGCCGCTAGTCAAGGCGTCCCAGATGCCAGAAACCTTAGGAAGGAAGAGTCTTCTGGTGCTAAAGATCTGCGTGTTAGTAGTAGTGCTACTTCTGAATGCCAATGGTGGCGGCTGGACTCCATGGCTGTGAACTGTTGACGTAACAGTGCGAAAGAAGAGCGAGGAATTGTGGGTTTTGAATGAAACATAAGGGGAAGCCATGGAAATAGGGGGTTTGAGGTTGTGGGTTATCGCCATGGAAGAAGAAAGATGCGATCTTTGATGTGGGTCTGGGAGGAATTTGAGGGTGGAAGTGGAAAATCTGGTTGAGATTAATGGGTGGATTCAATTTTTGATGGGTTCGTGGAGTTGTTCTGGACTTGCGGTTGGAAGGGAGAGATAAGGCGCCAAAAGCCAACTGAGCGTGTGATTAGTGATTACAAGAGGACTGTCAACGGTAAAATTTTACATTTTACTTTAACCGAGTGGTAATTTTTTGTTTTCATTAGTCGCGGTACATATTCAAAAGATAGAATAATTAGATGTAAAATCATTTATGCACCTAATTATTAAGTTTAATCCTGCAGATTTTGCTTATCAGTTAAGATTTATTGACTTTTGATCCATCTAAGCAACTTTACTTTTTTGTGACGATGAGTCATTCTATTTTTAAGTATGTACTTTTTTATATTTGGCTAATGCCATTTGTATCCTTAGGCTATTTTAGGCGTCCGAATTGGTGTATTTAATAGAAGGAATGTACTTAACTAATTTTAATTTTCACAAATGCATTTTGACTTTTATTTTGTTTCTGTATTAGGTCTTTGATCATTATTTGCATTATATGTACTATATGCTACGGCAAAATAGTTTTGTGCTTCAAATTGGTGTCTATGTTAGAATCGTCTATCTCTTTGGTTGTGCATTTTTTATCTTTGTTTGTCTTTTTTTTCTTCTTCTCTTTGTATTGTTACTGTGGGAGTGGCAGGTTCATTAAACCTACATAACATATTTATTAGGTCTGATCATCAAATTCATATCAACCGAACTATCAATTTCATTCAACCTGCACATCAGGTTTATTAGACTTACAAGATTTATTAAACCTACATATCAGGTTTATTTCAACAACAATTAAACTATAAAATCCATTGCAATGTGTTGGCAAATTTCAAACCTGTGATGATGGTTTCATAATCTACACGGTTTAAAAGGAACCCAACATGATGATATTAATTTGGGACAATGGCATATTATTTAAAAATAAACAAAATTTAAATTCCAAGTCATAATCTACATGGCAGACGTTTTAAAACTTTGGACCGCAACTTTGTATTAGTCAGAGATGGACTAGACTCAATGCAATCCAATGGAATAGGACCGAAACTCATAAGCCCCTTGAAAGATCTTTGAGGAGCCGTTTGAGAATGTCTTTTGTAAAAAGTACTTTTTCTCTTAAATATGAGATATGTTAGAATGCTTACAAGCATTTCATGCTTATACGAATTTAACCATTAATGGTTAAATTCGTGTAAGCATTAAATACTTGTAAGCATTCTAACCGGATCCCATAAATATATAATAAAAAAACAGTTTTGTATAGGAGGCAACTTTTTGTTTGGTTATTTGCTTAGTTCTGTCAAATTTGGGTTAAACTAGTTGATCAATAGTTGTGTAATTATCTTCTTGCGCTCAAGTTTGAATCGTCATATTCATAAACTATAGTAGTTTAATTAAATATTATATTATTGTGAGAGACTTGTAATTCAAATAATTAATAGTATTTACCATTGCACATAAGAATCTAGGTTCGATTTTGTCCTTCCATTGTATCGCTTGTACCAAGAAAAATGTATCATCATGTCAAGAGAAAATAAAGCCTAGCTGAAACGGTTTACATTTCAATTGCTTTTTATTAAGAAAAACTCAATAAAGACAAAGGAGCACAACTGAAATTTAGTACAAACATGTTATTTTTTGGTCAAGAAGAGAACAATCAATTTCTAACCAAAATCCAAGAAGAGATGAAACCAATTTGAGGACTTATATGAAATGAATTAACCGCTATTGTGACATCTCGATTTAATAATACAGTGTCATGTGCAAGTTTCTCTTCACACGATATTACATTATTAAACCAAAACGCTACGTGAAGGTAGTAAATCCGTTGCTCTCCACAACTTGAGCACGGGCCATTTATTGTTCTCCTAATTTTCAGTTTCATAATGTTGTCATGATATTGACTAGAACCAAATATATGTTGCTCGGATGTTGTCATGATGTTGATCGGACTTTAAAAAGAAAATGTTGTCATGTTGACGATATCACCGGACCTTTGGTACAAAATGCAGCAGTATAAATATATATATGCCTCCCTCCGGGCAATGTCACACCAATTTGAGAGATGAATTTGGATCACTTGCCTGAAGACTGCTTCACGCACATTTTATCGTTTACATCCCCGGGAGACGCATGTCGTTCCTCATTAGTTTCATCGTCGTTTCGTGCCATGGCGGATATGGATAGTGTGTGGGAGAAATTTTTGCCATCAGACCACAAAGAGATTCTATCCAAATTAGTGATTCCCATAGCTTATTCATCTAAAAAAGAGTTGTTTATGAAGTTATCCAGTCCAAACCTAATCGATCGCGGTGATAAGGTAACGTTTAATTATCTATCGATTTCTTCGCCTTTTGGAATTCTACTTTTCTTAAAGCATAGGCATTATTGTTAGGAATTCTCACATATAGAAGTAATGTTATTTTGTCAGACAGTCTAGCAACATTATATGCTTAAACTGTTATGTGTCGATGTAGATAATACATTCTCGAGAAAAAAGCAACCAAATGAATGGTCGTCATACTTCAAGATTGCCCTACATGGGATTAGGGGAAAAAGTGAAAATTGATGCCTCAAGATTTCCTATGGATATTAGGATTCAAATATTAACCATGTATATATATGGTCAATAAATTGATCCAATATTTGACTATTGTTGCATTTGCAGATTTTGGCAACAAGTTAATTAGGAGAGAATGCATGGCAAATGCACCAAAAGGTTTGCTTTTGCATTGACAGGCGGGGGATCAAATATGAATTTTGCTTAGTCATCAAAATTCATATTTGTTCCACTGCCTGCTGATGCACTAGCGGCTTTAAGAGCGAAAGTTATCTAGATCAAAAATGTTACTGTGATAGTATCTTATGTATAGGTATACGTCACTCTAGGCTTAGGGGGTGTTCTATAACTTATTTATATACTAATTGTTCGATTTTGATTGAAGTCAAGTAATTACTTTCTGATTGATGAACACGTACAGATGTTCTTCATAGAGAAATCAACAGGTAAAAAATGCTACATGTTAAGTGCAAGGGACCTTTCAATTACATGGGGGTGCCATCCTCTGTACTGGACCTGGAGACCTCGCCTTGAATCAAGGTAATTTGCACTCTTTAATTAACCCTAATCGACTTTCAACAAAGCATAATTTTGTGACCTTGTGCTTTGACGAAAATCTCATTTTTCTCTCTGACCTTATAACTGCGTGAATTTGCCTCTTGTGCTTTTATTTTGTGCCTCAAGTCATCCCATTCCGTCAAGTTGGTCAGGAAAATTGTTAATTAACTTGCTATTGTGGAACTAGAACAAAAAACTTGGCATTTTCTTTGTTTTAGCTCTAGTTCCGCCACAATAGCCGAGTTAACGATTTGCCTGATCAACTGGACAAAATGGGATAACTTGAGACATAGAATAAAAACACATGAGGCAAAGTCAAGTGGTTACAAGTTCAGAGGGAAAAAGTGAGATTTTCATCGTTGCACATATAAGCGCATATATTAGCCTAAATTCTAAAGGACCAAATTCAGATTTGCACAGGTGGCCGAGCTTAGAACAATCTGGTGGCTGGAAATATGTGGCACAACAAATACTCAAATGCTATCACCAAAAACTTCCTATGGGGCCTATCTTGTTATCAAGTTAGCCAATCGTGCATATGGGTTAGACACTTTGCCTTCTGAGGTTTCACTTGAAGTTGGTAATTTCAAATCACAAGGCATGATTTACTTGATCAAACCCAATGATCAAAGTAAGAAGCAAGCCTCATCAGAACATGAACGTTTTCCGAAGGCGGTAAGAGTTTCGAGGTCAAGGGTTCTTGACGGAGATCGCGACGGAGGTCTCTGTGAGCGCGGAGATGGCTGGATGGAGCTTGAGATAGGAAGCTTTTACAATGATGGGTGTGATGATAAGGATGTAAAGATGAGCCTAAGAGAAGTGAAGGGTGTGCATCTTAAAGGTGGACTTATTGTTGAGGGAATTGAGCTTAGGCCAAAGATAACAATGTAATGTGATATATGTCATAATGTGGTATAACATTGCTCCCTATATAAAATTTTATTCTTTTTGAAAAGCAATATTGTCGGATATTTTAAAATCTGAACTACTCTAATTTATAAGAAATGACGTTGAACTCAATGACCTAATTCACACATGCACTATATTATCGCTAATATGTTTTAAGTTGTATTCGAAGTTCAATACTACTAGAAACGACCATTATACAATGTCACATAGTTGGCTTTTATATGTCCGTTTCTAGTAGTAGAATATGATTCTTCTACTTTTTTAGTGGGTGGTTAAATTTGAGAATTGAAGTAGCATATAATTTTCAACCTTCTTTATGGTAAAATTTTCGTTTTATTTCTTCATTTTATTAAGAAATGATTTGTTAAGCTCCATATTATTTGTTTTTAATTAGCCCAGTCTCCTCCTCCGTAAGATGTTCAGACATCAAGTTTTTGTTGGTCCAGTAAAAAATATAAGAGGTTTTATCATCCAAAACAAAGAAATTAACAACAAAACAGAGGATTACCTACTAAAAGAATCCAGAAAAAAACTAATATTTATCAAAGTTTATAGTCAATAGTACGCACTATTAAATTATTTAAAATTTATTTAATACACCCTAAATTAATTTAAGATCATTTAATGACCGAATCATTAAATAGTACGTAACACTCAAAATTTTTTCAAGTTTATGATATAAATACATGAAAATAAAACGAAAGACCATATAAATATCAAAGTATTTTTTCTTTAAAAAAATTGAGAACGTTATATTCTGGGCTCAGATAATATGTGAATCTAGACTATTCCTGGACCACAAAAGGTCTCATAATGAGCTGGGATACACAGTATTCATCATTGCAAAAATACAACAAATAATAACAACAAAAAAATAGAAAAAAATTACCATAAGTTTATCAACTCAAACGAAAACTAAACAAAAAGATTCTATAAAATCAAAGAAATTAAAAATTAAAACTAAAATTACGAATGTTTTCTGGGCTCAGATGTATATGGATAAAAGTCTACTCCCTGACCACAAAAGGTCTCATAGAGCTGGGATTATCATAGATCATCACTGCAGAAAATATAATGAAAATAATAAATAAATTGAAACAAAGATAAACCCGAATCAGAAAATCATTGGAAATTGGAGAGGAAATGGTTGAAAGAAAAACGGCTAGGTTTTGACGGAAGAGGAGGAAGGAGAGTATGCGACGGCCAAAGACGAACTGGAGAGGAGAGAGGTGGCTGATAGTAGGGTTTAAGCCTTTATATAAGAAAGCAAATCGTGGTTCTTCTAATTTCCGATTGTGACCCTGGAGATTTTCTTGAATTACAAATTTGATTTGGGTTGTTGTCTACAACTGGGCCCATAATCAGAAGCCCATTGTTGTATTTGACTGAGCAAATATCAGGTGGATCCAATATTTCAAGAAGAATTGTAGTTCGTTCGTGTTGTTTGTCAATTAGTAGCGGATTCAGCAATTTTTCATCGAAAAGTCGACTTATAAAAGTTTTCATTTTTCTCTCTTGCTTTTGTGAAAAGAGTTCGGCTACAATGGTAAGTATTATTCAGTGGTGTCGATTTTATGTAAAATTTAATTATTGCAAAAATGCATTAAATTTTTATAGGAAAATGTCATGAAGATTATATTTTTAGACTATATTTTGTACACCACATGATGTGACGGTTAATGATTGGATTCTATTTATAATGATTAAAGAAGGATAATATTATGGAGACTATCTATTTAAATCATATTTTGTACATCATATGACATGTATGTTAATAATTGGATATTACTTAAGTGTTTAATTAATGTGATTATTTCCTATTGTTGACACGTCATATGGTTTACAAAAGTGGTCTCAAAAGATGGTCTATCTAGTATTACCCATTAAACAATAAATCCAACTCTTAACCGTCACATTATGTGGTCTATAAAATATAATCTAAAAAAATAGTCTATCTAACATCACCTATTCTTATATGTAAGATCTAATTGCTAATTTTCCGAATCAATAGTATGGAAGAAAAATTGCAAAATTTGAACGGAGAGAAGAGAGGACAAGCTGGAGTGTAGTCACCTCGTTTCTCTCTCAGCCTCAAGTATTGTCCCAGTATATTAATGAGTCCACCACCACACCTCATTTCTCTCTTCCTCTTTCTCGCATCGTCGTTTCTCGATCTCATGTTTACTACATATAACTGGCCTTTGTTCTTCTTTCCAATTTGATTTCTTGACCAAAAAAATGAAACTTCTTGATGTGAGTGTGCATGTAATTGACACATACAAATAGAAAAGAGTTGGAAGAAAAAAATAATAATCAGAGGAGGAGAGATGGCAAAGTCGTGCAAATTGCCGGAACAGATGGTGGTGCAAATCCTGTTAAGATTGCGACCTAAATCTTTAATCCGATTCAAATGCGTATGCAAGACGTTGCAAAATTTGATCAATAGCCCTAGCTTCGTGGCCAAGCACCTTTCGATTTCCATGCACAACAACAACGACACCGTTCTTTTCAAGCGGACTATCTTCAAAGACACCGACACTAAGGACGATAAGGAACTCAAAGCCATCATCCACAACCCCTACAGCGAGAAGAGGGAAATTTTACTCTCAACACTTGATATCGACAATGACAACGATGATCATTTCGTTGTTGAGGACATTCGTGTTCCGCCTCCTATGAGTCTATGTCCCTTGAGTCTACAGATTGCCGGTCATTGTGATGGGATCATCTGTCTAAAGCATTTCGACAACGAGAACATTGTTTTGTGCAATCCATCACTCAAGGAATTCAAACTTCTTCCCAAGTCTTGCCTTCTCATTCCTCCTCCAACTTATCCGGAAGATGAGGAAGATGATGGTTGTGATTATTGTTCCGATGAGGAAATGGAAACGAGTACGAAAGCCGTGGGATTCGGATACGATTCCAAAGGTAAAATTTACAAAGTTGTTAGAGCTGTATCGTTTATCGCAGGGCCGGTTTTTTGCGAACTTCCTTCAAGAGTAGAGGTATACACCTTGGGTGCTGATTCTTGGAGAGAGATCGAGTGTCATATCGATCCCCATCCGTCTTGGAACCCTTCTTTTCAGATCTACTTCAAGGGATTATACTACTGGATTGCGCGAGCATCCGAAGAAAAGCGAAACATCATTTCATTCGATATGAGCGATGAGGTATTTCACGAGATGTCGATTCCAGAGAGTTCCCCGGACGCGTATGAATATACGAGCCTTGCATTGTGGAAAGAGTCCCTCGTTGTTTTGACCTATCCAGTAGAAGCTGGAGTTTCTAGAACCCTAGATTTGTGGGTAACGGATGATCAAGACTTTAGCCGTGGCGCTGAGGGTTCGTGGACAAAACACTTAACGATAGGACCCGTCGAAGGCGTTGAGATTCCGTTGATGTTTTGGAAGAGTGACGAGCTTCTTATGGTTGACGCCGATGGACGTATTGTCTCGTATAACCTTGATACCCAAAAGCTGAAGAAGCTTCCTCTTCATGGCGTGGAAGGTGCAGATAATATTCAAGCAGTTGGTTATGTCAACACTCTTGTTTCAGTCAACAAGCTTGAGGGTAGCTAGCTAGCAACAATTTCTCACTTCCTATATCAATAGTTTTGAAATAGTACTATCTCTTTTCATCCAAAATTAAAAGGGAGGCGTTCTTAACTGCTATTCAAATTCTGTTAAGCTAGTTTTAAAATCAATAGTTTTGTTACTAGCGAAGAGGAATACCTCTAACACGAAAATATTTAAGTCTGCTCTTTGGGTGCACTTCCTTGTCTACCCTATTTGGATTAACCGATTGTACTATTCATGTGTTCTAATCACTATTTAAACATCATCTTTGACAAAAATCAAACAAATTAACTATCATTTAGTCATCGACATGTATCAAATCTTTATTGTTATCAAAACAGTCAATTTGTTCAGTTCAAATAGATAACTAAACGATTGTGCTGCTTTGTTGCTTTTGATGGGCCTAAGTTTGTGTGGGCCTTCCTTGATTGTATTGGAATATAGCTCCCCTATTGCTTTGGCCCTTTTATATTGTGTTTCCTTTGTTTATGTTGAGATTGTGTGTAATATTTGGATGAGTCTAATATGAAAGGATTGTGGAACCAAGCTATATACTTCCTCAACTTTTGCAAATATACTATAATTCGATTTCATCAATCCTTGCCTCTTAGGTCCACCTATCACAACAATTTTACATTTCATCTTCGTAATAAAATTTATCTTTTTGACAAAAAAAAAAGAAGAATAATTAAACGATATAGGAGAATGAACTATTAATAGAGATGATCATTATAAAGTAATTTAAAATTTGAACGGTTATACTAAGAACCGGTTAATCCAATTGGGGTGGACAAAAGAGGTTCCTACTTTCATTGCTAGTTCTTAGCTGTTCAAGGTACATTTGCTTAAAGAAGTATAAAATTTTCAAAAGATTAATGTTTCAATACATAATATAAGCGACATTACTACTCTAAATTAGATTAAGAGAAAAAATTTGAACTCATAAGAGCACTTCTACCCGTTCATGGAGGGCAAGGGCAAGGGCAAGTGATTGCCCTTCGAAAACAATACTTGCCTTTGTGCAACTCCACCCGTTGAGCAAGGGCAAGGAAAAATATTATTTTTTATGCTTTGTTGGCCTTATCCGGGGCTTGTGATTATCCCCAAATATTTTCGATGACATTTTCAACCACTCTCGTCACGACACGTGTCATTATCTTTTAAAAAAGAATTGAACAGATTTTTGATGAGATTTTCAACCAATCATGTAGTGACACGTGTCATTATATATGAAGTCACACGCACCTAAGCCTCCAGTAATGCAATATCTTCAGCGATCGACCAATTTGCCTTCTCACTCGTAATTTTTTTTTTGTAAAACAAGGATTTGGAAGGTGAAAAACAAATATAGTTGATGTAGGAAAAAAAATATTGAGTTGTAGTATGAGGAATGAAGAAGATGATTTGGGGTATTTATAAAAAAAAAAAAAAAAATAATTTTTAATGGTCGGATTAATCCTGGCCGTCCATTAAAAAAAAAAGTTAATCCAACGCACCAGATTGTGCCACGTGGCCAATGGTAAGAAAGTTTTTTTTTTTACTGTTGGAAATCCAACAGTCCAGATTAACTAGCCGTTGGAAATCCAACGGCCAGCAGCGCGCCACGTCACAGAGCCGTTGGCTCTTGCTGGCGTCACCGACAGTTTTCTGTCGGCCACTCTCCGCCACTCTCCACCACTCGCGCGTGTTGTGCATGCGCCTGATTAAAACAAATTAAAACAGCCGCTGACGTCACGCTGACGTTAGCATGACGTGAGCAAGCCCGCTGGCACCAGCTCGGGCACAAATTGCTCGGGCTTGAGGTTGGGCTTGATTGGGCCCACCTCTTGCCCTTTGCAAAATGGCCCGCTGGAGAGGATTTTTGGGTTGATAGGGCAATTGGGTACAGCTGGAACTGCTCTAACAATCAATTGAAAAGAAACTATTTATCTACTATCTACTAGAACAAGAGTCTTTCTTGCATACTCCGGGGTACGAGGTACTCCGGATTTTTTAACGGTTAGATTTTTGTTTTAAAATATAAAAATCAAGATCCAACGGTTAAAAAATCCGGAGTACCCCGTACTCCGGAGCACCCCGTACTCCAGAGCACCCAAGAAGTTTTCCTAGAACAAGAGTCTTTTCTCACTTACGGATATTGAAATTATTTTGAAAAGCATAAAGTGTTCATCCAAATCCCCTCACAAAATAAAATCGAATTAAGAAAAGAAAATGATAGAGTAGTTTTAATCACATGTAATGATTAAAGCCAACGAATCATCCAATCCCTTCTTCTACCTCTCGATTCCGACACCTCTCCACCTGAAAAACTACTAACTATCCAACTACGCCACCTGTCTCAACCATCCCACTTCCACTTTCTTTTTGTTTGTTGGATGGATCATGGAACAACCAACCACCTTCCCACTTAACCATCCACTCTTTTGCTTTTGTCCTATTCCTTTAAATATTCTCCCTGTTCCTGTTCCTGTACTGTTCCTCGGACATAATTAAATTAAAAAACCGTAACTGCTATCTCAATCTCTCTGATTCGCTCGCTCTCCCTCTCACCAAACGACATGTCGTTGAGCACCGGCGGCTCCATGTCGGCGGCGAGCAGCCTCAGCGAGATGTCGGAAATGGAGACTCTGAAACTCGGATTGGATCTCGTATCGGCTGCCAGGCGAAGTATCGGGTTTCTGAGAACGGTGGCCGAGTCTCAGTGGCTTCACCAAACGGCAACGGTTGTTGAGGCCGTTAGAAGGTCAACTCTTGAGTCCGGGGTTTCGGTGAAGTTGTAGTGTGATCGGACGATGGATGTTAAAGATTGCTGGGTTGGTTTTGCTTTGCAGGTACAATGAGCTCTGGATGCCGTTGGTTTCTGATCTGACGGTGGAGTCGGCGGCGCCGCCTGTGATTTATCCTCCTATAGACATTGAGTGGGTTTGGTTCTGCCACACTCTGAATCCGGTAAGTAGGTTTAAAGTTTTGTTTGGCGGCTGGGAAAGTTAGAATTTATTTCCGCCACTTTGCTCACCAGTGACAGCATGTTAGAAGGACTATGCGTGTTTTTGTTAGAAACATGTCGTAATTTATATTGAAAGTTTAAAATGCTTCATAGAAAAGCAGGCGCTTTCTCAAAAAGCGCCTATATGAATGTGAAACACTTCTAAGTTTTCTACTAACGAAGTCAAAAACGCTTTTAGCCGTTTCAGAAGCTGCCCAAACAGACATGGATAATACTGTTGGGTTTTTTCTGGCAGGTTTCTTACAGACAATACTGTGAACAAAAATTCTCAAAGTTGATAGGAAAAGCAACCATTTTCGACGAAGAGAATGAAGAGTACGCATTGATGAGGTGCAGAGAAATATGGATTAGACGGTACCCAAATGAACCATTTGAGAATGAAGCTGATTCCGATTTGAATTCAGAAGTGAGGATTCCGGAGGTAGCCGATGAAGAAGCAGAGCTTTTGGAGGAAGTGAAAAGGAATAGATTTTTGTATTCCAAGTTTTCGGAGTCGTATAGGTCTGAAATTGTGTATTTGATAGCAGCAAGGCAGAGGTACAAGAGGTTTTTGTTCATGGTGCAGAGGTCCTCCATTGATTTGGATTCTCCTTTGGTCCCTGCCTCTGATATTATGCTCGTGTGGCTCACACATCAGGTGCTCCATTTTTACATTTTTGTTTAAGTGTGTGTGGAGAGGAACTTACCTAGGAGATGCCATTGTGGCGATATCCCGAGCCAATTTTGGCTTGAAATACTGCCACAGTGGCATCCCGGTGCAAGGAAGTTCTTCTTGTGTGTGATTATGACTGTTTTCCGAATGTGGGGTTATAGTTTATCTTTGGGTTAGTTATGATTATGACAATGATTAAAAGGTTGAATTTTTGGAGCTTCTTTTGATCAAGTCTTCACTTTCTTCTAATTGCTGCTTGTTATGAACCAGAGTTATCCAACAGTGTATGCTGAGGATTTGAAAGAGATGGAGGGTGATTTGGGGAAGGTGGTGACCGTGTGGGCCGCGGTGAAGGAAAAAGAGGTAGAAGAGACCAAGAAGCTTTGGGAGAGGACATTTGATCAACCATATGAGAAAGCTGGTGGAGAAATAGCTTTGAAATTGGACGGGGGTGTCTCGTTCAAGCCGCCGGTTTACTGGGAGGCATCTGATACAGATGTCAATACCAAATACAAGCCCATGCTTCCCAGGTTCTTACTTGAGGTCAGTTGAGCAATCTCTCTTCCTCCGTCGCTCTCTTAAACCTAACTTCGCCGACCTTATCTCAAAGAAAATTGGACTCTTAAAAAAAAATTCAATGAAAATTATCACAGAAAGCACAGTGAATAGTAATAGTCGAATACACAGTGAATGACTACGGAGTGGAATCCACAGGCAATGACTGGAGCTCGAATACACCGACTGCTTTTATATTCGTGTCTTTTCCTTTAGAAATTCTTTTCATGGAAATTAATAAAAGTTCTCAACCTTCCAAACATCCTTTTGAAGTTGATGGATGGACCACTAAAAGAGTCACTAGCTAAAACAAGCAAAGTAGAAGACCCTATGGACCCAAATTAAGAAATGACTTGCATACTGATCCGGTGAGAAAGTTAAGGCAGTGCGTGATTGACTTGGGATACTGTTACAGTGACATCCCGGGTATAGAGAAGTACTTCTTGCTGATAAGGCACTGTAGGACATACTTTAGAGGAATTTGCATAAAAAAAAGGAAAAAAATTTATCACAACTAACATTTTTATGAAAGTTAAGAAAGAATATTACTCGAAACAGAGGAATACCACGAGTTATGCGTTTTCTTCCAATCTGCTAATGATACTATATGATCATGATAACTTGTTTCGCCAGGGCTTTAAAGTTGTATGCTTCTTATAGGAAAATCTATTTTGATCCTGGTTAAATGTTGCGCTTTATACTGATGGTGCCTTGATGCCTCAATGTAGGTCTGTGTGTTTGTCAGGCTTAGGGATAAACCAAAGGCAATGCAAGAGGATGCAAAATGCAATATCCTTCGTCTTCGGATGGTGAGGTGTCACAGGGAATTAAAGCTTGAAAAACCTGTCCCCAACTTTCCTTATTCAACGTGGCAAAAAGCATGGCATCTCTACTGTGAGTTTGGAACCAAAGGAGTCATACTTGAGCTTCGCCGGCGTGGTGGCTCCTGTTTTAAAGGATGTAGCCTGCAAGACACTATTACATTCTATTGGAATGACTTACTTAGAGCACCGTCTCTAACTTTGGAGAAAGAAGATCAACAAGTAGAGGTTGTTGCTTCAATAACACCACCAGTTCAAGCACCGTACCTGTTGAAATGTGTGCCAGACCGTGTCACAGATGATTCTGGAGCAATGATATCAGATGTCATTCTGAGAATGAACCAGTATCATCCCCAAGAAGGCCGGTGGTTGTCTCGCACTGTTCTTGATCATGCAAGGAGAGAGTGTTTTGTGATTCGGATAAGGTTAAGTTCTAACTACTTATCTTTTTCCTCATGGGAAGGGCCAATTTTAATCTTTCGACAGTTATGACTTTTTTAGAGAACATTGTACCTCTTACTTATCGAATGAAATTGGATATGCAATAATTGTAGGATGGGAGAAGGATTTTGGAGAAGAGGAGGCGAAAAACCGTCAGCTGTGAAATGGGAGGATAGGATTATGGAGATTCGAGAAGGTTCTTGGTCTTATGTTGCTGGTTCCATTGGTAGAGCCCCTGGTATGTTGTATATAGCAATCTACGTGCGCTTTATTGACTTCCGAGAGACATTTTTTTGTTAAGAATGGTGCGTTCATTGTGTTTCTTTGGAATCAAATTGTAAACATTTTGATGCTGTTCTAGTACAGCAAAACTGGTAGGAACAGCAATACCCAAAGAACCACCAGAACAATGGAAAGCTGCATGGAATTTTTCAACAGGTGATGAATTGATGATACGGTGGGACTTGTCATCATCGATGTCAGGTCTCAGTTTTGGTTTACAGAATCAAGATGCAGAATCAACGGTGCGGTGGCAATTCCTTTTCTCCATTACATACAATAGTATACAAATTCTCATAGTTTGGTTTAAAAATTAATCATATATTGCAGGTTAAGCTGTTGAAAGGACGGAAAATGCAGTATGGAGTATGGAAAAAAAGGCCAGTGACCAAAGATGAACAACGTCAAAATGAGGAAGAAGGTGAAGAGGAAGAAGACGAAGAAGAAGAAGAGGGGTTTTTAACGCTAGTCCGGTACACAGAAGATAATCCAAATGGAAGAGCAACGGCGCTCTTGAATTGGAAACTATTGGTTGCAGAATTGCTTCCTGAAGAAGATGCAGTATTGGTGCTTCTTCTATGCATTTCGATACTAAGAAGTGTATCGGAGATGAGAAAAGAAGATCTCGGATGTTTGCTGATTAGAAGAAGACTAAAGGAAGAAAAACTTGGGACTCGAGATTGGGGTTCGGTACTACTTCACCCGTCCTCAAGTTCATCCATTTCTTCACCTTACCTTCAACCTTGGTATTGGAATGCAAAGGCAATTATAGCATCAGAGGGTGCAGATCATATTAGTAGGCAACCGGCTATTAGTTATTCGCCGGAGGAAGGCGGCGATATGTTGTACAAACGAGGTATACTAGCATGAGAGATAATGTCTATACACAATCTTGCATGAGGTATCACACGGTCGCATATTATTTTCAGAAACACGTGCTCCTTCCATTTGACTCAAAGCGAGGAGAAAAACTTTGATGTACCGAAGATGCCATGTTGGTGGTATCCAAGTTAATAACAAACTGTTATGTCGGAAAAGTTAAAATACATAGCAATGTGTGATTTGTTTGGAATATGTCAGCTGGCATTCCAAATGCATGGAAGTTCTTCTCCAAAGCCTATAATTGAAGTAGTGTGAAAGGGATAACTTGTTTGACAAGGCACCCTAACGTGCCAGTCCAAAATGGTAGGGAATATTAAGGCCACGCCCTAGAAAAGAAAGCATGACTTAATGCCTTAGACTTTGTCTAAACAAAAAGCAGAAAGAGGAAGGAAAATTATTTATAACTCCAAGGACAAAACTTTCCTCTACAAACAAGCCATTCCTACATTCCCCTCCATTCCCACACGTATAAATAAATGGGATCTTTTTCCTATTGATCATAAAAAAATCATTTTCATTCCTCCAACATTGCCAAACATGGCCTTACCCAATTTTCTGCTTCTTCTATTTTCACTTTCATGTTGTTCTTATGGAGTTACTTCCTACCCTTCCATTCAATCTATGGTTACACAAACTTGCTCCGAAATCGAAGACCGAAACTCGTGCCTCGCAAACGTGCAAGCCGAGCTCCAAAAAACGGGGCCTCAAACTCAAGATTCGGTTTCAATCCTAACTGCGGCTCTTCAGCACACGCTCAATGAAACAAAAAATGCAATCCAAATGATCACAAAGTTCAACTCTTTGTCCATCAGTTACAGAGAGAACGTAGCGATTGAGGACTGCAAGGAGCTCCTAGACTACTCCGTCTCCGAGTTGGCTTGGTCTCTAGGCGAAATGATCAAAATTCGTGGTGGCGACACAAATGTTCACTACGAAGGAAACCTAAAAGCTTGGCTTAGTGCTGCCCTAAGTAACCAAGATACCTGCCTTGAGGGTTTTGAAGGAACTGACCGACGCCTCGAAAGTTTCGTTAGGGGAAGTTTGAAGCAAGTGACACAACTCATTGGTAATGTTCTTGCCTTGTACACTCAATTGCATGGCTTGCCCTTTAAGCCACCTAGAGATCATGGTCCCCCGACGAATAAAAGTTCGTCAGAGGATGATTTCCCGGCGTGGATGAGTGAGGATGACCAAGAGCTGGTTAAATCGAATCCAAAATCGGGTGTGAATCATGCTGTTGTGGCAGCAGATGGGAGTGGACAGTACCGTACGATCACAGACGCTGTTAATGAAGCTCCAAACTACAGCCCTAGCAGGTACATTATATATGTGAAGAAGGGAATTTATAGAGAGAACATTGATATGAAGAAGAAGAAAACCAATATTATGTTTGTTGGGGATGGGATTGGACAAACTATCATAACCGGTAACCGGAATTTCATGCAAGGATGGACTACGTTTAGAACTGCAACAGTTGGTAAGTACGTGTTTTTTACGTTTAATACATGTTTTCACACATTTTTTAATTATACATCTAAATTTCACATGATACATTCAGATATTAATATTCATATTTTTTTAACATAACTTTTAGTAATAGCTGAGTTTTCGCCGTGTTTTTAAAGAAAGTATTCGGATAATAAACATACATATTTTCACGTATTATACTAATTCCGTAATTTACATTGTCATACCTAATTATATTTCATTCTAATAGAACATGTGTAGCGAGCCAATAAGTGAGACAAAAAATTTGGTAATTAATAAGTGAGACGAAAAATAGAAAATTCTAAATATGTTGTCATATGATGAAAATGACATATTTTCTCATTAGTACTATACTGTACTTGATGTAGCGGTATCCGGAAAAGGATTCATAGCAAGGGACATGACAATTCGCAACACAGCCGGCCCTCAAAATCGCCAAGGCGTGGCACTGAGGGTCGACTCCGACCAGTCGGCCTTCTTCCGGTGCAGCGTAGAGGGTTACCAAGACACCCTCTATGCTCACTCCCTCCGCCAATTCTACCGTGAATGCACCATCTATGGCACCATAGACTTCATTTTTGGCAACGGGGCTGCAGTCCTCCAACATTGCAAAATCTACACAAGGGTTCCACTCCCACAACAAAAAGTCACAGTCACTGCCCAAGGTAGGAAAAACCCACATCAGAGCACCGGGTTTACAATCCAGGACAGTTTTGTTCTGGCCACCCAACCAACTTATTTGGGTAGGCCATGGAAGGAATATTCCAGGACTGTTTTCATGAACACTTATATGAGTGGGCTGGTCCAGCCCAGAGGGTGGCTTGAGTGGTATGGGGATTTTGCTTTGAGCACCTTGTGGTATGGTGAGTATAAAAATTATGGGCCGGGTGCGGCTCTATCGGGTCGGGTCAAATGGCCTGGTTACCATATACTCAAGGATGCTGCCGCGGCGAGCTTCTTCACCGTTGGGAGGTTTATTGATGGGATGGCTTGGTTGCCGTCGACAGGTGTCAAGTTCACAGTGGGTTTGAGTAATTAAAATAAAAATATTATTATTGATATTATTTGGACCCCTTTATTACTTGGGTCTCATTTGTATCATCTCTATTATCTATGTGGCCTAAAAAGTAGTGAATGTAGCATAATTGTTGTAAAGATTACTAATCGGTTTGTAGGTTGATGAGATGGTGGAAAATAAAGAGAAAATGGGGTGTGTGATTTTCTATTTTTGGACAAAAGGAGGTGTCTTATTTATGTATTCATTGTTAGGTTTGACTGATTCAATCGATTTGTAGGTTGATTGGTGATAATTTTGAGTTTTGGTGTTGCTATAATGTTGTATACTTGTGGTTTAGCTTTGTTTATTATTTGGGTTTCTTGAAAGACTGTATATGGTACAATCTAGGAAGTAACTGCTATTTTCTGGTGCGAAATTGGCGTTGTGGGTGGTTGGTCGCCTTTGGTTTCCGAGCGGCAGCGGCAGGTCATTCCTCACCTAGGCTTTTAGGGCTTTCTCTACTAGCCACTCCTCTATTAGTTGGGCCACTTAGAAGGGTGGTTGAAACCCCTTTATGTATTTTTTCATTTACCGTTTTATAATTGTTGCATAAATGAACCATTACTCATGCTTTGTTTGCATAAGTGGCATTCTTTCTGTATGCTAGTTCTTTCTAGGGCTCGATGTAAGTTGTTCTATATGTCTGTTTTACTTTGTTTATTGAAGTACTCTACCATTGACCAAAAAAAAAAGGGATCACCCTTACCCTCTTGTCTAAACTATGAGAGAAACTAGATGATTATTTTCCCTCCGTTTTTACGGGGTCATATTCTTCTTGATCCTTGATGTTCTTAATTAGTAATTAGAAGCATCCATGTACTGGATCCGCAACTGACCAAAGCCAGCCACGGTTAGTCGTGTCAAAGTTAAGTTAGCCTTGCCAATAAGTACAATACTGTTATTGTTTTTGTGAAAGTAACAACATCTAGCTTGGCATAGAACCTTCCTTGCCCGCCAAGCCACATCTTTTGCTAAACTGTTATAACCTAATTGGAACCACCATTCAAATCTCCCTTCTTTCTCCACCCTTATAAATTCACCTTTCTCTTATGCATTTTCCAGAAACAACAAATAGAGAAGAAAAATAATAATTTTCTCTTCGAACATTGTTCGAAAATGGCGTACGGAGAAGATGCAGATAGGAAATCGAAGAAGCGAATCATCATTATCAGCGTTTCTGCGGCTTTATTGGTGGCAATGGTGGTGGCGGTGACGGTTGGTTTTGTCATGGAAAAGGGTTTCTACAGCAGTCCGTTCAGTGGTAGCAAAGGCAGCACCCATGACAAGTCAGCCTCAATGAAAGCAATCAAAGCCATTTGCCAGCCAACCGATTACAAGCAAGAATGTGTCAACAGCCTCAGCTACGCCTCCGGAAACACCACCACCGATCCAATACAGCTCATTGGATACGGCTTCAAGGTTGCAATGAAGCACATTTCCGAGGCTGCCAAAAAATCCGACTTCTTGCGAAAGCTCGAGAAGGATCCACGAACCTCCAATGCTCTCGACACGTGCGAAGAGCTCATGGAATTGGCGCTTGGTGAGCTCAGGCAATCGCTTGTGCGATTTGGATACATCGATGATTTTACCAAGTTTAATGAAATGTTGATGGATTTGAAGGTTTGGTTGAGTGCTACAATCACTTACCAAGAAAGCTGCTTGGATGCTTTTGAGAATACTACAAGTTCTACTGATGCGGCGGAGGAAATGAAGAGTGTGTTGAAAACCTCCATGCATTTGAGCAGCAATGCCCTTGCCATGGTTTCCCAAGTATTTTCAGCCTTCACTGACTTGAACAACCATGATCCTAGCCGCCGCCGCCTCCTCCAATTTGATGGCTTCCCTGTTATTGGTCACAGTGAATTCGAAGACCCTAAGTGGTATGAAGGTGGAGCTAGGAAACTCCGCCGCCTCCTCCAGTTTGATGCCTTCCCTGTTATTGGTCATGGTGAATTCGAAGACCCTAAATGGTATGGAGGTGAAGGCAAGAAACTCCGCCGCCTCCTCCAATTTGATGCCTTCCCTGTTATTGGTCACGGGGAATTCGAAGACCCCAAGTGGTATGGAGGTGAAGGCAAAAAACTCCGCCGCCTCCTCCAATTTGATGCATTCCCTGTTATTGGTCACGGGGAATTTGAAGATCCCAAGTGGTATGGAGGTGAAGGCAGGAAACTTCTCACAACCAGTACCACTTCTGCTCTGAAAATTAATAAGCCCGACATCATTGTGGCAAAGGATGGAAGTGGAAGCTACAAGACCATCACTGAGGCACTAGAACATGTCCCCAAGTATGGCAATGAGACCTTTATCATCTACATCAAGGAAGGTGTATATAATGAGCATGTCCTGGTTAGTAGGAGCATGACGAATGTGATGATGATCGGAGATGGTGCGAATAAGACAAGGATCACCGGAAACAAGAACTTTGTAGATGGCACGCCCACCTACCGTACTGCCACTGTTGGTAAGCATGCTTCTCGTCAATTGCCTTTAATATTCTCTTAATAACGTATATCAGCAGACATATACTTATGTTATGTTGACAGACTGTGAATCTTTAACGTTTGTTTAACACACTTATGTCGGCAAACGAATGCTTATGTTGTTACACCGTGAATATGCTTAATTAGACATGTTTAATTTGGTTATTGGATGCATGCAGCTATTCAGGGAGACCATTTCATGGCAATGGACATAGGGTTTGAGAACTCTGCTGGTCCGGAGAAACATCAGGCTGTTGCATTGAGGGTGAGTGCTGACGAGGCAATCTTCTACAGGTGCTCGATGGACGGGTACCAAGACACCCTCTACACTCACACTCAACGCCAATTCTACCGCGACTGCACCATCTCCGGCACCATAGATTTTGTTTTCGGAGATGCTACCGCAATCTTCCAAAACTGCACTTTCTTGATCCGCAAGCCATTGCCAAACCAGTCTTGCATTGTGACAGCTCAAGGCAGGAAAGAACGGCGCCAGCCATCTGCAATCATCATTCAAAACAGCACAATCACCGGCGATCCTGATTACTTCCCTGTCAAGAATGAGAACAAGGCATATCTTGGCCGTCCATGGAAGGAATATTCGAGGACAATCATCATTGACTCATACATTGATGACGTGATTCAACCGGAAGGTTGGTTGCCATGGGAGGGTGAGTGGGGGCTCAAGACATGCTTCTACGCAGAGTCAGGCAACAAAGGTCCTGCTGCTAACAAGGCACGGCGGGTGACATGGCGAGGAATTAAGCAGATTACACAGAATCATGCTGCAGATTTCACACCTGGGAGGTTCTTCAGGGGTGATAAGTGGATTAGGCTTTCCGGTGTGCCTTATATCCCCGGCCTGACCACTAGTAACCAATCGAAAACTGCAACTACAAGTACTCCATCTGTCTTGGAAGGCGTCTGAGTTATATAATTTGATAATGTTTGACTTGTTTTTGTTGGTCTGAAATTTGTATACAAATGTATAATTATGTGAAGCTCGATTGAATTAATTCTTCCAATATCAAATTAATAAACAATGCCCTTCAGATTTTTGACTTTTCATGCTTCATATTATTTAGTTTCCTATGGTTCTTAGACAATGTAATTCATCTTGGGTTTTACTGTTTAATTTTTCTTAATTGAGGGGTGATTAGGGAGTTTACTATTAAGTGTTCCATAATCGTTTGCTATCTTAAACCACATACCATAAAAAGTGTTTTAAGTTTCCTTAATTCCTTACCATCAACACCAAATGGGATTTACAAATCGAAGACACAGTAAAAATGGCAGCCTCATGCAAGATGCCGGAAGAGATGGTGGTGCAAATCCTAACAAGGCTGCCTCCGAAAACTCTAACGCGATTCAAGTGCGTTCGAAAGTCATGGTATGCACTAATCAATGACCCCCAGTTTGTGAACAAACACCTTCACTCATACAACGAATTCTCCTCCTCCACACGCATCTTTTTCAAGCGCACCGTGGCAAGAAAAACCGAAACTACCAAGGAGGAAGTTGTATTTTCGTTCCTCGATCTTCCCAACGATAACGATGCTGATTTTGATAACCTAGATTCTGCTATTGAGGACCTGCAGTTTCCGGTTTCTATGGGATTGAATAATAGAGGCCAAATTATTGAGGTTCCAAGTGAACTTGATGGATCTATAGATATTATAGGTCAATGTGATGGGATTTTATGTCTGATTCTTTATACTGGTCATCTTGTTCTTTACAATCCGTCGATCAACGAATACAGGATTCTTCCCGATGAATCGAGCCTCAAAAATTATGAATCAGCTATCTGTGGCTTCGGCAATAATCCGAAATCTATAGATTACATACTTGTTAGCGTTGCATCGAGTGGTGAGGAAGCGTATGGTGATCGAGTTGTTTGTCGTTCTCCGAGAGCAGAAGTGTACACAATGAGTTCTAATTCTTGGAGAGAAATCAAGACTGATTATCTAGAAACAGAAACTACACAATTTTGGCCTTATTCTTTTGAAATGTACCTTAAAGGGAAGTGTTATTGGATGGCACATGAGAAGCGAAAGGAGTTCATTTCTTACCTTGACAGACATGAACAGGAAAACACAAGGAAAGTGATCGTCTTCTTCGATACAAGCGATGAGGTATTTCATGCCGCATTGTTTCCGGCTTGTTTCTACCGGCCATACGAAGGTGTTTATGAAACGCGGCTTGGAGAGTGGAACAAATCTGTTGCTCTTTTCGGTTTTCACGATCTTGGTTTGAGTATCAATTCTTTTCACATATGGGTGATGGATGATTGCGGTGATGTTACAGGTTCTTGGACGAAACACTTAACATTCGAGGCGGAAGTTGGCTTTAAGAAGTCATTGACATTTTGGAAGAGCTACGAGATTCTTATGGTTGCCAAAGATGATCGTATAATCTCCTTCAACCTCGAATCGAAAAAGGTTAAGCATCTTCCCAATCATGGTGTGTTTGAAGGAGATTTTGAAGTAGTAGTTTATACGAATAGTATAGTTCCAATCAATAGAAGACAACAAGATTGAAAGATAGCAATGTAGCAATAGGAATTGAAATCTGTTCATATTTCTAGCATTTTTACAGCCATTTTCGAGCTATCGTTTACCGAAGCATACGCGAAATCATTAGTACATCAGTAAGGCATGAAGAGAAATTATGATAAGAAAAACCAATCAATCGGGATTAGAAATATAATGCATTCCTCAAATGTACTAAACACCGTTGTTTTTTGGTGAACTGAACACCAATTTGAAATGATACGAGACGACTGGAGTTTAAAAAGTAGACAAGATACCAGACACCTAAAGCCAAGCAAAATTGGATCCCAGAAATAACGATTTCAATTCTAATCTGCTTAAACTCTAAAGCCCTTGCTGTTCCTCTTTCCTCTGGCCTTCTCAAACTTCCTTCCCTTCGACCGCACATAAGGTTTGGTGTGGCTGTGTGGTACGCCAGGAGCCGGACCAAAGTGCTTCACTGCTTCACGTGAGTTCTTTGGACCTCTGAGAAGAACCTGCATTGGTGGCCAAAAGAAGTTTTACTTAATATCTTGTGAAAAGATTTCAAATTTAACAGTGAAACAATTACGAGGTATAGATCAATTTAGCAGATGTTAAAACTGAAACCACTTGACGGTACTAAGAACTCATACCACGTTCTGACCCAACGGTGCTCTCAAAGCAAGCTGATCGAATGTCAAGCACTCTCCTCCTGCCTTCTCAATCCTGGCCCTTGCGGTCTCAGTGAACCTCAGCGCTGTAACCTTCAGTTGTGGAACTTCATAAACCCTAATATCATCAGTCACGGTGCCCACAACCACAGCAATCTTGTTGTCCTATATAAAAGATCCAAGACTTTTTAGAGCATAAAAGAATGAATATAAATACAAATATCTCAAGAGCATGTAAATAATTTACTTAAGAGGAAAATGGAATGATGATTGAGAAAAACTAACCTTTCCCTGCATATACTTAATCAACCTTGAGAGAGAAAGTGGTGCCTTGTTGACTTTGCTCATGAACAAACGTTTGAGAATGACTGCATTGAACTTGCTTCCAGTCCTCCTGACAAGAAAACGGTATAGCTGACCAAGGAAAAATCAAGAATCCAATCAGACTACGCATTCATATGATCATAGAATATGGGATGCATAAATAAAAAGATCAAAGATTTACAGAGAAATGATGGAGATTTGCTAAACAGAATCTGATTAACTCAAATGATCAAATTTGAAAAATAGGAGCTAGTTCCCTCAGAATATTTAGAAAACTATAATCATGAAACAATCAGGATTAGCATGGTAAAAGCATCACAGGGAACATTTCCTCCATAGTTCAGCAAAAATAAAAACAGGAAAGCTACAACATTTGGGATACGAAACTAAACAAGGTTACTTTTTCGATATTTTGATCATAAAACAAACAAAGAAACAACACCAACATTGCACGGTTTTACCAATCCAAACAATCACAGCATAACAAAAGAACAAAAGGTAGCAAATTACACCCAACAGAGCTCTATTCTACTGGAATGCAATTCAAAATCTTTGCAGAAATAGCAAATGCATTTTTTCGATAAATCGGATTCAACAAACCAAAGATGGGATAGGCTCAGATAGATGTGGAATTAGTTCTATTCCTTGACCACAAAAGGTCTCGTAATGAGCTGGGATACACATATATCATCATTGCACAAACAAAATCAATCAAACCCAGAAATTAATATTGTATTTCAAGAAAATGGAATCAACAAAATACAAACTTTCATTTGCTACAACCACTCTTCAAGTAACATACATAACCACAATTAAATCATATCCGTATACAAAATCCGTATAAGTACAAATACGTAGAGATATGCAAAATTATATACCTTCACGAGAAGCTTCAGATAGATATCATCGGACTTGGGCGCAGTGCGCTTGGTCTTCTTGCTCTTACCTCCTGCGACGAGATCGATCCCCTGTTTCGCACAACACCCCAATGTTATTCACATGTCAATACAGATGCTAATGCAAACGACAAGAGAGAGAGAAGGGGAGAGAGGGAGATACCATTGTTGCTGTTGGTGTTGAAGCTCGGTTCCTCGGGACGCCGCTTAGTGAAAGCTAGGGTTTTGACAATTTTTATAACTTTACAATTGATGATACTGGTGTCGGGCGGGTTTACTGGGGAGTGATCTAAATGGAGCCCTAGCAGTCTTGTGTTTTTGGCCCAATTTTTTTGTACACATATAGACCCAAAACAGCCCATATCGAGCTTGGCCCAATGAGATATTAAGTTCTACACACTTCTTAATTTGTTTTGTTCATTGATTCTCTTTTGTTTTATTTAATTAATGAATAAACAGAAAAACAATTTGTGCAGGACGTTGAAAAAAAGGTGTGCAGAATGATATTAGATAGATACACTACAAAATGGGGATTGACTACAGTGTTCGCAAGCATTGAATGCTCACACCGATCTCACCCTCTTCCCCCCCCTCTCCTCCCTCCTCTCTCTTTTTAATGGTGAGATCGATGTGAGCATTCAATGCTTGCGAGCACTGTAGCCTACTACCTACAAAATGTTATTATACACATTTTAGATACAAATTTCATTTGGGCGAGCTTTTCGCGAAAATATCTACTTTCGACTTGAGTAATGATGTATTTTGAATAAAAAATCAAATCGTTGCCGGAAGGTGCCCATCAGCTATGAGAAACTATTGCTATCCATCTTATACCTTGGAATGAATCCCTTGCTATTTGTGGCGTATGTGTATTTGAAACTTGGGGTGAAATTATTCATCCCAAAACCTTTGAAATGTGGGTGATGGATCACGAGATGATATTGTGAAATAGACCCAAAACAAGGGTTAGCGCTTGGCTCGAATCACGATCAAGGTCATTATCAATGGGAAGATCAACGAATGGAACACACACAAGAATTTCGTCGTCAAAGATTTCAGAGGCAACCCCGATGGGATTTGCACCGCCATCTCCTCCGCTCACAGTTTCCAAATCCGACATTTCTTCTTTGGTCCTTCTTACTTTTTCGTTTTTCCCCCTCTTTTCGTGCTATTTATGGTAAATGAGCATTAATTTAAAGAAGTGAAGGCTAATCAGGAAACCAGTGAAACTCGATTCTGAAATGCTGTGATGATACTTAATTTACAAATGCTCCACCAAAACCAAACCAAAATGAGCAAATATTGACCAAAACGTAGTCTAAACCGAAAACCTCTTCCCTGCAAAGGCAATAACATATGCAGTTACGATTTACAAAATTCATATAAACTTTCGTGCTATAAAATTATCAGAAGATCTTCAATACGATCATCGCTTGAACTCTCGGAATAAGAAGGCGCTTCTCCCTTGTCAAGCTCATCCATTAAACGGAATCCAACTCTAGCACCTGTCGAGCTTGTTGTATTTCCTAACTGAGCTGTGAGAAATCTCCAAATAATCAGTTCTTTCCGGTTTTAGGAGGCTGCCCAAAGACGCACAACATAAGGACATCATGATTAAATATCATCATAAAATTATTATCAAAACAAATGGCGATACAAATACCTTTTTAAGAATTAACTTTGAACCACTCGGGGATGCTTTATTATCAACTGGTTTCAATATCTCGAAGGAACACACAAGAGCTTCATCAACACTCAATAGAGCACCGGCATTATCAAACTCCCCGCCATAGTTAGGAGCTGAAAATATTGTGACTAATCTTCGTTTTGCGAAAAACTCATAGCCATCCTCCACCACCTACAGTGTAACTTAAATAAGCATTTATCTGGACAAGTTGAATTAAGTGATCAAGAAAAAATTCAGCAAATACTGATAATGATCATGAAAAAATTCAGCAAATTGTGATAATGATTTGCACAAAGGACGCCTAGAGGTACCAACTATCGACCCTAAAAACTGGGGTAAATTGTAGTGCCTGCAATATAAACTAGTCCAAAATATTGTGGACATAATTTATAAGACTACTGGGGGAAAGGAAAAAGAAGAGGTGGAGAACACATATATACAGTTAGGTTGCTTGTAATTAGGATTCAACTTGTTCAAGTAAAAATAGGATTACCTGATGACCCCGGCAAATGAGATCAAGCTCATTCTTATCTAAAAAATCAATAACTCTATCAGCTCCAAACGTACAGGAAACACCTCGATCACTCTCTGCCCAGCCCTCAACACTAGCATCAGGATCAGACCAAAGCAGATCGCATAACAGACCATTATCTGGAATGTCGGTTGGCCTTGAAATTTCCTTTATTTGGTCCAAGTTTTCCAACTCTGGTGAGAGCCCGCCATGCATACAAAGTATCTTCCCATCAATAAGTGCAGCCACAGGCAAACAATTAAAGCACTCGGTAAATATTTTCCAAAGCCTAACATTAAACCTCCTTTTGCACTCGTCATAGAACCCATATATTCGATTAATCTTTGCGTCTTCATGGTTTCCCCTCAAAAGGAAAATTTTGTCAGGATATCTTATTTTGTAGGCCAGAAGCAAACAGATTGTCTCCAAACTTTGCTTTCCTCGATCCACATAATCTCCAAGAAACAGGTAGTTTGCAGAAGGAGGGTAACCGCCATATTCGAATAGCCTTAGTAAGTCTTGGTATTGTCCATGTATATCACCTGTAAGACGCCTGCAATATTAGGAAGACCAAGGACATAAAGAAATATAAGGAGAGAATTGTACTATGTTTGCTTTCAAGCATCATTCTGCCCAGTATTTCATGCTAACTACATTAGAGCATCATCGACACACACTGTACCATGATGTATGATAAGAGGACCAAGAAACTAATCTGAAGAATACAGATTCAACTATATCAAGTACTCAGAACGCAGCACCGGAACATACAAATCGAGTTGTTTTCTAATCTGTTCGAGTCATTTACAAAATTCTAAGGTGAATGTGCCGTATGCTAGCTGATTAAGGAATACAAATCCAAAAGTAAATGATTACACTATCCTTATAGCCAGCAAAAAAACGGGTCATTAGGAAAAACAAAATCATTTCTTTGTCTTTCATTTACATTGCTGACCAGAAAAGGAACATTGTCGGGCAGAAATTGAATCTAATGAACCAAATGGCATTACAATTCCACACCTTGACACATCTCGATCACTCAAACATATTCCGAATTCATCTAACGAACATGGCATACGAACTATTCGATTTTTCTAAAAATAGAATTCTCCAAATGCTCATTATACATACAGAAAATGAAAAACCAAAATAATTCACTCCCCAATTTAATCAAATTATCAATTCTGCCACCATTCTAATTCAATACCAAATTTTTTTACATAAATGATCTAGTAAATTAGACAATTCAAATCACCATCATGATCATGAAAAATACTGTGAGAGAGGATGAGAGAGCTGACCGCATATGCGAACCGGAGCTCGGAGCTCGAGAAGATTAGGCTGAGAGAGGAAGATTTGGCGGGCGTTGACGCAGAGCTGGCGGATCTCCGCCTCCGATAGCTGCACTTGCTTCCCTCCTTTGCCTTCCAAAAGCCTCCTGATTATATCATCCAACACACCCTTATCCATCATCCCCTCCATTGTCATCATCATCATCTTCTCTGCTCGAAAGAACCCAGATTGAAAATTTTAAAATTTCTGAAGAACCAGAGAGATTGGAGAAATGGGTTGCTCTGAAATCCAGAGATTTGAATCAAGAACCCAACTTTTTAGATTGAAGAAGAAAGATGAAGTGGGTCAACAAAGAAAAGCTGAGAAATTTAAAATATTAGCTGCAAAAATTGAAAAAACAGAAACAGATAACAGAGAAAAATTATATGATTTAAAATTTGGATTTAGAAGGAGAAGCAACAGAAGGAAATTGAGGAAGGCAGCGAATGATTGATTGGGATCAGATGGGGTAGAAAATTGGGATTTGCCTTGAATGTTTCTCAAGTCAAAATTCTTTTTTTTCTATTTTTTTTAATTTCCCCCCTAAATTTTTCTCGCAGTGCCATGTAGATTTCAATTTTGTTGAAACCTTCAAAGTTGGACGACCAAGTGGGAGTGGGAGGATGAAGATAGACCCGCGCATGATAGCAACATGGCACACGTGGATTCAGGTTTTTGGTCCTCAGTCAGTCCTCACCCATGGGCGGACGTGACCTCTACGTTCTCATTTTGAATATTTTCTGTTGTTTGAGCATGCTTACTCAAATGAATTGACAACAAAAAAGAAGTTATATTTTATCTAATCTTTTGAGTGCAGAAATATTAGTACTTGAGAGAGATGAATTAGCGATTTACCATTAAGTACACTAATATTTTTTTCAACTTGCATCACTCAATTAATTATTTTACTATGATGTTATGTTAAGATTTTATAGAATCAGATTAATGACCTATTATTATGAAATGTCTCTGTTTGTATTTTATGGACCATAATATGATAAGTTTGAAATTTTATCATAAAATGTCTCAGCTTTTTTATTATATTACCTTTTCGATTTTTGAATTCTTCAACAGATGCAATCATTTGCAATTGGGTTCCATCAAGTTAGGAAAAATATGAAGAAGCCTAACGCAACGTGAGTTCGAGCCTAGGATATTGTTCGAGTAGCTTGAGCTCAACCCCACACCAACATAAATATTGTGAAAGATTTACCACCACAATATAACACATAAGCTTATCGGTAATAAAAATTATTACTAACTCATCAAATATATATCGTTTCAAATTAAGAGTATTTTCAAAATATGCTAAGATAGGTTGAGCAAATATTGCAAATGTTCACATTTTAAATTGTGGACTGAATTCATAGAGTAATTGAGTGTTTAGAAAATTAGGAAACTTTGTTTTTTGCCCAAAGCCTTGCATCATTGAATCTCTTCAGGGTCTCTTGCATATTTGAGTTTTTCATCCACATATGATATATGAGAGCCAATAGCCACGTTATTATAATTTATAATATGATGAACTTTACTGGAGTTTAAAAAAAAATGCACAACTTTATTTAACCGAATTAATCTCAAATGAGATGTATAGATTTCTTTTTATACAAACGATAATGAAGAATGGAGAATCGAACCTAACTAGCATCTCAATTGCATAAGTAAATGTTCTTAATCTTTGAGCTACAAGATCCTCTGCATTACAATTACAATTAAATTATATCTTTTGTGAGATACAAATGAGAAACGTACAAAATAATACAACATTGGGAAGCAACTTGATTTGAGGGTTTAATTTGTGAGAGATTTGTGACACATCCCGACCCGGATGTACACGTGGACACCCAAAAGTCGGATGTGCTGGCCGACACCACGTAGGGTGACGAAAGCCAATTTGAATAAAATAAGGAATAAATTGAACAATGGAATACAATAACAGTCGTACAAGGTACAGAATACTGGAATTTTACAATTACAAGGAGATTCTAAGGATCTTCACACCACCGGGTCTTGATGTCGACAACTTCAAGCCGCTAAACCTGGAGGGGCGCAAAACAAAAGGGTGAGTGGGCCAAAGCTAGTTATTTTGTGAAAACCTTTCCTTTTAGAAAATACTAACCCCTCGCCGTAAAACAGGTAATAAGTTTCGTAAAACCTTTCTTGAAAACATAATATAGTAATAGGTAGAAAGTCAAGGTAAGTACGGAAATGTACTTACCGTCCGAAACGGGCAGAAAGCCACCGTTCGGCATAATTTACTTTACAAAAAGGTTCGTAAAATAAGTTATACGGGAAAACTGCAATTCAAATAAATGTTTCCGTGGCATCAGTGAAAATCCGAGATAAAATCACAATCAGACTATAAGATAAATGCTCGGTTAGGCAAGGCAGACACACGAGTTCATACAGATATATTCTGTCATGAACAGGCTGGGTGTATAAATAAAGTTACGCTCATGTACTACGATCACGTGAAGCTGGCGCTAATCGCATCACAACGAGTTCGGGCGCCCATGCGTCCTCGAACAGGCTGGCACCTTACTATGGATCCATAGTGAGCGTATCGGTGCGTGTGAACAATCACGTGAAGGCTGGTCCTGGCCCGGACAGTACAATAAACACCGTGTAAGCCTCCCAAGTTGAGCATATAAAAACATGCCACGGAGTAATCTTAAATAAAGCAGTATAAGGTAATTTCCCTTTTTGGGATAACCTTTAAAACTACCACTAAATAAAGTATTCTCGGTTACCGTACCCGAAATACCAAGTAATTAACCACTATTCGTAAAATACCAAGAATACACCATACGGGTACCAAGGTATAGAAATACCAACTTAATGGTAGATTAGGTGAACCCTAAATATGATAGGAAATTATCGTTTCCAAAGTTCACCTAAATACGGCCCAAGGCCCGTCAAACGAATATAAGATCCAAATGCATAAATAGGGAATTAAAATAATTAATTCCCTAAACCCTCGAAAATAGGGTTGGTACGATAATTGTAATACGCATACAAGGTAATACATAAATCACCAATTTAATGGCATAAAACTAAATGGAAATATGGGTCGAGGCCCACTAATTTCCATAGCTTAAAACATTACCGAGTCAGTCTAACAAACATCAAGTCTATCCGATAAACCAAGTAAATACTACGAAATACAAGGTCTACCAAGATACGGAACAAATACTAAACTACAGTCAATAAGAGTGTAGACATAAATTAAGTTTGCCAACAAGTAAGTTAATAGTCAATTTAAAGCATAGGCAAAACCATTTATATAAATAAAACATATAAAATACTTAATTTAAGTGAGGAAGGGGCCCACTCACAAATACCGAAGCCGGGAGTCAAAATGCACGTCCTCCGAACGCCACGGGTCGCCAAAACCTATTTTAGAAACCCACAAATTAGTAAAGTATACGAAATTACAAGAAAAACGGCGTTCGGATACCCGAAAACGGAGTTTCGGGGTCGGAAACCCCAAAACCGCCGCTGTGGGCCGCCGTGCGCCGTCGCACGCGCCGCCACACGCTGCCGTTTGGCCTCACGCGCCGCCACGCGCGGCTGTGAGGTCACAAGCGCCCTCACGCGCCGCCACGCGCGGCTGGAAGGTTGCCACGCGCGGCCACGAGCCCCACGCGTGACACGTGTCGGTTACTGTACAGTTACTGTTCCGTTAAAGTTAACGGAATATTCTAACGGCGTAAGAATATTCCGTTAACGCCGTTAAGGTTAACGGACGGAATATTCCTTGGAATATTCCCGGTCCGACCGGGTTGAACCGGTTTGCTGACATCAGCAAGACCGGTCTGACCGGTTTGCTGACGTCAGCGCCGATCGTCTTCAACAATTCTCCGGTCGCCGGCGCCGCCGCCGGCCGCCGTGCCGGCCGCCGTCGCCGTCGCCGAAAACTGGAAAAATTGCAGGACTTCAAACCTTCACCATTTTTCATGCAAATTACACAGAAATGAAGCTAGGGTGAAAGGGAGTTCGATTTTTACCTGGGTTGGCCCAAACTCGGTCGGAGTTGGCCGGAATTTGAAAAAAACAACCTCGGCTGGAATTTGGCCGATTCCCAGAACTTCGAATCTCGGCCAAAATCACCCATGCAGGGCTCGATCGAGGCTCCAGGGACCTCGGGGAGTCATTTGGTGCACAAATCAAGGACCGTCGAGGTTGAAATCGACGAGAAAACTCGTCGGGAAAGCTCGGGTGTCCAAATCAATTTCTGGGGTTTTGAATTTTTGCAGGTTTCTGGGTTCCAAGAAATTGCAGGGGTCCAAGTTGGGTGATTGAAGACAACGAGGTCGATGGTGAGGTCGGAGGACTGGCAAAGTCACTGGATTTGGCCTAAGGGAGCTCGGTGAGGAAAGTAGGTGGGTTTGGGTGGCTCGAGAGGTTGGTTTGCAGAGAAGGAGTGAGAGATCGAGTCAGTGACAGAGAGGAGTGGAAATTGAGATAGTGGGCTGGGCCAACGTGGTCCACAGAGCCCAAGTCCCACTTCAGAATCACAAAATCAATTAACGGGACGTAAAAAGGTTAACGTCCGTAGAACGCTCATTCGAATTCCGAATGACGTCCCGTTCGCGTCTACGCGTTCGTATCGACGAGTACGTCGATAAAATACCACTGGAAACGTCGTACGAGTTACGACGCAAAAGTCAACTGAAAAGTCAACCAAGGGCAAAATCGTCATTTTGCACCTCCGGGAATAAAATAATATTATTCTCTGGTAGGGGCTGTAACAATCTACCCCCCTTATAAAAATTTCGTCCCCGAAATTTCCATAAGAGGTACAACGAGGTAGAAGCGAGTAAAAACTGTCCACCGAAATACGTCTCCCAGAGGCTCCCTCGAAAGAAACGCAAGTAGAGAAATAACAGTCGTCTCAGCCAAGAGTCGGCTAAGAACACTCCATCATCACAACAACTCAATGTGACAACAGAACACCGAAAATCGATCGAAAGAGGAATAATACCTCTAGCTGAACGAGAAATCAGTCGTCCGAGGGACGTCTGATAGAGGGTACCAGTTACTACGTTTGCACGACCGGAAGTGGTCGAAAGTGCAATCGTAGTCACTCGTCAACTCAATCCATCTCCTAGGCGGAGATTGAGGTCTCCCAGAGAAATGAGATGCCTCAAACTTTGGTGGTCGGTGTACAGTCTACACGTCTCACCAAAAAGAAAATGTCGCCAGAACTTCAAGGTAAAGATACTGGCAACCAACTACGAATCATGGGTACGATAATTCATCTCACGCGGTTTCAGCTATCTGAAAGCATGAGTGATTATCCATCCATGCGGTATTAGTACGCAAGCCAACCCGCTCAGTGACTCATCACTGTAGAACACGTAGCACCGCCCCGTTGGAAAGCGGTAATACAAGAATAAGAGTTAGACCAAACTTGAGCAGTCAGAAAATTTGCTCGTGGTCGTCGTTCCGCAAGAAAATTAACAGTTACCTGAAAAGTTTCGTGAGAGGCAAAAATAACAGAAGAAGAATCACTCACGAAACGTCGATGAGAACCGACTAAAACAAGAAAGTTCTGAATCTTGTAATACTTCCGCGGTCGCTCCCAGATCTCCGCCACTGCGATCATCTGGGGATCGACAAGAAAGTAATCGGCAGAAATCACATGTCCCAAAAAGACACATGATTAGGGTAGAATTGGCATAAAGCTGAAAACTCCTTAACTTCAACAAAATCATGCACAAGTGCATTTTGCATGATCGGCCCCAGAATTGGAATACACCAGAAAGTCAACCAGAAGATTTATCACAAACTTGTCGAGATACGGACGATGTACTCGAGCCATCAAGTTCATGAGATTTAATGAGGCGATTGTCATCCTGAAAGGTATGACAAAGAAAACTCGTAAGGCTCGCAACGAGTCCAGAAGGTGGTCACGTAAACAACGTTTTTGATCTTCGGCTGAAAACAATCAAGCTTCAGATCGATCTTGAAGAAAATTTGTGCACTTCGGAGCTGGTCAAAGAGGTCATCGATTCTAGGCACGAGGTAACGGTTTTTAATCGTCACTCGGATCATTTGCCTAAATCGATGCAGAGCCTTCGAATACCGTTTCTTCGTTCGAATAAGCAAGACCAGGGCTCCACATAGTGAAGTGCGAGATTGAAAGAATACAGACAGAAAGGTTTCAGAAGCAGGAATTTCCTTTGACTCACACAACTCAGGTGGAGCCAAAAGATGCGAGGTAAGGAAACGAGATACGATCAATACCTGGAAAGATCGATGGTGAATTTCACTTTTCGATCAGGCGGTAATTCAGGTAGATCGTCAGAAAAATTTTAGAAAGATTTGTTGACAACCGATAGATCGTCAACACAAAAGAATTTCTTCCTCCATCGTCGAACATGTGATACAATCATCACAAACCCTAACTCAACAGTTTCACTGTACTCGAAGCTGAAAGTCAGCCACAAGTCGATTTCTCCGGTGCTTGCCGGTAAACGTCACCGTCGATACGCCAGGTGGCAAGGAGGTGGTCAACCTCCGCCGACAATCCACACTGGCACGATATTTGGGGTAACAATCCATTCCTAGGATCACGTTGAAAACCACGACATCCAGAGGAATGAGATTGGCAGGCAAAACTTGATTAGCGATGATAGCAGAGTATCACCGGCAACCCTAAAGAATAAGACAAACTTTGCCACACGGCATAGCGATTCCAAATCGTACCTGGTAGGAGTACAATATGGTTGAGTAGTTTGAATGAACAAGGGTGAATTAGCTGAGTAGGTAATACTTGGATCCGTTTGGATCTCAAGTAAAAAGCCCAAGAATGATTAACGTTTCCGAAGACAAGATCGGAATCGTTCAGAGTATTCTGTTGGTCAAAGTACGGACTCACCAAAAAGCCAATAGCGTTCAACACTGGGACAGCCAGGCACCACCAGGATACAGAGCAGAATAATCAAAATTCGGGAGAAAGGTTCCAGAGTATGGAATGACATTGCCTTGGCAATGTACGTCTCCACCGAAAGTATATTGTTGATAGAAAGTTTCAGAGGTTAAAATTTCACATTGAGAGATAGATTCTTTCGGAGACCGAAGAATGATCGTCCGATACCCAACTACTGGGTGCAAAGAAGCCGATTCCAGAACAGTGATCCCAGGCCATTTTAAGCCATGCCGAGCTTGATTCCAGTCCTTGGGACCTCGAGGAGTTGACTACCGAGGTTGATTTCACTAAAGAATTCAAGCCGGGGCTAATATCGGTTTTCTGGGTTTTGTCTGGGTGGTTTGTTTCCTCGTCGGCGTTCGAATACGAAGATTCAGTAAAAAGTGAAACTGTACTCAGACAGTGGATACGCCGCAATTAGAGTCAAAACCGAAGTTAAATTCAATCACCGTCACTCGTGGATATGCAATCCATACCGTCGCCGAAGCGAATAGTCCAGATAGCCGCACATGCACAAGAGGGAAGATGATCGATTTGAATGACAAAAGTCAAGAGTGAAAAGAAGTGTCGACTTCAGAAGTACGAAAAGTTCTTTAACATTCGAAGAAAATTGAGTCACGACAAAACAATACCATCGTAAAGACTCAACACAATTGATCAACATCACGAAGATGGAATTTGTCCCAACTACGGAAAGTAGTGGTCACGAATATTTGAGGAGAGTCGACCCGACAGATTCGGTTTACGATCATCGAAGAGTCATAACAGTCGTCACGTGCGGAAAGTATCGTACAAGGAATTCACGGTGATAATTTTCCATTTCCGGATGAAAATGGAAAGTGATTAGAGTAATTGGGAGGAAAATGTCTCCAAGTCTTCAAATACAATTAATTTGAGTACGCGCTGACGTACTCAGCGATCGCCGCCTACAGCCATAAAAAGTTAAAAGGCACATTCAGTCAAACAACGTTGGTTGTTCAACTGTCACCCGTAGGTAGAAGTCGTTGGTTTAAAGTGTAGAACACCGTCAGTGAAAAGAATTTGTGAAACCAAGTCTCACGAATTACGTCCACAAGAATTTGTCGGACACGAAAGCAAGTTCCGCCAAAAGCTACGCCTAGCGTCGTCCCCAAGGGAAAGGTACTTGGTGACAAAATCACCCGATGTGTCAAACTGACACCACACACCGAAAACACGAAATACGATAACTGAATCAGTTTCCCGATTCAGTGCGATTTCAACGTAAGTTGGTAAGGAAAGCGTCCAAAGTTAAGCACTAAAAACTATGCGTACTCGAAAAACGCAACTAAATCGTCGAAGTCGAGAAAACTACCAAAAACTGCGTATTAGTGACGTCGAGGTGGTATGACACTAGAAGAACTTAGATTTAAACTAGAGAGAAACAATACACCAAAAGTGTAGAGTTCGGAGGATTTCTCAATTTCAAGAAAAGAATTCGAGGACACAAAGTTCGAGGATGAATTTGGCAGGTAGTAGAATACCAAAGAAATAGCCAAGATTCAAGAAATTGAAGTCTGTTACCCAACCGACAGGTACAGAGTGCGGAAGGAAGAGCATAGGTTAGTTGTAACCGTGCTCTGATACCAATCTGACACATCCCGACCCGGATGTCCACGTGTACATCCGGGTCGGGATGTGTCAATTTGAGCCTTTCACTTTTCATAAGAGCATTTGCAATCTGCAATGTATGTGCAAATTTGAGATATAACAATTACATTTGTATCTCATATTTCATTTTCAGATGTGTAAATGTGAGTTCTACTTATGACACACCCCACCCTCGATACCCACGTGGATACCGAGTGCGAGCGTGCTGGCCGACACTCGGAAGTGACGAAGCCATTAAATGCATGACAACACTTGTGAAAATGAAATTAATTTATAATAAACGTTGCGGAAATCAATGTCAATATGCATATGGTTCAGAGCGTACTAAATTTGAAACAGCGGAAACAAATAATAAACTGAGTTCCTAGAATCTCTATCCATAACAGGGATGGATATTATTATAGAAACTGAATAACAAAAAGATAAATCCCTACATGGTTGGGATATATGATCAGAGCTGCCACACAGATGCCTCGACTTCGCCCGATACTCTATCACTGTGTCCTGAAGGGGGCGCAAAAACAAAAGTGTGAGTGGACAAAAATCAAAGTTTTAGCAAACCTTTCTCTTTTCAACATACTAACCCCCTGTTTGAAAACCAGTATAAATATACCATCGTAGTATAGTTCAAAAGATACTTTAATGTTATACGAAAACATATCGAAAGGTATAATAACATAAATCACAGTTCATAGTTCCGTCAACATAGATATATATATATAATATGGGGAAAACCAACACAGGGTATATGCGCGATCACCCATGTACGGGTTGAGGAACAGCCTCTCAATCACCGTACAAGCACTTTACGTTATCCACTAATTTGTACTCCTAGTACCACACACATGTAAGCACTTGCGTCGCAGCGCGTCACACCCGAGTCCTTACGCAGTGGGGCCTTTTCCCCATAAACAACAATAAACGTAAGACAAGCTTGCACTAAGGTATTTACCGGACAATACCCCTGGAGTACAGTGCGTGTGACCCAAACATGTGAGACTTGTCCTATGGCCATGAGAACGGTACTACAACGTAGTGAAAGCATACCTAGTGTGTTTGAAAACATACATACATACTCATGTGTATAGATATAGGAGCCAAAATCCCATTCATAATTCCCAAATGTCGATATTGCATAAATAAACATTTCCCTCAAAACCATATATTAAAATATCATTTAACATTTTTATGCAAAAGCAATAACAAAGAATAACCCATTTCGTAACATAATATCATGCTTGATAAATAATCCCAATTCGCCAAAACAATCCACTTTCCAATATACATATACTATAAATATAGCAATTAAGGTTGCCCAAATAATAATACACAAGTATATATATTTATAAATAAATATATATAAGTAAACATGCTTTAAAAGCCACTTTAAAACCATATAAAATCCAAATCATAAGCATTTTAAATCATAGAAACCATTTAAGAAAGCAAAAGTCCACTCACAGGTGATCGGGAGTGAAATCTCCCTCGGTGTTGCCCTCCTCGGTGTGCGGAGCCGAAGAATTACCTATTTAAAGTTAAGGGATAAATTAGAACTTCCCTACAAATAATTAAAATTAGGCCTAATAGAAAAATCCCCCAAAAATAATATTATTGTAGTGAAAACGGGCTCGAAAAACGATTTCCGGAGCCCGAAAACCCTACCGCCGCCGTCCACCGCCGCCGTGCGCCGCCGCACGCGCCGCCACGCGCCGGGAAACGGTCGGAAAACCGACCCACGCGCCGGGAAACCCCCTCACGCGCCTGCACGCGCCGGCAGGCGCCAGGAAACCCCCGGACGCGCCCACACGCGCCGGAAAACCAACCCACGCGCCGGCCACGCGCCGGCGAGTGGCTTCACGCGGTGGCACGTGGTCCCACGCGCTGGCACGTGTCGCCACGCGCTGGCACGTGGTCCCACGCGCTGGCGCGTGTCCCCCACGCGCGTCACGCGCCCCACGCGCCTTGCTGACGTCACCCCACGCGCTGCTGACGTCAGCCACGCGCCCCACGCGCCTGCTGACGTCAGCACCGTTAAAGTTAACGGAATATACCTTCGCCGTTAGGAATATTCCCCTGCCGTTAGGAATATTCCGTTACCGTTAACGGAATATTCCCTCTCCTCCTTCCTCTCGCCGGAGCTCCGCCGTCGCCGCCGCCGCCGCCGTCTGGTTCGCCGGAATCTGGAAATTTAATACCGATTATGTCCCAAAACTTCAAAAATTCGTATCTTCTTCATTCTTTGTCCAAAATTGACGTGCCATATATCAAATTGAAGGTATTGAAGAGTAGAATATTTTTATACCTATTTGAGGCCGGAAAAATGGCCGGAGATGGCCTGAAATTGGCCGGAAAGCTTCGGGAAACCCTAATTCCGTTCTCCTTCAATACTGCACCAAATTTGACGTACTTTATATGAAATTGAACCTACTCAATCCAACAAAGCCAATGGTAATGGTCTCGAGGCTTACCTTGGTCCGGATTGTACAGAAAGTCGATGAACAGTTCGCCTATTCCGTTCCGCCGTCGGTTTGAACGAACGGGTTCGAGTTTGAAGATTCCAAGATCACAGTCCCGTCCAAAATGACGAGAGGATCACGTTGGTATGAATTTTGGGCGTTGGTTTGGTGGTTTTGTGATTCGTTCAAGAATGGTGGCTCTCGGTACGTATTTTGCCGAGAGAGAGAATGGGAGAGAAAGAGAGGGAGAGAGAATGTGCAGCAATTCCTGGGTAGGGTTGGCTGCTGTGCAATCAGCCAAAATGCCAAAACCCTAATTCCCATACACGGAGTGGCAAATTACCAAAATGCCCCTACACTTTAAAGCTTTGTAAAACGTTCGTTTGAACTCCGAATTGAGTTCCGCTTGCGTCCACGTGTTCGTATCGACGAGTACATCGAGAATATGTAAAGAAAATAATTTTCCCAAGTCGTCCCGAAAAAGTCAACAAAAGTCAACTTTGACTTTAGGGGTAAATTGGTCATTTCACAAAAATTTTGGGACGGGTTGTAACAACTTAAATGAGAGCGATGTAAATTTGCGATCGCATTTACTTTTTTCTCTTTGACTAGCGAGGCCAACCTTCAAAAGATGTAAATTTTCATTTTTCATTTTCCGGTCAAAATAGGTATTTAACATCCTGTACATTAGAAAACTTTTTGACAAATCAATAATGTAAAGTGCACATTCCAATCAATTTTGTAACTCCTGTTGAAAATGCTCTAAAACTTGAATCCGTTAATAACTTATGGCGTGTTTAGGAAGGGGGAATGGATTGGGTGGAAATGGATTTGCACGCTCTTCAATGAATTCAAGTGTTTACTAAGAGCAAGTCCAGCGAGGAAGCCCCTTGGGAGGAAGTGGATCAAACAGGGCCCAATCACCCGAAGAAGGAGGTCCAGCGGGCAGCAGCCCGAGGGACAGTGGAAGCCCGAGCAGTGGGCCTGTGAAGAATTGACAGCTCGAGCCACCTAGTGGGTGTGACGTCATGGCTGACGTCAGCCAAATTTAAAGTTTTTTTTTTCTGTCAGGCGCGTGCACCTCACACTCGAGTGGGGGCGCGTCAGCCGACAACTGTCAGGGGTAGGGCCTGCGATCCACTTTCAGCAGAAGTTACCATTGGGAAGCCACGTGGCTTCCCATGGACCGTGCGATCTCAACGGCTCTTTAATTTGGGCCGTCCAATTTGCAACGGTAATAAAAAAAAATCTAAGATCAATTGTTGATATTATTCTCCTTTATAAATTAAAAAAAAGTTTTAAAATTCAAAAATGTTACCGTTGTGACACGTGGCACAATTTGGAGTGTTGGAATTCATTTTTTTTTAAATCCAAGTGCAGAGATTAATTAGTTGAATAAAAAATATTTAAAAATATATAAAAATCTGGAAAAAAAAATTTAAAAAATTTATAATTTTTTTTTTTACTTTTCTATAAATACCTTGGCATTATCATCTACCTTACACCACAATTCCATATTTAGTACTCTTCCATCTCATTTTGGGCCCAATCCCCGTCATTGAACGTTCCTTCTAATTGGTTAAACAATTCTTCCTCTTCTTGATCGATTTCTCACATCATCTTTGAAGAAGAAGAAAAAGACATTGTAAGAAGGAAGCAGAAACTATAAATAATGATAGAGATCTTGAGATAATTGGTGTGGGATTTCGGAGGATGGATGGTGGATCATATGGAGGATTTAGAAAGGATTAGGTTGTAGATAATGCCACGTGACATGTCGTCATTCGTTAAAAATTTGGTGGAAATCTATCATCAATGATTGTAATCAGATTGTGACACGTGGCACAATGTGATTGGTTAAAAATCTTATCGAAAATCCATCACCAATAATTGTCTTTGAGGATAATGACACGTGGCACAACGAGAACGATTACAAATCTTATCCGAAATAACAAATAAAATTATTTTGAATTATTTAAAAAAAAAAATACTAATATTTTATTGCCAATTGTCAGGGCAACTATATGCAAAAGGCAATTGCTAGAAAATGCACTGTTCATTAAGGACAGTTACTGTTCACTAATGGGACCCATACCAATTCAAGAATCAGACTCTTGAAATTGGCGGAGTCCGATTCTCTAGATTAAGATTGTATTTGGAGTTCGGGTATTGGCGGCCATCTGGAATACAACTTTTCTTCCGAGATTGCCCTCCTATAATTATTCTTATTACAAAATAACCTTACAACTTCACCACCAGCCGACATATACCCACATCGTCTTCTCCAATCCCACCAATTTTCATTGGAGGATTTTAACTCAGGTCACCTGACCTCGTTCTCCTAGTTTCTTGCAGAACCTATTGACGAGAACGATAAATGAAAATTCATGGGATGGGGAAGTGGTGGGAGGGTTGTGTGGTCTGGGAAAGAAAAAAAATTGTGGATGAAAGGGGGAGGCGTGGGGGATCTACGGATCTGGGCGAGTGGGAGGGCTATGGGGACTGGGGAAAGAAAAGATTGAGCAAGGAGATGGGATGAGGATGCTGGGGAGATCGGGAAGAAGAGGATGAAGATGCTGGGAGATCAGGAAGAAGGGGTTGAGGATGGTATAGGATTTTTCTTGTTGTTTTTTTTATTAAATAACTATTCTTTTAATTAAAAGAAAAACCTTCTTAAATTATACTACACTGATAATTTTATTAAAATATGATATAAAATTAAATTTCATTAATTAGCATGAAAAAAAATGATGTTAAACAAGGGTAGTTTAGTAATCAAACTAGTTTCAATTCCAATTCAAGTGAATTAGTAAACAACTTATATAGAACCAAGATTATTCGTATTCTGATTCCAAATAGTTTAGTAAACAACTTTAACAAGAATTTAATTCTGATTTCTCCTCAATTCAATTCCTTATCAATTCAATTCTTTTTATTTTGATTACGAATTAATAAATGAGCCCTTAATAGTAATGATCAGGAAACACATCGTCCGCATCGGGTAGAGTTTCACGGGGCTGGAGTTCGTATTCAAGAACTTTCTCCCAAGATTGTTGATCTCTATCTTCATAGTTCGTTTTGTACAATACAAAACGATTTAATTGGAAGCTGAGACTTGCAAGGCCCTCATCCAGAATAGTCACTTTTTCTCTAGCTCTTTCCCTCTCATCCTGTGTCAGATTCCCATAAAGGAGACTCAAATGCGGCACGTGAGCTGCATGGCAGAACGCATTCCATGCAAAAAATTATTAGGCATTACTCTATAGAATTAGAACAATATATAGTTTCAGTCCATACATTTTGAAATCATGTTACAATTTAAACAAAAATGATGGAAAAATTATTTAGTTGGGATAGTTATTTTTTGACTCCCGTTTTCTTTTTTTGCACGCCTTTCTCTTGTTTATGTATTTTGGTACTATTTTTTTTTATGCTTATTATGTCTCTTAATTCTTCTTTGATTTATTCAAGGAAAGTGATTACACATCTTGTTTTCTCTTGCAAATCCTTGTTTATTTTTGGTCTTTTAAATTGAATGAATCAAAACAGAATCAATGAAAAGAGAAAAAAAAAAATGTATGGATATCATTTCCTATTAGACAAATAAACAACGTGCAAAACTTACGGCTCGATCGATAGTGATAACAAATGAAGTGCCCAACATTATAACTCCCCTGGGAAAAGAAATTGCATATGCATTAACCGTCTTTCAATGTAAATAGGAAGAAGACACCGATAAAAAAAATTCGACCAAAAACAATGATCAAGAAAAAAGTTTGCATTAAATCTCCAAATTAAATCCCAAAACAAGTTTCATTGACAAAAATGGGTCAATACAAATCAAAAGAAAACGTGGAAATAATAAGAAGAAGTGAAATATATATACCTCATCATAATTACCGGCACCAATGAGGAGCGAAACGCACTGGTAAAAAAATTTCCGTGTAACCACATCTTCAACTTTACAATTGAACAACGCTATATTCTGACAACCTTCTATGAACCTTTTGACTGCTTCTTTATGAGTCAAAAGGACAGACCCCACAACCGTGATGTGTGGCTCGATCTGGGGACCACCGAACTCGGCTCGGAGGCCCTCCATCACCTTCTTGATTCTGCGGACTACGTGATCCGGTGGTATGGCCCATACCGTGTACATGTGCAGTTTTTCCGGCGCATCTAGGTTTTCTTTAGTTTCTGGGAAGAAGAAGAGTATTCAAGAAACCAAACTCCATGACAATCAATCCCTAATAAATGGCATAACAATAGAATTAAAAAAAAAACTATGATGGATGAACAAAGAAACTTACCTAGGACGGGAATACGCATCGATGGTAATTGCCGATCGAAAGGGTTGTGCTCAATTTCTCTGTGGAGGGCGAGTTAATGGAAGAAAGGGGAGAGATTATGGAAGAAGATAAGGGCCGAGAGTTTTGAGAATTTTTAGAATTTTGCTTGGGGAAGGCCGTTATCTGTTTACTTTTTGGGCATCCTAAATCGGTTTTACTTTTTTTCGGAAATTAGCGGTTCCACTAGGTAAAGTCGTTTTATGTTTTTGGTGAAAATATTTTTACAATTAATTTTTAGTAAAAATATAAATATTTTTGGAATTCAAAAATAATTTATCTAAAATCAGTTTTAGACATTTTTAAAAAACTTTCAAACGAGTCAAATGTAAGTTTTACTATGAAAAGTTGCCGTAAAATTCAATTTTGTATTAAGCAAAGAAATTGGGATATCGATGTCACTACAAGGCAATAGCCACGGGAAAGCATGGTGTAAGTAATTCAAAAAGTCATTTAAGAAAGGAATTATCTTGGCTCCTCAATGAATGAGGAGGAGTTCCTCTTCAGTTTATTACGTGTCCGATATACGAAGTTTCATGCTTATGATCGGAACCGTTCTTATCATAAAACATTTTATAAATATCATCTCTGCAAAAAAAATCAATAAAATATGAGATCGTTTAGTCATCGAACTATATAAAAATAGATAGATGGATCTGGTAAAAGAATTACGAACCGTCTATCTATTTGCTACAATTAATTGACTAAACAACCTTATTTTTTATTAATTTTTTGCAAATATGGTATTTACATAGTGATTCATAATTTGAACGATTTTGATCATAAGCACAAAGTTTCATGAATTGATCACAAAGTATTTTGAGAAGAAACTTTTCCTCAATCTTAAGGAGCCAAGCATATCTCTCTTTAGGAAAAAATGGTGTAGAAAATACATAAAGGATGGTGAAAATGTGAACTTTTCTGTATTTCCTACGCTATGTTTTCCGAGCACTTTTAGACTTTTTGTGATGCGTTTGTATTAGCCATCCTAGCAATAGCCACACATGCTTTGGGGTTGTTGCCCCTTATTCTTGTAGTGTCTCGACGAACATAGCGAACGAAGGATATCATTATTATAGTGCTAGCCCAGATCTAAGGCGAGCAATGTTCAAGTTTTGGGCCACATTTTGGAGCAATGCCTTAAATTTTAACAAGTGTTTATTATACAACATATAAAACAAAAAAAAAATTAATGTAAGAGTTTCATGTGAAGCCTCTAAATAATAATAATAAAATAATAAGAATACCTCATTTTGATTTTTGACTTAGGCCTCTATCTGTATCGGGATGACCCTGCATTATTGTCATCGTCATTGCAATGATTAAACAATGTGAACATTTCTTTTTTGTCAATGTCAGGATAATCGGGGACAACTCGCTTCAAAAGGAAGCATGTGGAGTGTATAGTTGTGCATGCATGGAAATCGAGAGGTGCTAAGTGGCGGAGCCAACACCCTATATGCAGCAGCGGCAAACTGAAAGGAGTCAAAAACATTGAATTACAAACTGATGGGGAGACCCCGTGTAGAGTTAGTTGTAAATTTTCTTCTTCCTTTCCTTTTGTCTTTCTAAGTTCTTGTGTGCGTCTTATGGTGTGCAACAAGTGTTTGATAAAATGCTTCACTTGACAAGCTTCAACAAAAATTGACAGAACACAACATAACTTGGTAGGTACTGTTACAACCCGTCCCAAAATTTTCCTTGTAAAACAGTCTTCTTAATGGAAATGATCAAAATGCCCCTGGAAGGGTAAATTCTGTCTTTTTCTAGACCTTTGAGTACGACGCAGGTGGTGGTCAATATTTTATTGTATTCGACTAGTATTTGTTGTTACGAACGCGTGAGCACAAACCGAGTGGAATTTGAAGTTCGAACGAGAAAGTTATGAACATTTTACAACAAATGACAATTTAGTAATATTTGGGGAGAATTTTTTTGAAGCCAGCTGCTTCTTCTTTTTCTTCCCTGCGTCCAGACAGCAGCTCCCAGTTGCTATTTGTTCTTCAACTTTCCATTTTTTTCTTCTAACTTCAAATCTTCGTATCTCCTTCATTCGAACACCGATTTTGACAGATTTTATATCAAAATTCAAGCCCTCGTCAAGCTCAATACGTTTTTCACCTCTGTATTTCTGAAAAACCACCACACCAGGCGGTTCGAAGGCCAGACAACAAGTCCGTTCGCCGAAAAAATTGGTTTTCTGGTCAAACGTTCGGAAATTGGAACTCGGTCCAAGAGAGAAAGTTGGTCCTCTCCTCACAAGCTTTCTACCTATGTAAGTGGGTTCCTTAGATTTCAATTTTAGGATTTTGAAGAATTTTTGAAATTCAAGGTTTTAACTCGAAATTCTGGTTGTTTGTCTAAGTTTAGATTCGAGTTGTTGACTGGGTGTGGAATTAAAACTCGGCTCCGAGTTAGGACGTGAATTTGGTGAGAATTCAACAAAACGCTAAATCTTTTCCTTTTGGGTTTATGAACTAGGTTGAGTAAATTGGCGTATTATGTTGTGTTGTTGAGAAATTAAGTAATTCTAAGAAGTTTTGGTCTATTGTGAGATTGGGCAGATTCATTAGAATCTGTCCATATTGAGTTAGCTTTATGTATTGATTAATTTATGAGTAAAAATAGCTTATTGATATGAATATTGTATTACACCATGATTTTCATATCACTTGGTATGCATTCACCCCTAAGTCTTGGTACTCTCCGTCTACGGCCGTATGACATAGCTTGCACGTGTATGTCGCATGCCGCACTAGCCTATTCTGAGTTACTTATGTGTTATTAGTGCACAACTTGTCTATGTTTTGGGTTAAAGTTCCAACTTATAGGCATGTCATGCTCCCCGTGCCCAACTTGTCCATGTCTTGACTTATTCAGCACAACATGTCATTCTTTTGGCACACAGCTTACACGTTGCATGAGGTACTCATTACTGAAATCTATTTATGACCTGCAACTTGTCTATGCTTGGGTTAGAGTCTCGGCTTAGGCATGTGTGATGCATTACCTTAGTGATTATTTATGTTTCTAATTATTATGTTTGTGATGTTGCTCTATGATGACAATGTTTTATGGTTTTGGAACTATTCGTGATTTATGGGATTTGAGATACTTATTGATTTTCTATAGATTTTGAAAGTATGTATAAGTGTATATTTATGTGTAGTATGTTCTCTCGTATATTTATGGTTTTCAAAATCCCGCCGGCCCCCCGCGTTGGTATGTTAAAAAAGAAAGAGAGTTTTTCAAAACTTTCTTTTTGTCCACTCACGTTTTCTTGTTTTGTGCCCCATTCAGGATCTAGCAGACGTGATCGGTTCGACGTCGAGGACTAGTGGGTAGCTCTGACACACTCCCAAAAGAGTAGGGAGACTTACCGTTATGTAGAACCTTTGTAATAAATCCATCTTCGTATGGATTATGATATCTAGACTTTCTTGATTACTTTAGCTTGCGCACGTCTATTAGTACTTATGCTCTGAACTATGAACATGCATGTAGTGGAGGGTTTGAGGCCCATTAGGTGTGGCCCTTCGGGGATGTTCTGTGTATAAATAGATGTGAACTACCCTTTGTGCATGTTGGTTTTAACCATATTTTAAGGCGAACTATGCCAAAATTTTTTGTAGGCCCTATTATGAATTTACAGTTTCATATCTTTTATGCACATTTTTGCTTGCATCACCTTGCAGGTGTCGGCCAGCACGACCTGATCTAGGTGTCCACTTGGATATCAGGGTCGGGGCGTGTCAGATTGGTATCAGAGCATAGGTTTAGGCACTCCTGAATCATGCACCATTTGGTGTTGTGTTATGTGCTAAATAATCTCATGTTTCTTGTCAGAACAATGCCGCCTCGATGTCAGCCAGCTGCTCCATCGGATACTTTACCTAGCCTAAATCAGTTTAGGGATGCTATTGCACAAGCCATTCAGAGTGTCAGAGGTAGTGGTTGCACTTTCCCTGAAATAGAACATAGCATGTGAGCACTGGCCCTCGATGGAACTAGTGATGGGGATCAGGCTGAGAATTGGTTGGAGGAAATGGAGTGTGTTATACGAGCCATGAATAATTGCCCAGAGGAAAATTGGGTCTCTACAACCACCTTTTTCCTCATAGAGAGTGCAAGATCTTGGTGGAGCGCTGAAATGCGCATGCTCCCAATAAACACTACACTCACATGGGATGATTTCAAAACGAGGTTCAAGATCAAGTTCTTTACTTCAGAGTTCAAAAACAGAAAGATGAGAGAATTTTAACTTTTGGTAATATGAGTGTGGCAGAGTATGAGAGGAAATTCAGTGATCGCTCCAAGTATTGCCCGGTTATAGAAAGTGACCCGGGAGAGATGCTTACTCAATTGTCAGACTTACCAAGAGGAATTCCAAGTAGCTTTGAGAATAGAAGCTTCTACTAATCGTGGTGCTGGTGGTAGTAGCCAGATGGGATCTGGGTCCAGACAGTAGGGAGGCAGATTTTCAGTGGGGGGTCCTAGAAACCGACGACCATTCAAGAAGAATGGACAGAGCTCTGGTTCTTCTAATGGTAGATTCAGTACTGGCACTCCACAATCTGGAAGGGGATCGTCTAGTAGTTCTTGTTTCTCTGGCAGTAAGCAGTTTGGTGGTACTGCTAGTAGTGTGAGTCGTCCGTTATGTCGACGATGCAATATGCACCATCATAGATAGTGTTTACAGGGTACTTCTACATGTTTCATATGCAAGCAGCCAGGTCATTGGCAGAAGGATTGTCCTCTAGCACAACAAGATGAGAGTATGCGTTTCGTACCAGTTCAGTGCGCAGATTATAGTGTTGGTACACAGCAGCATGGACATTGTCAGGGTCAGAGTACTGAAGGAGCATCTAGTAGTGGAGCCCAGTCTAGCCAGTCAAGGCGTGGTAGTTAGTCTCAGAGAGGTCGAGGAGGTCACATAAGTGGACATGCATATGGTAGAATGTACAACCTGACCCAACAGGATGTGCAGGCCGATCCCAATGTCGTTATGGGTACGTTAAATGCTTTTGGATATTTAGCTAGAGTTTTAATTGATCCTGGTGCCATACATTCAATTATTTCACCAATTTTTGCTAGAAAAGTTAATCCACAACCATCACCTCTTGGGTTTGAGCTTGTCATATCTCAACCCATGGGACAAACATCTGTTGTTGAATGGGAATTCAAGGGTTGCCCAGTTTTCGTCAGTGATGAACTCATGGAAGTTGACTTCATTCCTTTGAATATTGTTGATTTTGATCTTATAATGGGAATGGATTGGCTATCCAAAAATCATGCCTTGGTGGACTGTCACACTAAGGTAGTCACTTTCTAGAGACATGGGATACCAGATATAGTTTTTCAGGGCGAAAGATGAATTATGCAGAACAATCTGATTTCTGCGCTGAGAGCAAATAAGCTATTGAGAAAAGGTTGTGAAGGATATTTGGCTCATGCGGTGATGAAGGAAAATTTTCCTGTTCGAGTTGAGGATGTTCCTAAAGCCAATGAATACCATGATGTTTTTCCTGAGGATCTACCTGGAATTGAGTTCTTGAATAATTATAATTATGCCCATGCATGGTTTTATTTAAAGAAACGTGATTTCTTGACGAATTGTGATTTATGAATCTAGAGATTTATTCATGGGCATGATTATGTGTTTCGCATGCATATTGATATGAATATTGTATTGCACCATGATTTTCATATCACTTGGTATGCATTCACCCCTAGGTCTTGGTACTCTTCGTCTACGGCTGTATGACACAGCTTGCACGTGTATGTCGCATGCTGCACTAGCCTATTCTCAGTTACTTATGTGTTATTAGTGCACATCTTGTCTATGTTTTGGGTTAAAGTCCTAACTCATAAGCATGTCATGCGCCTCGTGCCCAGCTTGTCCGTGTCTTGACTTATTCAACACAACATGTCATTCTTTTGGCACACAGCTTACACGTTGCATGAGGTACTCATTACTGAAATCGATTTATGACCTGCAAGTTGTCTATGCCTGGGTTAGAGTTCCAGCTTAGGCATATGTGATGCATTACCTTAGTGATTATTTATGTTTCGAATTATTATATTTGTGATGTTGCTCTATGATGACAATGTTTTATGGTTTTGGAACTATTCATGATTTATGGGATTTGAGATACTTATTGATTTTCTACGGATTTTGGAAGTATGTATAGATGTATATTTATGTGTAGTATGTTTTCTCGTATATTTATGGTTTTCAAAACAGGGGGTTTAGTATGTTAAAAAAGAAAGAGAGTTTTTCAAAACTTTCTTTTTGTCCACTCACGTTTTCTTGTTTTACGCCCCCTTCAGGACTTAGCAGCCGTGATCGGTTCGACGTCGAGGATTAGTGGGCAGCTCTGACACACTCCCAAAAGAGTAGGGAGACTTACCCTTATGTAGAACCTTTGTAATAAATCCATCTTCGTATGGATTAGGATATCTAGACTTTCTTGATTACTTTGGCTTGCGCATGCCTATTAGTACTTATGCTCTGAACTATGAACATGCATGTAGTGGAGGGTTTGAGACCGATTAGGTGTGGCCCGAGGATGTTCTATGTATAAATAGATGTGAACTACCCTTTGTGCAGGTTGGTTTTAACCACATTTTAAGGCGAACTATGCCAAAATTTTTGTAGGCACTATTATGAATTTATAGTTTCATATCTTTTATGCATGTTTTGGCTTGCGTCACCTTACAGGTGTCGGCCAGCACGACCTGATCTAGGTGTCCACGTGGATATCGGGGTCGGGGCGTGCTAGGTACCCACCAAGAATTCGACGAAATGATTGAATGAAGTTTTTTTGGACGAAATTATGATCCCCATTATTATAAAATTTTGACTACACTACTAGAGGTGCTTGAATATAAACTAAGACTGTTGATCAGAGTGAACCATGAATATTTAAATTAATAATTAACATAGGAATTGTAAAAGTTCACCAGCTCTACACTCATAGGACCAGGAATCAATATGCTTTCAACAAAATTTCATCTTTATAATGGTACATCTTTTATCAAGCTTTTAGACAATAGAAATTGTGAGAATTATATCATTGCCAGAATTGTACATCTACAGAGTCAAGCAGTCAAGCTTATTGCATCCCGTGACCGGAACTAAACTTTGCACATACACAATAGTTTCTATAGAAGATGGATCCTCACTATCCATGGGAAGATTCTTAAGCTTATGAGTACCAATGTTGTAAGATGCTATATCTCCTTGGTTGGTAAGAACAAGAGTCTCGTCAATTTTCCAAAATTCCAACACTCTTCTAACGTCTACCGATGGCTCAAAAGTTAAGTGTTTAGTCCAAGAAACCTTGGCACCGCCAAAGTCATCCATCACCCATATTCCATAGGAATAGGATTCAACAAGTGCACAAGGATCAATTATACCAAAAAGAGCAACGAATTCATTCCACACTATAATGCGCATATCAAAACGATATGTTAGTTCATCATCATATAAGCTATTGGAAGTAATATATTATGAAATACCTCATCACCCATGTCAAACAAAATGGTCACTGTCTTCTTTTCCTCATTCTCCATTGGATTGTAGTGAGACCTGAATTCTTGTGGTTGCTCATACCCTACCCAATAACAAAATCCTTTGAAGTACATTTGGAAATAATCAGGCCAAAAGTAAGTAGTTTCTGTTTCCAAATTATTATTCTTGATCTCTGGCCAAGAATCAGTACTGAGTGTGTATTTCAACTCTAGGAGGAAAAATAACCAGACCCTCACCATTAATTTCCTCCCCATAAGATACAATTCTACAAACTTTGTAGTTTTCAGATTTCGGATCATATCCTACCCCCGCAGCAGATTCCCTCCAATACGGAAGGCACGATTCCGTAAGAAACTTGATTTCCTTGATTGATGGATTGCATAAAACAAGTTTGCAACTACTAAGATCACTTAGACAGACTATCCCATCACAATGTCCCCAAATTCTTAGAGATTTTATACCCTCGAGACCGGTAAATTGTTGAGTAGAAAGTGGAAACTTGATGTTTTCAACAGCAGAATAGACGTCATGTCGACATCATTATAATCATTGCAAAGATAAAGGGACGAGAATCCAACTTCCTTCGCACCATTGTTAGTGTTGCTCTGGACAAAATAACTGATAAGGATGCAAGTGTACAGTCTGTTGTCCATTGAATTGGAGAGGTGCCTTGCTACGAACATGAGATTGTTGATCACAGTATAATATGATTTGCAGACGCACTTGAATCGTGTTAGAGATTTGGCAGGCAATGTTGATAGGATATGCAACACTATCTCTTTCAGTATATTGCAAGACTCTTGTCATTTCTGATTCGATACACTTCATCATTTTCTTCTTCTTCTCAATCCGTAAATGTGCATCCACCACCCACACAATGAAACAAATTATATGGTCAGATTCCACACTAACTCATCACTCGGATTATCTTATATAACAAGTATGTGTTGTATAAATTAAAAGAGTAAATTAAGTTAGTTGGGAAGATATTCAATCAAGATGCAAGGGTGGCATGCTTGAAGTGTTAGAATTTGTATAGGAAAAGTAATTTATTTAAAAGTACATTTTTTTTTCCTTAAAATTTTAAAAGTGCAATTCAAATTCAAATTCGTTTTTTGGGTCAGACACAAATGTTCTACTTGAACAGATACGTGGTTAATTTGCCTTTTCACAAAGAGGCGTCAAGTCTCTATACTTAGAACACGTTGAAGGGCACAAACACACAGATATAGAAACATAGAGAAATTGAAAGCTTCCCGCCTAATGACTTCACACATTCACTTTCTGAGAGAAAGCATAATGTTGTTTGCAATCAAAATTGTAGTGCTTAGACTTTGGTTTGTGATAGTTGTATTCTGGTAGGTGGTCTCCCATCAAACTACAAATACCGGGGTAAGAGAGAAATATTGTTTAAAGGCCATTGCAATGTATTGTATTCAATTATTGTTATACCGTAATTATTTGTTATTTTTGTTAATTCCTAATTGTTCTCCAACATTACGATGTTGAGAGTATGAATCTCACGTCGAAGAAACAAATGACCTTGCATATGCTTATAAGTAAGTTGTACTACTTTTCGTATTCTCAATAAGTTTTATGGTGAAACTATAGGTCTTCATTTGGCCCATGAGGGCCTGGCTTGGCCCATTGAGGAAAAAGCTTGACCTGGCCCTTCATGATCTGTTGTGTAGAAGGCTAGGCTTGGGCTGTGGTGTTTGAGGCCCGACCCAATGTTTTTAAAAGTTTTGGTGTTTTATAACTTTTCAATTTACAAAGTACCTTTCTCCATTAAGTTTGTATCAAATTTTGCGAAAATTCTTTCATATTACGTAGTATGGAATACTACGAACATTGGATGACATGAATTGTTTTGGATGATATGGGTCCCGTGAATCCAAACCATCTAATAGTCGTAGTATTTCATACTACGTAGTATGAAAGTTGGACTCCAAATTTTGTCACGACACTTCGTTCCCTTGAAATAAAAGTTCAAAGTTAAATAAATGTTATTTTTACTCTTTACTTTTGTTTTTTAAGAGTTTGAATAACGCCCGAAACCCGTTTTTCCTTCTATTTTTCCTGGTGTGTTACAAAAGGTCTCCTTTGTTTATGCTGGGCAGGAAAAAGGATAATAATGAATGTTTTTTTAGACATGCAAGTGTAAGTTTCACATACAATGGAATGATTTGTCCTTATTAAAGAGTGTTAGCAATGTGTTCAATTTTGGTGATACGTATAACATTTCTCAAAAGGGAAAACATTCACATACGTCAAATACACCCATAAATCATTGTAATTACACACCAACTAAACAAGTAAATTTCTCCCAAACTCCATCAATTAATTTCAAAACGTACAAAATATCGTCACTGTCAGAATAACACAGAAAAGTGGAAAAAAAAAACAAATCCCATTGCTAAATAAGAGGCTTATTAAACTGAGTTTTTTCTTGAAAATTTCTTCTACAATACGTACCATCTCATAGTACGATTATTGGACGGTTACGATTTAAAGTTATAGATCTAATGGTTGTAATAAAATGATGAAGACTGAAAAGGATATAACCGGGTAACCTTCTAAGACCAGGTAAAAGTGGTTGTGGCCCCACTTTGACTCTTTCATTCGCTCTCATCCTCAGCTTCCAACTTCACAAATCTCTGCACTCCTCCAACTCTCTTCTACTCGAGATCTCCTTCTACTCCCCCTCCCAATCCATCTCCTACGACACCCATCCGCATCTCCCGTCGCTGTGACATCTTCTCAGCCTTCAATTTCCTCTGATGCTTTTTAGTATCAGACCCACATCAACAAATCGGACCAGATCGATGAGGTCGAAGAGGACATTGAAGCAGGCCAAATGATTAGCCCATCCCACGATGATGGTAGTTTAATTGAGGATTGCAAACGGCTAGACGAGGAGACAGCGGTTGGAGGTGGTTCTTGGCTACAATAGGGAGGGTGGAGGAGAGGGCGCCTTCGAATTTGACCAAATTTTGAAAGTTGTATTTTAATAGGGAATCGGGAAGTGGGCTTTTTTTTTTTTCTGGGTTTGATTTTCTAGGATTGCTGGCCTGAGGGAAAGTGGCACTAAAGATGGTGCGGTGGTGGGCAAGTCGGTGGTTTTCAATTTTTTTAATTAATTTTTTTACAAAGATTTTTCTTTTTTGGATAAACCTAACTGAAAATATATAATAAGAAAGGAAGTTACACGTGTTCTCACGTGAGAAGTCCTTGTTTTGTCCCACAACCTATAAGCCATTCAAATGCTGCCATGTTTCATTTCTTTTTTATTTTTAACATGTTTTCTTAATAATAAATTAATTATACGACGAAAAAATATTTCAAAAAATGTTACAAACTCGTTGCAACGTTGCTTACGATGACAAAGTCTTAAAATAACTTTTAATCAAGTAAATTTAAAAGTAAGAGTTGCAAGAAACAATATAGGAAAATTAAGTTTAATTAAGTTACAAAACACTTAGTCAAACGTATTTGAATTTGAGTTTTGAGAATTATTTTTTAATAAAAAAAAGGTTTTTAAAATTGTTAAGATGAAGAAAATGTAGCTTGAGTCCGTAGCAACTTACAAAATATTTTTCCGACGTATAATAAAGTAATTATGAATTTTCTTATGTTTTATCTTTAAATATTGATGATAAATTGATTATACCTCAAAAAAACATTCCGAAATGTGTTACGAACTCGTTGCGACATTGCTTACAACGAGTCAGTACCAACTTTCAGAATTTTTTTTCGATTTTTGAATTTGCTTTGCCTTGCATTGCTTTGCCTTTACCTTGTGTTTGCCTTTGTCTTTGCATTTGCCTTTGCCTTTGTCTTTGCCTTACCTTGCCTTGCATTGCCTTTGAATTGGCCTAATTCTACTTTGACCGCTCATAACTTTTTCGTACGATGTCAAGTCCACGCAAGGTCTTCGCCGTCCCGCTAGTAGTGACAAGCTCTACAACATTCGTGATGGGTAAACTCCGACATTCGACACTATAATCCATGAACACTAGAATTATAGTGAACCGTCGATTATGGTTTACGTTTACGCTCCATTATTCTCATCGGATTTTTTTTTTAAAGTTTCTTTTTTGAAAACATGATTTTTTAGTGGATACAAAAATATGAACGGTTCGGATCGTTGATATCATATTTTGATATTTACGGTTAACTGAAAAATGAGTCTATGTTATATAGTTTCTAGAAACTTTGTAAACTCCTAACTAACCCTAAAATTATGCAGTGATATCATCCACTCAAAACTTGCCGCATGGTAATTGAGCAAATCAGCCACCGTATAAAATTATTGCCTACATACTCCTCCATGAGTGCTTCACCAAGCTATAGTCAGGGAAGGTGCTAACTGATGAAATACTCAAATATAAAATTATACTTAAAACTTATCACGTGGCAAATCTTGAGTTGATGGTAGTGCCACTAAGAAACATTTAATGTCAAGTTATGCCCTACTCAAGTTTTTTATTTTTTTCAAAATAGTCTGTCACCAATATCACAAATATTATTTCTAACTTAACCATATATTACTAAGTGTATGGTTTTATCATAAAAGTTTCGGTGATATTTACTGGTGAACCTCCCACACGTAAGCTGTGTATTATTTTGTTATATTTTCATTGTGAGACTCTATTTTCCAACAAACGGGAATAATCCATAGAACAATCATAACTGAGATCAAATTTCCAAAACAAAAAATTAAGGGTAAATTACAGTTTGCCCTCTCAAGTTTGTGTTCAATTGCAATCTCATACATCATCTTTAAAACATTACAATCTCATACAAAAACTTACAATTCTATTACAATGTCATACATCCGTCATATTTTCTATCAGTTACTCTGTTAACTGCCTATGTGGCCATTGTGGGGCCAATTTCATTGCCCAACTAGACTGAGATGATGGTTTCAAAATTCAACACGTCACTAAAAAAATTAAAAAGTGGCACGTCATCTCCAGAATAACCTGAGGAACCCTAATTAAACCTCATCATCTTCAAAGGAATCCTAAATCCCTACTGGAATTAGTTTGGTAAGTTTAACCTCGTCATCTCCAAAAGGAACCCTAATTACCAATTAGAAAAATCCAGGAAAGCAGTCGCCCAAGTCTCGTTCTTCGACTTCGGATTGTGATCGTGGCCAGCAGCGACTCCGAGCCCTCGGTTGTTCTCTGTGTTGATTAGACTGAAGCCCCATCACTTCGGCGACAACGATGACCCCTCCCCTCTTCTCACCTCTTCTCATCTCTCTCTCTCGCTGGTCAAATCTGGCGGCTGTTTCTCCAAAAACCCAAATCAAAATAAAGCTCTGAGATTTGAGAATGATTTTCTAGAATATTTCCATTGCAGCTCCAACCGCCACTTCCCGCCTCCTGAAATCTGTAAAGCTCCGATGAGGTGTGTCTCCAGTTCTACCAAGCCTTTCGCAATTTTTAGCTTGTAGCAATGCAATTGGTTGCAAATTGAAATCTTGAAATCGTCTAAGAGAAGACAATGATGTGTCTATTTCTTTCTTTCCCCCAAACCTAGATACTGGAGCAATTATGTGAGAGAGGAGGTTGATGGGTGGGTGTAAATGTGGAAAAAATTGGGAAAGTTTCAGTGTTCATGAGCCTAAGAACACCACGAAGAACCAGAAAAATTATATTAATTTAATTTTTAAACTTTAATGTTAACTTGATTTTTAAATTGGTAACTGTTAAAGGTTTATTTATTTTTATTTTCCTATCCACGTGTCAGTTAATGAGTGAAGTTGGACAATGAAGTTGGGCCCGCAATTGCTATATAGGCAGTTAACAAAGTAACTAATGGAAAATATAACGGATGTATGACATTGCAATAGAATTGTAAGTTTTTGTATGAGATTGTAATTTTTTAAAGATGATGTATAAAGTTGCAATTGAACACAAACTTGAGATGACAAACTATAATTTATCCAAGAATTAATTTGTACAAATACTAGGAAACTCAAGAAAATTCCAAAGAGCAATTTAATACAGAAAAAAGAAATACTTAATTTCGGTATATTTGAAAGGCAGATATAGATGACCTAAAATCATACCTCTTAGTAGAGCTAAGCTTAGTCCTCCCCGGGGTTGAGGGCTCGTATATGTGGTGATAATGATTCAACGATGAGGACTCGAAATATTTGATGCTTCGTCAACGAATTTTTGTAATGCTTCTCCTGAATTTCAGTACTACAAGGGTCTTTTAATATATCTTTTTTGGCATAAAAAATAAAATGACATTTCGGTTCCTTTTTTCGTTTTTAGGAAAACTTTAGGGCTCTTTACATTGTTGAATGCTGATCATTGTTTTCGCGTTGTCATGTGGTAGTGCTTTATTCTAGGACGCCAAATTACTTGGTCACTGTATTATCCACTCAACAGCGTCCGGGCAGGATCTTACCCATTTTTAACTCCTGAGAAGCTGACCTGAAATGCAATTCTTTCTTCCTTTTCTCGAAGGCTACTAATATTCTAATTTCGCAGGACTATTTCACACAGCTCTATATTCTATTGTTTGACGCACGCGGACGGACAATCATGTAACGTAAATCTGTTGGAAATTTCTTTGTTGTCTTATTTTCTATTGGAAATTATCAACAACCTCAAAACTGAGGCACTTGACATTTGCAAAAATGGAAGCACTATTGTTTGCCTAACTTTGTTTTATTATGATCCATACTATAGATTCTAACTTATTTTCATTTCTTCTTCAGGATGACATTGACACTTCGTAAGAAAGAAATCTTAATCGACATCCTAGTAAGACTACCCGTGAAATCCCTCGTTCGCTTTCAATGCACATGCAAGTCATGGAGTGATTTGATTGGCAGCTCGGGTTTTGTTAGCACACACCTCAATAGGAATGTCAAGAAACATGCCCATGCCTACCAACTTTGCCTCCACCACCCAAATTTTGAACTACTTGAAGATTCTGGTGACCCAGATTTTAAACCAGAACTTCGATGGTCTCTTTTTTCCAATGAGACATTTGTCCGGTGCACCCAGTTAAGCCATCCGTTAGGGAGCACAGAACTTTATGGGATATATGGTTCAAGCAATGGTTTAATTTGCATTTCGGATGAGATATTGAATTTCGATAGTTCTATACACATATGGAACCCGTCGGTTAGAAAATTTAGGACCCCTCCAGAGAGCACCAACAACATTAAATTTGGATATATTGCTCTCCAATTTGGTTTCCACCCCATATTTAATGATTACAAGGTTATAAGGATGATGCGTACCAATAAAGATGCCTTCGCAGTTGAGGTTTATAGTCTTATGACAGACTCTTGGAAGATGATTGAAGCAATTCCTCCCTGGTTAAAATGCAATTGGCAACATCATAAGGGTACATTGTTTAATGGAGTAGCATACCATATCATTGAGAAAGGTCCTATATTCAGCATTATGTCATTCGATTCAGGCAGTGAAGAATTCGAAGAATTCATAGCACCAGATGCCATTTGCAGTTCATGGGGGTTATGTATTGACGTTTACAAGGAACAAATTTGCTTGCTTCTTAAGTTTTATTCTTGTGAGGAGGAGGGCATGGACAAAATTGACTTATGGGTTCTGCAAGAAAGACGGTGGAAACAATTGTGTCCTTTTATTTATCCGTTGGAGTTTTATTATCTTACAATGGGGATTAGTATAGATAATAAACTCTTAATGCAAAGTCAAAATTATAGCACGGGCATAGCAGATCTGCATTTGTGTGATTACGAATCCAAGCAAGTTCTTGATACAGGAATTAAGCTGGCCTTCATGAAATATGGCGAATTCGAATTCTTGTATTCAATTACTTACATAGAAGGTTTGGTTTTACTCAATAATTATTAACCAGATGAATAAAGTTGTTTTTTATTTTTCTTTCAATTTCTTGTGCAAGGAAAATCCTTGAACCGATCTTTCAAAAATAGATGGTTCGTACTATTGAAATAGAATTTTGAGTAGGCTCCACAAAAAATTAACACAAATCAATTATATTTCTAAAAAAAGGTCGGTACTAAAATTATGAAGATACGTATACGTGAATACACGTCAAGGGCCCCTGACGATCCATACTATCGCTCGAAGTCTTTGACAAAAGCATACTATATGAATCAGAATATTGTAGACGGAAGAACGTATTGCATTTTAACAATAACTAAGTTTCATATATGTGTTGAATAAATTCAAAAATATTAGTTAGTAGTCATTGATAGATGTTATTACTCGAATTGCGGATGTTTTCATGAGGTTAAATTAGAATGAGAGATTCTAATTGTATAAAATAAGATTAATTTTGACACGCTTCGACCTGGATGTCTAGGTGGATGATGAGTAGATTTTATATTATATATTTATCCCTATTCTTAGTATATTTTGGTTAATATTTTAAAATAATTTTGATACTTTGAATTGTATTTTCAATATAGGACTTTCAACTTCCTCTGGAGCAAAACATAATCAAATGGACGAATTTTGGAGCAATTCCAGTTGGAGAACGTTCGTGAGTCGCTGAGCTTGATCGTATCAAAATATCAAATTTTTCCGCCAAGTAGTTATTTTCTGGCAATAAAATAAAGGAACAGTGCACAGTGTTGGAAAGTCACGTTTTTGGAGCCCAAGATGACCTCAGATGGATTCGTGGCCTTCTGGAGTTGTGTTCAGAACGTTCTTATATTTAAAACAAGCTATCTTGGGCCGGATTTGGAGGAGATTTGAGGCTAAAACGTGGCTGGACAGTTTCTGTGCAGATTCTTCTAGATTAATTAGAAATCTATTTTCTAAGTTATTTTAATGTTATTTAGTTTCCTAGTTGGAACAAAAGACTATTATTTAGGGTTTGTGCAATGGCATAGCAGCATATATTGCTTTTGCCTTTTGCAATTGTGGAGAACGCATATACTTATTCAATTTTAGGGTTCTTGAAGACTCTCTATCTTAAGGTGTTTTCATTCCTTTTCTTCTTAATAATATTTTCTATGAATTCAATTATGAATATGCATAACTAATTTCCATTAGCTAGGGTGAAGCCTTAAGCCTTAGCATGAATATGTAATTTTTATTTAATTGCTTATGATTGATTGATTGCATGCACACTTTGAATTATTAATCACTGTTTTAAACTATCTAATTGTCTTGATGACTAGCCACCATTAGGATGTTTAGATAAGTAATTGGATGCAATTCGGTCGGAATATCACCGGAGGATTGAGTATAGCTTCTTGTGATTGATAATTGTAATTTCACCTAAGGCGAATATCACGCTCTTAGGGGTTGCATGGTTTTTCAAAAGGTTTTCATAGAACTTAATAAGTCTTGCATATTTATATTTGATCTGAATATCACAGACGGATTGCATGTTAGATATACGTTCTTGCTTGAATATCACGAGGAGAATATATATTAGGAAAATCTAACCTTCAAAGTGGCATGTGTAGATCATAAGTAATTGGTAGAAATTCATAAGATTGCTAGGTGATGGTGGAACCCTAGTGCTTTTATAAACTGGTATTTAAAACTCTTTTATTTTATTATATTTGTTTTTAATTAAAATTCATTTTTTTAATATTACCTAAAATCAGAATCTCTTTTCTCAATTTTTAATCAATTTTCAATACTAAGTAGTTAACTAGAAATTGTTTCTACAAAAATTATCCAAATAGTCTTTGAGAAGAACGACCTTGCATGAGCATTTATACTACAATATCCTTGTATTCTTGCAAGTATTTCATGTGATTTTGAGCCTATTTGCATAGACATTAAAAATCATATAAGTGGACACCTAAAAATCGAGGTATGCTGGTCGACTAACCCTGTAGGGTGACGAGAGCTATTTGAAGAAAGATGTGTAATTTAAAGTAAGAAAAGAAGTTTGAATAATAAAGATTGAGTGCGCAGAAGTGTGTGTGACCTAATAAAAGAATATCAGAGTATTTAACTTTACAGGGTGGAAAGTATACTAAAGTGAATCACCCAAAGGCGATAAATACAGTTACTAAGAATAAATCTCTACATTGAATAGGGAACTATGCCATTGCGTCCCGACGTCAAGAGCTCCAAAGCTTACTAAACCTGAAGGAATGCAAAACATAAAAGTGTGAGTGGGCAAAAAAAATAGTTTTCTAAAACATTTACTTTTTCGAAAGTAGTAACCCCTCGTTGTAAAAATCCTTAATAATCTCAAAATCATACTACGTAGTAAGTATGAAAACCAAGGTAAAATTGGAAAGTCAAATATTTCCAAAACGGGTATATAACAATAAAACTTCAATATAAAATATTTCAGAAGAAACCAACATGTGGAAATCAACAAGTGAAGCCCAAAAGTAGCATGAAGTTCCATGGCATCAATGAAAGCAGGTAAATCACAAAATCACAGATAAACAAATAGGGTATGTTCATTAGATAATGCAGAGATATTCTTACATGAACAGGTTGGATGTATAAATCTACGCTCAAGTACTACATACACGTGAAGCCGGCGCTAAGCGCATCACAACGAGTTCTAGAAGTAAAAACAACTAGAACAGGTTGTCACCTACAATGGATCCAAAGAGAACGTATCGGTGCATGTGAACATACACGTTGACACACCCCACCCTCGATACCCACGTGAATACCGAGTGCGGGCGTGCTGGCCGACACTCGTAAGTGATGAAGCCATTAAATGCATGACAACACTTAGTGTAACTAAAATTAAATTGTATTAAAGTTGCAAATTCCAAAGTCAATATGCATATGGTTCAGAGCGTACTAATGTTGAACAGCGGAAAACAAATAAAGAAACAAGTTCCTAAAATCTCTATCCATAACAGGGATGGATATTATTAAAGAAATTGGAAGAAAAGGTAAAATCCCTACATGGTCGGGATGGATGTTCAGAGCTGCCACGCAAAATCCTCGACTGCGCCGGATGCACTATCACTAAGTCCTGAAGGGGGCGCAAAAACAAAAGTGTGAGTGGACAAAAATCAAAGTTTTCGCAAACCTTTCTCTTTTCAACATACTAACCCCCTGTTTGAAAACCAGTAATAATCGTAGAAATATACTATCATAGTATAGTTCAAAAGATACTTTAAAAGTATACTGAAACATATCAAAAGATATAATATCCATAAATCACAATTCATAATTCCAATAAAATATATATATATATATATATATATATATGGGAAAACCAACACAGGGTATATGCGCGATCACCCATGTACGGGTTGAGGAACAGCCTCTCAATCACCGTACAAGCTCAATACGTTATCCAATAATTTGTACTCCTAGTACCACACACATGTAAGTCCTGGCGCCGCAGCGCGTCACACCCGAGTCCTTACATAGTGGGGCCTTTTCCCCATAAACAACAATAAACGTAAGACAAGCTTGCACTAAGGTATTTACCGGACAATACCCCTGGAGTACAGTGCGTGTGACCCAAACATGTGAGACTTGTCCTATGGCCATGAGAACGGTACTACAACGTAGTGAAAGCATACCAAGTGTGTTTGAAAACGGATCTTCATTTGGCATTCTAGATTAAGTCATACGCCATCTATTTCCATTTTAAAATATTTAGTTGCTAGGAATAAATTACTAGTTTCGAGCCTACGCTGTGATGAAATTTGTCATTCTTGTCTGTTGGGCAGAGTCACAAATTATACTTTCCAATTTATCTAGTTCGGTTTCTACTTTTCCTTTGGAATTAATTCATTAGGATGTATGGACTTCTCCATTTCATTCTATTAATGGTTTTTAAGTATTATGTGTTTTATTGATGATTTCTCTCGTTTTGTTGGTTTTATCTTTTGAAATTAGTTCAGATGTCTTTCAAACTTATGTTTCATTTAGAAACTTGTGGAAAATATGTTCACCTCTAAAATTAGGCGTTCCAAATAATGGAGGAGGAGAATACATAAACATAATTTTCAAATTTTTGGTTAACAATGGGATTCATCTTTGTTTTACATGTCCTCATCATCTGACAAAAGCGGCCTCGCAAAGAAAACATAGACATCTGGTGCAAGCTGGATTCTTTACTTGCTCATGCTTCACTTCCCACATCCTTTTGGGTTGAAGCAATTCATGCTGCTAATTATCTCATAAATAAATTCCCTACTAAAGTTTTAAATAATGAATCTCCATTTCAAAAATTATTTTGTAAGCCTCCCGACATGATTTTTAAAAGTTTTGATTAATGTTTGCTTCCCTTATCTTAATCCATATATTCCAATAAATTGCAACTTAGGTCTAGCTTTGTGTTTTCCTTGGATATTCCTTGAATCATCAGAGATATCGTTGTTTAAGGTGTATACCACATAATAGCACTTTTTGCCGCCGTATTGTTTTTGATAAAAAATGTTTTCACCTAAAAAGAATCCTTTCTTACTCATGCTTTGACTCCTTCTAATTCTTCTACGGATAACACGATAGTGATTGATTTTCACAAACTACTGCTGTTTGTGGCTGGCTTGATCTCTCATAGTGCATCTAATATTCCTTCTACGCACTCCCCTCTCAGGTGGTTTTATCATCCCTCTCACTCCATGGTTATTCGAGCTCGAGATGGGATTCAAAAACCAAACCCCAATATGCTTGTATTTCTCATGTTACTAATGTGCTTGTTGAGCCTACATGTTTTAGTCGGGAGCAAATAAACATTCAAAATGGAGGGAAAGCTAAAGCATAAAAGTTCAATTCTTTTCCAACGTGCCGGCCTTTTAGAACTTGTTCCATTCGCCTAACATGAATGTGCTTCCAAATAAATGGGTTTACATCATATCCAGCGAAAATGCGATGGTTCAATTGAAAAAGATTCAAGCTAGACTTGTTGCCATTGGTTTTCATCGACAAATGAGTGTTGACTAAAGGGAGAAACCTTGATCCGGTTGTTGCACATGCCACAATTGACTCATTTTATCTATTTCTCTGCACTTCAGAATTGGCCTATCCGTCATTGGATATTGAGAATGCCTTTTACATGGCTCATTGGTGAAGAATTGTATATCGCGATAACTGTTAGGTTTTGTTGACCTCAATATCCTCGCTTATGCGTAAACTATAGCGATTGCTCTATGACCTTAAAAGTAGGCTCGAGAGCTTGGTTTCAATGTTTCTCTTATCATTTAGAAGATTTGGATTTGTTGCATCACGATTTGACTCACTCCTTGTTCACCTATTATCATGGTTCAAGCTGTCATCTATTTACTCATCAATGTAGATGATATTTTTGTGTGAAACAATACACATCAAATATCTCTCTCTTTATCTATGACTAGGGCATTTTTTTCAATGAAGGATTTTGGCCCCTCTGCATTATTTTTTTAGGCATGGAGGTTAACCGTACATCACCCGAGGTTTCTATTTGTCTCAATCCAAATATATTGTGGATCTTCTCGAGAACAAAGATGAGTGGTGCAAACCACTCACCACACACCACCATCGTGCGTCGTTTAAGTCTTCATGAAGAGGTGAACCCTTTCAAAATTATCACAATTTGAAGTGTCCTAGGAGCTCTTCAATATACGTATTCACCAAATCTGTTATTGCGTTCGCAATTAATAAGAAATCTGATACATGCATGCTTCTACCAGCTGCTCATTGGGTTGCCATGAAACCGATTCTTTAGTATTTAAAAGGCACTCATGATCATGGGATTATTTATAAACCTAGTCCACTCCACTCCACAACAACACATGCTATGTCTGCAATTCTTGGGAGATCTATTGATCATCGTTCCACAGAAGTGGTTATTGTATCTTTCTTGGCGAAAACCTAATTCTAGAGCTCGAAGAAACAATGTAGGTGTTTCGGTCAAGCAGCGAAGGCCAGTATTGTCAACTTGCCTACATTTACATTGCCTTGTCATGGATTCAGGGAAACCTAATCCGTGACTTGCATCTCTCTCTAGCTTCACCATGTTTATGATGTGACAACATCAACGCCATTGTTGTTGCCTCAATCCTATTTATCAAGCTCGAATTGGCTACATTGAGTAGACTATCAATATGTTAGAAGAAAGTCACTAGACAAGAAATTATAGTTGGTTGTGTTGTATCCACATGATCAAGTGGTTTTCCTTACAAAGTCTTTCTTCTTCTTGATAGCCATTTTGATCTCCAAGCTTCTGTTCATCAACACTCGCTGGTGACGAGCGTGATAAACTAAATATTTGAACCTCAAAGTTTACTCTTCCCAGCCCAGGAGGCTGGGGATTCTCAGCACATCTCGAAACTCCACTAATTGGTTTCTTCCAGTTGATCTAGTCAAGTGTTCTCTTATCTCATGTATTTTTAGATTATTTGTAAATTGAAGATAACTCTCTCATGTAACAAAGCGATATGATGTAACTCTATAAATTGAATACATTGACTCACTCATCATTCATTGAGTTGAGTTAACAATCTAAAATCTTAGCAGAGATTTGTATTTGGCTCTAGTTAGATATCTTTTAAATCTAGGGATCATTTTATTTAAAAAAGTAGTTATAATTAGCAGGCTAAACTGCCTTTTTGGTGTTTTTCTTCTTTACATTATCTACATTTAATTTTAATCGTTATTTTTGTTTAATTTATTAAATTTGATAATCTGAAATAAAGATGAGTGTTGTGGGGGGGAAGAAAAAAATTGTGCATGATTATGATTTGGGAATATTTGTGAGATGTTCTTCTTCATAATTATTGAGAGGAGTATGGATGGTAATAAGGACCTTAACGAGATTTTCATAAGAACTAGGGGCACAGGGAAGATTCGATGGCGCTTATTTGGTGTGTGCTGATTGGTTCATAAAGGTTAAAATAGAGTCAAATTCAAGGCTAGTTGAAATGATCAAGGGCCCGAAATTCAAGCAATTTGTATAAATTTTACAACAACAATTGAGGAGTCAATAGGTTTCTTTTGCAGCACCATAGGTTTATATCAAATGACTTCTTTTGTATCTAGAGTTGATATGGCTCACATAGTTAGGTTACCATTGCTTGGTTGTGCTTAATACCTTGGCATCGATGTATCGTTTTCATTTAAACTTAATAAAATCTTCTTCGTTTGGTAAAAATCTAAACAATCACTTAATACTTTTCCCTCTTGCATTAACTATGCTATGAATTTAGGGTGATCCAAAGCCTATAATTAGCATAATTCCATCATTTTCTTCAACTTAGTGATCTTTCCAATCATCTTTCATTCTGATCATCCTCTGTACTCTTCACATTTTTAGTATTATTCTCACTAGCCCGAGGAAAGTATCTTGTGGTGGTAGAACTTTGGACTCCTGGCGTATTGTTATTACAGTATTGTTTTCATGTAGTAATGTTTGGCATGCATGTCCTATTTAAATTCTTGATAGTTCTTAATTGTGTCACATGTTAAAATACTAACTCACCAGTTAGTCTTTGCATTTAATGATTTTATTAAAAAAAGAGTTTCAATTCCAATAAATGACCTTTTAACGTACTATTTTTTTTCTCTAGTGTTTGTGCCAAGAGGATATACACCGAGGAGGGTAAGGGGTGAGGAAAAAAAGGACTCAAGAGCATCTTCAATCGGGGATGTAAATGGGGTTGTAAAGCAAATTTTACATCTCGATATGAAGACTTGCTCAGAGTCTTGGAGATGTAAGAGTACAAATTTTGCAACTCATAGGAAAATGCATGTAAAGATGCAAATTTGCATGTAATTTACATCTCCATTGGTAGATACAACTAGAAAGCAAGAGGATGGAAGCAAGGCATTTGTTTTCAGAGTGAAAATGTTGGAGTTCACCTCTTCAACCTCGTGTTCCACGCTTACCCAGCTCTAGTTTTACTTTCAGACGACCAAAAGTGGCGGGCCCTTTTTGATCAAATCCAGCGATTTGAATCTCTAAATACGGTATTTTCATGAGGAATATGCATCATACGGTCCAAATGGGGTATATTCAATTTTGTTTAAATATTTTTATTGAAATGTGTGGAAAGAAAAATTATGTTCACAAAAATAAATTAACACTAAAGTATACCCAAAATATTAATCTATGCAAAAGCAGTTAACATTTGTAATTTAAAATTTACAAGTCTTCATTTGCATCTCCGGAGATGTACATGAATGTAAAAAGTAATAAAAGTGGCTTTGCATCCCATCTACATCACCAAGATTGGAGATGCTCTTAGAAATCATTTTTGAGTTGTATTTTGAATCATTTAGTTGTTGTTTTGCATTTTTAAAAGTCACATAACCTTTAAGTTTCCATAACTTTGTTGTCTAGTTAATGAAATCCATGTGAAGAGGAATTTTATGATGTGATCAAAAATCTTGTCATGGTGTTGTTGTTTCAATCAGGAGATTCTAACATGTGTATTTGTTTTAATTATTTTATTAATATGCCTAAAAAAATAAGACACATCAACTATGTTGTCCCCTATAATATAACACATAGAATAAGCATTGTGCGACAAGTGTTACAATCTTCCCTCCTTAAAGGAAATTTAGTGCGCTAAATTTCACGTATCTTCAACTGATTGGTTTTACTCTGGCAGGCACTAACCATACAAAGCGGCTTAAGGAAACTAACAAATTTGAACTTATGAGGCATACTAACCAACTAATGTTGAATTAACAAATCTTTTTCCTTTGAAGGTTACAAGAGAGGGTAACTTATTGCTACGATACCATATTGTCACTCCGGATTTTGCCAAAACTAAACTTTGGCGGTGACACATCATGTTATTACTTTAAGAGCAAAATGTAACTACTTCAAAGTCTCAAGAAAGCGAACATAAACAATTTCATAAGCCATTTCTTAATTTATGCCTCAAAATGAACTACAAAGGCTCCAAAATCGAACAAATGTACAAAATATCTAATGTACAAGTATTTGTCAAAACAGCTACAAAAACATCTGTGTATTTCCAAAATGAACCAAAATCTTCAATAGCTCTTCAAATACGTCCAAAACATGTCAACTTCTCACTAGCTTATCTGAAGGGGAAAGGAAAAAGGGTGAGCTACAAGCTCGATAAGCAGCAACATCTGAAACAAAGTGATTCAGAATGCACAATCAAGGTTGAATTCAAGGTTTGCGATACAATGAACACAGAATTCAATGAATCAATAACAATACAAATAGCTTATGTGATTCCTCATTAGTGGAAGAAAATCTAGTGAGGCCTTATTCTATGGTGGTAACATGGGCCTTATTACCCACTGATCGAGAGGTTCAAACTCTTTCACAAAGAAGGCACAAACACTGCCAGTTGAGGCCGAGCGAATCAGCCACGAGAAGATCCACCATAACTATTCAGTGTTCGAATACAAACACTTTGATCAAGCTTGAAGGCAATGGTATCTGAATCAATAATCAAATGAGATTCAAAATGTCGAGGCCAAGTGAAGGCGAATTAAAAAATTTGAATAACCAAAGTAGTTCAAACGTTGAGAAACATGGAAGCAAGCAAAGCTAACAACCGCGAAAGGATATTTACATGATGGAGACACAAGGATAGTTACAAGAATACTTACAAATTTATTAAGCTTGGAAACCATGAAATCCGAGAGAGCTTAACAATTACTCTAGGTATTTCTTAGCTTAGACAAGTTTCTCTCAAACTCCAATCTCTTAGTTTTGGTTAAGGGAAATATGTACAAGGAGACAAATTTTTAAGCAAGTGGTGAAGGTTACTTTAGTAGGGGTTTGTTTGTTAAGAGAGAGTGAGGGTTTGCTTTAAACAAGCGAGGCAACTTGGCATTACAGATTGTGCCTAGTTTGAAGTGCTAAAATCTGTTACTTGCCACTCAAAACATTTAGGCAAATTACACTAGGACTTCAAAGAGTTGGTACATTACCACTGTTACTATCTTTCCTCTTGAATTTTTTTCTCAATTAATGTGTAGTTAATGGCATAAAATCCTTTATAACACACACACCCACTACCAAAAAAATGGCCTTGACATTAGTGAAATGCTGTGCCTTTCCTATATATGTCTTAGATGTATTGGAAGGTGATGCTAATTCTCCCACAATTTAGGCATTAGTTTTTCTCCATTGCAATGATAGTTTATTACCTCACTTTTAGTGTTTTTAGATGTCTTTATGGTAAATTATGTTGACATCCATATTTTTGGTTGACATACGATGCTAAAATTTCTATTGCATCGCTTTTGTGAAAAAAAAAAAATGATGTTTGAAAATTTTTATTGCGTCACCTTTGGGCAAAAAGCGTGCCTATATACCATAACCACATGGGTTTGTTCAAGCTGTGTTTTTAGCATCAAATAACCACCAGTGTTACAACCAATTAGATTGTTGTTAATATGAAAAATTGTTGACTTCTTTGGTATTGCATTGACTTCCGTTGCTATAGATATTAAATATGCATCACAATTTTAGTGATATTGGTTGCCTTAGTTTTTTTTAAGGCATCAAAATAAACACTGTAAACAACGATATGGATACCATATTCATTTATATAAACAAAATACAATACATTCATTCTAATAAACACTTAGATGAAATTACTGTCTAACATGTTCTAGTAAGTATAGTGAGGTCATTTATAATTGAGTCCTTCTATCCCAGCACCTCTATATGCTCATCATGTTGTTTCTAATATATGAGATTTGAACTATTAATGCCTACATGCATTGAAACATTAATAGTTCAAATTATCCCATATTAGAACACACATAAGTATATATTAGCACTATTTTATTACACTTCAAAACAAATTTCATGTGCTACTCAAGTGAGTCCCAAAAATTTAAGGAGATAGGCCAAACCAATAGTAAAGGCCTGAGCATTCCATGAACTCTATCAACTCAAGTAATTCGGGAGAGAGACTACGTCTGCCCATTCACTTCGCACCTCGTCAAAGTCACTCTTGGTTGCTTTTACTTGGTCATGTTCTTTGGGCATACAAGTTTGAAAAATAAATTTATAAAACAAAGTCAACATGTGTAAAACGTGCAACTAAACAATAAAATCTAAGGCCTAATATTTGATAAGACAAATAAAAAACCCGTATTGAAATGAAAGACTTTCATTTACATACCTTTAATAAAACCTTGCATGACTAAGGCCTAATATTTGATAGACAAACCCTTATATTTAAATGAAAGACTTTCATCTTCAATAATCTCCTTCAACATATCTCATAACACAATACCCACATTCCACATGAGTTGGTTGTTTAGGAGCACCTATGACTCATTAAGAAACACAACACTTTGTAGTTATGTATCTCTTAAATCAATAAAACCAATATGCATTTTTATAAGTACCTACATATCGTTAATTGTCTCATATTGGTATTTTGTGAGAGCTTGTTTATCAATTCGGGCATTCATTTTGAACCCCCCCTTCACAAGCCAAACAATACATATGTTATAATTTGCTCGAGTTACAAAAACTATTCAACAGGCTCTAAGATAGTGATCTTACTTGATTACAATTGTTTTCCACTCGTCGTAATGGGATCGAGGTCCAAGAGATCCATTAAATATATTGTATCTTTATCACCTCATTGATTATTGTCAACACCGATATTTCTTGAAAGTTAAGAAATTCTAATTTTATATCAGCAAATAAGTAAACATATTTACTAAAACAACTAGAACAAGTGTCATTTCACTTACCAGTATTTTAAGGATTAAGAAAATGTTGTCCGGCGCTAGCTCCATACAAACGGTCAGAAATATAAATGGGTGCTCATCCTTGGAACTTTGCGTCAAATAGGCGTCAAAGGGATCCATAAAGCGAGCCGGTTGAAGTCATCTCTTGCTTCCATTAGCTTTTCATATGGGTGGCTTTGCCAAGCAAACAAGATATCGGCTATAACAATTGATCATCCAAGTCTAAACCACAATTTAAAATCTTTTATAGTACAATTTTCATATTTTTACCTCATATATGCCACAATAGCATTACGCCCTATTTTCTTTATTTCCATGAATAACTTTACATCTTCTCTTAGCATGAAAATAGGCCACCACCACCTCCTAATATGTCATCATTCATCACATATTCAATATATTCATCTTCCTGCATTACTTTCGATCAACATATTGATATAAAACCTTGCCTGACTTAGGCAACTTATCTTCAACGGACTTGAATAATGATTTTGCAGATGTTGTGATGTAGGTTGCTTTTTCTACAAAAATTATTATAGCATGAATAATATTAAGAATGCGTATTCATAGTTAGTGGAGTCGATTTTCAACAAATAATAAAGATAAAGAACAATTTAACTCACAAAGCTAGTTACCTCTTTCTCTTTCAATATAATTTGATCCTTTGGCCCAAGCTGCCTGACTTCCAATAGCAAACGGTCAATAGGTTTTTCTAATTCTCCTTTAATTGGAAAGGTAGCAGATTATCTCTATGAGCGATAGTAGACACCATGATTGCCATTTCCCATATGAATACATGAACCACCGAGTTTGGTGTGCCATTTCAATTATTGTGCCATGGAGCAGCTTTCTTACCTCCTACTATTAGTAATAAATTAAGAATTACCCCTAAACAAACATAAAAATGTATAAGGAAAAATACAAGGTCAAGTGCTAGCATGTAAACCATAAATGAAACAATTGAAAAATACATTTTAGGACAATTAAAGCATTACCTTCATAGCCTCACTCTCGAGTCATCTCTACTACTCGTCAATTTTCTCACCAAAGTTCATACCCTTAAACACTTGGGGACTCCTCGTCTTCAAATTAGTTGATTCTTTCTACGAGATTTTTGGGAGATGTAAATCCTTGTGGTGAAGGCGAGGCAATATGGTGTACCATCAATTGCTTGATCGCAACTTTGCAATTTCCAATTACAATTTATCTTCATAATATTTTATTTGTAGACAAAGCCACTTTGTCTCATTCGGCTCTTGATCTTTTTCTTTGAAACGTCTCATTCGAAACACTCTCCTTTTTTCTAGGAATGTTGAAGTATCGTTTAGCTTCACTTTATAACTATTTGCCTTTACCCTACCACCATGTTGGAGGTCCCCAATGCAAGTGATGAAGACATCGGTAATTCCCGGTGGAAATAAGGCCCTCTTCCTTTTGTTGCAACAATTCATCCTACAAGCAAAGTGAAATATTTAAAAGTATCGTTTGTACATCGGTGCCATGGGTACAATTTATATCATCGGATTGGACTAGATTCTCACTTGGATGGCTTAAGCGGACTAAGTATTGACCTATGTTTAGTCTTCGGATCGGACTAAGAAGATGAATTTGTCAAAATAGTGATGACCTATGTTTGGTGTTGCATCGGACTAAAAATAATTATTTTAATATTTAAATTATAAAATTAATAATTATTAGATCATTAAAATGTTATTCAAGTTCTTGGAGTTCACTCCATGATACCATTGAATAGTTCAAAATTAATTTGGGGTTCATTACAAATTAATTTGAGGTAAACAAGATAGTCGTACCATGGAGAATTTTTTCCAAATTCTTAAATAATTTATTTTTAGGATAGTAATTTAAATACTATTCTATTCTATTTTAGGATAATATAAACCCACTTCCTTCCTTCTTTTTATTTTTATTTTTATTTTTTTTACATGCCAAAAAACTTCCTATGAAACCACCAGGGCAAAACCAGATTGAAATACTTGAATTAAACCCCACTTTGGGAATTGAACATGAATTATGAAACAAAATTGGAGTGAATTCAATTGTCCCTTTTCTTTAATCTCGAGCCCAGATACCCAGTTTCATTTTTTTTTTTCTTCTGATTTTTGAAAAACAAAACGAAAGTTGCAGGGGGAAGTTGACGAAGCAGAGGGAGAGGGATTAGGGAGAGATAAGTGGGGAAAGCAAATATGGGCGATTTATTTTAGGGCTGCCACGAGGCTTGGTGGGAAAGCTCAAAGGGACAAGAGAGAGATGTTCGAATTTGGGTTTCTAGGAGAAGCGAAGAGAAGAATCAGGTCAAGAGTTGCAAATTAGGGAGGATACTGGACAGGCTGAAGGGAGGAAGTCGGACTCGCCTGGTTTTGCGTGGTTCTTGTTGGCGGCGTCCCCTCGAGCTGCGTCGCTGCACAAAGACGAGTTAGTGAACCATTTCAAAAACACGGGGCTTATTTAGTCTCATTTAATTGAGTCCACTCACCCCAAATGCAGGTTATAGAACGTATTTAAGATAGTCCAGTCAAGGACTCCTAAGAAGGTGTACCAAACATGCCCTTATTGTGTACTAGTAGAAACTTATTTGACTTGCCTTTGGATTTAGCATACTTACAATTTTTGCAATAAATCTTAGCTGCCCCCTCATCAACTATCATGCCATTTTATCTTCACGGTCTTTCTTCCATAGAAGAGCACGATCCTTCCTCCATTTTTGCTATCACATTACCATCTCTCTATTAAAGAAGAGAAATGAATATAAGAACTAGTTAATGAAGTAAAAATTATATCTAATAGAACATAATTGGTATTCAAATTTATGCTTGAATCAAACATAAGTATAAATTTGCAAATCATGCTCCATATGAAGGCCCCATACCCTTCACGACCAACTCTATGATGATATTAAACTTTCACGCCTCTCCTTTTAGGCACGATGAACTCGTATTTACCGGACAATACCCCTGGAGTACAGTGCATGTGACCCAAACATGTGAGAACTGTCCTATGGCCATGAGAATGGTACTACAACGTAGTGAAAGCATACCAAGTGTGTTTGAAAACATACATACATACTCATGTGTATAGATATAGGAGCCAAAATCCCATTCATAATTCCCAAATATCAAGTATTGCATAAATAAATACTTCCCTCAAAACCATATATCTATATCAATTCGTATTTATGCAAAAGTAATATCATAGTGTAAACCATTTCATAAAGTATAATCATACTTGATAAATAATCCCAATCACCAATTAAATCCATTTCCCAAGATATATACCATAAATAAAACAAATATGGTTGTGTAAACAATTATCAACAAGTATATATATATATATTGATAAATATATATAAATAAACATGCTCCGAAAACCATTTTAAACCATAAAGAAATCAATTTCATAAACATTTTCAATCATAAAAACCATTTAATAAAGCAAATGTCCACTCACAGGTGATCGGGAGTGAAATCTCCCTCGGTGTTGCCCTCCTTGGTGTACGGAGTCGAAGAATTACCTATTTAATATTAGGGAACAAATTAGAACTTCCCTAAAATAAATTAAAAATAGGCCTTAAAGAAAAATCCCCCAAAAATATTATTATTGTTGTGGCCAATATTTCTGAGGGGGTGCGGCAAGCAAAGGGAAGAGAGAAAGTAGAGAAGGCTTGAGGAATTATACTGTATTGTGATATATATTCCTCATGCCAGGTGCCTTTATTTATAGTGAAATAAGTACAATTACATTAGGAAACAAACCCCATAAATAATGGAATATCCTAATCCATATCTACCTAGGATTTACACAATCACATTTAACACATGTTATATTTTATCTACAACAATTATTTTAGCGAAAACGGGCTCGAAAAATGATTTCCGGGCCCCGAAAACCCTACCGCCGCCGGCGCCGCCGTGCGCCGCCACGCGCCGGGAAACGGCCGGACGAGCCACCACGAGCCGGGAGGTGGCTTCACGCGCCGGCCACGTGTCGCCACGCGCTGACACGTGTCACCCACGCGCGGCACGTGTCCCCCACGCGCCTCACGCGCGCCTGCACGCGCGGCTGACGTCAGCCACGCGCCTGCTGACGTCAGCCACGCGCCTGCTGACGTCAGCGCCGTTAAAGTTAACGGAATATACCTTTTTGGACGGAATATGCTGACGCCGTCAGGAATATTCCGTTACCGTTAACGGAATATTCCGTCGTCCCCTTCCTCGCGCCGGTCGCCGGAGCCGCCACCGGCGCCGCCGTCTGGTTCGCCGGAATCTGGAAAATAATACCGATTATGTCCCAAAACTTCAAAAATTCATATCTTCTTCGTTCTTTGGCCAAATTGAACGTGCCATATATCAAATTGAAGGTATTGAGGAGTAGAATATTTTGATACCAATTTGAGGCCAGGAAAGTGGCCGGAGATGGCCTGAAATTGGCCGGAAAGCTTCGGGAAACCCTAATTCCGTTCTCCTTCAAAACTGCACCAAATTGGACATTCTTTATATCAATTTGAACCTACTCAATCCAATAAAACCAATGGTAATGGTCTCGAGGCTTACCTTGGTCTGTATTGTACAGAAAATCGATAAACAGTTTGCCTATTCCGTTCCGACGTCGGTTTGAACGATCGGGTTCGAGTTTGAAGATTCTGAAATCACAGCCTCGTCCAGAATGACGAGACGATTGTGATGGTATGGATTTTGGGCAATGATTCGACAGTTTTGTGATTCGTCCAAGGGTTAGGGTTTCGGTGAACTTTTGGTTTTAGAGAGAAAATGGGAGAGAAAGAAAGGGAGAGAGAAAGTGACGTGCAGAAATGATGGGGTGGGTTGGCTACTGTGCAGCCAGCCAAAAACCATAATTCCCACACACGGAGTGGAAAATTACCAAAATGCCCCTACACTTTAAAACTTCATAAAACGTTCGTTTCAACTCCGGATTGAGTTCCGCTTGCGTCCACGCGTTCGTATCGATGAGTACATCAAGAATATGTAAAGAAGTAAATTTTTACAAGTCGTCCCGAAAAGTCAACAAAAGTCAACATTGACCCTAGGGGTATTTTGGTAATTTCACATAAATTTTGGGACGGGTTGTAACACACGTGAAGCTGGTCCTAGCCCCGGACAGTACTATAGACACAGTGTAAACAAACCTAAATGAGCGGGTGTATAAAATAAAACATGCCATGGATAATATCTCAAATCTCAAAACACAATTCGGAGTAATGCATAAAGCATATCGTTTCTAAAGTAAGGCGAGTAGTAAAACGTTCTAAAATGGTATTCACAAATACCGTAAGTCGAAACACCGATAATTCGCTAAAACATTTGAATTTCTAAAACTAAGTAAGATGACAATGTATAACGTAAAACCCATTTCGCAAATATACGTAAGATATAATTTAGAAAAAAAAGCCCACTCACAGTGACCGTAGTCGTAATCCCTTGCTTGTACACTTTTCGTAGTCCTCGGGTTGTCACTTCTAAAGTAAAACAACCAAACTTAGTAAACTAACCCAACACTATGAAGAATACGGAAAACGAAACTCAAATTAAGAGTTTCGGTGTTCGAAAACCCAAGTACGCCGCCGCGGGCAGCCGTGCACCGCCGCACATGCCGCAACAAGGCTCCACATGCTGCCACGTGCAGGTAGATGGCCACCACGTGCGGTCACCTGCCTGCACGAGCCCTCACGTGTCGGTTACACGCGTTGGTCACGCGCCGGTTACACGCGCGCCATTAACTTTAGCGGAATATTCTAAGGATCTAATGGAATATTAGTTAGAGAAAGGAATATGCCTTGGAATATTTTTGGTCCAACCGAATATAGAGCGAGTTTGATGACGTGAGGGCCGGGTTCGGGCTGGTCTGGACCGGCTCGTGGCTGCAACTTCTGTCCACCGCATTGCTGCCGTCATCTGCCGGAGTTTGGCCAAAATATGAGTTTTTCGCCGGAAAACTTCACAAGGTCATATCAAGCTCAAATCTCAACCATTTTCAACATATAAAATGTCAACATGAAGCTTAGGAAGAGAGGGATTTGATTTTACCTAAAATGAGTCTGATTGGTGGCCTGAGATGGCTGGAAAATGGCTCGAAAGCCTCGGTCCGAAAAGTGGCCGTTTATAAACTTCGAGCTCGGGGGCAGATTCAAGCATGCATGGCTTGGATAGTAGTCTAAGACTCACGAGTCAACGATTAGCGGTGATAATAAGGGCGATTGAGTCTCAAATCGACGGGAAACTTGTCGAGAATTTCCTCCTCACTGGAGCTCCTTGAAACGTCGATTTGCCGTTCGATTTTCATGAAACAAAGATTGGGGATAGGTTCGCCAAGTCGAGGGGGTCACGGTGTTGGTGGTTTGGGGACTTGGTTCGTCGAAGAAAGGCAGCTTCGCCGCCGACGTTCTTGTGTTTGGTCAAGAAAGGAAGACAGGAGAGGGAGAGGAATGAAAGGGTGAAGACACAGAGGGTTTGCACTGGAGAAGATAGTGGGTGGGTCCCACTGGACCCAAAAACCAAACAACTTTACAATTCTTGTGAAATTACGAGAATGCTCTTGAATTTAACGTTTCGCAAAATCTTCGTTTCAACTCCAAATTCTGTTCCGTTTGCGTCCACGCGTTCTTAACAACGAGCACTACAAGAAAATACTAATGGAAAAGGTCGTACATGTCACGACACGAAGGTCAAAGAAAGTCAACCATTGCCCTACCAGGGGCATTTTGGTCAATTCACACATTCGGAAAATAAAATACTATAAATCCCGGTAGGGCAATGGTTGACCACTTTTGATTAATTTTTAAAATAGTGAGTGTTTTTTATTTTAGAAGGCAAATAGTGAGTACTTTTTCATATTTTCCAATATAATTTGACATTTGAGTGGTTTTGTTTACAACCAAAGTTCATCTCTAAATACCTAATTTATTTGGGCACCACTAGCTTAAATTTCAAATTTCTCTAGAGACTTCAAGGCAATTAAGAATATACCAAAAATTACCTTTAAATATTTTTTTTTATACAACGATATATGTGGTAGCAAAAATCCGCCGCTTGTAGATTGACGAACTTGTACCTACAAAATAATAAAACACCTAAAGACCAAGGCCAAAAACCACGTGCGCCCAAGGAGTAGGGGAGGGGGGGGGGGTGTTTGGCCTATGGATGTCAGTTCTCTGAAAAGAGTGAGTGTTTTGGGCTTGATTGCGTAGCAAAAATATACCAGAATATGGTGGAGAATGAGGGCTATTTATAGGGAGGTGGTCGACCATTGGGGGAGTAATCTCACGCCACATGTCGGCTTCCAGTTGGCAAGTAAGAATCATCTGTAGGATGGAGAGAGAATTAATTCCAAAGATATATTTAATTAAATAAATAATATCTTGGAATAATCCTCAAAGAATCCTAATTGAATAGGATGGAAATTACTTGAATAAAGTAATATGTCTTCATATAGGAAACTAATAAAGAGATAATTTAGTAATTAACTCCTCCTTAATTTTCTTGTAATTATCTCCTTGCCATGGGCAACGGAGCCTGGAGAAACCGTAGTCAGCAGCTCAGGGAGTCTTGACAAATGAGCAGTACGTGGAGAGAAGTGTGGATTTCGCCATTTAATTGGGGTAGTCTGGTCAATAATAAATAATTATCCACGTATCAGCTCCACAATTTTTTGGATTATTTTTGGCTCCAAAAATGCCCCCACACCTGCTGTGATGCTCGTAGGAGGTGCCGTAGGTGTAGAAAATCTTAGTGGAATTGACCTTCCAAAACTAAAAATCCTTGACTGCATTAAATTATGAGCTTTGACTTGGAGTAAAAGTCTTGTGGGTGATGAAATCCAAAAGCTATTAGGATTTTTTTTTATATAAATAGAGGGTTAAATTAACCTTGAAGGCACTTTTGTTTTCCATACAAGAAAAAGAGAAAATCAGAGGAAATTGTACCTCTTCCCCTAATTTTCTTCTTTGCTTGCCTTATTGGAGAGTTGATCTTCGTCTTGTTTGCCGTCATTGAAATTTGTGTCGCACTAAGGGTAAGAAAAAGGTTAAAATTTTTCTTCCTTTCTTCTTCTTATTTTCGCGAAAGAAATCGACTGAGAGCCGCCGCTCGTCCGATTAAGCTTTGAATTTCTTTTATGGTTTTGGGCAACTTCATCTCGATGATGGCTTTAATTTAATCAGAAATAGCCTCGATACCGCACTTGGTGACTAGATAGCCTAGGAATTTTCTCAACGCTACTATGAAAGTGCACTTCTCCATATTAAGCTTCATGTTGTATTTACGAAGTAGGTCAAAGAAAACCTGGAGGTGGGTGAGATGATCCTTCCTCTCCTTGGTCTTGACCACCATGTCGTCGACGTACACCTCCATTGTCTTCCCAATTGTTTCTTTAAAGATTCGATTCACCAGTCTTTGGTAGGTTGCCCTGTATTTTTAAGTTCGAATGGCATAACTTTATAATAGTACGTACCTCAATCGATTATGAAGGATGTCTTGTTCAGATCGGGCTCGTAAATGTTGATTGATTGTATCCGAAGTACACATTCATAAAGCTCAGCAGCTTGTGTCCCACCATGGAGTCAACAAGTAAGTCTATCCAGGGTAGAGAGTATGGATTCTTGAGGCACGCCTTGTTCAACTATATGAAATCTACACATACCCGCTGTTGGAACCAAATTTGCGCACATCCGCGGACGGAGGCCAAATTCGATCGGAATTGCCCATGAACACCAGCGAGGGGTGAATGAGGTTGATTGGGGGGTGTGATTGAATCCGGGTCGGACTGCCTACATATCTCTAGAGATGAAGAATCAAATCATTAGTGTAGTTCTATAGAAGGAGTATGTATGATGTGTGCCACATCGGAATACATCCTTGATGATAACCCTTTGGTAGGGCATGAAGATGCGAGTTCTCCATGGACCTGAGTCTACGCGTAGTCGATGATGTATATGAGAGAGATGATAGCCTATGTTAGGCATGTATGGAGTTCTCGTAGAGAATATCAAGTCTTGTAGAATTGTCCTTGTGAATACCGAAGCTAGGGTTTATATATAGATCTTGAGAGTCCTTGTAAGGAGAGTAATCTTTATTAAATCGGGAATGTATCTAGGAAGGAATCTAGGATAAGATATCCAATCCTCCTAGGATAATGATTATGTTGCCTAATCTCCAAAATATCCTAATTTGACATGAATTAGGGTTTCCTTATTTGAGGGGTAAGTGAACTCTTCAATGGGCTTAAGCTTGATCTATCTAAGTTAGACTATCTGACTTCGTCTAAGTACGACATGGTCGTACTCCAATCTGAGTACAACATGGTGTACTCTAATCTGAGTATGACATGATCGTACTCTGATCTGAGTAAGACATGGTTGTACTCCAATATAAGTAAGACATAGTTGTACTCCGATCTGAGTAAGACATGCTCGTACTCTGATCCGAGTAAGTGTAGTCCTCCTGACTTAGGTGAAGTCTTCCTGACTAAGGCGAAGTCCTTCTGACTAAGTCAAAGTCCTTCTGACTAAGTCAAAGTCCTCCGGTCATTCTCGCCACCCGAGGTGCCACGTGGGAAGGGCTCAAAATTCATGGTCCCACAAATGCCTCTAATTATGCTTCTGAGAGTGCCTTCTGTTAGAGGATGGATAGTTACCAATGAACCATGTGCGAATCTTTCCAAAATTCCAGAACGCATATCAGAATGACCTTTTGACTTTATGTTGATCCAGATCTAGCCAAGTCGGGCCAGTCCTACTTGTTTGTCTCTTAAAGATCTGATTTTCCAGAGTTCCGAACCATATTGTTGACCCTGGTCGGAGTTCCGAATGCATAGCTACAAAGCTGGATGCAAGGCAGAATGCACATATATATTCCTTGACACACCCCACCCTCGATACCCACGTGGATACCGAGTACGAGCGTGCTGGCCGACACTCGTAAGTGACGAAGCCATTAAATGCATGACAACACTTGTGAAAACGAAATTAAATTATATTAAAGTTGCAAAATCCAATGTCAATATGCATATGGTTCAGAGCGTACTAAATTTGAAACAGCGGAATCAAATAATAAACTGAGTTCCTAAAATCTCTATCCATAACAGGGATGGATATTATTATAGAAACTGGAAGAAAGAAGAATCCCTACATGGTCGGGATGAAAGATCAGAGCTGCCACGTATCCTCGACCTCGCCAGAAACAGTCTCACTATGACCTGAAGGGGGCGCAAAAACAAAAGGTGTGAGTGGACAAAAATCAAAGTTTTCGCAAACCTTTCTCTTTTCAAAGTACTAACCCCCTGTTTGAACATCCAGTATAATAGTAAAATCATACTATCATAATATGTATCCAAAACGTACTTTATGAGTATATCTGAAAACGTATGTCAATATACAATATCCGTAGATAGCAAAACATATTTCCAATAGTCCTTTCATCGTATATATCAATAATAAAGTACGGAAAACCAACACAGGGTATATGCGCAATCACACATGCACGGGTTGAGGAACAGCCTCTCAATCACCGTACAAGTCCAATACGTTAATCAATAATTTGTACTCCTAGTACCACACACATGTAAGTCCTGGCGCCGCAGCGCGTCACACCCGAGTCATTACGCAGTGGGGCCTTTTCCCCATAAACAACAACAATAAACGTAAGACAAGCTTGCACTAAGGTATTTACCGGACAATACCCCTGGAGTACAGTGCGTGTGACCCATACATGTGAGAACTGTCCTAATGGCCATGAGAACGGTACTACAACGTAGTGAAAGCATACCTAGTGTGTTTGAAAACATATATACATACTCATATGTAAATAGGAACCAAAATCCCATTTATAAATCCCATATATCAAATATTGCATAAATAATCATTCTCCCAAAACCATATAATAAAATATCGATTCGTATTTATGCAAGAGAAATATCATAGTATAAACCATTTTATACTATATAATCACAGAAGATAAATTATCTCAAATCACCAAAATAATCCATTTATCAATATAAATTTACCATAAATAAATCACTTAGGTAGCACAAATCATATTCATTAAGTATATATATTTATAAATAAATATATATAAGTAAACATGCTTTAAAAGCCATTTTAAAACCATATATAATCATAAACATAATCATTCATAATCATAGAAACCATTTTATAAAGTAAATGTCCACTCACAGGTGATCGGGAGTGAAATCTCCCTCGGTGTAGCCCTCCTGGGTGTGCGGAGCCGAAGAATTACCTATTTAAAGTTAGGGGATAAATTAGAACTTCCCTAAAAATAATTAAAAAATAGGCCTTAAAAGAATCCCCCCAAAAATATGAATATTTTAGCGAAAACGGGCTCGAAAAATGAATTCCGGGCCCCGAAAACCCTACCGCCGCCGTCCACCGCCGCCGGCGCCGCCGTGCGCCGCCGCACGCGCCGCCACGCGCCGGGAAACGGTCGGAAAACCCCTCCACGCGTCGGGAAACCCCCCACGCGCCTGCACGCGCCGGCACGCGCCGGGAAACCCCCGGACGCGCCCACACGCGCCTTGCTGACGTCACCTCCACGCGCTGCTGACGTCAGCCACGCGCCCCACGCGCCTGCTGACGTCAGCACCGTTAAAGTTAACGGAATATACCTTCGCCGTTAACGGAATATTCCGTCGTCCCCTTCCTTTTGCCGGTCGCCGGAGCTCCGCCGCCGCCGTCTGGTTCGCCGGAATCTGGAAATTAAATACCGATTATGTCCCAAAACTTCAAAAATTCGTATCTTCTTCATTCTTTGTCCAAAATTGACGTGCCATATATCAAATTGAAGGTATTGAGGAGTAGAATATTTTTATACCTATTTGAGGCCGGAAAAGTGGCCGGAGATGGCCTGAAATTGGCCGGAAAGTTTCGGGAAACCCTAATTCCGTTCTCCTTCGATACTGCACCAAAATTGATGTACTTTATATGAAATTGAACCTACTCAATCCAACAAAGCCAATGGTAATGGTCTCGAGGCTTACCTTGGTCCGGATTGTACAGAAAGTCGATGAACAGTTCCCCTATTCCGTTCCGACTTCGGTTTGAACGAACGGGTTCGAGTTTGAAGATTCCAAGATCACAGTCCCGTCCAAAATGACGAGAGGATCACGTTGGTATGAATTTTGGGCGACGGTTTGGTGGTTTTGTGATTCGTTCAAGAATGGTGGCTCTCGGTACGTAAATGGCCGAGAGAGAAAAAGAGAGAAAGAGAGGGAGAGAGAGGGATTGCACGTTCTGGGTAGGGTTGGCTGCTGTGCAGTCAGCCAAAATGCCAAAAACCCTAATTCCCATACACGGAGTGGCAAATTACCAAAATGCCCCTACACTTTAAAGCTTCGTAAAACGTTCGTTTTAACTCCGAATTGAGTTCCGCTTGCGTCCACGCGTTCGTATCGACGAGTACATCAAGAATATGTAAAGAAATAATTTTTCACAAGTCGTCACGAAAAGTCAACAAAAGTCAACATTGACCCTAGGGTATTTTGGTCATTTCACATAAATTTTGGGACGGGTTGTAACATTCCTGGAAAGACTTAGACGCCTTAGGAAATATTTTGTTTTTGTGCACTTTACTTAGTTTAAGCCTTAAAGTAAAGTTTAAGTAATCATCATTTGCTTCCTTATTGAGAAATAGGGTTTGGTCCGCCAATCTTTTCGGAGTAAACAAACTCGAAGTAAGAGTTGAGTGTATTGATCGGATTAAGGATGATACTTGTCACATGTATCTGGAATGACCTCTAGATCCGATGTCACTCCTGACATTCTTGTTTGAGTTTGCTGTTGTAGAATGAGTCTAAATGTTTATAGACTGCGATATGCATGACTTTGATTTAGTTTGTTCTTTCACCTTGCCCTATTATGGGTGTGAGAATTTTAATAATCGCAATGAGCAACCAAGAAGGGGCTTCATTCCCAGTCTGAATTGCATGTTCGCCACTAGGGAACTCTAAACGAAGAATTCGTTAGTGGCATGGTCACTTGCACACGAGATTGGAAACACTCTATGAATGCTTTTGTCGGATCCCCAAATGTGTCAAACCTGAGTGTTTCTGATCGGACGACACTTAGTTGACTTGTCTAAGGAATTTTCGGGAATCAGAGCTCCGTTGGGATAAAATTCCATCTTGAGGATTTCCTAGTCTGAATGCCTTCTCAGACCTGCTGACGTCTTAGACACAAAAGCTGTCGCAGAACACACTTAACTTAGTATGCTAATCCGAGATAGAAGTAATCGTACTATGGGGGTGGAGTTTAGAGCCACTGTCTCGGATGAGTTATGTATCACCCTTTCGATTATTTCCTCGAATGGCTTAGAGCCTGGGTTTGAATGTTATAACCCACAACCTTTGAGTTGCATAAACTTTTCGGAAGCTGGAATGGTGCACTAGATCTTCCTAAGTAAATGGGCCATGTCCCAATATCCGTAGTCCGCCAAACATAACCGCGCTTAAAACGGCTTGAGTCTTCTATGTTGCTTACCGGAACAACACGAAGTGGGCAATATGAGACTCTGAATGCACTTATACTTTGAGTGTTTTAGACTTGCAATTCTTGCATAGTTACAAAGTATAAAGCGCTTATTTGTGTGTAGTAGGAAATTTTGGGTATTCCTCAGGGGCATTCCCTATACCACAAAAGATAGTGCGAGAAAGAACAAACAAAGTCACGTGACAATCAAAACGTCCATACCCTTGCAAGGGAAGTTTTGGAGTTTCATGTGAGGGTGGCCAGGTTGCACATTCCTCGACCGACCACAAAAATGATCTGAAAAGACCATAACCAGTCTTGGGAGTTTGATGTCCTGAATATGCAGTTCCTGACGTTAGACCATGTTTAGGTGCCTGAGTCATTGCATAGGATGTTATGTCTTTGACAAATCGGCTTGGCGTAGGCGGACTGTGGAGATGTGTTCTCCATGAACATGTCTTCGCATAGATAAATGGAGTTTAAAGTTGTGTGGCTCGTTATGATTCCATGCCTCAGTCTTATTAAAGGAATATGTAAATCTTGCATTCAATCATAGATATAATATTTAAGATAATCAAAAGTATTTACCTCTTGGAGTGCTACCATGGTTTGCACCAAGGTTGATCACCTATTGGTTGGGCCTTCGTGCTTTTCATACTACTTCCTAGCTCCTTAGTATGAAAGCGAATCTCTGTGCATGTATGGGACTATATTCGTGCCCCAGTCGCTGACGCTTTGAGGGTATTGCTCTTTGAAGTTCGAACCAAAAAAGGTGAACTTTGCAAATCCGCATAAAATCATTGTTAGGGATTGGAATAAAAAAAGGTGAATTTTGCAAATCCGTTGTAAAAAGGCAATATTTTCTTCATTAGGGATTGGAATCATAAGCCGTAAAGTGATACGGAAAGCTGACATCTACAACTTTCCAATGATATAAGCCTCGTTGTTTGATTATGCCTGAGGAATTCCATATTAGTCCGTAAAGTAGATTGATATGCATAGGCAGATTGTTGATTGCCTTTTACTCCGTTTCAGAGTTGTTTCATGTTCCATGTTGGAACTATGCTTGGGCAATCCGGAGTTGAAGACACACTTTTCATGTCCTCTGAATTGGCCACTTTTTCCTCCAAAGTTCCTGACACACTTTTTGTGACATCCTACATCGACCAACGGAGAAGGGGTGATGTGCCTTATATGTACATGCCCACCTCCATTTAGCACGAGGCCTTTTGGAAGCTCACTGGCTTCGGATTCCATCGGAACTCTGAAGTTAAGCGAGTTTGGGCTAGAGCAATCCCACGATGGGTGACCCACTAGGAAGTTGCTAGTGAGTTCTCAGAAACAAAACCTTGAGGGCGTGGTCCAAAGCGGACAATATCGTGCTAATACTTGCACTTTAGCTTGTAGACATTGACGTGTTGTCTAATCTTTAATTACACCACTTGTTCATTCTAGATGAAGCATTCGGGTTTGCAAGATTGAGTTGAGTATATAGATTACTTGTGGCGCATGTCAATCCCTAGATTGTAGGAATCTCCAAGAATATAGAAAACAAATCAAATCCTTAGTTGGATCTAGCTTCCATGTCTTGCGGAGCAAGTAGGTATGTCTCAGCAAGGTTTGTGGTACTTGCAGACCGTTTCAGAGCCTAACAAGGTGTGGAGGCACCATTTGTCCAGCTCATCATGGTCGAAGCTGTTTGTCCATGATCGGACTTCAAAAGCATACTTACTCCGATCTGCCTTACTTCGACTAGTGAAAAGTTAATGGTCCCTCACAAAAGGGCGATCCCTTGGAGGATGGATAATCATCCAAGGACCATGTGTTTCGGAGTAAGTCGGAGTAATATGCCATTCAGATTTCTTTATGTGTGAGGATTTGGGTCTAGAACCGCCATGTGGTGTAGGAATTTTTCCGAACTCACGTATGGGAAAGTTGAGAGTCGTCCTAGCGTATGTATTTCCTGAAAATTTTCCTTCTTACTCTATATAGTATGCTCATTGTCCTTTTCCATTATGAACGAGTAGTGGAGGAGGACAAGTGTGAAGTTGTCTTGCAGGCTAAAACCCTTAGGTGAGCCGCTAACTCAATCGTCCTTGTGTGTATCCTGAACTTATAGCATGTTGTGCATCGTTCGATATGATTTTGGAGGAAGAACTTTAGGAATTTCGAATAGAATTGTGGTCTGCGCTATAAGTGGTAAAACAGAGATAATATTTTCCACGTAGCTTAGAATTGTGTTCTGTAAAGTTCTACATAAAGCTAACATTCGTATTTTTGCGATGATGTATGGCATGAAGCCCAATTTGTTCTGAGCAAGTACAGTTTAATCTGTCAATCCGACAGTGCTGCTGTGATGTGCTGGATGGGCTGGTTCGCTGTTCAGCTGCTTTGCGTGCCAGATTTGAGGCTTTTCTTCCTTCTGGAAAATTCTGGAAAAATAATAACATCATAGCTCCACTTCTTAGCTTTCCAGCCGTATATGGCTTGTCACTTAGAAAAATCGGGAAGGCTTCGAAATCTTCGTTCTCCCATAGCTGTGCAGTTCTGATGAGAATGAAACTGTGGCTGTCTTTGTGAGGAGAACTGGAAGGATTGGTCGTGTGGAAAGTTATGAAAATCTGACACAACGATCCTTGATCTCTTGGATCTCGTCTTGAACTGTCCGTGTGTTGAAATTCATCCGGGAAGTCTGTTTTCCGTTAGAAACCATTTAAGTGAGCAAAATGGGTTTTAAGGCACAATTACATTGCCCCCAGAGCTTTGTGAGTACTTGCCCCAGTCGGTGTGTTGATGGAGTCGGACTGAGTTGCATGAAAAGCTTATTGTAGACTTCAAACGAGAGGTCTACGAGTCGAATTTGTAATGAGGTGTTGATCCGCACGGAGCCAAACCTGCTTTTGCTTCTTGGCTTGGAAGTATAATTGTCGCTTCGTCTTGGAGTTTATACTGACCGTTAATGATAGGCTTTTTCAGAATTAGCCAAGTCCCGTTTTGTTATCCCGTGCCTTGTGCATTAGCGAGTCTTTCCGGACTAAGCATTTAGTTGGAGCTTGTATCACGAAGTGCCACTTTGTATTTGGTCTAATTCGAGGATCGTTTTGCATGGACAAGCTCGGAGCCTATGCTAGGCGGAGTTGTCATGTGCTCCGAATGAGATGCCCCCAGTGTATTACGCTTTGGGTTATAGGCATACTTGTGGAGCTGCGTTGTTTAGCAGAATGTAGTAGTAGTGTGGTAGCGCGGCCGCTACGTTGCATTGTAGAACCGCTATTGTTCGTTCTCTGTTTGATACTCTAACGAAACTCAAGAAGAAGTTGCAAAGTGAACCTTATGCTTTCTTTAGGGATGGCATGCCCCAACTGAATTTCTTCCCATGATGGATTTTTGCCATGTTCGTCGGAGCAGTTGTGTTGTTGGCTGAGTTATTGGCACCACCAAAATGGAGGACGAAAACGTTCTTGACATGTCGGAGCTCTATTAACATGTCGGAGCTTGTTCCTTTGTGAGAAAATCGTGTGCGAATTGGACTGTATAGACTGTCCAAGTTGCTGGCTTTATAATACGGATTGAATCCCGACTGCTCCGAATCTTTCTAGGTGCAGTACAATATACAATGCAAAGTAGGTTGATCCGCCTTTCCCACTTTCATTCTTTGGGTTCTTTAGATATTGACCCTTACAACTCATATTTTTTAGCAAAAAACCCGTCTATGTTTAATCATTCAACAAAAACCCAAAAATCAAATAAACTGCTATGTAAGAATATAAGTAACCTACTGTTACAAATTATTTACAGCTTATGCCACATACATTTTATACCACACTTGAATTTTGGCTCAATCAAAGGCAATAATAAAATCTACTAAAGTTTGCTAACGTTATTTTTAGTATTGTTTTTTTTTTATCCAACAATATATAATGCACATTTCCATATACCTTTAGTTCATAACGACATAATTTTTTTGGGTAAATTATTTTACTTATATATAATAATAAAATGTGCCATATTGTCATATTGTAGGTAATACATATAATATTCTTATATATATATATATATATATTAATTTACCTATAATATATACAAATAGTATTCTCATAATTTGTTGGTAATTTACCTATATAAATAAAATTGCCATATTGTAAGTAATACATATAATATTCTTATATTTGTTTTTTTTTTTTTATAATTTACCTATAATTTAATTTATCTACTAATACATAAACAATAGGTAAATTATTTTTTGTACTAAAACATAAAACAGTATGTAAACTAAAACATAAACTAATTTACCTATTAAAACATAAATAGTAGGTTAATTATTTTCGTAATATAAAACAATAGGTACACTATTCTCGTGATGAAGTTTTTTTTTGTCAGAGTGATTAAAAGTTAAAAGATAGACTATTTCACTAAAATAATAGGTATAGTTAAATGTATTGTCCTTCTGACACATCCCGACCCGGATGTACACGTGGACACCCAAAAGTCGGATGTGCTGGCCGACACCACGTAGGGTGACGAAAGCCAATTTGAATAAAAATAAGGAATAAATTGAACAATTGAATACAATAACAGTCGTACAAGGTATAGAAAACTGGAAATTTACAATTACAAGGAGATTCTAACGATCTTCATACCACCGGGTCTCGATGTCGATAACTTCAAGCCGCTAAACCTGGAGGGGCGCAAAACAAAAGGGTGAGTGGGCCATAGCTAGTTATTTTGTGAAAACCTTTCCTTTTTGAAAATACTAACCCCTCGCCGTAAAACAGGTAATAAGTTTCGTAAAACCTTTCTTGAAAACATAATATAGTAATAGGTAGAAAATCAAGGTAAGTACGGAAATGTACTTACCGTCCGAAACGGGCAGAAAGCCACCGTTCGGCATAATTTACCAAAAGTTCATAAAATAAAGTTATACGGAAAAACTGTAAATCAAATACAAGTATCCGTGGCATCAGTGAAAATCCGAGATAACTCACAATCCAACTACAAGATAAATGCTCGGTTAGGCAAGGCAGACACACGAGTTCATACAGATAAATTCTGTCATGAACAGGTTGGGTGTATAAATAAAGTTACGCTCATGTACTACGATCACGTGAAGCTGGCGCTAATCGCATCACAACGAGTTCGGGCGCCCATGCGATCTCGAACAGGCTGGCACCTTACTATGGATCCATAGTGAGCGTATCGGTGCGTGTGAACAATCACGTGAAGGCTGGTCCTGGCCCGGACAGTACAATAAACACCGTGTAAGCCTCCCAAGTTGAGCGTATAAAAACATGCCACGGAGTATTCTTAAATAAAACAGTATAAGGTAATTTCCCTTTTTGGGATAACCTTTAAAACTACCACTAAATAAAGTATTCTCGGGTACCGTACCCGAAATACCAAGTAATTAACCACAATACGTAAAATACCAAGAATACCCCATACGGGTACCAAGGTATAGAAATACCAACTTAATGGTAGATTAGGTGAACCCAAAATACGGTAGAAAATTACCATTGTCAAGGTTCACCCGAATACGGCCCAAGGCCGTTAGATGGTTATAAAACCCATAATCACAATTTAGCACAATAACAAATAATTATCTAAAACCCCCTAAAAATAGGGCCAGTTCGATACAAACAATACGTGTACACAAAAATACGGAAATTACCAATTTAATGGTATAATTCCCAAAATGGAAATGTAGGCCAAGGCCCACTAATTTCCATAGCCTAACGAAATACCGAGTCTAACAAGTAAGCCGAGTAAATAACCTGTAGTACGAGGCCTACCGGAATTACGGGTCAAAAACCAAACTAAGAATCATACTAATAATGTAGGCAATATTTAATAAGTTTACTAATAAAGTAACGATAAGCATTTAAAAAGCATAGGCAAAACCAAAATAATATTTAAAACATATAAGACATTTAATTTGAGTAAGGAAGGGGCCCACTCACAATTACCGAAGCCGGGGAGTCTAAATGCACGTTCTCCGAACGCCACGGGTCGCCAAAACCTAATTTCAAAACCCACAAATTAGTAAAGTGTACGAAATTACAAGAAAAACGGCGTTCGGATACCCGAAAACGGAGTTTCGGGGTCGGAAACCCCAAAACCGCCGCCGTGGGCCACCGTGCGCCGTCGCACGCGCCGCCACGCGCTGTCGTTTGGCCTCACGCGCCGCCACGCGCGGCTGTGAGGTCACACGCGCCCTCAAGCGCCGCCACGCGCGGCTGGAAGGTTCCCACGCGCGGCCACGCGCCCCACGCGCCGGCCACGCGCGTGACACGTGTCGGTTACTGTACAGTTACTGTTCCGTTAAAGTTAACGGAATATTCTAACGGCGTTAGAATATTCCGTTAACGCCGTTAAATCTAACGGACGGAATATTCCTTGGAATATTCCCAGTCCGACCGGGTTGAACCGGTTTGCTGACGTCAGCAGGACCGGTCTGACCGGTTTGCTGACGTCAGCGCCGGTCATCTTCAACAATTCTCCGGTCGCCGGCGCCGGCGCCGGAAACTGGAAAAATTGCAGGATGCACAGTTCTTCACCATTTTTCACACAAATTACAGGAAATTGAAGCTTGAGTGAAGGGGAGTTCGAATTCACCTAGTTTTGGATCAGGAAATGGCCTGAGATGGCCAGAGTTGAGGTCGAAGCTCTCGGCCGGAATTTGAATTCATCGATCTCGACTCGATTCTCACATGCAGGGCCTGGGCTCGAGTCCCAGAGCTCCCAGGGGCTCGATGATGCAAGTTTCAACCTGGATCGAGGCCTGAACGGCCGTGATTGGCCGAGAAGTGTCTCGCCGGAATTTTTGCAAATTCTGGGTTTTGGAGTTTCTGGATTTTCAGAGATTGCAGGGGTCCAAGTTGGGTGATTGAAGGCTACGAGAACGATGGTGGTGATGGCAGCGACCATCTCAGGTCAATGAGATGGCTCGAAGATATGAGATTTGGGCTCGGGTGCAGGTTATGGGTGTCCAGAGTAAATCTGGGGTTCTCTGGGATTTTGTTTGCTGGTTTGCAGTATGAGTTCACCAGCACGAGGCTGGTTAAGGAAACAATTGAGGCTGGATGGAGGTCGAAGGCCGAGAAGAGTGAAGGTGAAGGCTTGGGTGGTTTGAGGAAATTTGGTGTGTTTGCCTTCTGCAAACTTACACGACTTGTGTGTTTTCAGTCACAGGAAGAAGACAGAGATGTTGAGTTGAGAAGGAGGCAGAGGTTGAGGTAGTGGGCTGGGCCCACAAGTTTACTGGGCTCAAGGCCCAAGGCCCAAATTAAAACGCAAATAACCCAACGCCCGTAGAACGTTCATTCGAACTTCGAATTACGTTCCGCTCGCGCCTACGAGTCCGTATCGACGAGCACGTCGAGAAAACACAAGTGGAAGCATCGTACGAGTTACAACGCAAAAGTCAACCGAAAGGTCAACCAAGGGCAAAATCGTCATTTTACACCTCCGGGAATAAAATACTATTATTTTCCGGTACGGGCTGTAACACCTTCTCCAATTGATTGCACATGATAAATTACTACCAATTATAACATTAATGCATTTTTGTTTTTTTGCAAAATCATTAATCTCCCTTCAAATTCGCATGTAATTAATTGTATGCATGAAACATGTAAATAGGGGTATTTTAGGAATCTGATAAATGAAAAATGTATGAAGTCAAACATAATTAATGAATTTACTTATATGGAGCCTAATCATTGAGTTTTATTCAAGTAAAAAAATTATGTAGGGTTTTATGTAGAGAAAATTAATTTTTTGGAGCTAAAGTCATATTTTCATTTATTTTTTTTATTTTGCTTTTTTAGAGGCAATGATCAGTAGTAACAAATACAGCGGCGGTGCAGTCGTGCTTCAGATGCAGGGAAGCTCTTTGCGGGTCCAGTTTTACAGATCCCGGAGTGGATCAAGTTGAAAACCACTTCCCGGATTGTCACCACAGATTCAGCGGGCTTTGTTTGCTTGATCAGAGGCGACGTCGGGGGCTTAGCTGCAGGTAATCGAATTTGTGTGCACCTCGTGTTTTAAAGGAGCAATGCAAATCCGATAAACAACTCGGTGAAATTGATGTCGAGGATCAGTGGACGGAGCGTTTGATCTGGATATGAGTGGTTTGAATATACACCGGAGTTGTTGTTTCGAGGCGGGTTGGACTTGTGGATCCGTTGCGTCGGCTGTGTGTGGTGGCTCCGATAAGCAGCACGTCTTCGGACTGGTGTTGCAGGTCCGGTGACGCAAATCAAGACGATTACGCGGGGTGATTTGGCGTCGTCAATTTCAGGCGAGAAACATGGACCGGGCAATGGAATTTCTCTGCAGCTCGTTGTTGTCTCAGACTAGGCTGGAGTGGACAACAACACTTACATCCGCGATGGCTGAGTGGCTCGCACCGGGGCGGATTTGACTCGGAGTAGCCATAACAACGCTGGAGTGGGTGGTGCTGTTCTGGCGTGATTCAGGTGGTCTGATTGGCATTTAAATCCAATCGGATTGAAAACTGATGGACTCATTTCCATTGGAGGCCCAAGACATTAGTATTATTAGGCCCAAGTCTCTAGTACTACTGCTATTATCCTTATGTATCTCTCTTTTGTTAGTGAAACGTGTTGTAATCTCTGCAATAGTTGGTCCTATTAGTGTAAGAGCACATTCGAATGTATTTAGTAACCCTAGCAGCAGCATTTTGGGGAAGGGAATGAAATAGTAGACTTTGTTTTATTTTCTGTTTTTTCCTTCATTTTTCTCTGTTTTCACGTTAAGGGCTCATTAACTAGTATCAAAGCCTACTCTGCCATGCGTAAGAGGGCTGCCACAATAGAGCCTTCTTCCTCCGTGGAGGTTTTCCTGGAACCAAATCATGACGTTTCCAACACCGTGGCAACCTTGGTGGCGCGCTAGGATGGCTTCCAGATGGATCTCACCGACATCCATCAGCTCTTGTCCACGCAGGCAGCCCAGCATTCGACCTTCCAATTAGCTGTCTTGGAGGAGTTTCGTCTTCTTCATGCTGGTGTCGCGGCTCCAATAGTGATGGGAACCAGTTTTCCTGGGCTCACATCACAAATTGGAGTTTATCAACCCCCTGTGCCCCCTTACACCACTAAAATCCCATCATTGTCCATTAGGGTTCTCTTAACGGGATCGACAACATTGCCGTCCCTCAGCAGAGCACCTACTTCATCGTACCACAGCGCCACCAATTCACCACTCACAAGCTTTACACCTCCGTTGTTCTTTCTCGGGCCCAATGTTTCGAACCTGCACATGTCGACTCCACCACTTTACGGCCCTCCATCCATTGCGTCCCCTATTCCCCCTTTATTTACCGCACACCGCCACCACCCATCATTCACATCGCCCCCCTCCTCTAACCTTAAACCCTTGCGCTTGGATCTTCCTAGGTTTATAGGTGATGATCCTCTTGGGTGGGTAATGATGGTTGAAAGGTTCTTAGACTACCATGAAATCCCAGTCCATCAACGGGTGTCAATCGCAGCAATGCACTTCAGTGGGGAACATTTTTCTGTGATAATTGGGAACATTTTTCTAAAACCCTAATCCAACATTTTAGGGCTAATGATTCTCTCAATTTCACAGTCTTTTTGTCCCATATTTGCCAAAGAGGCTCAGTCAAGGATTATGTGGCTGAACTTATGCACCTATCTTCAAGGGCTTTAGGCTGGTATGATGAGCAGTTAATGGGCACCTTTATTGGTGGCTTACGGTATGAGTTACAGGATGATGTTATGGTCGTGGCCCCTCTGTCCCTGGCACGCACCATTGAATTAGCATATATCTTCGAGAGCAAGCTCACACAACGAAAGGTTGTGGCTCGCCCTCCACTTGTGCGTTCTTTCTCGAGCTCTTCAACTTCGCCACAGTGACCCTCTGGGTTTTCGGCTTTTTCTAGCAGCTCTACCCTTTCTCGTCCAGGGTCTACAGCGGTTCCGCAAGTGGTCCGTCGAACACAGGCTGAACCCCAGGAATGCAGTGCAAATGGGCTGTGTTTCTATTGCCCAGAAATGTTACAACCCGTCCCAAAATTTATGTGAAATGACCAAAATACCCCTTGGGTCAATGTTGACTTTTGTTGACTTTTTGTGACGACTTGTGAAAAATTATTTCTTTACATATTCTTGATGTACTCGTCGATACGAACGCGTGGACGCAAACGGAACTGAATTCGGAGTTAAAACGAACGTTTTACGAAGCTTTAAAGTGTAGGGGCATTTTGGTAATTTTTCCACTCCGTGTGTGGGAATTAGGGTTTTTGGCTGACTGCACAGTAGCCAACCCACCCCAATCATTCTGCACGTTTTTCCTTTCCCTCTCTCTCTCTTTCTCTCCCATTTTCTCTCTCGGCCAAAGCTACACCGATAAACCCTAATCTTGGTTGAATCACAAAATCACCAAACCGTCGCCCAAAATTCATACCAACGTGATCCTCTCGCCATTCTGGACGAGGCTGTGATTTCAGATTCTTCAAACTCGAACCCGATCGTTCAAACCGACGTCGGAACGGTTTAGGCAAACTTTCCGTCCATTTTCTGTGCAAACCCGACCAAGGTAAGCCTCAAGACCATTACCATTGGTTTTATTGGATTGAGTAGGTTCGATTTGATATAAAGAACGTCCAATTTGGTGCAGTTTTGAAGGAGAACGGAATTAGGGTTTCCCGAGGCTTTCCGGCCAATTTCAGGCCATCTCCGGCCACTTTTCCGGCCTCAAATAGGTATAAAAATATTCTACTCCTCAATACCTTCATTTTGATATATGGCACGTTAAATTTGGCCAAAGAACGAAGAAGATATGAATTTTTGAAATTTTGGAATTAATTCGGAAATTTTCCAGAAATTCCGGCGAACCAGGCGGCGGAGGACGGCGGCGCCGGCGGCAGCTCCGGCGACCGGCGTGAGGAAGAAGGAGACGGAATATTCCGTTAACGGCAACGGAATATTCCTAACGGCGTCGGAATATTCCGTCCAGAAAAGGTATATTCCGTTAACTTTAACGGTGATGACGTCAGCAGGCGCGTGGCTGACGTCAGCAGGCGCGTGGGTGACGTTAGCCGCGCGTGGGACGGCGCGTGCAGGCGCGTGGGTGACACGTGCCAGCGCGTGGAGACACGCGCCAGCGCGTGGCGACACGTGCCAGCGCGTGCCGGCGCGTGCCAGCGCGTGGCCGGCGCGTGAAGCCACTTCCCGGCACGTGGCGGCGCGTCCGACCGTTTCCCGGCGCGTGCGGCGGCGCACGGCGGCGCCGGCGGCGGTGGACGGCAGCGGTAGGGTTTTCGGGGCCCGGAAATCATTTTTCGAGCCCGTTTTCGCTAAAATATTAATATTTTTGGGGGATTCTTTTTAGGGCCTATTTTTAATTTATTTTAGGGAAGTTCTAATTTGTTCCCTAACATTAAATAGGTAATTCTTCGACCTCGAACACCGAGGAGGGCAACACCGGGGGAGATTTCACTCCCGAAAACCTGTGAGTGGACTTTTGTTTTAAATAAATGATTTCTATGCTTTGAAATATTTATAATTTGGATATTTATATGATTCTAAATGGTTTTCGAAGCATGATTTTGATTGCGTGACCTTATATGATATACATGGGTATATATATATATTATGAAACTATTTTGAGATATGATATTTCTATGGATAAATTGATATTTGATTATTGGCTTCTATGCATAAATATATTTGATTATATAAGGTTTGGTTATTTATGGTTACTTTAGTAAATGGTTTTGGACTATGATTTTGAGTATGCATTTATGTTGGTATTTGATATATTATTTCCGTTGGGAAATATTATTTTATGCAATTTTAAATATTTGGAAATTATGAAATGGTTATTGTACCTTATCTCTAAACACATGAGTATGTATGTATGTTTTCAAACACACTAGGTATGCTTTCACTACGTTGTAGTACCGTTCTTATGGCCATAGGACAGTTCTCACATGTTTGGGTCACACGCACTGTACTCCAGGGGTATTGTCCGGTAAATACCTTAGTGCAAGCTTGTCTTACGATTATTGTTGTTTATGGGGAAAAGGCCCCACTACGTAAGGACTTGGGTGTGACGCACTGCGGCGCAAGCTTACATGTGTGTGGTACTAGGAGTACAAATGATTGAATAACGTATTGAGCTTGTACGGTGATTGAGAGGCGAATTCCTCAACCCGTACTTGGGTGATCGCGCATATACCTTGTGTTGGTTTTCCCATATTATATTATTGGAGTTATGAAATGTCGATTTATGATTATTACACCTTTTGATATGTTTCAGTATATTCATAAAGTACCTTTTGAACTATACTATGATAGTATGTTTTTGCGATTATACTGGATTTTCAAATAGGGGGTTAATATGTTGAAAAGAGAAAGGTTTTGCAAAAACTTTTATTTTTGTCCACTCACACTTTTATTTTTGCGCCCCCTTCAGGACATAGTGATATTGCATTCGGCGCAGTCGAGGATAATACGTGGCAGCTCTGAACATCGATCCCGACCATGTAGGGATCTATCTTTTACTTTCAGTTTCTATAATAATATCCATCCCTGTTATGGATAGAGATTCTAAGAACTCAGTTTATCATTTGTTTTCCGCTGTTCAACATTAGTACGCTCTGAACCATATGCATATTGACATTGGATTTTATAACTTCAATACAACATAATTTCGTTTTCATCAAGTGTTGTCATGCATTTAATGGCTTCGTCACTTACGAGTGTCGGCCAGCACGCTCGCACTCGGTATCCACGTGGGTATCGAGGGTGGGGTGTGTCAGTTTGGTATCAGAGCATAGGTTCAGAGAATTCTTATGACAAACACTTTGTGTGCGTCATTCTTGTACTGAGTATCTCAGTATTTCCTTGTTCAGAGCTATGCCACCTCGACGTCAGCCAGATTTAACTGATTATGCCCAGTTGGGGCAAGTCATCGCCAATGCAGTTCAGGGAGGTAAATGTTGTACCTTCCCTGAGATTACTCGTGGTTAGGAGTCATTATGGGTACGTTGAAAGTTTTTGGTGTTAGTGCTAAAAGTTTAATTGATCCGGGTGCTACTCATTCGGTTATATCTCCTATGTTCGCTAAGAAAGTAAATCCCCAACCCTCACCTCTTGAGTGTGAGTTAGTTATTGCTCAGCCTATGGGGCAGACTAGTGCCGTTCAATGGGAATTTAGGGATTGTCCAGTTTTTGTTGGCGACGAACTCATGGAGGCGAATCCCATTCCCTTAAACATCGTTGACTTTGATATTATTTTGGGTATGGATTGGTTATCCAAGTATCATGCCATTGTGGATTGTCGTACCAAAGTGGTCACATTCCAAACAACTGGTAGACCAGAAGTTGTTTTCCAAGGCGAGAGAAGAGTTTTGCAGAACTGTCTGATTTCATCACTCAGGGCGAAGAAGTTGTTGCAGAAGGGTTGTCAGGGGTACTTGGCCCCTGTGGTGATGAAGGAAGATTCTGCAGTCCGTGTCGAGGATGTTCGCGTGGTCAATGAATATCCCGACGTTTTTCGTGAGGACTTACTTGGTTTAGCTCCTGACAGAGAGATCGAGTTCACGATTGATCTGATACCAGGTACGGATCCTATTTCCCGAGCGCCGTATCGTATGGCTCCAGCTGAATTGAGGGAGTTGAAAACCCAACTTCAGGAGTTAGTTGATAAGGGGTTTATTCAACCCAGTACTTCACCTTGGGGTGCTCCGGTGTTGTTTGTTAAGAAGAAGGATGGGAGTATGCGTTTATGCATAGACTACAGGCAACTCAATCGGGTGACGGTGAAGAACCGTTATCCATTGCCTCGGATTGATGACCTGTTTGATCAGCTGAAGGGAGCACGAGTTTTCTCCAAGATTGACCTACGATCTGGGTATAATCAGTTGCGTATCCGCAAGGATGATGTGCCCAAGACTGCTTTCCGAACGCGATATGGACATTATGAGTTCCTAGTGATGCCTTTTGGACTGACTAATGCTCCGGCCGCTTTTATGGATTTGATGAACAGAGTTTTCCGACCGTATCTGGACCAGTTTGTGATTGTGTTCATCGACGACATTCTAATTTACTCCCAGAGTGAGATCGAACATGAGGAACATCTGAGGATTGTTTTGGAGAGTCTGAGGACACAGTTGTATGCTAAGTTCAGCAAATGTCAGTTTTGGCTCGATCGTATTAGTTTCTTGGGCCATGTGATTTCTGCTGAAGGTATTTTCGTGGATCCACAGAAGGTGGAGGCGGTAGTGAATTGGGAGCAGCCGACTAATGTGACTGAGGTGAGAAGTTTCTTGAGTTTAGCAGGCTACTACCGTCGTTTCGTGCAGAATTTCTCGTCTATAGCCGAACCACTTACTAAGCTCACTAGGAAGGATGTTAAGTTCGTTTGGGATGACAGCTGTGAACGGAGTTTCCAGGAACTTAAACATCATCTTACTCACGCACCAGTCTTAGTGCTTCCTGATGAGAGTGGTGAGTTTGATATCTACACTGATGCTTCGTTGCATGGTTTGGGTTGTGTGTTGATGCAACATGGGAAAGTCATCGCCTATGTATCCAGACAACTCAAACGGCACGAAATGAATTATCCTACTCATGACCTGGAGTTAGCTGCTGTGGTCTTTGCTTTGAATATTTGGCGACATTATCTTTATGGGGAGACTTGCCGTATCTTCACCGACCACAAGAGTCTCAAGTATATTTTTACGCAGAATGAGTTGAACTTGAGGCAGAGGAGATGGATGGAGCTGATCAGTGACTATAATTGTACCATCGATTACCATCCTGGTAAAGCGAATGTGGTGGCCGACGCTCTGAGTCGGAAATCCCATGGGCAGTTGGCATCCATTCGGGCGACCTACATTCCGATGTTGGGCGAGTTGAGGAGTACGGGTGCTATCTTTAATGTGGATAATCATGGAACTCTGCTACCTCATTTCCAGGTTAGACCTGTTCTTGTGGATAAAGTTCGAGAGGCCCAGGGGATTGATTCTGAGTGTGTACAGCTAAAGGAGGAAGTTCTTGGCGGATTGAGACAGGATTATGTAGTCAGGGAGGATGGTTTACTGATGTTGGGTAGTCGTTTATTGGTACCCAAGGGAGATGGTGGTTTGAGGAGAGAAATCCTGGATGAGGCGCACATTTCTGCATATGCTATGCATCCGGGTAGTACGAAGATGTACCACACCATCAGACCTTACTACTATTGGTCAGGCATGAAGAAGGACATCGCCGTGTACGTGAATCAGTGTTTCACTTGTCAGCAAGTGAAGGCGGAGAGGCAGAAACCTTCGGGGTTATCGCAGAGGCTTCCTATTCCAGTTTGGAAATGGGAGAATGTTACCATGGACTTTGTGTTTGGGTTACCGCCTACCCGAGCAAAGTGTGATGGTGTTTGGGTGATCGTCGACCGACTGACGAAGACAGCTCATTTCTTGCCAATTCGTCAGGATTACCAGTTGAATAAATTGGCGAAGATGTTCATTGATCAGATTGTTAAACTCCATGGGGTACCAGTTTCCATCATATCGGATAGAGATCCGAGGTTCACTTCCAAATTCTGGAAGGCATTTCAGGAGGCTATGGGAACAAAACTTCTGTACAGTACATCTTTCCACCCACAGACAGATGGTCAGTCTTGAAGGGAAATTATGAGATTTATGTGGGATTTCTAATGACTAGCATGCATATACAATTCGAAATTCATATGCATAAGCAACGGAAGCAAATATATCAAAGCAATAGTCATGCAAATCCCCTTCAAGAAGCATAGGTTTCTATTTGATGCATCAAAACAAAATAAGAACAAAGTGGAGGTTAAGTTTCATTACCTCTTGATCTACTCTTTAGACCAAGGATGGACCACCTCCAAGCCCTTTGTTCTTGGAACTCCTTGAGCCTAGCTTCCCTCCTTGATTCCTCCACCTTGAATGATTGCCTTCAATAGATTTCTCCTAGAGCCTCCAAGGTAGAAGGCCTCTAAAGATCCACACCTACACTAGTAGTGGAATGGATGATGGATCATCAAAAGAAAGGGAGATGAGTAGCTATCCCTTCTTTTTGGAAAAATGGCCGGCTGTGTAGAGAGAAAAGGGGGAGAGTTTTGTTTTTCTTTTGGTTGACTAACTCACACAAAAACATAATGAAAAGTTTCATTAAACTTTGCATATAAAGATGAGAGAAGTGAGTCAACTTTTTGACTCAACACTCACTCTCTTTCTTTCTCTCTTTAGGCCGGCCCTAGGAGTGTTGTTTGGGCTTTGGGCTTTTAATATTTCAAGTCATCTTATGCTTGAATAAAAGCCCAATGGGTTTGGGCCCAATGGGCCCGAATAAACCCGAACATTTCGGTAAGCCCAAAAACGATCTTTCATCGCCTTTATGATTTCATTAGACTTTCTAATTAATCATAACACTTAATTAATCCAATTAATTATTTCCATCATTCATATGTTGTTCCACCACAAGAGTGTATTCGGTGTACAATCATTTTAGGTTCTAATTAGCAAGGCAGTGAGGTGATTGGTATCAATCCAATTGATCAGTTTTAATCCAATCATCAAGTGAATTAAAACTTACTTTTAATTCTCTTTCTTCTCTGATGACTACATATTTAATCATCTAGAAGAACCCACAAGCCATGAGTGACATCTAAACATATATCATGGCTACCCAAGCTAATGTAGAAGTTTGTTCGGAGAACCTATTCAATTGGAATTACAATGTAATTCGATCCTTCTCTAATACAATACTCTCAATCACATTATTAGGGTATGGATACATAATGTCAAACCCCTAATGTAATTATACCATGTTATATGATTCAATTGAGTCGTAAAGGAACACTTTCCATCACTACGCTCATTACTTCGGCCGAAGATTCCCGAATCATATCTTATCTTCCTCTCGTAGAGGATTAGAAGATCCTTGTTGACCATTCACTTGCCTCCATGGCTAAGTAGCTTAACCCAATTATGCAGTGGACACCCTCAAGATTGGGTGACTTTGGCTAGTCAAGATCAAGGACCTAACCACAAGACAAGCTATGTCTCAGGTCAAAGGATTACTTACATATTCCAATCAATGGAGTTACTTGCTTGACATGTGAGTAGACCTCCATGCAAGTACTCCCTTCGATTGTATTCAGTGAACTCATTCCCTTAATGAGCACCTACATACTTGTCATAGTGTCATTACACGAATGGCTGAGACTCTCCATCCTTCCCATTTGAAGCTGACATAGTACGTACTGGTCTATGGATTGTCAGTATCCCTCCGACAATCCCATGACCAGGAACATTTTGAACATCATGGTTATGAGAAGAAGGTCTCTGCAGTCTAACTTCATTAGATTACTTCTTCCATCAATCCATTGTTCATGGATTCACTATTTGGACATATATCAACTATTGAGATTGTCCTAATAAGTGACTTTGCCCTTTTGCTGTATTTAGGGTTATCCATACATACAGTCAATGTCCTGAAAAGTTTCTTCCAAAGATTGACTTTCAGGGCATATTTCCAACAAGTCTGAGAGGACGATTCAGACCTTGGAGGACATGTTGAGAGTTGCGGTCCTTCAATTCGGGGGAAGTTGGGATGATCACTTGGCGTTGATGGAGTTCGCCTACAATAACAGTTTCCACTCTAGCATCGGTATGGCACCGTATGAGGCGTTGTATGGTAAGGCGTGTAGAACCCCATTATGTTGGACTGAGGTAGGGGAGCGAGCACTGGAGGGCCCAGAATTGGTAGATGACACTACAGAGAAGGTTCAGGTGATTAAGCGTAACCTGAAAGCGGCCCAGGATAGACAGAAGAGTATAGCAGACAGGCACTCTAAGGACCGCGAGTATGCAGTTGGTGACTTTGTGTTCTTGAGATTGTCGCCCTGGAAGGGTGTTGTGAGATTCGGTAAACGGGGTAAGCTGAGCCCCCGGTACATTGGTCCTTATGAGATTGTGGCACGTGTTGGCGCAGTTGCGTATCGGTTAGCCTTGCCAGCGGAGTTATCTCGGGTACATGATGTCTTCCATGTTTCTATGTTGAAGAAGTATGTACCGCACGAGTCACATGTACTCCAACCACAGCCTTTGCAGCTGAATGAGAGTTTGAGTTATGAGGAGGAACCGGTAGAGATTTTGGACAGAAAAGACAAGGTTCTGAGGAACAAAGTGATACCTCTGGTGAAGGTTCGGTGGAGTAACCATGAGGTAGATGAGGCTACTTGGGAGACTGAGGAGCATATGAGAGCACAGTATCCGCATCTATTTTAGTACTTTTGTTTGTAATTTCGCGGACGAAATTTTATTTAAGGGGGGTAGATTGTTATAACCCGTCCCAAAATTTATGTGAAATGACCAAAATACCCCTAGGGTCAATGTTGACTTTTGTTGACTTTTCGTGACGACTTGTGAAAAATTATTTCTTTACATATTCTTGATGTACTCGTCGATACAAACGCGTGGACGCAAACGGAACTGAATTCGGAGTTAAAACGAACGTTTTACGAAGCTTTAAAGTGTAGGGGCATTTTGGTAATTTTTCCACTCCGTGTGTGGGAATTAGGGTTTTTGGCTGACTGCACAGAAGCCAACCCACCCCAATCATTCTGCACGTTTTTCCTTTCCCTCTCTCTCTCTTTCTTTCCCATTTTCTCTCTCGGCCAAAACTACACCGATAAACCCTAATCTTGGTTGAATCACAAAATCACCAAACCGTCGCCCAAAATTCATACCAACGTGATCCTCTCGTCATTCTGGACGAGGCTGTGATTTCAGATTCTTCAAACTCGAACCCGATCGTTCAAACCGACGTCGGAACGGTTTAGGCAAACTGTCCGTCCATTTTCTGTGCAAACCCGACCAAGGTAAGCCTCGAGACCATTACGATTGGTTTTATTGGATTGAGTAGGTTCGATTTGATATAAAGAACGTCCAATTTGGTGCAGTTTTGAAGGAGAACGGAATTAGGGTTTCCCGAGGCTTTCCGGCCAATTTCAGGCCATCTCTGGCCACTTTTCCGGCCTCAAATAGGTATAAAAATATTCTACTCCTCAATACCTTCATTTTGATTTATGGCACGTTAAATTTGGCCAAAGAACGAAGAAGATATGAATTTTTGAAATTTTGGAATTAATTCGGAAATTTTCCAGAAATTCCGGTGAACCAGGCGGCGGAGGACGGCGGCGGCTCCGGCGACCGGCGTGAGGAAGAAGGAGACGGAA